>JAJQQW010000023.1:3723943-4323943 GCA_025583905.1 Ia io
AGAAACATCGATCAGCTGCCTCTTGCACACCCCCTACTGGGGATGTGCCCGCAACCAAGGTACATGCCCTTGACCAGAATCGAACCTGGGACCCTTGAGTCCGTAGGCCGACGCTCTATCCACTGAGCCAAACCGGTTTCGGCAAAGAGAGAGATGTTGAATTGCTAACCTCCCCAGTTCCCTAAAACTGACTTTATCTGGAAATACAGTTTTTGTCCATGTCATCAAGATGAGGTCATATATGTAATACTTTCAACAATAAAGTATTAAGAAAAAAACCCAATAAAAAAAAAAGTTAAAAAACAATGAGGTCATGAAGGTGGGCCCTAATCCAATATGGTTGGTGTTTTTTATTTATTTATTTTTAAATATATTTTTATTGATTTCAGAGAGGAAGGGAGAGGCAAGAGAGAGAGAGAAACATCCGTGATGAGAGAGAATCATTGATCGGCTGCCTCCTGCACGCCCCCCACTGGGGATCGAGCCCACAACCTGGGCATGTGCCCTGACCGGGAATCGAACCGCCACCCCCTGATTCCTAGGTTGACGCTCCACCACTGAGTCACACCAGCCGGGCTGAAGATTTTAATTGTTGTGAAAGGTGGGTGAACCAGCCTTAGGATATTCATGAGTGGGGGAGGGGGGCCGGTGGGGAAGGGAGACCCCAAGAAACCCTGTCACAGTGCCTGTTTCAGCCCCCAAGCTGTTCTCTGGCCAAGTCCTGTGTGGGTGAGGAGGCGCGCAGGGAGGAGGTGATTATGAGAGGTGAGTGAGCAGCTCTGGTCTCCTCTCCCGCCTGGAGCCTGAGCTCGGGGCCGCCCCTCTGCCGACATGATGGTTTCTGGGTTCAAGGGCATTGGGCTCCAACACCCAGCTGCAAGGGAGGACCCCGCTGCTCTGTGGTATCAGCGACCTCATCCACGCTTGCATCTGCCTTTGACACAGTCTCCCTGGGAACAGGTCAAGGGCCAGAGCCATTGGCCCGACGAGGGTGGTGTCCACAGCTGGCCACACCTGCTTCCTCTTACACGGTCGTCCCACTCAAAGCATCCACGCTGGGCTCACCCTCCCCTCCCCCAAACAGAGGAGCAGCACGGGGAGAGAGAGAGAGTCCCACACGCCGCCCACCTGTGGTTCCGTGGCTTGGGAAGGCCGGACCTCCTGGACTTTGTAGGGAAAGAAACCCAAAAGGTGGTCCCAGATCCCTAACCCACCTTTCCCCCTTGTGCCTCAGGTGTTTGGGTCAGGCTCCCCTAGCCCCTCCCTCTCTCTCCCAGGCCCTTGTGGGAGCAAAGGGAATGGGGGAATGTGGTCATATCAGACCCCGTCTTTCCCTGGAGTCACCCTGAGCTGGTGGGGAGCCAAGGAAACCCTCCCACAGCTGCCCTCGAGCCTAATCTCCACCTCCCAGGCGGGCCCAGGTGGGAGGCCACCGCTGCCCCGGCAACTGGGTCAGGCAGACACTCCCTCCCAAGGTCACCCAAGCCCAGGCCTACATATTCGGAGGAGCATCCCGTGGCATCTGGCCAGCTGGAGGTCCACAGGGTGGGCGCCATTTAGCCATGATGTGGGGCAGAGCAGGCAGGACGCCGGCAAAGCCTGATTGCACCACAAAAATGGAGATGCCATTCACCCAGCAGACTCTGCTTCCGTTGGCAGGTTACAGGCTTGAATGAGGACGGCAAGGAGGGCACCTGTGGCCAGCGAGAGATGCCAGCTGTTTTCCGAGCCTCTGGAAGGTGGGAGGAGGTGGGACTGCCATGAGGGGGCAGGTGTGACGTCAGCGTTACATCCTGTGACAACACCCTCATTGCAGTCCAACTTCTCAGCCCACACACCACGGAAGACGGGGAGTTGTCCGTCTCCCAAAACACGGGCACCCAGACGGTGAGAGCAAAAGTCCTCCACGCCCAGCAAGATCTGTGTTAGGAAAACAGGGACTGGCGGGTTGCCTGGGGCCACGGAGCCGAGCAGACAGAGGCACGTGGCATGGTGGGCATCTGGCCCTGTACCAGCCTGCCTGGTCCCAGTCCTGGCTTTGCTGCTGGCTGGTGTGAGCCCGCAGGAGACGCCTTCCATGGTGCTTCCCTCGCCCGGCCGGCGTGGCTCAGTGGTTGAGCATCGACCTATGAACCAGGTTCGATTCGCGGTCAGGGCCCAGGCCCAGGCCCAGGTTGCGGGCTCGATGCCCAGTGTGGGGGCGTACCGAAGGCAGCAGATCCGTGATTCTCTCTCATCATTGAGGTTTATCTCTCTCTCTCCCTCTCTCTCCCTCTCTGACATCAATAAAAATATAACAAACAAAAAAAAAGGTGAAGGGGTTAAGAAGTACAAATTGGCAGCTGCAAAATAGTCACGGGGGATGTCAATCAAGTATAGCATAGGGAATAGAGTCAAGAATATTGTAGAAAAAAAAGAAGAAGAAGAAAAAAAAAGAATGTTGTAGAGCCCTGATTGGTTTGGCTCAGTGGATAGAACGTCGGCCTGCGGACGGAAGGGTCCCAGGTTCGATTCCGGTCAAGGGCATATATACCTTGGTTGCAGGCACATCACCAGTTGGGGGTGTGCAGGAGGCAGCTGATCGATGTTTCTCTCTCATCGATGTTTCTAATTCTCTATCCCTCTCCCTTCCTCTCTGTGAAAAATCAATAAAACATGTTTTTAAAAAATTAAAAACAAAAAGAATGCTGTAGAAACTATGTATGGAACCAGGTACCGGAGATATCGGTAGGGGTGGGGGGGGGGGGAAAACACCTTGCAAAGTGTGTGATTGTCTAACCACTCGGCTGTGCACCTGAAACTAACACACAGGGATATTGCACGGAAACGGCAATGGGAAAATAAAATTGTAAAAAAATAACCAAGGGACCTGTGTGACTGCCATGACCTGAGCTAGTATTTACAAAGCCCTTAGAGCAGGGCCTGGCCAATGAGGACTTCTCTTTGCAGGTGACCTGCCACCTGTGGCATTTCAGAAATATGGCTTCCTACTCCTCAGGAACTGGGGAACGTTGGGGAGATATTTCTTTCCTTGTCTGGCCCTCCTTGAATCAGTGGACTTTGTTTTACATGCCAAAAGCATATGGCATATACACTGAGTGGCCAGATTATGATGATCTCTGAACACATAACAATCTGGCCACTCAATATGTATATTAGAGGCTCGGTGCATGAATTCATGCATGGGTGGGGTCCGGCCAGCCTGGCCAGGGGGAGGGGACATGGGCGGTTGGCTGGCCTGCCTGCTGGTCCAACTCCTGGTGGAGGGGGCAATTTGCATAATAGCCTTTTATTATATAGGATGAACACTGAGTGGCCAGATTATTATGCGTTCAGAGATCATCATCATCTGGCTACTCAGTGTATAATGTGATCCTGTCTCTTCCCAATTGTTCTGTGGGTTTTTGTTGTTTTCCCTCCATGTCGTTATAAACTCTCCATGAGCCACATTAAGCACCAGGGTCGCCTGAGAAATTGTTCCCAATTTTCCTACTAACAAGGCACAAACAACTTTAAACTGAAGATATTTTCCGTTACTTAGGACTATTCGTCGGCAACCTATCAAAGGATCCTGATGCGTATTGTCCTTTGGCTTTCTAGAAAAAACGGAACCAATTTCCAGTCCTGCCAGCAACGTATGAATGTCTCTTCTTCACCAAGGTGGTTGCTGTCAATCCTCACCGGAGGATATCTTTCCCATTGCTTTTCAGAGAGGGAGGGAGAGGGAGAAAGAGAGAGAAGCATCCATGATGAGAGAGAATCATGGATCGGCTGCCTCCTGCACGCCCCCTACTGGGGACCGAGCACACAACCTGGGCACGTGCCCTCGACCGGAATCGAACCCAGGACCCTTCAGTCCGCAGGCCCATGCGCTATCCACGGAGCCAAACTGGCTAGGGCAAAATAAAGTGTATTAATTTTTTTAAAATATATTTTTATTGATTTTTTTTTACAGAAAGGAAGGGAGAGGGAGAGAGAGTTAGAAACATCAGTGAGAGAAAAACATCGATCAGCTGCCTCCTGCACACCCCCTACTGGGGATGTGTTCGCAACCAAGGTACATGCCCTTGACCAGAATCGAACCTGGGACCCTTCCGTCCGCAGGCCGATGCTCTATCCACTGAGCCAAACTGGTTAGGGCAAGTGTATTAATTTATAAACTTCTAAATTACAAAAAGGTAAAAGAAACAGGTAAAACCCATTTTTAACAATATATCATATTGACCCAATATATCAAGCTACATGATCATTTCCACAGGTAATCAATATAAGAAATCAAATAATGAAATACTAAATTTTTTGGATACCAGGTCTCCGAAATGGGGTGTGTATTTCACACTGACATCTCCATTCCCACTAGTGGCAAGCCACACTCCCCAACCTCAACGGCCACCCATGGCTTGAAAGCCCAGATCGGTGGGCGAAAGCCTAAAGATGTGGTTTGACCCCAAGGGAGAGCAGAGGGCAAAGGTCTGGTAGCCTAGTTTCCCAAGCCTTTACCTTCACCGCCCACCTGCTCCTCTCCCTGGGAAATGTCTGCTCGGCCAACTTGAACTTTCTCACCTGCCCCAGTGACCTTTGCTTGCCTCTCAGGTGCCATCCCAGACACCTGTGTCAACAGCCTCCCACCCTCTGGCCTCCCAACCCCTCCATCCCCCTCCCCCTCCCCCCTCCCCCCACCCCTGCAGGCTTTTATCTGATCACGGCCACCCCTCCCGACCCCCCCCCCCCCAGCCTTGGGTTGCAGATCCTCCCCAGGAGCTCAGTGGGATCCATCCCCAGATCTCACCCCAGCAGCTCGCTGCTCTGCGGACCGAGGAAGCAATGCTCCTACCAGCCAATAGGCGCTGGATGTGCGATGCCAGGCAAGCCCCCGGAGGGCCACCCTGGCTAATCTTCTCCAGGCCATCTTGAAGGCTGCAACCCTTTGCACACAAGGGCTATCCTATCAGCTGGTGAGCACCGCCAGGGTGTAGCCCATGTTCCCGGTCAGGGGAAGGGGGTGGGGGACCCCTTGGGAAGAAAGGCCTGGGGGCCACCTCGAGGGTTGAACCACGTTCATAAAAGCGCCCCCGTTTTGCTGGAAGAGGATCCCTGAAACTGGCTCGTGTCCTTGGTGCCCTCCCCCTTCCCTGCCCTGTGGGAACCGGTGGGAGCCCCTGGGCAGAGGAGGCCTGGAGGTGGGGGCGCTGGCTGCCCTCACTGACGTCTGCTTTGGGGCCCCTTTGGGGGCGGGTGACCTGGCCTCGCTAGGGTGCATCTTGGGGACAGGTGATGGCAAACACCCCAGAGGGGAGGAGAAACCAGCGGCGGCGGGACGGGGTGGGGCGGACCGGGGCTCTCCCTTTGGGGGCGGGACCGGCATCTGACCTGAGGGGCAAAAGCAGGCGCTGTCCCGGGAGCACCCTGAGCGGCAAAAGCAGGCGCCCGAAGGCACCATGAGCGGCCGCGTCGGGGACCTGAGCCCCCAGCAGCAGGAGGCCCTCGCCAGGGTGAGGTTCTTCGGGGGCCCAGGGCCGGGAGGCTGGCCCCTCACCCCGCCCAGCAGCCTGATGCTGGAGCCCCTATTGTACAGAGGGGAAAGGGGACCCTGGAGAGCGCCCCTGTCCAGCTGTGGGCACCTGTGCCCGGTTGCTCCGGCCGCTGTGGACAGGACGCAGGACAGGAGCCCTTCTCTGGGCGACGCTGGGGCTCGATCCAGCTCCCCACTCCTGCCCCTCTGGGCCGCAGAGCCCCCTGGCGCCTGTTCCCTGCTGGGGGTGGGGAGTGGGAAGGGGTGGGAAGGGGAGGGAAGGGGAGGGAAGGAGAGGGGTCCCCTCCCCGCTCTGCCGTCCTGTTTCTGGACAGTTTAGGGCAAACAGACTCCCAGATGTCCCGCCCAGATTGCAACATGTGTTTGGTTTCTCTGAGTGGCGTTCTGACTCACCAGGGCCTACACTGCCTCGAGATTGCCAATGTTTTCATTAAAGGGGAATGGAGGAGTTGGGGTGCTCTCAAGAGAGTCCGTGGGGTAGGCCACACTGGGGAGTGTCCTGGCCATGGGGAAGGGGGAGCATGTCCAAGTGCCACAGCAGGAATGGGGTTTGCAGGTGACCAGGGGCTGGAAGCTGTGTCCCAGGGTGGGGAGAGGGGGGAGGGGAGAAGGGGAGGAGGAGGGCCCAGCCCTGGCTGGCACTTGGGCAGTGAAGGGCAGCCTCGGGCTTGTGGGGAAGGATTTCTGTTGTGGCTCCTCCCCTCCGGGGGCCCTGAGTGAATTCCTACTGGAGGAGAGATGGGTCCCAGGTGAATGATGGGGGCCCTGGGGGAATCCCCAGGTGAAGGAGGAGGTTCCAGGAGAAGAGGGTCCCAGGTGAAGGCAGGGTCCTCACATGAAAGACAGCGGGTCCCCCGGTGAACCCTCCCCCTCCCCCATTGGCAATGGCCTCAGAGAAGCCAGGCACTAGGCCCCCAGGAGGGACTGGACACCCGGCCTTTGGGGGGTGAATTCCGGTGGCGATGCTTTAAACAATGTAAAGAGAGTTTATTCTTAGTTTTATTGTTATTTAAAATTAGGGGAAAAGAACCCAGCTGGCGTGGCTCAGTGGTTGAGCATCGACCTGTGAACCAGGAGGTCACGGTTTGATTCCCGGTCAGGGCACATGCCTGGGTTGCAGACTCCATCTCCAGTAGGGGGCGTGCAGGGGGCAGCCTATCCATGGTTCTCTCTCACCATCGATGAGTCTTTCTCTCTCTCTCCCTCTCCCTTCCTCTCTGAAATCAATGAAAACGTATTTCAAATCATAGATGCAGTATCAGGGGCAACATTCCTAAAATGTTCTGGTTGGCCTGCATCAAATTCACCAGGGATCTTTGCAGAAAGAGGGAAGGCAGGGCCCCATCTCAGACTTACAGAGTGAGGGTCTTGGGGGACAGAGATCCCCCAAGTTTGAGAAGGACACAGGTCTTCCTGCCACGTGGGGCAGGAGGGGTGGGTGTGCTCCGTTCCCAGGTGGCGAAATGATACAAGTAGCCGCTGCGGACTGCGCAGGCCCTGGGCAGGGTCCCTGGGCAGGGCTGACTGACTGACTGAGGGTGGGCAGGGTCGGGGCTGGGGGCCCCAGGGATCATGGCAGCCCCTCTGACAATCATATCCCCACTCTCAGTTCCAGGACAACCTCCAGGACCTGCTGCCCACCATGCCCAAGGCCGATGACCACTTCCTTCTGCGCTGGCTGCGAGGTGAGGGCCTCAGGAGAGGGTGTGGGAGACTTTGGGGGACAGAGCGGTAAAGAACACGGGCTCTGAGCCCAGCTCCATGCTTGAGCATCAGCCTATGAATCAGGAGGTGAGGGTGTGATTCCCGGTCAGGGCACATGCCCGGGTTACGGGCTCAATCCCCAGTAGGGGATGTGCAGGAGGCAGCCGATCCATGATTCTCTCTCATCATTGATGTTGCTCTCTCTCTCTCCCTCTCCCTTCTTCTCTGAAATCAATAAAAATATACACTGAATGGCCAGATTATTATGATCTCTGAATGCATAATAATCTGGCCACTCAGTGTGTGTGTGTGTGTGTGTGTGTGTGTGTATGTGTGTATGTATGTGTATGTGTATGTGTATATATATATATGAGGCCCAGTGCATGAATTCGTGCATGGGTGGGGTCCGGCCAGCCTGGCCAGGGGGAGGGGACATGGGCGGTTGGCTGGCCTGCCTGCAGGTCGAACTCCTGGTCGAGGGGACAATTTGCATATTAGCCTTTTATTATATAGGATAGACACTGAGTGGCCAGATTATTATGCGTTCAGAGATCATCACAATCTGGCCGCTCAGTGTGTTTAAAAAAGGAAAGAAGAACCCGGGCCCTGGAACGAGCCCACTTTAGGCTAGAATCTGAGCTCCCCCTCCGACGGGCATGGCACACAAAACCGCATGGAGCCTCCGTTTCTTCATCTGCAAATTTGGGGTGAGGCCGCCTCCCACGGGCGGTTGTGAGTGTTAAATAAATGAGAGGGTGTAGAGCCTGGCACCGGGTGGGCACGGGGTCCAGGTGAGGTCACAGTTAGCACCTCCCTCGGAAGTTCTCGGGATGACGGGCCTGGTCAGGCCTTGAGTCAGACGTCGCTGACCACGGTCTCAGGGCACCTGCGTGTGGGCCTGTCCCCAGGTCCCTGAAGACAAGGCTATGTGTCCCCGTAGAGAACCTGGCACCAAGCAGAGGCCCTGCACACATGCCAGGGCATGGATGTAATGAAAGGTGGGGGAGTTTCTTCCAGGAATGGCTGAGCCAGTGCAAAATGATTAGAATAACAGAAGCCACGCCAGGGCTCAGGGAAACAGTGATTTCGACTCAGCACACCCCGGGGGACGGATTTTGAACTTGATCATCAAGACAGAGCTGGTGACCTTGGTGGGTTTTCTCTGGAGGTGGGTCCTGGCCAGGGCAGCGGAGGCCTCGTGGTATCTCGGGCCCCTTCCATTGGAAAACCTCTGACCCTGTGTCTCCCCGAAGGCCCATCACAGGGCAAATTCCTCACGAACCAGTGGCCTCAGAGCAACAGGCATCAGGTTTTCAGTTGAGGTGCATTTATTCAAAATCAGTAACCACAACACTATCTGCCAGGCAGTGAGAACGGACTGAGCCAGGTCATGTGGCAAGCACTTTGTCCCATGTCACCCCTTGAATGACTCTGAAAAAGATATTATTCCCGCCCTGGTTGGTGGCTCAGTGGTCAGAGTGCCGGCCTGCGCATCAGAGGTTGTGGGTTTGATTCCTGGTCAAGGGCATGTACCTAGGTTGCAGATTTGATTGCTGGCCCTGATCAGGGTGCGTGTGGTAGGCAACCAATCAATGCATCTCTCTCACATCTAGGTTTCTCTCTCTCTCTCTCTCTCTCTCTCTCTCTCTCCCCCTTCCCTTCCTGCCTTCCATTCTCTAAAAAAGCAATGGGAAAAATATCCTCGGGTGAGGATTAACAACAACAAAGATATTATTCCCATTTAGAAAACTAAGATTAGAAAATCTAAGGCTCAGAGAAGTGAAGCGATTTGCTTAAGGTTGCACAGCAAATAAAAGGACAAAACTAGCCCTAACCGGTTTGGCTCAGTGGATAGAGCGTCGGCCTGGGGACTCAAGGGTCCCAGGTTCGATTCCCGTCAAGGGCACGTACCTTGGTTGCCGGCACATCCCCAGTAGGGGGTGTGCAGGAGTCAGCTGATCGATGTTTCTAACTCTCTGCCCCTCTCCCTTCCTTTCTGTAAAAAATCAATAATATATATATATATATATATATATATACATATATATATATACATATATATATATATATATATATATATATTTTTTTTTTTTTTTTAAAAGGACAAAACTAGACTTCTAGCCCAAATCATCCTGACTCCAAAACCCAAACTCTTCACCAGGGGATCAAACCCACAGCCCCTGGCATATTGGAACGATGCTCTAACCAACTGAGCTACCGGTTCAGGGTGAGACCAACCTTTAGAATGAAGAGTTTAAAAAGTCCTGCAAACCGAAATCAAGACTTTCTCCAAAGCCTTCTAGAGAATTAAAGATCCTCCCATTTTCACAGACTTTCCAGACCACCCCCCCCCGTGTACCCTTGGGGTGTCAGGAACAGACAGGGGGCCCCCCAAAATGTCCTCGTGAGTTTTCAGAGAAAAGTTTGTTCTAGATCCGGCCCCAAGCGCCCTCTGACCTCGACTCTTCCTGCAGCTCAGAACTTTGACCTGAAGAAATCCGAGGACATGTTCCGGAAGGTGAGGCCCCGTTCTCCCGCGCTTGCCGCCTTCCCCAGGCGGCACCCCAGGGATCGGCCACAAAGGGTGGGAACCCTCGCCCTGTCCTGCTGTCATGTTTCTTCTCTCCCCTCCCTGGATCCCTTTTGGCATTGGACCCAGGCCCCCACGGTCCTGCTCCTGGTGCTCCCGCCCCCCCCCCCCCCCCCCCCCCCCCCCCCCCCCCCCCCCCCCCCCCCCCGGTTCGGTGTCAGCAAAGACTGGGGATGCGGTGGCGGGGCCTTGGTGGCTTTGAGCAGAGGGACCTTCAGGGCATGCAGCCTCCAGGTTCCTCCCTGTCTCCACAGCACATTGAGTTCCGGAAGCAACAGGACCTGGACCACATCCTCACGTGGCAGCCCTCAGAGGTGAGCCCCACCCCACCCCCACCCCCCAGGCCATGTGGTCACCCCACCTCACTCTCCCCCTCTCCCCCCGCCCCGCACATGTCCAGCTATCTGATGGAACAGGGACATGGCCGGTGGTGTGGGGCGGGGGCTGATTTGAGCGAGGACCTTACCCCAGGTCCGTGGTCGGCAAACTGCGGCTCGCGAGCCACATGCGGCTCTTTGGCCCCTTGAGTGTGGCTCTTCCACAAAATACCACGGCCTGGGCGAGTCTATTTTGAAGAAGTGGCGTTAGAAGAAGTTTAAGTTTAAAAAATTTGGCCCTCCAAAGAAATGTCAATCTTTATGCTGTTGATAGTTGGCTCTGTTGACTCATGAGTTTGCCAACCGCTGCGCCAGGTGATCCAGCGGTATGACTCGGGCGGTCTGTGTGGCTACGACTACGAAGGCTGCCCTGTGTGGTTCGACATCATCGGGAACCTGGACCCCAAGGGTCTCCTCCTGTCCGCCTCCAAGCAGGAGCTGATCCGGAAACGCATCAAGGTCTGTGAGCGGCTTTTGCAGGAGTGTGAGCTGCAGAGTCAGAAGGTGAGGGGCCAGGCCTGGGGGTTGGGGAAAGGGGTCATGTTAGGCCCACTCTGTCTAAAAGGTGGCACCAGGCCCAGCCGGTGTGGCTCAGTGGTTGAGGGTCGACCTATGAACTCAAGGCCACACAGCCCGCCAACAGCATAGCACTGGCTTGGACACAGCGGTGGGACTGCAGACACTGGTCAATGCAGTCTATGCTGTTGTCTCTAAAGGTGCCCAATGACTAAGGAGCGATGATTTTTAATCCCATGGCTAACTCATTGCAGGGCTTACATGCAGCTTAAATCTTCTGAGCCTAGGCAGGAAAACACTGCAGGCAGCCAGGGGTGGGGGTGGCAGGAAGGTAGGAGCCGGGCCCAGGTCTCTGTGGCCTGCATTTCCTGTCTGACCTACACTGAGTGGCCAGATTATGATGATCTCTGAACTCATAATAATCTGGCCACTCCGTGTATATCCTATATAATAAAAAGCTAATATGCAAATTGTCCCCTCCATCAGGAGTTTGACCAGCAGGCAGGCCAGCCAACCGCCCATATCCCCTCCCCCCCTCCGCCCTGGCCAGGCTGGCCGGACCCCACCCATGTACGAATTCATGCACCGGGCTATATCTATCTATCTATATCTATCTATCTATCTATCTATCTATCTATCTATCTATCTATCTATCTATATACACTGAGTGGCCAGATTATTATGCGTTCAGAGATCACCATCATCTGGCCACTCAGTGTATATACCTGCTCCGTCCCATGCAGCTGGGCAGGAAGATCGAGATGATGGTGATGGTGTGTGACATGGAGGGGCTGAGCCTGAAACACCTGTGGAAGCCAGCTGTGGAGGTCTACCAGCAGGTAAGGTAAGCAGCTGGCTCGAGGCCCATAGGGAGCCACTGCCCACACCCGCTTCAGTCCATGGAGGTGGGGACCCCCCCCAGGGGTCCCACAGAGCAGTCAGTGACGCCGACCTGAGGCACCTCCTGCAAGGAGAAAGGGGAGCAGGAGTAGCACAGAGGACGGAGTGGATGCTTATGGGAAGGCGGCGGCGGCGGGGGGAGGTGCCAGGGATGAGGGGGTGGGGACTCTTGTCTCCGCAGCCTCGGAGGCCACCAATCCCGGCAGGAATGTTGGAGTGTGGCCTCAACCAGACTCTTCTTGACTTCACAGTTTTTCGCCATCATGGAAGCGAATTATCCTGAGACACTGAAGAATTTAATTATTGTTCGAGGTGAGGATTAATGGGGCAGCAGGGAAGGAGTGGAGGATGGGCGGTGGGGGGGAGGGGGGTACCGTGGGTAAGCCACCACGTTCAGGGCTTCTCAAACCATCCTTTGTGAAGAATACATGTTTGTTGTTGTTGTTGTTGTTGTTGTTGGTTTGTTGGTGTTTTGGTGTGTGGCTGTTTCAGCTCAGTGCTTCCCAGACTGATATTTTGGGGATATACAAAAGCCTGTGCAGCAATGTCAAATAAGTTGTAAGTTTCTAAATGTTTGCTGTTATTTTCTTTACTTATCTGGGTGTGCGCCGGTAACAGATGGTCTATGGACCACACGGCTTGGTGGACACACTTTGGGCGGGAATGGTCCCTGTCTGTGACAACCGTATCGGGGGGAGGGCAGTCACCGTATGGGCTCTGGGTCAGATGATTTGGCTTCCAATCTAGCTAGCTCTGTGACTTTGAGCAAGCCTGTTGAACCTCATGTTGCCTCGGTTTTCCCCTTCTGTAAAATGGGGATGCGATGGCACCTTCCCCACGAGACAGCTGTGAGGTTAAATGAGACAGTCTGTGGAGAAGGCGTAGTACAGAGCCTGACCCACAGAAAGGTCCTAGTAAGTGTGAGGGATGCAGGTGGGACACGAGGCCTAAGGCAGATGCCCCACCTACTTGCACCCAAGAGGAACCCAAGGCAACCTGGGAACACCTTGGGTGTGCAAAAGAAGAGGCGACCCCTGGGGAATCCACACTCCTGCAGCGGAACAGGGAAGCCAGCCATGGACGGAGAGGCAGGCCCTGTGCCAAGTGTTGTGCATGCACTCGTAAGCGGAACCTCCGTTTTATGTAGTTACAGTTAGTAGCACTAATACTCAGAGAGGGTGAGTAACTAGCTGAAGGTCACACAGCACGAAGAGTCAGGATCCAGATCTGTCTAATTCCCGTCCGGCCCACGCCCTCGCGTGGACTTTACATCGATCCCCAAGTCCTCTCTGGGTCAGTTTCCCAAGGGAGTTTCCTGTGTCTCAGCCCCCAAGCTGTTCCCTGTGGCCTTCAACTTGGTCAAGTCGTTCATGAGTGAGGAGACTCGACGGAAGATAGTGATTCTGGGAGGTGAGTGACCTGGCCTCCTGGCTGTGCCCATCTCCCCATCTGCCCAGGAAGCAGAGGTCTGTGCTCAAGTCCCCATTTCTCTCTGGCTCATCCTCTTTACCCAGGCATTGACCTTGGCCTGATTCCATTGGCATTGACCTTGGTCTGACTCCATTGGCATTGGCCTTGGCCTGGCTCCATTGGCATTGACCTTGGCCTGGCTCCATTGGCCTTTGCACACTCAGATAAGGCGTTGGGCCTGGACGCCAGCCTGGGTGGCCATGTCACGCTCTCGGGTGCTCTCCTGAGTAGGCACCCTGGGGAGCAAGCCAAGGGCACATCAGGGACCCTCCCAGGGCTTGGCCCCCTCTGCCTTCTGTCAAGCCCCCCTCTTGCTCCCTCAGGCAACTGGAAGCAAGAGCTGCCAAAGTTCATCAGCCCCGACCAGCTCCCTGTGGAGTTTGGGGGGACCATGACCGACCCCGATGGCAACCCCAAGTGCCTGACCAAGGTATGGGGATGCCCAGAGGATGGGGAGGAGTGAGGGTAAGGGCGGTGATCCCACTCACCCACCCTCACTCTCAGATCAACTACGGAGGCGAAGTGCCCAAGAGCTACTACCAGCACAACCAGGTGAGGGTGCAGTACGAGCACACGGCGACCGTGGGCCGCGGCTCCTCCCTGCAGGTGGAGCTGGAGATTCTGTTCCCGGGCTGTGTGCTCAGGTAGGGACGGTGGCCACGCACACCTGGGCACAGCCAGGAGGAACCTGGAGCCCTGGTATCAGGTGGCCATCAGCGGGGCCCTGTCCCCTGCAGGTGGCAGTTTGAATCAGACAGGGCGGACATCGGCTTCGGGATTTTCCTGAAGACCAAGAAGGGGGAGCGGCAGCGGGTAGGGGAGATGGCGGAGGTGCTGCCCAGCGAGCGCTACAACGCCCACCTGGTGCCCGAGGACGGGAGCCTCACCTGCCTCCAGGCCGGCGTCTGTAAGAGCCGTGGGGGTCACCAGGGTGGGGTTCTTCCTCCTGGCGAAGGGCTGAGCTGACACGTGTGGCCAGTCTGGCTTCTCTCTTTGCCTTTTATTTATTTATTTATTTTATTGATTTCAGGGAGGAAAGGAGAGGGAGAGAGAGATGGAAACATCAATGATGAGAGAATCATTGATCAGCCGCCTCTTGCACACTCCCCACGGGGGACTGAGCCTGCACCCCGGGCCTGTGCCCTGACCGGGAATTGAACCATGACCTCCTGGTTCATAGGTTGCCGCTCAACCACTGAGCCATGCCGGCCAGGCTGTTCTTAATTATTTAATGAGCACAAGCAGCATCCAAAGAGATGGATGGCCCTAACCGGTTTGGCTCAGTGGATAGAGCGTCGGCCTGCGGACTCAAAGGTCCCAGGTTCGATTCTGGTCAAGGGCATGTACCTTGGTTGCGGCACCAGTAGGGGATGTGCAGGAGGCAGCTGATCGATGTTTCTAACTCTCTATCCCTCTCCCTTTCTCTCTGTAAAAAATCAATAAAATATATTTTTTTAAAAAAAACAAAAAACAAAGAGATGGATGGCTGTGAGCAAGGGGTGGGGGGCTGGGCAGTGGCTGACCCTCCAGCCCCATCCATAGTCCCGGGTGGCCAGTTCCCCAGGGCAGTGGGCCTGCACCCTAACCCTAACCCTAACCCTGATGACTTACTTCTCCGTCCTTGCAGACGTCCTGCGCTTCGACAACACCTACAGCCTGGTGCACGCCAAGAAGGTCAGCTACACGGTGGAGGTGCTGCTCCCCGACAGGGCCTCCCAGGAGAAAATCCGGGGTCTTGAGACAACAAAACCATCCCCGGCTCAATGAAGACCCTGCCGCCTCTGTGCCTGGGTTCTCCATCCCCCTCAGCACCCTACGCACTGTCCCCTGCCCCCCGAGGCAGGGTGGTGCTGGAGGTGACCCAGAGGGTACTCACCTCACCTCACCTCACCCTCTCCGCTCCTCCTGGCACAGCTGGCACCGTGGCCAAGCAGGAAGGGGACGCCCAGTGTGTAGACCACCCTGAGGATTCTGACGGGAGAATTATCTCCTGTCTGCAAAGGATGGGGATGAGAACCCGAGGACGAATCAGCATCCACTGAGGAAGGATCCTGACAACGCCCACCTGTCCCGGGATCACGCACACCCGGCGCCCGGGCTTGGCGGCCTGACCCCCCAGCCTGGCAGGGAGGCCGCGTCCTCTGCAGGAAGGGGCTCAGCGGGGACGGGCAGGGCCAGCTGGAGGCTTGAGTGTCTGCACAGGAGCTCTGACGCTCTGAGAAGCAGACCAGCTAGATGACACCAAATGCCAGCGCCTGTGCGTGAGGCGCGCCCCGTCTGCCAGGGCGTGTGAGTGGTTTGGTAAGAAAGGAGACGGCTGTGCCAGCAGCGGGGAGATGGCCCGGGGCTGGCTGCCAGGCAGAAGCCACAGGACAGCGTGTCCCAGGGCTGCTCCCACCCCTCAGAGCGGGCTTTCCCCCCACCTGGCGGCCCTACGGGGTCACCCTCTGCACAGCCTCCCAGATGCAGCCACATCTGGAGAACTCCGGGCCCCTCGGGCATCCCAGAGCCATTCCCACTGCCCTTGGCAGGCTAGGGAGGGCCCCCTGCCTGGGGTTGGAGGGACCCTTTGCCAGGTTTTGCTGGGCTCGTCTGCTGCTATGACAGAGGCTCACAATAGGTGACTTCCACCTTCACAATCCCCCGCCTAAAAGCAAGGAAGGGGTTTAGCCCGGCTGCGGTGGCTCAGTGGTTGAGCGTTGACCTAGGAACCAGGAGATCACGGTTCAATTCCCAGTCAGGGCACAGGCCTGGGTTGGGGGCTCGATCCCCAGTGTGGGGCGTGCAGGAGGCAGCCCATCCATGATTCTCTCTCCTCATGGATGTTTCTCTCTCTCTCTCTCTCCCTCTCCCTTCCTCTCTGAAATCAATAAAAATATATTTTTTCGAAAAAGGAAGTGGCTCTGAAAGGCACTGGCTGGCCCAAGTTTGTTTCCTTGTTCATCTGTTTATTCATCAATGTTTATCGAGCGTCTGTCCAGCGCCAGGCACTGCAGGCCCCGGGGGGCACCAGGCTCCTGGGCTGGCCGGACCCCACTGGCAGGGAAGGTGCCTGTGTTCAAAGGGGCACAAGTGACTGATGACCTGTCACCGAGTGAGCATGTCACCACAGGTGTGCGGGGGGGGGGGGAAGGGGGAGATGTGCTTTGCCCACGGGAGGGACCCCTGAAGGGAGAGCTGAAGCATGTGTGTGTGGGGGGGGCCTCTCAGACAGGAATGGGGTGGGGCGGCTGTGGGGTCTGAGGCTGGAGGAAAGCCAGGTGGGCTCTTGGGCGACACTGGTCACCACGGACCGATGTGTGTTATTTGCGAGCGACTGGGGACCCTTCGTCGTTCATGAAACCCTGTCACGACGCAGGTTATGCAACAGAGTCTGTTGTTATTCAGGAAAGAATGGCAAGATCTTGGCCAGAGGCCACAGGTCAAAATTCTTACTCAAGAGGAGGTGTTTGGAAATACATGGCCTCACCTGTCAAGAAAACAGACAAGCCCTGGCCGGTTTGGCTCAGTGGATAGAGTGTCAGCCTGCAGACAGAAGGGCTCCAGGTTCAATTCCGGTCAAGGGCACATGCTCGGGGTTGCAGGCTTGATCCCCAGTGGGGGACATGCAGGAGGCAGCCGATCAATTATTCTCTCTTATCATTGGTGTTTCTCTCTCTCCCTCTCCCTTCCTCTTTGAGATCAATATATATATACACTAGAGGCCTGGTGCACAGATTCGTGCACCGGTGGGGTCCCTCGGCCTGGCCTGCGGGGATGGGGCCGAATCCTGCTCTCTGACATCCCCTGAGGGGTCCCAGATTGCGAGAGGGCGTTTATGGGGTGACATGCCCTGGAATCAGGCTCCCTTCTCTCTGGTTTCAGGTGTGTCACCCGAAAACCACAGCTGCCAAGTCACCGAAGCTCGGCAGCCCCTGTGATGAGCGTCTGCCCCTTGGTGGTCAGTGCGTGTCATAGCTCCTGGTTGAGAGGTTGGCCTGCCACTGAGGCTTTTATATAGAGAGAGATAAATAAATAAAGGAAGTGAAAAAGGTAAAAGATGGAACACAGACTGTCCCCCTAGGTGCTACCCAGAGCACCACTGGGACTCTGGTGAGGTGTCCCCCCCCCCCAGTTCCCTTTCCATCCCCCCTTTTTAGGCCACCCTCTGCCTCCCCTTACTGTGGTCTGAGCCCCCATTCCCCCTCCCCCCTTCACATTTGCCTCTTCCCAGCCATGCTCAGACCGTTGGCTAGGCTCGAGCACCCCCTGGGCCCCCTCTGTGCTCGCCCAACTGGTTCTGGTGTGACCCAGCTAGGGGAAGGCTGACAGGAAGGTCCGAGCGGCAGCCCTCTCCCATTTCCCAGTGACCACCCAGAAGGAGCGGTTCCGGGTGCGGCCTGGGCAGCCCTGTCTACCTCCTGCAGGTGTTGGCTCATGTCCTAGTTGTCGCCATGGCCCCTGAGAGCCTGACAAACTAGGAGCTAAACACAATCTGGGACTTACTTGAGAAGATGTCTTCCATGGGTGGGGGTGGGGGTGGGGTGGGGGTTCTCCTCTGCCAGGGTCTTTGCTTCGGGGGAAGGAGATTAATTCTGCGACCTCGAGACACCCTGCAGCGTGGGGGCCCCACCACGATGATTTAGACCAGTGGTCGGCAAACTCACTAGTCAACAGAGCCAAATACCAACAGCACAACGATTGAAATTTCTTTTGAGAGCCAAATTTTTTAAACTTAAACTTCTTCTAACGCCACTTCTTCAAAATAGACTCGCCCAGGCCGTGGTATTTTGTGGAAGAGCCACACTCGAGGGGCCAAAGAGCCACATGTGACTCGTGAGCCGCAGTTTGCCGACCACTGATTTAGACCAAGCATGTCAAACTCATGGCCCGCAGGCCACATGCCTCATTTATGTGGCCCGTGTTAGCATTTGAGTTTAACATGCTTGCTGTAGACCCTTTATTGAGCATTAGGTTTCAGGCACAAGGGTGAGTCCTCTCAGGGAAGGCAGGCTTGGCTATGGGTCCAGAGTCATATGGTCAAAGGAGTGGAAGGTCCGAGAGAGGGAGAAACTTTTCTGAGCCCCCCTCCCCGCCCCGCCCCGGCTTGGCTCAGTGGTTGAGCATCAACCTATGAACCTGGAAAAGCACTTCGTAGGGGTGTCTCTGAGAGGACCCCCAAGCCCTCCCCCTGGCTCTCCCTGCCCAGCCCCTGAGGTCCCCAGAAGTAGCTGGGGCACCTCCCAGGAGAGGGATTAGGGCGAGAAAGGAGACGGGTGAGAAACAGCAGGATTAGGGCTGGGAGAGGGCGGTGGGAACCCAATCTCTGCTGCCGCCCGCAGGAAGTGGGTGTGGGGCCACCGCGGCCATGCAGGAAGAGGCTGGAATGCGAAGTGGGGAGGGCCGGGGTGTGGAGGGTTATCTAACAGCCCCGGAGTGTGTGTGGCAGGCACCCCACACCGAGGGAGATGCCACCGCGGGCCCGTCCTCCTCTGGACCCACCTCTACCAAGGCCCAGAGCAAGGGCGGTGTCCAGCACTACCCCACACCCACCAGCCTAAAGGGCCCGAGAGAGCCCAGAGATGGGGGGTGGGCCAGGATGCCCGAGGGGTAGGGGACCTGGGCGAGCCCAGCTCCTGGGGCCAAGGCGAGCCCAGGGATGCTTTCAGCCCACGTGGAACCCTCGAGGCCTGGAAGATGTGGCCATGTGGACGTGCTGTGGTCTCAAGCTGAGGCCTTCCTTCATTTTATTTTATTTTAAATATATTTTTATTGATCTCAGAGAGGAAGGGAGAGGGAGAGAGCGATAGAAACATCAATGATGAGAGAGAATCATGGATCGGCTGTTTCCTGCAAACCCCCCACTGGGGATGGAGCCTGCAACCGGGGCATGTGCCCTGACCCGGAATCGAACCTGGAACCCTTCAGTCCACAGGCGAATGCTCTATCCACTGAGCCACACCAGCCAGGGCTCAAGCTGATGCGCTCCTGACGGGCAGTGGTTGACCATGTGGCCTCTGCTTCTGGCGGCTGAAGGAGAATGATCCCTGAGACGTGTACAACCCTGGACAGTCTATGGCTCGTCAGATCTTCCCTCCAACCCCGTAAGGAGTTCAGGGCAAGCGTTGACCACCCCTCTCCACCCCCCATCCTATAAATGAGGCCACGACCCCCTAAGAGGTCATGGTAAAAGGGAGATCTCTAGCCTGGCTGGTGGGGCTCAGCAGATTGAGCGTTGCCTCATGCACCAGGAAGGTTCCTGGTTTGATTCCCGGTCGGGGCATCCGCCCGGGTTGTAGGCTCGATCCCCAGGAGGGGGCTTCTCTCTCATTGATGTTTCTATCTTCTCTCCCTCTCTCTCTAAAAAAATCAATACAAACATTCTTTTTTATTTATTTATTTTATTGATTTCAGAGAGGAAAGGAGAGGGAGAGAGAGATAGAAACATCAACGATGAGAGCGAATCATCCATCGGCTGCCTCCTGCACACCCCCCACTGGGGATCGAGCCCGCAACCCAGGCACATACCCCCGACCGGAATCGAACCTGGGACCCTTCAGTCCGCAGGCCAACGCTCTATCCACTGAGCCAAGCCGGCCAGGGCCAAACATTCTTTTTTTTTTTTTTTTTTTTTTTTTTTTTTTAAATATATTTTATTGATTTTGTACAGAGAGGAAGAGAGAGGGATAGAGAGTCAGAAACATTGATGAGAGAGAAACATCGATCAGCTGCCTCCTGCACACCCCCCCACTGGGGATGTGCCCGCAACCAAGGTACATGCCCTTGACCGGAATCGAACCTGGGACCCCTGAGTCCGCAGGCCGACGCTCTATCCACTGAGCCAAACCGGTTTCGGCCAAACATTCTTTTTTAAAAGAACATCTTATGGGCGAGTGGGGAGCAGGGCCAGGCCTTGCAGGCACGTGTGATGGTAGAAGATCAGGCAGCGTGACAGAAATCAAAGGGCAGGGAACCTTCCGGGCTTTTCCATCACCTCGCACCAATGGCAGACACCCCTCACTGGTCAGGAAGAGCGGGAACTACACCTTCGGTTTAAAATCCCAAGAAACATCTCCCCGCCCCACGGTCCACCCACCTGCCCCACCTCTGCATTAGGGGCCAGGGATGCGGGGTTCTGGACGAGACCTCAGGGACGAGAAGAGAGGGCTGCGAGGTGGGGAGCGCCCAGCCCCTCCCCACGTTGAGGCGCAGGGCCAGCACGGCACGATGGGGTTTGAAAGACACCAGGAACCGTAGCATCAGCCCTTCAGCCCTTTGGAGAGAACAAGCCATCAGCAAGGACCCTCGGATTCTGTCTTTCTGCCCCAGCCTGTCTCTCCTTGTCCCAAAAGGACATGCGTTTCCTACCCAAACAAAGGGAACGAACTGTCCACTAAACTGACCACGTCCCTGACTCCTCCCTGTCAGAGCGGAGCTGGTGGTGACCTGCAGGGCCCTGCGTGTGAAGTTTCTTCATCAGGGACATGGGGAAACTGAGGCTGGAAGAAAAAGGGTGCGGGCCCCACGCTCCCTGAAGTCCCCCTCTTTCCCCGGGACAGTGGCCCCTGCAGGCCTGGGAACACGGATGGGGGTTCGGTAAGGCCCAGGCCTCGATTCCCATGTCCCGGGAGGCCAGCCTCGTTCCCTCCCAGCCTCGGTGCCTGCCTGCCCCTCAGACCTGGCCCCGAGCCAAACACCGGACCTCACCTAATCCCAATTATGTAAGGTGCCACTCGACGGTTGTCCGAGGAGGAGGAGGCGCCTGGAGCCACACCCAGGAAAGGGGGCAAGAGGCCCACTGGCTCAGGGCCCCAGACCAGGCTTGGCTGCTGCCCACAGTGGTCCCTCCTCCTCCAGCCTCACCCAGCACCATGAGCGGCCGAGTCGGAGACCTGAGCCCCAAGCAGGCAGAGACCCTGGCCAAGGTGAGAGTCCCTTTGCCCTGCAGCCCCAGGGAGGAGAAGGGCTGGGGGGCAGAGGAGGGGCGGTGGCTCCGTTGGCTCAGCATGTCCTTGACATGGTCTCTCTCCTGTCACTCTCCCAAGGTCAGGTCCACGGTGATTATCAGCCCTTCCCGGGGAAGGGGGTGAGGGACCAGCACCACGTCCGGTCAGTAGTGTGGGGACCGGCTCCAGCCTGACCTCTTCTCGGTCAGGAGCCAGACCCAGAGCTTTCTCTGAAAGCTGCCCCTTCCCCCACCCTCCCTGGCCCCTCAGGTGGGAGCTGAAGGGTGTTGGTGGTCTGTCCTCCGACGGTTCCCACCCCTCCCAGGACCCTGGGAGGTGACCTGTGTGTGAGAGCCAGGGGGACAGAGCAGGGCGTGTCACTCCCACGCTCAGCGGGGGAGAGGCTACAGGATCCTTAACCACGGTTTGGTAGAAGACGGGACTTTTTAAAATATATATATATATTTTATTGATTTTTTACAGAGAGGAAGGGAGAGGGAGAGAGAGTTAGAAACATCGATGAGAGAGAAACATTGATCAGTTGCCTCCTGCACACGCCCCACTGGGTATGTGCCTGCAACCAAGCCCTTGACTGGGATCGAACCTGGGACCCTTGAGTCTGCAGGCCGATGCTCTATCCACTGAGCCAAACCGGTTAGGGCGAAGACGGGACTTTTTAAAAAGGAGTCCTGGCCAGTTTGGCTCAGTGGACAGAGCATTGGCCTTTGGACTGAAGGGTCCCAGGTTCGATTCTGGTCAAGGGCACATACCTCAGTTGCAGGCTCCATCCTCATGTGGGAGGCAACCAATCAACGTATCTCTCTCACATCGGTGTTTCTCTTTCTCTCTGTCTCTCCCTTCCGCTCTTTCTAAAAAAACCAATGGAAATATATCCTCTGGTGAGGATTAACAAACAACAACAAAAAGGCAGGAGTCTTGGTGGGCTAAAACATAGAAGCAATGAAGAATACAGGAGTCTCCCCTTATCCACCATATTGCTTTCCACGTTTCCAGTTACCGCTGTCAATTGCAGTCTGAAAATATTAAGTGGAAATTTTCAGAAATAAACAATTTGTAAGTTTTAAATTCCGCACTGTCCTGGGCAGTGTGATGCAATCTGCCTTCCTGGTCCATCTCACCCAAGACGTGAATCACCTTTGTCTCAGCGTATCCGTCCTCCCTACCTGTTAGTCACTAGTAGCTGTATCTCAGTTATCAGTTCAGCTATCCAAGAGAGAAAAGGACAGACCGCTTCACATAACTTTCATTGCAGGATCTATATATATAATAGCCTAAGCTACCAACCGACCAGTGGACGGGTCACTATGATGTGCATTGACCACCAGGGGGCAGACACTCAATGCAGGAGCTTCCCCTTGGTGGTCAGTGTGCTCCCACAGCCAACCTCCCGTGGCCGGCCAACCTCCCATGATTCCTTCCCCCCTCCCCCGCCCCCCCCCCCCCCCCCCCCCACACACACACACCGAGAGATGGCCCCAATCAGCCCCGATCACCGGCCAGGCTGAGTGATCCAACCTGTGCACAAATTCGTGCGCCGGGCCTCTAGTATTGTTATAATTGTTGTTTTCTTGTTAGTTATTGTTGGTAGTCTCTTACTGTGCCTAATTTATAAATTACACTTTATCATAGGTATGTATGAATAGGAAAAACATAGTATATATAGCACTTAGTACTATCTATGGCTTCAGCTGTCCACTGAGGGTCTTAGAACATATCCCTCGTGGGTAAGGGGCGACTGCTGTATATCCATACTCCAATCCACTTACCCACCCATTTATCCTTTCTTCCATCCATCCTCCCACCCCACCACCCATTTGTCCATCCCTCCTTCCATCCATTCATCCACCAAATTCTCCTTCCTTCTACTCACCCACCCATCTCTCCTTTTCTCCACCCACTCATTCACTGATTCTCCTTCCTTTTTTTCCATTCACCCACCCACTCTCCATACATCCATCCTTCTTTCTATCCATTTACCCACCCATAAAGCCTTCCTTCCGTTCACCTACCTACCCATCCAACCACCCATCCAGTGATCTATGTCCCTTCTATTCCTCTGCCCGCCCGCCCTTCCATCACCGTGGGCCGGAAGCACGTGGAAGAGATGGGTTGAGGAAACAATCGCTGAGTCTGGGGGGCCAAGGTTCAGCGTGAAAACCACCTTAACCCGCATCTCCCTTCCCAGTTCCGAGAAAACGTCCAGGACGTGTTGCCTGCCCTGCCCAACCCTGATGACTATTTCCTTCTGCGCTGGCTCCGAGGTGAGGGCAGAGGCGGGAAAGCGCGAGATGAGGGGGCGGCAAGGGGGACCTGGTCCCAAGGGCTCCAGGACGGTGGGTGCACAGCCCTCTGGCTCCAAGCACCTCCCCTGCTCCACACGCCCAGGTTCAGGAGAGGGCGGAGGGCAGGGAAGAAGGTCCCACCCAGGCCCCAGTGCCCTCCGCAGCTGCCACTGGCCAGGCCCAGGACCGGGCACCTGCAAGGCAGTCTTTTCCCCACTCACTCCTTCATCCATCTCCCCACAGCTCGGAACTTCGACCTGGAGAAAGCAGAGGCCATGCTCCGAAAGGTGGGACCCACGCCCTCCGCTGGACATTTGGGGAGGGGCTTCGTGGGAGGCCACACACGCCTCCAGCCCCTGCTGCCCCTCCCACGGGGTGCTGGGAACCTTACCGGTGCTCTCCCTTTCAGCACATGGAGTTCCGGAAGGCCATGGACATTGACCACATCCTCGACTGGCAGCCTCCAGAGGTGAGCTGGCACCTCCCCATCACACCCCAGTCTTTCCCAAACATACGCCCAAGCCGCCTCATGGGTAACTGGGGACATGAGTGAAGAAGGGCGGGGAGCCTGAGGAGCCTGTGGAACCTCCTGGGCCTGCAGGTACCTCTCCAGTAACCGTTTTGAATAGGCCCGGGGGCTTATGAGGTTCAGGCCTGGGGGTCAAGCCTTTACCTGTGAGAGTTCATTGGATCATCATAACCCTATGGGGTGGGTCCTATTGTCCCATTTTACAGACGAGCACACTGAGGCCCAGCCAAGATTAAGCAGTTTACCCAAAGGCCCACCACCCCAAGGTGGGGCTGGGATTTGAGCTCAGGCCTGTGAGTCCCTGGACCACCACAGTGGGCCTGTGCCCCTGCGCCCTCACCCCTGGGGCCTCTCTCAGAGCACCCTGTCCAGGTGGGAAGGACATTGAGCTCACCAAGGCATTGGGAGGACAGCCCCCCGCAGACACCCTAGTAAAGCAATGGCTATAGCTTCATGGATGGAGTAAGAGCTCTAGACCAGCCGCTGCGCTTTACCGACATGAAATGGGGACTGTCCCCAACAATCCCACGAGGGAGGAACTATCCAAAGCACTTGACAGCAGAGGAGGTGGAATGGTGCTCAGAGCAGGGCGGGGCACTTGCTCAGGGATGCAGAGCAGGGCAGTGTCTGTATTTGAAGCAGGTCAGTTGACCTTCAAAACCCATGTTTCCCATGACTCGTCCCTCCATGAAAAGGGACGTGGGAGATGTCAGGGGCAGAACTAAGGAGCCCAGAGGCTTCGGGCCAGGCCCTGGCTTTGCTGTGTCCTGCTGGGTGGGTGATGGATGGATGGATGGGTGGATGGATGGATGGGTGGATGAGTGGGTGGATGGGTCCTCTCATGCAGGCCCTCGGTTTTCTTACCTGGACACAAGTGTGTCTTGGCTTGGGGCACGCAGGTCCACCTAGCCTGGGGGTCTCCGGGGAGGTGTATCCTGCCACATTTTGTGTATCTCTCCATGTGGTCCCAGGTGGTCCAGAAATACATGCCCGGGGGCTTGTGTGGCTATGACCGTGACGGCTGCCCCGTGTGGTACGACATCGTTGGGCCTCTGGACCCCAAAGGCCTGCTCTTCTCAGTCACCAAGCAGGACCTGCTCAAGGCCAAGATGAGGGACCGCGAGCGCATCCTGCATGAGTGTGACCTGCAGACGGAGCGGGTGAGGCCTGGGCTGGGCGGGGAGGGGCAGCTGGGGCAGGTGAGGCTACCAGAACACATGGTCCCAGGAGTAGCACCTACCTGTTTTACTATTACGGTCAGAGGGCTCTGGGGTCAAACATCAGCTCTGCTCCTTCCCAGCTGTGCAGCCTCGAATAGTCACTTCACCTCTCTGAGTCAGGTTCCTCACCTAGAAAACGGTTCATCATAAGCAATGGTTGCAAAGATGTAGTGAGATGATGCAAGTATGTGGCCTAGCACACAGGGCCTCCATCTTTCTCCACCATGCCACTTATTGTCACTCCTGCTGACTCTTGGCCCCTGCTGTTTCGTCTGTCTGGATCAGACTAACCCCAGCACACACGCCGGCCTGCCACGATGCCCCCGGCTCTCTCCTATCTAAGCTTCAGGTCTCAACCTTACATGTCACCTTCTCTGAGGCCCTCGTCTGGGCTAACGTGTGTTCCCACAGCACCCACGCTGTCCCATCCCCAGCACGCATCTCAGGACCATGGTGACCTGGTGGCTTGGCCATCTCCCCAACCAGACTGTGAACTCTTTGAAGACAGCAGTGTGGGTTATTGAGCATTTTGTGTTATGCTCTCAGTATCTGGCACGAAATAAGTGCTTAGTAAATCTCATCTGGACAAATGGAGTAATGAATGAATGAATGAATGGCAGTATGAATGGATGGGTGAATGGGTGAATGGATGGATGGATAGATGGCTGGATAGATAGATGGATGGGTGGATGGATGGATGGGTGGATGGATGGATGGATGGATGGATGGATGGATGGATGGATGGATGAGTGGGTGGGTGGGTGTATGGATGGATGGATGGGTGGATGGATGGATGAGTGGGTGGGTGGATGGATGGATGGATGGGTGGATGGATGGATGAGTGGGTGGGTGGGTGGGGATGTATGGATGTATGGATGTATGGATAAATGTATGCACTGTCTTGTTCATTCATTCATCTGAGGACAGAGTAGGGGGCTGGGAAAACCCTGAGGTGTCATATGCTAGCGTCACCATGCCCCAAGTCCTGAGCCTGCACCCTGAACCTGGGAACTGGTCCTTGCTCTCATCCTTGCAGCTGGGGAAGAGGATTGATACCATTGTGATGATATTTGACTGCGAGGGCCTGGGACTGAAGCATTTCTGGAAACCTGTGGTGGATGTGTACCAGGAGGTGAGGAGGAGAAGCCCCCGGCACCCCCTGTGTGGTTTAATGACCAGCTCGGCTTGCTGTGACCTGGCTGCTCACTCACAGCCGGGATTTGGTAAAAGGTGGTAGCCTTCCGGGGCCCCATCACGTGACTCAGTTCCCAGAGACATGCTTCCTAGGAGGCCCCACAGAACAGGCCTCGGGGACAACACTGTATTGAGACCACATGGGGCCAGTTTCCTCCAAGGCCTTCCAGCCCTGTCACTCCCAGTTCTGTGAATTGAGCATGTTATTGGGGATAACGATAGTCTGCATTTTGGAGGGATACACGGATACTCTGGCGAGTTAATATGTAAAGTGTATACACTGTGCTTGCAAACACTGACCATTTATTAAGTAGTAGTCATGATTATTATGATACTATCATTACTGTAATCTTATTTTTAAGTGATTATTATGATATGGTTGCCATAGTCTGCGGTGAGATGTTGCCCTCCAGGGGCCAGTAGAGGTGACAGAAAGAAGGGGAACCCTCCGCAGCTCTCTGGATTGCAAAGGCGATGGGGGTCGGGGAAGATGAGGTGCGGGCTCTGAGGGGGTCTTTCTTGGTTCCACAGTTCTTTAGCCTCCTTGAAGAGAATTATCCGGAGACGCTGAAGAGCCTGTTCATTTTGAAAGGTGTGTGGCCAGCGACTTCTCTTTTTCCTTTTCTGCACCCTGGGGATGAGAACAGCGCCTTCTTCCCTAGGTTGCAGGGAGACAGGTTGGTTGCTGGGCTTCATGCAAATCACTTAGAGTGCCGGGCACAGAGGAAGGGCTCCCTACATGGAAGCTTCTGTGGTTGGCCTTACTGCACAAGGAGGCAGCTCCAGCCCCAGCTCTTTCAGGAACCGGCCCCCCCTCCCCCCTCCACAGCTCCCCTGCCTCAATGATCTCTCCCTTCTTAAACTGCCTCTGGCCTTTCTTGTCTATTGCCTTCTGGAGCCACCAGTTGTCTTGTGTGTATTCATCCTGTTTTCCTTGCTGGGTTTTCCACTCCTTGAAGCCTGGGGTCATGTGGGTGATCCGTGGGTATTTGGGTGGTTGTCATTTGAGTGGGTGGAGGGAAAGATGGATGGATGTTTGATGGTTGGCTGGTTGATTGGTTAGTTGGCTGGTTGCTTAGCTGGTTGGCTAGACAGTTAACTGGTGTTTAATTGGCTTGTTGGTTTGCTGATTGGCTGATGTGTTAATTGGTTGTTTTACTATTAGATAGGTTGGCTGATTGGTCGGTGGGCGATTGGTGGGCTGATTAGACAGTGAATTTATTGGACATTTGTTGGCTGGTTGGTTGATTGGTTGGTTGATAGACTGGATGATTGATTGAATAGTTGGTTAGTTGTTGCTTGTTGGTTGGTTGACCAGTTGGCTGGATGGTTTGCCAGGTGCAGGGCATTGAAGTTTGCCAAGGTGATTCACAATTCCTCCACATTGTTGGCTATGACTGTTATGGAGAAGGTGGGCCAATGGAACTCTTTTCTCCCCATTGTCTTTGTTTGTATTTCTCCAGCCACCAAACTGTTCCCTGTGGGCTACAACCTCATGAAGCCCTTCCTAAGTGAAGACACTCGCAGAAAAATTATAGTGTTGGGAAGTAAGTAGCTCTGGTTGCATTCCCTGAGCTTTGTGCATGAGCTTTGGAGGGAGGTGGGTCCATCACTCCACCCAGAGATCCACACATCACCTAGAGGCAGAGATTTCTCTTTCTCAAGGGTGAGGTGGGTCTTGCACTGTAGAGTCTACCCGGTTACCTCTGCCTTATTCCCTGTGATTGGTGACTAAGGCTTTCACGCCTTCCTCCTTATTGGTTTCAGTTGGTTGCTAGTCAACCTCTGGGCTACGTGTCCTTTCAACTCTCATCATCTCAGTACTTCTGAAGGCAATTTGGGCTTAGGAAGATGAGGAAAAGGAGCAGGAAAAGGAGACGTGATTCAGAGAAGGGAGGCTCAACAAGAAGGGACTGGATAAGTAAATGATGCATGCATTTGATAAATTACTGGGCAGCCATGAAAAATGATTTGATGTCGTGGGAAATGTCATTAAGCTTTTTAAAAAGTTGATTATGAAGTGGTGTGAATAGTAAAAAACAAGATACACTTCTAGAAGATAATTTCTGTGAGACAATTAAACAACTCTTGCCGAAACCGGTTTGGCTCAGTGGATAGAGCGTCGGCCTGCGGACTCAAGGGTCCCAGGTTCGATTCCGGTCAAGGGCATGTACCTTGGTTGCGGACACATCCCCAGTAGGGGGTGTGCAAGAGGCAGCTGATCGATGTTTCTCTCTCATCGATGTTTCTAACTCTCTCTCCCTCTCTCTTCCTCTCTGTAAAAAATCAATAAAATATATTTAAAAACAAAAAACAAAAAACAACTCTTATTCAATGACTGAGAGACTCTCAAAAATGTGCAAACCCATCAGCCAAGGGGAAACGTGTTTCCATAGCAACATGACGCAGGAAGACTTCCTGCAGCCTGAGGCCTGGGAGGCTGGGGAACTGGCCCTGGCAGCCTAGCTCAGGTCCTCCTGGTGGGAGTGGGCAGATTCTCTTCATGCCCAATAACTGTCCTTCAACGCCTCTGACCCCAGACAACTGGAAAGAAGGTTTGCTGAAATGCATCAGTCCTGAGGAACTGCCTGTCCAGTTTGGGGGGACCATGACTGACCCAGATGGGAACCCCAAATGTTTAACTAAGGTACAGAGAGCCCTGGGCCAGGGAGGGGAGGGGAGAAGAGCTGGGTTGCTTTCTCACCCACGCATTTATTCCACAAATGTTTATGGAGAGACCCCTATGAGCGAGGTGTGGAGCTACACAGGCCCAGCCCTGCCTTTCAGCAGCTGTGCAGGCGAACAAGGAACGAGGACATTTTGGCCCAGAGGGATGAGCTGAAAAAGGAAGTTCCCAGAGGAGGCCCTGACCCAGCCTGGAGGGTCAGGGTTGGGGTGGGGGAGGACAGGATGAGCAGAATATTCCAGGAAATGGTGAAAGCATCTCAGGCCAATGCACCAGCATGAACAATGCAATGGCTGGAAGCCGGGAGCCAGCCCATCCCATCCCATGTCCGCAGATCAACTACGGTGGGGAGATCCCCAAGTCCATGTACGTGAGGGACCAGGTAAAGACTCAATACGAGCACTCGGTGCAGATCAGCCGCGGCTCCTCACACCAGGTGGAGTATGAGATCCTGTTCCCGGGCTGTGTCCTCAGGTAGGGACAGGCCACTGACCCACCCCTGGCTGGGTACTAGCCCCTCGGGGACACCTCAGATGGAGCGGTAACTTGTCCCTCGTCCCCCACCCATATCCAGGTGGCAGTTCTATTCAGATGGGGCGGACATCGGCTTCGGGATTTTCCTGAAGACCAAGATGGGGGAGCGGCAGCGAGCAGGGGAGATGACCGAGGTGCTGCCCAGCCAGCGCTACAATGCCCACATGGTGCCCGAGGACGGGAGCCTCACCTGCTCGGAAGCTGGCGTCTGTAAGTGTGCCCCTGCCGGGACCCAGCTCCTGAAAGCTGAAGTCACCTGTCCCAGGGGGTAGAGAAGGAAACGGGGGCACTGCCCCCTGACCCAGGCACACAGTCTAGGTTAGTGCCATTAATTCACAAAGCTGCTCATTCGGTTAATCCTCACCCGAGGGTATTTTCCCATTGATTTTTTAATTTTAATTTTATTTTACTTTTTTAAAAAAATATTTTTTATTGATTTTTTACAGAGAGGAAAGGAGAGGGATAGAGAATTAGAAAATCGATGAGGGAGAAACATGGAACAGCTGCCTTCTGCACACTCCCTACTGGGGATGTGCCCACAACCAAGGTACATGCCCTTGACCGGAATCGAACCTGGGACCCTTCAGTTCGTAGGCCCACGCTCTATCCACTGAGCCAAACCGGTTAGGGCTCCATTGATTTTTTTAGAGAGAAACATGGATGTGAGAGAAACACATCGATTGGTTGATTGGTTTATTGGTTGCCTCCTGCATAGGCCCCTACCAAGGCCCGGGCCTGGGAGGAGCTTGCAACCAAGGTACGCACCCTTGACCAGAATCGAACCCAGGACCCTTTGGTCCGCAGGCTGACGCTCTATCCACTGAGCCAAACTGGCCAGGGTTGAAAGCTGCTCATTTGGTCCACACTTGTGTGCACCAGGAGCCAAGAGACCCAGGGATCCTACAGGGGATGAGAAACCTTGGTCCACGGGACACAGGCAAGGGATGATGGGACAGGTGCAACTCTCCCAGGAGGAAGCTGGGCTCAGCGAAGCAAGTCAGCGTGTCCGGAGCCACACGGCTGCGTGTGGGGCCAGGAGGCCGCCTCAGCCTCGTGCTAGCCGTGTAACCTGGGGCAAAAGTCTCTCCTGTCCGGACCCTTGGTTTGCTCACCTGTGAAGCAGAGGTGACAGCCCTGCTTGTTGGGGTGCCCGTGGGGAGGCAGAGGGCATGTGCAGGCCTGTCCCAGAGCCCCAGGGGCTGGGAGGCCCCTGACACTCCCCGATGGCCCCCCCGCCGGCCCCCAAGACGCGAGCGTCCAGGTGTGAAGACAATGGCATGCGGTGGCCATTGTTCCCGCTGCCAGTCTGTGCAACTAAAGCCAGGCTGGACACAGGCCAGGAGGCGGTCAGTGTCTGTTTACAGGCCCTGCTCAGGGGTGGCAGTTCCCATGGGGAAGGAAACAGTAGTGGTGGGAACTTGGCTCGGCTTGGCAAACACAGGAAGGGGAAACACAGCCAGTCCTCCCCCCACGGCGGGGGCAGGGACACAGGAGTATAAAGCCAGGCTTCCAACCACCTGTCTGTCCCTCTGTGCCCCCAGATGTCCTGCGCTTTGACAACACCTACAGCTTTGTCCACACGAAGAAGATCAGCTTCACGGTGGAGGTCCTGCTCCCAGACAAGGGCATGCAGAAATACGACGAGGAGCTTACCCCTGTCTAGGTGCTGCGTCACTGCTCAGAGACCTCTGACCCTCTGCTTTTTTCTATGTCTATCCTGTCCTCCCGCCAGACACGGATCATTAGTACCCCTGACTCTGACAGTAGTGAGTAGAGAAGGAGCCACTTTGGGGAAGATTCAGATGCTGTGGTCACATCAGGAAAGGTATGAGAGACACAGCCTTGGAGGAGGCCAGTGTTGCAGAAGAGAAAGAAGCAAGGGGTCAAAGCAAGAGGTAGAGGTCACTGAAACCCCAGAAGTAGGAAAAGAAATCTCCTACCCTTTGCCCTCGCATCTCCTACGATGTTTGTATTCCTTCCCTAAGAACTATGAGCCTGGCCGGCGTGGCTCAGTGGTTGAGTGTTGACCTATGAACCAGGAGGTCATGGTTCAATTCTGGGTCACCGCACATGGCTAGGTTGTAGACTCGATCCCCAGTAGGGGACATGCAGGAGGCAGCCAATCAGTGATTCTCTCTTATCATTGATATTTTTATCTCTCTCTCCCTCTCCCTTCCTCTCTGAAATCAATAAAAAATATATTAAACAGAAAAGAACTATGAGCAATTTGGGTTGGAGATGTATCTAATTTTATTTTTTACTTCTACTTCCTATATAGCATACACTGAGTGGCCAGATTATTATGATCTCTGAACACATAGTAATCTGGCCACTCAGTGTATATCCTATATAATAAAAGGCTAATATGCAAATTGTCCCCTCCACCAGGAGTTCAACCAGCAGGCAGGCCGGCCAACCGCCCATGTCCCCTCCCCCTGGCCAGGCTGGCCAGACTCCACCCATGCACAAATTCATGCACTGGGCCTCACACACACACACACACACACACACACACACATACACACACACACACACACACACACACACACATATTCACTGAGTGGCCCGATTATTATGCGTTCAGAGATCATAATAATCTGGCCACTCAGTGTATATATGTAAGGAGTCCAACTTCACAGTGTATCCTTGTGAAGTTGAATGGAGATAGGGAGCCGGTGATCATGGACGGGCATGACAGGAAGGAGCCTGCCTACCCGGGAAGATTTCAGCACCTTGAACAGGAACAGAGTCCTGGAGTGGGGTGGGCTATCCTGGAGACTCAGGCAACCAGCCCCCAGATGTCTGGCAGTGGCTGCCCCCTTGGGTAGGTAGGAGATGCTCCCATGAAGACTGTACCTGATTCAGGGCGCAGAGCTTCCCCCGCCCATCACTCCCACCCTCGTTTCTTTCCCTTGGAACTTACAGCTTGTGTTTTAAACAAAGGAACTTTCCTAGACACAAAGGAAATCAGATCTGACTCTAGCAGCTGCTGGCAATGATGATGATGATGATGATGATGTCAGAGCTGTCGTTCAGCGAGTGCTCTCTATGTACCACTCAGAGTGCCAAGTGCTTTATGAGTTTAGCTCATTTCCCTCTGGTGCCTCCCCCGGGGCTGTTCATCGTGGCCACCTGATGGACAAGGGAACAAAAGCTCCGAGAGGTGAAGTCACTCACCCGACATCATACAGCTGTTCAGGAGCGGCTCCCAAACCCAAGGTGTTGTCTTGTTTGCTTTTTCTTTACTCCAGAGGCATTGCTCTGAATTGCCCCATAACACCACTTCTCTAAGGCCCTGCTTGTGCAAAGAAGGAGAGAAGGAGTGACTGTTCTAGACCTTCTAGTAGTAGAGGCCTGGGTGTCACCGTCTCCAATCCACGACTGTGGGTAGAGGAGGTGTTATGCCCATTGGGCAGCCAGAGCAAGGGAGGACACACAATGCTTCAGCCACTCATCCAAGGAAACTCACAGAAGGCCAGGCAGGGCTGGTGCTGCGAAGCCCAGCGTCCTGCCCCCCCTGGCATGGCCTCTGGGAAGCACAGCCCCTGACACCCACCTAAACTCTGTGCTGTGAGCCAGGGACACAGACACTCTGTGGCTTGAGCCCCAGGTCCTGACACAGCTACCGCCAGGGGGAGCAAATTACCCAGACATGGGCAGATGGGAACCAAAGGGCGTGGCTGGTGCCACCAGAGGCTCCTTGGGAAGAGCTGAGGGCCAGGCTTGCTAGGCATGTGCCCTGACCGGGAATCCAACCGTGACCTCCTGGTTCATAGGTCGATGCTCAACCACCGAGCCACGGCGGCCAGGCAGGACGTAATGTCCACCCGTAGGATGATGGTGGCGGCGGCATTATCATAGGCTCGTATGAAGGTTGCACAACACGATGCTGATCAGAGTGCCTGGCACCTCGTCAGAGCTCCACTCAGGTGCTCTGTGGGTGTCATTTCGTCACTCTTGTGACGATGGAGGGTGCTGCACAGCAAGATGGTTCTGTCTGGGAAAGGGCGCCGGAAAGGGTTCATGGAGCAGATACCAGGAGAGCTGACCTTGGAGGTTGGGAACAGAGGGAAGTGGGTGTGGAGAGGGCATTCCTGGCAGATGGCACGGCCTGAGCAAAGGCACAGAGGCCAGGTGTGCAGGGCATATCCTGGGAACGGCGAGGGGTCATTGGAGGCGAGAACGTAGGTGCAGGGAGGTGTGGTGGTGAGACCTGAGCCTGCCAAAGTCCGGAGGCTCTGAATGCCAGGCCGCCGTGCTCAGCCTGGATCCTGGGGCATCAGGACAGAGGAGGCGCTCAGGGACATTCCACCACCAGCATGGTCAGACCAGGAGAATGTCCCTTCATGCCCTGGGCATTCCAGAGGTCCCCCAAGAGTTTAGTTCGTACAAACAAGACCAGGATGGTCACCCTCAGGTGCACATCGGAAGACCATCCAATTGTTCCCCTGAACACATCATCAGGAGTGGAATCCCTGAATCAGACCGTTGGCATGCTTTATATCTGGGTTATCATCCGATGGAACGATTCAATTGCCCTCCCTGGAAGTGATGTCTCTTGCCACATTAAGAACAGCCAATGTTGCCGGGCCGGCGTGGCGCAGTGGTTGAGCGTCAACCTATGAACCAGGAGGTCATGGTTTGATTCCCGGTCAGGGCACATGTAGGCCAAGAAGGTCTGGGACCCGGATGTAGGTCTGAGCCCCGGATGAAGGTCTGGGCGCTGGGACAGAGGTGTGGTCACTAGGGGGCCCTATGGGCCCAGGTAGGAGGTTTGGGTCAAGGGCAGGACCTAGGGATGATGAAATGGTGGTGAGGACTAGCCTGGATATTTAGACTCCAATAAAGGAATAGGCACTGGGTTCTAGTCTGGGTCCCCGGAATGGCTTTCTGGTCCTCGCCATTAAGGTCTGGGACCCGGAAGTTGGTCTGAGCCCCGAATGGAGGTCTGAATCATGGGAGGGCAGTTCGGGCCAGGGAGGTAGGTCTGGGCCCCCGGGGGTGGTCTGCTACTCAGCTGCACATCTGGGTTATGGAATGGTGGTCTAGGTTACAGATGCAGAACTACACCCCTGATACAAGACTGGATTCTGTGTTTGAGGCCTGGGCCTGGAATGATCTTCTCGGCCCCTCCATGATGGTCTGGGACCTGGATGTAGGTCTGAGCCCTGAATGAAGGTCTGGGTCCTGGGAGGGCATTTAGGGCCAGGGAGGGAGGTCTGAGCACTGAGGGGGTGGGGGTGGGGCGGTCTGGTACCTCACGTGGACATCTGGGTTACGGAATAGTGGTCTGGGTTACGCATTGAGATCTAGTTCCCTGATACACCACTGGATTCAGTGTTTGTGGCCTGGGACCCGGATGGAGGTCCGAGCCCCAGATTGAGCTCTGGATTCTGGGAGGGTCATTCGGGCCAAGGAGGGATGTCTGGGCCCGGGGGGCGGGGGGGAAACGTCTGGTACCTCACCTGGGTATTATGGAATGGTGGTCTGGGTTATGGATGGACATCTAGTTCCCTGATACAAGACTAGATTCTGGGTTTGAGACCTGGGCCCCGTGTTGGCCTTCTTGGCCCTGCCATGAAAGTCTGAGACCCCGGTGTCTGAGCCCCGGATGTAGGTCTGGGTGCTGGGAGTGAGGTGTGGTCACAAGGGGGCGCTATGGGCCCAGGTGGGAGGATTGGGTCAAGGGCAGGACCTAGGGATGATGAAATGGTGGTCAGGACTAGCCTGGATATTTAGACTCCAATAAAGGAATAGGCACTAAGTTCTAATCTGGGTCCCCGGAATGAGCTTCTGGTCCTCGCCAAAAAGGTCTGGGATCCGGAAGTCGGTCTGAGCCCCGAATGGAGGTCTGGGTCCTGGAAGGGCAGTTCGGGCCAGGGAAGTAGGTCTGGGCCCCCGGGGGCGGTTTCGTACCTCAACTGCACATCTGGGTTATGGAATGGTGGTATGGGTTACAGATGCAGCACTATACCTCTGATACAAGACTGGATTCTGTGTTAGAGACCTGGGCCTCGGGATAATCTTCTCGGACCCGCCATGATGGTCTGGGACCCAGATGGAGGTGTCAGCCCCGGATAAAGGTATGGGTCCCAGGAGGGGAGTTCGGTCAGGGAGAGAGGTCTGGGACCCGGGGAGGCGGTCTGGTACCTCTACACCCCTGATACAAGACTAGATTATATCCCTAATCCCTTATATCCATATATACATTATATTTCTATTATATCCCTATATACTTTATATACCTTTATACCTAATATCTCTATATCCCTTATATCCCTTATATCCCTTATATCCCTATATCCCTTATATCACTTATATCCCTATATCCCTTATATCTTTATATCCCTATATCCCTTATGTCCCTTCATCCCTTATATCCCTATACCCCTATATCCCATAATTCCCTATATCCCTTATATACCCATATCCCCATATCCCATATCCCTTATATCCCTCATATCCCTTATACCCCTTACATCCCCTTTATCCCCTACATCCCTATATCCCTATATGCCTATCCCTGGTGAGGATTAACCAAAAAAGAAAAAAAAGGCAGCACCGCACCTGGGGTGGGTTGGGCCCCGGGGGTGTGTGTCAGCTTCTGCAGCTGTGTTGCTCCTCGCATGTGTTGGATACAGGCCAGAGAAGCTGCTCAACACCCGGCAAGGCACAAGAGGCCCCAGTTCCCAACCGGATTCTGTGTTAGAAACCTGGACCCCGGGATAATCTTCTCAGCCGTGTCATGATAGTCTGGGACTCGGATGTAGCTCTGAGCCCCGGATAGAGTTCTGGGACGCAGGACGGCAGTTCGGGCCAGGGAGGGAGGTCTGGGCCCTGGGGGAGGTCTGGTACCTCACCTGGACATATGGGTTATGTTATGATGGTCTGGGTTGCAGATGGGGAACTACATCCCTGATCCAAAACTGGATTCTGTTTGAGTCCATAGCCTCGGGATAAGCTTCTCGGCCCCGCCATGATGGTCTGGGACCCGGATGTAGGTCTGAGCTTCGGATGGAGGTTTGGGTCCTAGGAGGGCAGTTTGGGCCAGGGAGGGAGGTCTGGGCCTCGGGGGGCGGTCTGGTACCTCACCTGGACATATGGGTTATGTTATGATGGTCTGGGTTGCAGATGGGGAACTACATCCCTGATCCAAAACTGGATTCTGTTTGAGTCCATAGCCTCGGGATAAGCTTCTCGGCCCCGCCATGATGGTCTGGGACCCGGATGTAGGTCTGAGCTTCGGATGGAGGTTTGGGTCCTAGGAGGGCAGTTTGGGCCAGGGAGGGAGGTCTGGGCCTCGGGGGGCGGTCTGGTACCTCACCTGGACTTCGGGGTTATGGAATGGTGGTCTGGGTTACACATAGAGAACTACACCCTTGATATAAGACTCGATTATGTGTTAGAAACCCGGGCCCCTGGATATCTTCACAGACCCGCCATGATGGTCTGGGACCCAAATGGAGGTCTGAGCCCTGGATAGAGGAATGGGTTCTAAGATGATTGTTCCGGCCAGGGGACGATGTCTGGGCACCGGAGGGCGGTCTGGTACCTCTCATGGACCTCTGGGTTATGGAATGATGGTCTGGGTTACAGATGGAGAAATACACGCCTGATACAACACTGGATTCTGTTTGAGGCCTTGGACCCGATATAATCCTCTCGGCCCCGCCATGATGGTCTGGGACCCGGATGGAGGTCTCAGCCCCGGATGTAGGTCTGGGTCCTAGGAGGGCAGTTCGAGACAGGGAAGGTGGACTGGGCCCCTGGGGGTGGTGTGGTACCTCACCTGGACATCTGGGTTCTGTTATGTTGGTCTGGGGTACAGATGGAGAACTACATCCCGGATACAAAACGGGATTCTGTTTGAGTCCTTGTCCCCGGGATAATCTTCTCGGCCCCGCCATGATGGTCTGGGACCCGGATGAAGGTCTGAGCCCCGGATAGAGGTCTGGGACCCAGGATGGCAGTTTGGGCCAGGGACGGTGGGCTGCCCCCTGGTGGTGGTGTGGTACCTCACCTGGACATCTGGTTTATGGTATGATGGTCTGGGTTACAGATGGAGAACTACATCCCTGATCCAAAACTGGATTCTGTTTGAGTCCTTGGCTCCGGGATAATCTTCTCGGCCCCGCCAAGATGGTCTGGGACCCGGATGTAGGTCTGAGCCCCGGATAGAGGTCTGGGACCCAGGATGGCAGTTCGGGCCAGGGAGGGAGGGCTGGCCCCTGGTGGTGGTGTGGTACCTTAACTGGACATCTGGGTTACGTTATGATGGTCTGGGTTGCAGATGGAGAACTACATCCCATTTCAAAAATTGGATTCTGTGTTAGAATCCTGGCCTTCGGGATAATCTTGGACTCGCTATGATGATCTGGGACCCGGATGTACGTCTCAGCCCCGGATAGAGGTCTGGGACCCAGGACGGCAGTTTGCGCCAGGGACGGTGGGCTGGGTTTGGGGGTGGTGTGGTACCTCACCTGGACATCTGGGTTATGTTATGATGGTCTGGGGTACAGATGGAGAACTACATCCCTGATCCAAAACTGGATTCTGTGTTAGAATCCTGGGTGTCGGGATAATCTTCTCGGCCCCGCCATGATTGTCTGGGACCCAGGATGGCAATTCGGGCCAGAGAGGGTGGGCTGGGCCTCGGGGGGTGGTGTGGTACCTCACCTGGACATGTGGGTTATGGTATGATGGTCTGGGTTACAGATGGAGAACTACATCCCTCATCCAAAACTGGATTCTGTTTCAGTCCTTGGCCCCGGGATAATCTTCTCGGCCCCGCCATGATGGTCTGGAACCCTGATGGAGGTCTCAGCCCCGGATGGAGGTCTGGGACCCAAAATGGCAGTTTGCGCCAGGGAGGGTGGGCTGGGCTTCCGAGACAGGGAGGGTGGGCTGGGCGGGGGTGGTGTGGTACCTCACCTGGACATCTGGGTTATGTTATGATGGTCTGGGTTATAGATGGAGAACTACATCTCTGATACAACTGGATTCTGTTTGAGTCCTGGCCCCGGGACAATTTTCAAACTCCGCCATGATGGTCTGGGACCCGGATGGAGGTCTGAGCCCCGGATAGAGGTCTGGGACCCAGGATGGCAGTTCGGGCCAGGGAGGGAGGGCTGGCCCCTGGGGGTGGTGTGGTACCTTAACTGGACATCTGGGTTATGTTATGATGGTCTGGGTTACAGATGGAGAACTACGTCCCTTATCCAAAACTGGATTCTGTGTTAGAATCCTGGAAGTCGGGATAATCTTCATGGACCCGCCATGATGGTCTGGGACCCGGATGGAGGTCTGAGCCCCCGATGGAGGTGTGGGTTCTAGGAGGGCAGTTTGAGACAGGGAAGGTGGACTGGGGACCCTGGGGTTGGTGTGGTAACTCACCTGGACATGTGGGTTATGTTATGATGGTCTGGGTTAGAGATGGAGAACTACATCCCTGATCCAAAACTGGATGGATTTGAGTTTGAGTCCCCCGGCCCTGGGACCCGGATCTTCTTGGCCCCGCCATGGTGGTCTGGGACCCGGATGTAGGTCTGAGCCCCGGATAGAGGTCTGGGACCCAGGTCAGATGGCAGTTTGGGCCAGGGAGGGTGGGTCTGGGGATGTACCCCCCAGGATGGCAGTGGGGTGGTGTGGTACCTCACCTGGACATCTGGGTTATGTTATGATGGTCTGGGTTACAGATGGAGAACTACATCCCTGATCCAAAACTGGATTCTGTTTGAGTCCTTGGCCCCGGGATAATCTTCTCGGCCCCGCCATGATGGTCTGGGACCATGGTCTGGTCCCGGAGACCCGGATGGCAGTTAGGGAGGGTCTGGGCCCCGGATGGAGGTGGTACCTCACCTGGACATCTGGGTTATGTTATGATGGTCAGTTTTACAGGGAGAACCAGGGAGGTTTGAGTCCTTGGCCCCGGGGATAATCTTCTCGGGCCCCCGCCATGATGGTCTGGGGGTAGGTCTGAGCCCGGATGGAGGTCTGGGACCCAGGACGGGCAGTTCGGGCCAGGGACCTGGACTGGGCCCCGGGGGTGGTGTGGTACCTCACCTGGACATGGGTTATGGGTTACACAGATGGAGAACTACATCCCTGATACAAACTGGATTCTGTGTTTGAGTCCCTGGGCCCGGATAATCTTCTCGGACCCGCCATGATGGGTCTGGGACCCGGATGGAGGTCTGAGCCCCCCGTGGATAGAGGTCTGGGACCCAGGATGGTTCAGTTGGGAGGGTGGGCTGGGCCCCGGGGGTGGTGTGGTACCTCTGGCACCTGGACATTACTGGGTTACCTGTTCTATGATGGTCTGGGTTACCCCGCCATGATGGAGAACTACATCCCTGATACCAAAACAGTGGATTCTGTTTTAGAGTGGTACCTCACCTGGACATCTGGGTTATGTTATGATCTCTGGGTTACTACCCCTGATGGATGGTCTGGGGGACCCTCGGATGTAGGTCTGAGCCCCGGATAGAGGTCTGGGACCCAGGATGGCAGTTTGGGCCAGGGAGGGTGGGCTGGGCCCCTGGGGGTGGTGTGGTACCTCACCTGGACATGTGGGTTATGTTATGATGGTCTGGGTTACAGATGGAGAACTACATCCCTGATCCAAAACTGGATTCTGTTTGAGTCCTTGGCCCCGGGATAATCTTCTCGGCCCCGCCATGATGGTCTGGGACCCGGATGGAGGTCTGAGCCCCGGATAGAGGTCTGGGACCCAGGATGGCAGTTTGGGCCAGGGAGGGTGGGCTGGGCCCCTGGGGGTGGTGTGGTACCTCACCTGGACATCTGGGTTATGTTATGATGGTCTGGGTTACAGATGGAGAACTACATCCCTGATCAAAACTGGATTCTGTGTTAGAATCCTGGCCCTCGGGATAATCTTCTCGGCCCCGCATGATGGTCTGGGACCCGGATGTAGGTCTGAGCCCCGGGAGAGGTCTGGGACCCAGGAGGCAGTTTGAGACAGGGCAGGTGGGCTGGGCCCCTGGGGTGGTGTGGTACCTCACCTGGACATGTGGGTTATGTTATGATGGTCTGGGTTACAGATGGAGAACTACATCCCTGATCCAAAACTGGATTCTGTTTGAGTCCTGGCCCTGGGATAATCTTCTCGGCCCCGCCATGATGGTCTGGGACCCGGATGTAGGTCTGAGCCCCGGATAGAGGTCTGGGACCCAGGATGGCAGTTTGGGCCAGGGAGGGTGGGCTGGGCCCCGGGGGTGGTGTGGTACCTCACCTGGACATCTGGTTTATGTTATGATGGTCTGGGGTACAGATGGAGAACTACATCCCTGATCCAAAACTGGATTCTGTTTGAGTCCCTGGCCCCGGGATAATCTTCTCGGCCCCGCCATGATGGTCTGGGACCCGGATGTAGGTCTGAGCCCCGGATAGAGGTCTGGGACCCAGGATGGCAGTTCGGGCCAGGGAGCGTGAGCTGGGCCCCAGGGGGGGGTGTGTGGTACCTCAGGGACATCTGGTTTACATCCCTGATGTTATGTGTGAGGGGTTAATCAGATGGAATACTACATCCCTGGGATCCCCCTGGGTTACCCATCCCTGATGGTGTGGGACCGGTGATGGAGCCCTGGATGGAGGTTTGGGACCCAGGACGGCAGTTTGCGCCAGGGACGGACATGGGCTTGGGGGGGGGTGTGTGTACCCTCACCTGGACATCTGGGTTATGTTATGATGGTCTGGGTTATAGATGGAGAACTACATCCCTGATACAAAACTGGATTCTGTTTGAGTCCCTGGCCCCGGGACAATCTTCTAAGCCCCGCCATGATGGTCTGGGACCCGGATGTAGGTCTGACCCCCGGATAGAGGTCTGGGACCCAGGATGGCAGTTCGGGCCAGGAAGGGTGGGCTGGCCCCTGGGGGTGGTGTGGTACCTTAACTGGACATCTGGGTTACGTTATGATGGTCTGGGTTACCCATGGATAACTACATCCCTGATCCAAAATTTGGATTCTGTGAAGAATCCTGCCTTCGGGATAATCTTCTTGGATCCGCAATGATGGTCTGGGACCCGGATGTATGTCTGAGCCCCGGATAGAGGTCTGGGACCCAGGATGGCAGTTCGGGCCAGGGAGGGTGGGCTGGGAAATGGGGGGTGGTGTGTTACCTCACCTGGACATGTGGGTTATGTTATGATGGTCTGGGTTACAGATGGAGAACTACATCCCTGATCCAAAACTGGATTCTGTTTGAGTCCCTGGCCCCGGGACAATCTTCTCGGCCCCGCCATGATGGTCTGGGACCCGGAAGTAGGTCTGAGCCCCGGATGGAGGTCTGGTACCCAGGATGGCAGTTTGGGCCAGGGAGGGTGGGCTGAGCCCCGGGAGTGGTGTGGTACCTCACCTGGACATCTGGTTTATGTTATGTTGGTCTGGGTTACCCATGGATAACTACAACCCTGATCCAAAACTGGATTCTGTGTTAGAATCCTGGGCGTCGGGATAATCTTCTTGGACCCGCCATGATGGTCTGGGACCCGGATGTAGGTCTGAGCCCCGGATGGAGGTCTGGGTCCTAGGAGGGCAGTTTGAGACAGGGAAGGTGTACTGGGCCCCTGGGGGTGGTGTGGTACCTCACCTGGACATGTGGGTTATGTTATGATGGTCTGGGTTACAGATGGAGAACTACATCCCTGATCCAAAACTGAATTCTGTTTGAGTCCTTGGCTCCTGGTTAATCTTCTCGGCCCTGCCATGATGGTCTGGGACCCAGATGTAGGTCTGAGCCCCGCAGATAGAGGTCTGGGACCCAGGATGGCAGTTTGGGCCAGGGAGGGAGGGCTGGCCCCTGGGAGTGGTGTGGTACCTTAACTGGACATCTGGGTTACGTTATGATGGTCTGGGCTACCCATGGATAACTACATCCCCGATCCAAAATTGGATTTTGTGTTAGAATCCTCGCCTCTGGGATAATCTTCTCTTGGATGGTCTGGGACCCCGCTGTATGCCCGGATGGAGGTCTGGGAGGATGGCAGTTTGGATGGAGGTCTGGGCCCTCACCTGGATAGAGGTCTGGGACCCCCTGAGGAGTGGCAGTTTCTCGCGGATGGTCCCCGGATGTAGGTCTGAGCCCCGGATGGAGGTCTGGGACCCAGGATGGCAGTTTGGGCCAGGGTGGGCTGGCCCCCAGGGATGGTGGTGGGACCCAGGATGGCAGTTTCCTCACCTGGACATCACCTGGGTTTATGTTATGATGGTCTGGGTTACAGATGGAGAACTACATCCCTGATCCAAAACTGGATTCTGTTTGAGTCCTGGCCCTGGGATAATCTTCTCGGCTCCGCCATGATGGTCTGGGACCCGGATGTAGTTATGAGCCCCGGATAGAGGTCTGGGACCCAGGATTGCAGTTTGGGCCAAGGAGGGTGGGCTGGTCCCTGGTGGTGGTGTGGTACCTCACCTAGACATCGGGGTTATGTTATGATGGTCTGGGTTACAGATGGAGAACTACATCCCTGATCCAAAACTGGATTCTGTTTGAGTCCTTGGCCCCGGGATAATCTTCTCGGCCCCGCCATGATGGTCTGGGACCGGAAGTAGGTCTGAGCCCCGGATAGAGGTCTGGGACCCAGGATGGCAGTTCGGGCCAGGGAGGGTGGGCTGGGCCCCGAGGGGGGTGGTGTGGTACCTCACCTGGACATCTGGTTTATGTTATGATGGTCTGGGTTACAGATGGAGAACTACATCCCTGATCCAAAACTGGATTCTGTTTGAGTCCTTGGCTCCGTGATAATCTTCTCGGCCCCGCCATGATGGTCTGGGACCCGGATAGACGTCTGGGACCCAGGTTGGCAGTTCAGGCCAGGGAGGGTGGGCTGGTCCCTGGTGGTGGTGTGGTACCTCACCTAGACATCGGGGTTATGTTATGATGGTCTGGGTTACAGATGGAGAACTACATCCCTGATCCAAAACTGGATTCTGTTTGAGTCCTTGGCCCCGAGATAATCTTCTCGGCCCTGCCATGATGGTCTGGGACCCAGATGTAGGTCTGAGCCCCAAATGGAGGTCTGGGTTCTGGGAGGGCATTTTGGGCTGGGAAGGGAGTTCTGAGCCCCGGGGGGGCGGTCTTGTACCTCACCTGGACATTTGGGTTATGGAATAGTGGCCTGGGTTACGCATTGAGATCTAGTCCCTTGAAACAACAGTGGATTCGGTGTTTGTGGCCTGGGACCCGGATGTAGGTCTGAGCCCAGAATAGAGCTCTGATTTCTGGGAGGGTCGTTCGGGCCAGGAGGGAGTTCTGGGTCCCGGGGGGAGGTCTGGTACCTCACCTGGACATCTGTGTTATGGAATGGTTCGCTGGGTTACGGATGGAGATCTAGTCCCCTGATACAAGACTGCATTCTGGGTTTGAGGCCTGGGCCCCGTGTTGGCCTTCTCGGCCCAGCCATCAAGGTCTGGGACCAACATGTAGGTCTGAGCCCCCGATGTAGGTCTGGATGCTGGGAGAAAGGTGTTTTCACTAGGGGGCGCTATGGGTCCAGTTGGGAGGTTTGGTTCAAGGGCAGGACCTGGTTGCTGGCTTGATCCCTAGTAGGGGTTGTGCAGGAGCAAGCTAATCAGTGATTCTCTCTCATCACTGATGTTTCTCTCTTTTCCTGTCCCTTCCTCTCTGAAATCAATAAAAATAAATTAAGAGAAGTAAAAAAATAAATAAATAAGGGACAGCCAATGTTTATGGAGCTCGCCCTGTGAGCCCTGCCCTGGCTGAATGCCTTTGTGAGCCATTTCTCCCGTAATCCTCATGGCAGCTTCGGGAGGTCATTACATAGAGTTGTACATGAGGAGACCAAAGCTCAGAGAGGTTGGGTAACTTGTCTTTGGTCACACAGCCTGTGAGTCAGCTCTGTCCCTGACGCCGAGGTAGAAAGCTGCGGGCTGGAAGGCAATAGTCAGGGAATCAGTACTGGGCTGGGGGAAAGGTAAGGCGAGGCAGTGGGAAGGTCAAGGGCAATAGGACGTTCTGTGTGAGTTTGTGCCAGTGACTCTGACTCCAGGAAACAAGGACCTAACCGGGATGTGGTTGCCAGGAGTAAATGAGCCACACACATCACAGGAAGCACTTCGCACAGGGCCTGGCCCATTCTAGGAGCAGTTCACTCATAGGAGTAGGTGCTGCTCTCAGTAACCCTGGGAGCAGTTTGAACCTGCAGACATGGGCACCTTGGGAGATGCTGCCTCCTTGTGGTGATGCTGAGCATTGCCTGAAAGTGGCCACGGAGGGACCTGACTCCCAGCATGCTCTAGGGCAAAGACCTGGGGATGGGGAAAGACACCTCCCCACAATCCCAGCAGGGCTCTGCTGCAGCCTCCCAGGCCATGCAGGAAGTGTTGAGCTGATGGGACCCCAGAAGAGGCTTCCAAGCCAGCACTAGGGGTCAGAGACCACCTTGAGGGGGTAAACTGAGGAAAGAGTGGGCTGTAGTCAGGAGAGAGGGTGCACCTGTGGGAAGGGTGTGGGGAACAGCTGGAAGGGAGTGTCCCAATTGGAGGGAACAGGGTGTGAGAAAGCCCAGTCAAGAGAACCTCCAGCCTGGCCGGCGTGGCTCAGTGGCTGAGCATCGACCTATGAACCCGGAGGTCAGGGATCGATTCTGGGACGGGGCACATGCCTGGGTTGTGAGCTTGATCCCTAGTGGAGGCAGGGGAGGGGGGGGCGCATGCAGGAGGCAGCCGATCATTGGTTCTCACTCATTGGTGTTTCTATCTCTCTCTCCCTCTCCCTTACTCTCTGAAATCAATAAAAATACATTTTAAAAGAAGAGAAAGGACCCCCAGATCCAAGGGACCAAAAAGGACAGAATAGTTGAAGTAAACATGGGGGTGAGGTTGTCCAGATCATGAGGCAGGGCCTCTGAGAGCCACCACAGGAGCCTGGGCTCGGCTCTGGACATTTTCAGAAGGAGTTGGCCAGATAAGGAAGCTTGGGGGGGGGGCAAGCCAGAGGCCACTGCCCTCACGCTGGCCTGGAGGGGAGAGAGAGGAGACGCGGGGGTAGAGAATTGGGGACAGACGCCACTGGAGTGAGAGGGAGCAGCCAGGGAAGAGAGACCAGGGCCTGAGCCGAGCAGCAGGTGCTGGGGCAGTGGCCACAGGTGGGCGGAAACCCGGAGCCAGGCTTCCGGACAAGCAGGGGCTGCAGCCCAGGCCCTTGCCTTCTCCCTGTGTGGCTGCCTCTGGAGAGGGGAGAGCAGACCAGGGCTGGGTCTGATCTGTGACCCTGCAGGCTGGGAGGCCTCCCCTCCCAGAGGCGTGGGTGCAGAAGGAGGCTGCAGCACTGAGGTGGACGCCCAGGCATCTGCAGGGGGTGCTGGTGGGCGGGGAGGGACCAGAAAGGCCCGGCGCTGGCCACGGGGCGTGATACCTGGCCCAAGCGGTCAGCCTCCGCCTCGGAGGGCCCCCAGCCCTGCTCTCCACCAACCACCACATCCCTGCTCATCCCCAACGGTAAAGAAAACGAAACTTTTTGAGGATTTATTAGACCAGGGCTGTCCTGCCTCCCAGCCAGACCCCAGTAGCCCCTGCCCCGGGGATGGGCTGGCCAGAGGCTCAGGCCTCAGGGTCTCCCAGTGCCTGCTGCTCCTCTGTCCAGCCACGCTGCCACGGGCTGACTGGGCTGAGCTGCTGGGAGTCCTGGGTCCCCAGCTTGCCAAGTGATCTTGGCCCTGTTCCTTGCCCTCTCCGGGCTCAGTCCCCTTCTCCTCCACGGGAGGATGTTCCTTTCCGGTCAGAAAGACAAGGCTGGGCCCACCCGGTCCCACGGCCACTCGGTATCACGAATTCCGGGGTTCAGGGCTTCTCGCCCCCGAGTCGCTGCGGCTGCTGCTCCTCGAGGCCGTTGTCGTTGTTTTCATCCAGTTCACACCCACTCAGCTGCCAGGGCCTTGGACCCCAAGGAGCCACGCACCGAATCAATTCCCTGGCAGGAGGAGGAGGTTGGAAAGCAGGGAGTGGGCCAACCCCCGGGCCAGGGGCCAGGCTGTGGTCAGGAGGAGCTGGGCTTCTCCACTGAGGGGTAGAGCTTGCGCAGGCTGGAGTCCAGGAGGAAGTCCACTGACCTGTGGGGCGAGGGAGGGGGATGAGCAAATGACCAATGGGGGGATGGGAGGCAGGAGGTCAGGGCGAGGGGAAGGGGCTCTCTGGAGGCAGGGCACAAGTGCCACCCAAGTGGCAGCCATCAATCACCCACTTCTTCATTCAGTCAGGACAACTGAGGCACAGAGAGGGTAAAAGACTCCCTCATGGCCTCAGGGTCCGCTATGGTCCATTGGAGAAAGACTCCTCCCACCCCGTGTTGGTCTGGCCCCATCACTGGTTCGAAGTGCAAGCACATGACCCAAGCCTGGCCAATCAGGAAAGGGCAACTGGCTCAGGGGTGGATACCCAGTTTACAATGGGCCAATGACAGCCTTCCTTGGGATTTTTTGCTGTCACTATTAAGAAGATTCCTATGGGGCTTGCTAAGCTGTTGGGATGGAAGCTGGGAGCTGCTGGGGGCCATCTCTGCTCCCAAATTGGGAAAAGTGAGTGAAGCCAACATGGGGGGGTGGGGACCCTCATGAGATCCTTTGGGTGCCTAGATCCAGCCATGCCTGAAAGCAGATTAATGCATTTTCAGTTTCACAAAACAATTCCTACTTCTGTCACTAAAACCCTCCAGGGTGCACCTGCTCCCACCTGCCTCTGGTTGTTTTGTAACACGACAGTGTTTTTGTTTTGTGTGTTTTTTTCTGGGAATTTACTTGTCCTGTGTCCTACATCCTCCAGGCACCGCCGGCCTCTGCCTTCACTGCCAAAATGCCTGCCAGATCATATGCCAAGAGCAAAGCCTGTCCTTTCTGCCTCTGGAGTCCCGTGGGCCAGCCCCACCTTTGCTGCGATTGTTCCGTGCAAAGTGGGCCCACCCCTGCCTCCCAGGGCTTCTCTCCGTCGGCAGAGAGAGTGACCCTGAGTCCGGGAGCAGCGCCCACCTGTCGATGGGGTGGATGATGACGGGGATGACCAGCAGCCCCAGGGCAGTGGTGGTCCACTTGCGGGCAGCCAGAGGCCAGCGGGTGGCAGTGCCCAGGACGTAGAGAGAGGCCGCGCACACACGGTTGATGGTGAAGCCTGGGATGGCCACAGAGGCCAGAGCCTGCCACACGAAGGTGTCCACCACAGCCACGGTCACCCTGGTGCTGCGGCCGGCTTCAGGGCTTGGCACCTGGTGGGGCACAAGAGAAACTGAACTCAGCAGCGGCAGAGCCAGGAAACCCTGTGGCATGAGGCTGAACCAGGGAGAGGCAAGTAGGGGGAGGGGGAGTGCAAGGTGGGGGAGGGGGCTGGGGGGGAGGGGAAGGAAGGGGAGCTGGGACAAACCCCGCTAGTATTGAGTATTGGGTTCTGGACTATACCATATACCACATTTCGTGCTGGAGGTAGACTTGTCCACATGCAGGACTGGGGTATAAACAAATGTCACACGCAAGGATGGGGCGGGGGAGGGGGGTACACTATCCTACAAACAGGACTGGGTAGGGACTGTCTCCATGCTTTACCACAGTGAGGGTATCCCATGCAAGGCTGTGGCCTAACCCTCCAGGGGGATGGCCTGGCGGGGGGGCGGTGTCGAGGGGCAGGCTCGCACTCACCTCCCCTGCCTTCTTGCCCTTGTCAATGGCATCAGCCAGCACGTAGGAGCTGGACACCCCATAGCTCAGCCACACCACCGCCGCGGGCACCATGGAGCGGAAGGCTTCCCCCACCTCATTGGCGTAGCCTGGACGGAAGGGGCCATTTAATCCCGGGGAGCAGCGATTGCTCCACCAGGGGGCACTCCGGCCGGCTGGTTCCAGCCCCAGCCTGCACCACAGAAGCTGGACGATGACCTTGGACAAGGGATCGGGTCTCTCTGAACCTAGAAAACGGCCACCCAGGATGCCTACCTCCACGCTAGGGCCACCGTGGGAGAGCTGAGTGCAGTCACCATGGTCACTCACTCGCCTTCCTTCCCAGTCTGGATTCTGGAAGCTTCTGCGCGAATGGGGGAACAGGCAGCCACAGACTGACCGAGGGCACTCACCAGGTGCCAGGCCTTTCTGTGCCGTTCGGCATTCTACCCTCACAACTACCACCTGGTGAGAGAGGCCCTGTGTCCATCCCTTTTTGCCCAGGAGGAAGCTGAGCTCGGACAGAGCCAGGGAGAAGCTGGGATAGGGGTCCAGGAACTCAGGCTCCAGACAGTGCCCGGGCATGTCAGAGAAGGCAACCTGCTCACCCCATTTCTCCAAGTAGGGTCTGAGCTTCAATCTGGGAGACAGGACCAGCAGAGACCCACCACGCCCATGCCCCCCGCCCCCCAACCCCCAAAGGCAGGGCTGGGCCAACCGGAGCTGTGTGACCTTGGGCAAGCACCTAACCCTCTCTGAGCCCAACCTCTGGTCTGGGCAGAATGAGAACTAAGATCCTCCCGCCTTCTCCAGGACGCAGAACTGGCACACGAACCGGCAAACAGTGAGCCCTGCTTCCCCAGCTACAGGGTGGGGGAGTCGCCGTGCCCCTCGTGACCCCTGCCCCCCCGCTCTCACCCAGATATCGCACCCACGTGTCCCGGAAAAGGTCGCGCTCAGCACCCTGCGGGGACGGCTCGGACATGGCCCTTCCGCGGAGGCCCCGGCCCCGGCAGCCGGTCCAGCCACCACGGCCGCTTCAGCTTCCCCAAGCCCTCCGGTCCAAGGTGGCGGGAGGACTGAAGGTCCCCGACTGAAGGACAGGTGGTGCCGCTGCCGTCACCAAAAGCAGGGAGCGTCTGTAAATTCCCCCGCGCACCAAAGCCCCTCTCCCAGGCTTGGATGTGACAGGTTTTCGTCCCGTTTTCCAGGGGTTTGGAGGGCCGGCACGAACCTCTCCCAGGACTGACTGCAGTTTGGGAGCCAAAGAGGCCGGCGTTCCAATGGAAGATCCCGTCCTTCCCAGCTCCACGTCACCGCCGTGTGACCTCAAGCTTCTGTCCTTCTTGGAGCCTCACCTGATTCATTTCTTAACTGGGGTACACCCCGGCGTTCCCTCCTGGGACGACGAATAACCGTCGTCTTTGGCTGTGTTTACTACTGGCCAGACTGTTGGCCAAAGACTAACAGCGAAAGACTTTACCGGGAAAAGACTCTAGACAGATTGCTTCCTTAAACCCTCCCCTCAACCTGTGACCCCCCCACTTTACAGATGAGGAAACAGAGGCTCAGAGAAGACGGGGCACTTTCCCGGGTCCTACAGCTGCTATGCCGGGATTGGCTTCAGATCCTGTGCTCTTTTTTTTTTTTTTTTTTAATATATTTTATTGATTTTTTACAGAGAGGAAGAGGGAGGGAAAGAGAGTTAGAAACATCGATAGAGAGAAACATCGATCAGCTGCCTCCTGCACACTCCCTACTGGGGATGTGCCTGCAAACAAGGTACATGCCCTTGACCGGAATCGAACCTGGGACCCTTGAGTCCGCAGGCCGACGCTCTATCCACTGAGCCAAACCAGCCAGGGCAGATCCTGTGCTCTTAAAACCTCAGTCCGTGAGCCTGGGAGAGTGAGTGGGGGGCACCCTGGCGAGATGGATACTTGGGCTCTGAAGTCCCTTCCCCACACGTTGCGATGATCATCTGTCAGCACTGACATCTACACTGGATCAGTATGAAAACTAGACAGAACCTCTTGGGGTCAGGACCTTGAATGAATGAATGAATGAATGAATGAATGAATGAATGAATCATGCAGCCAGGGAACCAGGATTGTGGTGCAAGACTTCAGGGAAATGAGCAGAATAGAATGAGGGGGCTGGGGGGGGGGGGTAGTGATGACTAAGGAGGGAACTCTTCCCCTGCGGAACCTCAGTTTACCCATGTGAGCAATGATTGCAGCTTCGTGAATCTTTTTTTTTTGGGGGGGGGGGGGGGGGGGGAGTAGAGCAAGCAAAGACACAGCCATTAAAGACAGGCAGACCTGGGTTCCAGTCCCAGTTGTGCCACCTATTACCAGTTAGCCACTGCTGTAAAAAAAAAAAAAAAAAAAAAAAAAAAAAAAGATTAATATTTACTGTGTGCTCACGTGTACCAGTCTCTCTTCCAAGCGCTTTGCACATATTATTTCTTTGTAAGTACACAGGTGCGTGGTACCCAGGAGACGTTCTTTAAAGCACTAGCTTTTATTATCACTAAATAACATTGGGAAAAATGAAGACTACTGACTCCCAACTGAGGGTCCCATTTTCAGCCCTGGGCGTCGCTGTCTCTGTGGGGTCGTGTTCGGCAGCCTGGTCAGCGGTGACCTCTCGGGAAGCCGGGCTCGGCGCTCAGAGGGGTACCCAGGCCCCTGAACGTCCTGTTTTCTGCCTCCCCATCACTAGCAGTGCGGGCGCAGAATTAGGAGACGGTCCCTAACGCCACGTGACCGTTTCTCCCCCCCCCCCCCCCCCCCCCCCCCGCCTCCTTCCTTCCCTCCCTCCTTCCCTGCTCGGGCCCACCGCGGGCACCGAGCGCTCGCCAGACCCACGTGTGTCGGCGCGCCAGAGCCGCCTGGCGCCCGGCGCACACTTGGAAACCGGAGTGGGGCGGGGCTTCCGCCCTGACCGTGAAGGCGACCAGAGCACCCTTAGTGCCCTTAGCAAAGATGGCGGAAGACAGCCCACCGGGCGGGCCAATCAGGAGGCGCGTTGGCCGCTGGGCGCCAGAAAGCGCACGCCAGAGAAGAGCCGGGGGTGGCTTCTGCGCATGCGCCCCGCCTACGGGCGGAAAGAGGTCGCTAAGCTCTGGGCTCTGGGCGGTGGTGAGCGAGCAGCGAAGAACGAGGCGGTAGGCGCTGACTTCCACTTTCTGTGCATTGAACGTTGCTTTATTCGTCGGTTAATTTTCCTAACAGAGCGTTGTAAACCAAGGTCGGGATGTCCTCCTGAAGGTTCTGGCTGGGACCCATGCGGGCTCAGGAGGCCCCCCGTCCTGCTCCCTCCCGCTTCGCCAGACCAGCTCCCCAGGCTGGGCTGCCTTCTCGTGCTCAGTGCCTCTGTGCAGCCCAGGACCTGGTTTGCGTTTGCAGGACGTGGGATTGGAATAAGTGCTGTGGTTGCTCGAAGGGTCTTTGCCTTCCAGCTCCTGGTCACTGAGCGGCCCCGTGGCCACCCCTGCTTGTCGCCGTGGGTGGAGGGGCCCAGGGCCTGCGAGGCTGTTTGTGGTGGGGCGGCCCCCAGCCCCTGGCTCTCCCAGATGCTGGCCCTGCCTTTGGCCGCCTGCCCGGGCAGCCTCCCCGCCAGGCACTAGGAACCCGTGGCACCCACCATCCGCCTCTCCCGGAGATGGGAACTGCCAAGGCCTTGCTCAGGTCCGTCAGGGAGCGAGCGGGTGGGCGGGCGCCGTGGATGGCTCAGACTGGCAAATGCCCTCACTGAGTTCTGTCTGGACCCCACCTGCCACTTTTGTGTGGGGTGCTCACATGAAGAGTTACTCCATGGGAGGCCGGAAACCTCAGAGCTCTCACCCACCCCGAGCCTCCCTTCCCTCCCCAGAGCTGGGATCCCTGGAGGTAATTCCCTGTGCTTTGTTTGCATTGGAGGACAGTGGCTGGGTCCCAGAGCTCGCTGTCCCGGGAAGCTCTGAATCAGTGACAATCATTAGTAATTAAATCGGCAGCCGCAGGGACCCCGGAGTTGCTGAAGTTCTCAAGGTGAGGGGAAGACCTGCTGTGTACCCCTGAGTGGGAAGCTCTGTGCCGACTGTGGGCCACCTCCTGAGACCCCAGCCTTAGTGAGAGTTTAGAAACACCTCTGACCCCCAGCGTAACTCCAGCAACTCCTTGCTGCTGCTCATTATGATCTAGGCTTACGGATTCATTTGGTTGCAAGTTCCTCTCCCCTGCTGCTGGCCTTGCTGGAATGTTAGCTGAAATGTTACATTTCAGTCTCTCCCCTTTTCCAATTTCTTCCCTGCTGCCACCCCGTGGGACCCCCTTCCTTGTCTCAGCTGTCGCAGGTGGGTGCTGTAGGCACAGTTTTCAGGACAAACAGATCCCATCACAGTGCCCAGCCCCTGGGGACTCCTTAGTCACTGGAAAGGCCAGGAGACCCCCCCACCCCTCCTGCTCTGCTCCCTCTTCCTACCTGAAATGAAAACTCCCCAGATTCAAGCTGAGGTACTTCTTCTAGCCCCAGTCCCTTTGGGCATCAGGGTGCTGGAAACATGACTGCGACGGGGGGGGATAGAAACGGACAGGGAGACACTGAGGGAGCCAGGCCTGCTGTGGGAGGCGGCATTACATTGGGGTGGCCGCCCCCAGCTGTTTGATCTTCTCCTCTGAAGCTTTGTCTGGAAGCAGGACCTCCACGGTGAAGCTGACCTTCTTGGCGTGAATGAAGCTGTAGGTGTTGTCAAACCGCAGGACATCTGAGGGGAGGCAGAAAACAGGACATTCAGGCGATCCCGGCCAAGGGCGTGGGGACAGCGAGCTTCGTTGACTGAGCGAGGCCATGTGGTAGGCACTGAGGATGATGGTAGCATAAGCAGTGGCCCTTCACCTCCTGCAAAGGCGTCTACCTGGATGGACAAAGTGTTCCATAGGACATGCCAAGTGCCAGATGCGTGAGCGAGAACCGCTGCTGTAAAAGCTTGGAAAGAGAGCGCCCTGTAGAGTGAAATGATGCGAAAGGCCTTTTAGAGGAGGTAGAGCTTGAACTGGGCCTTGAATGTGAGGAGTAGAGCCCAGTTGGCACGGCCCAGTGGTTTGAGCCTCGACCTAGGAATCTGGAGGTCTTGGTTCGATTCCCGGATGGGGCCCATGCCCGGGTTGCGGGCTGGATCCCCAGTGGGGGTTGTGCAGGAGGCAGCCTGTCGATGATTCTCTCTCATTATGGATGTTTCTGTCTCTGTCTCCCTCTCCCTTCCTCTCTGAAATCCATAAAAGCGAGGAGCAGCATTCATAGCAGTCGTCGTTACAATAATGATCAGAGGAATGGTAAGGATTGCTCTTTGTGTGAGTCAGCACTGGGCTGGTCATCTGTAGGTGCTATTTCACTATTTCCTCAAAATAACTATGAGTTCAGCATGAGTCCTGTCTTACACCCTATAAAAAAGGAGGTCACTGTGTCACACGGCGAGGAAGTGACAGAACTGGAATTTCCCTCTGGTCCGAATGGCTGTCTGACTTGGGCCCCGGAAAGCCCTGCCCTGGCCCGTTTCTGACAAAAGGTAAACGGTGCAAACGTTCTGAAGCAGGAGTGTGTCCCCCGGGAATATACACGGGCAAAGGTGTGCATTGCACCCCTGTTTGGGAGACGAAACGCTTGGGAAAGCTCCAATGTTCTAAGGAGAATTGCTTAAAAGGTTTATATTGCAATCCATATGATGAAATGCTGTTCTGATGGTAAAGGAAAGAAGTTAGCCTCCTAAGAAGTGCCTGGGGGGGAAATGTCCACAGTTTATCCTTTGGCCAAAAAATAAAAAAAAAAAAAAAAATGTTGCAGCCGAAACCGGTTTGGCTCAGTGGATAGAGCGTTGGCCTGCAGACTCAAGGGTCCCGGGTTCGATTCCGGTCAAGGGCATGTACCTTGGTTGCGGGCACATCCCCAGTAGGGGGTGTGCAAGAGGCAGCTGATCGATGTTTCTCTCTCATCGATGTTTCTGACTCTCTATCCCTCGCTCTTCCTCTCTGTAAAAAGTCAATAAAATATATTTTTTTAAAAAAATGTTGCAGAACAGGGCGAATAGTTGGTAACATTTGGGTTCATATAGATAGGAAAATAACTTCGGGCTTTGCTTCTCTGTCTACCTGCCCTCCCAATGCTCCTGAGTGATACTACTCGGGTGCCTGTTCCGAAAGGGAGGCTTTCGCGTGGGGCCATACCATCCTGAACACGCCTGCTCTTGTATGCAAGGAATGTTTCTCAAACCCTGTGACAAGTGTTACAATTTCAAAAATTCCAACATACACTGAATGACAGGCGTGAATGGATACGTGTGTGTGCATGTCCTGCGCATTATGGCGACATGTGATGCTTCTAAAGGGACAGGACACTTCGATAGGGGAATAGATAAGATCTGTTAGGAGTGGTTTCCTCCGGGGAGAGGAAATGGGGCAGACTGCTTTTAACCCAGCCCCCTTTTTTGGGGAGTCTGTTCCATTTCGGTCAAATACCCCTTCGAGAGAACAGAGTATGAAAACCAACTAGCCCTGCTCCTTTCCTATGCTGGCCTTCTCTCACTCTTCCCAGCACAAACAAACAAACAACAGACAGACAAACGGTGTATTTCATCCCCATACCTAACCTGGCCCCTTCCCTGCCCCTAGATCAGATGCGTAGTTTACACTGAGGGTAGAGACACCACCCTCCATCTCCGAGTTGTGAAGTGAAGATGAGTCACTGGTTCTCTCTTTGCCAGAGGCCTCTCAGGGCCTATAATCCCTCTGGAAAGAGGGGTGCTTCCTCTCTGCCCTGGATGACAAAGCCTTAGCAACCAGGCTCCGTTGCACCAGAGGAGGCTTCGTGCTCTCGGGCCAAGCACCGTCGAGATGGCTCTGCCTCGCGTGATGTTCTGCCTCAGAAGCAAGGGAGGGGCTGTGCTGCGGCCCAGGCCCGAGGGAAGTGGGGTTCCTGAACTGCATGGTTCACCTGGACACTAATCTTGTAGTCACAGACTCGGAGAGCCCCCAGAGATCCTCCAGGTTAGGGCTCCTTAACTTCTGCTGGGGGACTGACCCCCTTGAGAATCTGATGCTTTCATCAGGAGATGAAATTTTCACACAATCTCACATCCTCTGGGGCCCATCCCGGACCCTCCGGGCAGAGGTTCCCACTGGGAAAGGTGCCAATCGTAAGAGATTGGCTATAATCATGCCCTCTCGTTTATGTATTGAGAAATAGATACAGGGTACCCCCCCACAAATGTGTACACACTTAACCACCGACAGCTCAGTGGCTCTTTACAGATTTAACCCATTGGAACAAATCCTTATCCCAAGTGTGTGTCTACATTTTGGGGGACACCTGTATTCTAAATTAGCTTCCTTTAATCTCTCCAAATAAGGAGATGATAATGATTTTTTTAAAATTGTCTGTGTGAGTTATTATATTTCAGGATAGTCAAGGGGACAATAAGACACTATTGTTATAAAGGGGGAGGTGTTTGTTCTTTTAAGATTTATAATGACTGCTCTGGGGAGTCCCTGAACCCCAGATTAAGATTTCTTGCTCTGGCTCACTCCCCGAGTTCTGAGGAGAAGAGGAAAACTTAACTATGTAGGGGCACTTGCTCAAAACACTCAGAGAGCCCACCTGGTGTGGCTCCGTAGTTGAGCGTCCACCTATGAACCGGGAGGCCGCCCACTGATGTTTGTCTCTCTCATCAATGTTTCTCTCCCTCTCCCTCTCCCTTCCTCTCTCTCTAAAATCAATAAAAGCGGCCCGGCCGGTGTGGCTCCATGGTTGAGCATTCGCCTAGGAACCAGGAGGTCACGGTTTGATTCCCGGTCAGGGCACATGCCCGGGTTGCAGGGTCGATCCCCAGTAGGGGGTGTGCAAGAGGCAGCCGGTCAGTGATTCTCTCTCCCATCATTGATATTTCTGTCTCTCTCCCCCTCTCCCTTCCTCTCTGAAATCAATAAAAATATTTAAAAAACAAAATAAAATCAATAAAAATGTGTGTGTGTTTTTTTTTTTTTTTTTTTTTTTTAAAGAAAGAAAGTCAAGCGTATATGTACACAATGACATATGCTCTGCGGATGGCCGTATCCGGGCCGGTGCTGAGCCTGTTCTTGCTGAAGCGCACGTACAGTCTATGCCTTCTCCCCCGGGACCCAGCTGCTCACTGACAAGAACTCTCTCCTCCCCGGGGAGCCACATCACAGAGCATCTGCGAGGAGGTGGCGGCAGAGACTGGAGCTGCCCGGGATGTGGGCGAGGATACAGAATCTGAGGTTGGGGTGCTGGTGTAGACAAGCACAGAGGCCAGGAGAGCTGCTATGGAGAGGGAGCCAGGGCTCCTCCCACCTGCAGCTCTGTCTCCAGGATGGCCCTTCTCCCCTGGGTCCTGCCCTGATGCCGACAACGGTGGCTGAGGCGTGTGGAGGGCCTGCTGTGTGCCAGGCATCACGCTAAATGCTACCGAGACCGTATCACATGTAACCATCATGGACCCCTCTGAGGTAGGAAACCGGATCCCCACCGTGGCCATCAGGAAACGGAAGCCCGGGAAGGTTGAGTCACTTGCGTGAGGACTAGTTAGCTGTCAGGTTTAACTCACTGGTTTTCCACACCTAACCCCTGAGCTCTGACACAACGTATCAGGAAACCAGTTCTACCGTAGACGAGTTGATATACACTGAGTGGCCAGATGATTATGATCTCTGAACGCATAATAATCTGGCCACTCAGTGTTTATATATATATATATTAGAGCCCCCGTGCATGAATTTGTGCATGGGTGGGGTCCGGCCAGCCTGGCCGGGGGGAGGGGACATGGGCGGTTGGCCGGCCTGCCTGCTGGTCAAACTCCTGGTCGAGGGGACAATTTGCATATTAGCCTTTTTATTATATAGGGCAGTGGTCGGCAAACTCATTGGTCAACAGAGCCAAATATCAACAGTACAACGATTGAAATTTCTTTTGAGAGCCAAATTTTTTAAACTTAAACTTCTTCTAACGCCACTTCTTCAACATAGACTCGCCCAGGCCGTGGTATTTTGTGGAAGAGCCACACTCAAGGGGCCAAAGAGCCGCATGTGGCTCGCAAGCCGCAGTTTGCTGACCACAGATATAGGATATACACTGAGTGGCCAGATTATTATGCGTTCAGAGATCATAATCATCTGGCCATTCAGTATAGTTTCTACAGCATGTTTCTGGTTACACACAAAAAATACATCACCAACATTCTAAATTAAATACCCCAGCCACTTCTAATATTAAATAAACATTGAAATAAATGTGAGCTATACACACATTTAAGAAAGATTAATAGCCTGACTGGCTTGGCTCAGTGGTTGAGCATCAACCTACGAACCAGGAGGTCACGGTTCGATTCCCCGTCAGGGCACGTGCCTGGGTTGCAGGCCTGATCCCCAGTAGGGGGCGTGCAGGAGGCAGCCAATCAGTGATTCTCATCATTGATGTTTGTATTCCTCTCTCCCTTCTGTGAAATCAATAAAATATATATGCATGTATATATATTTAAAAGATTAATAAAAATAAAGTAAGATAATGATCTTCCAACCAGCTTGTTTCAGTCCAGGGTCACTGGAGACCAGAGCCTCTCCCCAGCCCGGGGCACGTGGTGTGAGCCAACTCCATTCCAGTGAAGGGCACACACACTCGTTCTCCTGGCACAATTGAGACACACCACTGGTCTCACGTGTCCACCTTTGCAATGTGGGAAAATCCCGAGAAACGCACATAGACAGGGGGACCGCGTGCAAACGCCACACAGACAGTGGCCCCGGCTGGGAATTAATTTTTTTTTTTCCTTCCCAACATTATCATGAAACAACATTGAACAAAACGACGTTATTCGAGGACCTGCTGTGGTGGTAAAAAATGAACGCTTCTCTCTAAGCTTCCTACCAGGCCAGAGATAACTACCGTGAGCGTCTGCGTAGATTCCCCAGAATTCTTTCCTACGTACACACTTTTTAGTAACCAACGTGAGTGTGTACCGTATATGCTATGCTTCACGCTTTATTTTTATTTTTTTTAACATGTACGAGACATCTTACGCGTCAGCTTATTCTCATGAATGGGTCTGTTATACCCCACTGTGTGGATGTACCATAGTTTATTTAACAAGACCTTACTGAGGCCATTAGATGTATTGCCAGTTTCCATTGCTAAGGACATCCTACATCTTTGTGTCTTTGTGTCGATAGCTCTGTAGGCTTAAATTTCTAGACATAGAATTGCTGAGTCCAAGGGGATTTTCATCGATATTGCCAAGCTGAGTGAGGTGCAATACCTTTTCAAATGCCCATCTGCCATTCTTACCCCTCTTGCGTTAAACTTCCTGTCCACCTGCTGTGCAACCTGGAGACGAGTGATGCTCCGAGGGGTCGAGGCTGGGCTTTCCCGGACCCTGCTCACCCTGTGACCCCTACACCCCGCCAGCCAGCCCTGCCTCTCTGCCGTGTGGGGATGTCTGATCAGTCACAAACCCAGTTAGACCTGGACCGGACAGGAAACAGTCCCCTGTCATCACCCAGCTCTGTGACTCACTGCTACCCGGTAGGACCGGGCGAGAGTCCCACCCTGCTATTTACCAGCTACTAAGCCCGCTATTGAGCAAGTCTTACGTCTCCCCACCTGCGCAGGGGAGGGTCTCGCGGATGGGAGTTCCGCCTGCAGTTCTAACAGCCCGAGAGCCTCCGTGTCTGGAGAGAGAGGGGCCTCCCAGGCAGGCGTCAAGGGCACGAGCTTCAAGCCAGGACAGGGACACTTACAGATGCCAGGGGTGCTGCAGGTGAGGCTCCCATCCTCGGGCACCAGGTGGGCATTGTACCTCTGGTTGGGCAGCACCTCCGTCATCTCCCCCGCCTTCTGCCGCTCCCCCATCTTGGTCTTCAGGTAGATTCCAAAACCGATGTCCGAGCCTTCCGACGTGAACTGCCACCTGTGTGCGGGACAGCCGCCCTTTCAAGACGCGATTAGGGAATCTCGGGGGTCCCGCCCTGGGGCTGCTCCCCACCGGAGCCGGGCCACCCGCGCCTGTGGCTGCCGGGCGGGCTCGGGCCTCCTGGAAGGATCCGGAATCTGCCTACCTGAGCACGCAGCCGGGGAAGAGGATCTCGTACTCCACTTGGTGGGAGGAGGCGCGGGAGATCTGCACGCTGTGCTCATACTGCTGCTTCAGCTGGTCGCGCACGTAGTAGGTCTTGGGGATGTCGCCCCCGTAGTTAATCTAGAGGCGGATCGTGCCGTGAGCCGGGGTGTGCATTGGGGGCCGGCCTCCCCGGTCACCTCCAGGCCCCGGGGGCCGTACCTTGGATTTGCACTTGGGGTTTCCATCGGGATCGGTCATGGTGCCCCCATACTCCATGGGCACCTGGTCAGCGCTGATGTATTTCAGCAAAACTTCCTTCCAGTTTGCTAGCAGGGGAGGGAAGGAAGGAGAGAGAAGGGTCACCACAGTCTACACAAAAGAGGCAGGAAAAAGTCAACAACCATCCGCCCCCCAAAACACAGGCATTCGGAGCACCCACGTGCCCACAGCACATTCCCCTGTTCAGGGGCAGCCCTGGCTGGCCCTGAGGATTGCCCTCTCCTGCCCTGCCCTGGCCAGGAGTGAGGGGACCTGGGTCCATTGCCTCTGGCCAGGTTCTGGTGGGAGTGAGGTGACCTTGAGAGGGTATTTAAAGGGCCCTGCACGTGGGAGAGTGGATCATCCCTTCCAGGGTGGGGATGCACACATCTGCAGTGCAACTGGGAGAGGACAAAGCAAGGAGGGAAGGGCACGCCCTGCAGAGGGAACAGCATGTGCAGGCACACCATGCACCTCGCCCCCACATCCCCCACTTTCGCCACACACAGCGTGCTCAGTTGTGACTGAATGAATGCACGCATCACTGTAGGGCGACCCCTGAACCTGGGTTCTCTTGGCTCAACCCCAGCCAGGATTTCACATCTGCTCCTGATTTTTGTGGGTTTTTTTTAGACCATTTAGCTGCCAATGATTTGGCTCTTTTTTTTTTTTTTTTTTTTTGGTAACCAAGCCCTTTCCTGACTAGGAGAGTTTGACTCCAGTGCAACCGATGCCGCGAACCACGTCTCCGCCATCCCAAAGTCCGCAGCGAATACCAGCCAAGAACAATATTTTGACAGCGGCAACCTTTCCCTGCTGACGCCAGAAGCCATAGAAAGGCAGCAGCTCCAGGTCACGGGGTGCAGCCTGGAGGACTCCGCCACAGACGCCGGCTGGACACCCACAGAGGCCGTCCGGGGCCTTGCAAACCCGGGGATGGCAGGGGCCCGAGTCCGTGCAACCCCCGTGGTCTCAGGGCGATGTCACCTGTGCTGCTGAGCTCCAGCAACCGGCCCGAGTGGCTGTCTTCCCTCCCCCCGCGAAGAGCCTGTGGCTTGGCCCGCGGCGGGTTTGGTTGAGAGGGTTTTAGGTGTGGGTGGGAGAACAGACTGCACCTCCTCCACCGCCCTGCTGCCAGGAACCCTAACTGTCTCATGCTCACGGTGGGGGGGGGGGGGGGGGGGGTGGCGGCAGCCCAGAAGCCAAAACCACCGGAGCCTTGGCGGGGATGTTGTAGGTCTTTCCCCAGCTCAGGGCAGAGGTGGGATCCGGGCGGGGGAATTCTTCCCATCTTACAGGGAGAGGTACTGAGGCCACAAGAGGCAGAGCCGAGACCAGAACCTAGAAGCCCCGGGCTTTCCAGACCGCCTTACTCGGCGCCCAGGCCTTGTCGGCACACACTTGGAAATTCTCCACTTGCAACGTGTTGCCTAAAGGTGAACATTGAGAAACAGCCCGAATCCCCGTTCCCCACGCCCACGCTCACGTCCAGAGGTGGCCTCGAGTCTCCCATGATCGACCGAGTCCCGAGCTGCCCTTCTAGCCCCTTCCTCCACCACACACGCCGTCTTCCTGCTCCAGCAAAACGGGCTCCTGGCTGCTGGGTTCCCCTGCGCCCTGACGTGCTCCCTGCCTCCTTACGAACCCAACCCCTGCCCACCTGCGTCTCAGTCTCCCTGCTGGGCTCCTCTCCCTCTGCCCGCCCTCGAGCTCGGCTGCCCCCCAGCACTCAGCCTCTGCTCTCCTGGGGGGCAGTCTTATGTTCTCAAGGTCTTCGGTGCTGCCTGCATTGGATGGCTCCCACATCCCAGGGTGGAGTTCTCACCTCAGCTTCAGGCTCAAGTATCCCCAATGTCTGTATATCTCATCTCACACCCTTTTTTGTTTTTTTAATGTCTTTTTTATTGATTTCAAAGAGGAAGGGAGAGGGAGAGAGAGATAGAAACATCCATAATGAGAGAGAATCACGGATCGGCTGCCTCCTGCACGCCCCACACTGGGGATCGAGCCCATAACCCGGGCAGATGCCCTTGACCGGGATTCGAACCAGGACCTCCTGGTTCCTAGGTTAACGCTCACCCACTAAGCCACACGGGCCGGGCTCTCACACTCTCTTGAAACTCAGCCTTGAGCTCATTCTTCCCCCGTCTTCCTCCATTGACCTCGTTGCGTCAGAGCGGCCGCACCAGGCGGACAACTCATGCCAGACACGAGGACGTCATTCTCGGTTTCTCTTCCTCTTTCCCTCCATCCCATTGTTGGAGCTCTGCTGTTTTACTTCCCAGAGAAGCCCTTGGTCCGCCCTCCGCTCCTCCTCGCTGTCTCCGCCGCCCCCGCCCCGGCTTGCAACACCTGCTGCCTGGGTTGTGGCCACGGAGGCCAACTGGTATCTGCCCTTCACCATCTCCCCAGTGAGCAGTGTCTCCGTGGGAGATCTGACCCGGTGCTCCCCTGCTCCGAACTCCCCGCCGGCTCTGTGGCCTGCAGCGTCATGGCCCAGCCCCTCAGCCCGGGTTCTCCGTGACCTGCTCTCGGCTCCCGGCGGCTCCCTCGTCAGCCTCATCCCCTGCCCTGCACTCTACGGCGGCCGGTGCCATGGGGCGAGCACAAGGCCTTTGTTCAATGCCGTTCCCTCTGCCGGGAAGCGCCCTGCCTTGCTCCATCCGGCTCCTCTTACCCCAGGGCGCTCGCTCGGCTGAGGGAGGCCTCACCTCCTCCCTAGATCAAGTGGGCTCGGTGACTCCCTTCCCCCAGAGGCCTGGAGTGCTGCAAGGGACCGGGTCCAATTCACCTTCGTAGCCTTGGCACCTCATCCGGGGCCTGGCACCTGGTTAAGTGCTTTCAGCAAGTGGCCCCCCAGCTAAAGGCAACCTCTGCTCCCGTGACCGGGGGCACCTTCCCCGGGCCATCGCGAGTGCCTTCTCTAGCTTGTATCATCGCTTCCTCTCAAAGGTCTTCTCTCTCCTGCTGCACTGTCAGCTCCTGGATGGCAATGCCTGGCATGTCATTCATCTTTGAATCTACGATGCTGGGCTCAGCACCTTCTCCTAGATCCGTGGTCGGCAAACCGCGGCTTGCGAGCCACATGCGGCTCTTTGGCCCCTTGAGTGTGGCTCTTGCACAAAATACCACGGCCTGGGCAAGTCTATGTTGAAGAAGTGGCGTTAGAAGAAGTTTAAGTTTTAAAAAATTGGCTCTCAAAAGAAATTTCAATCGTTGTACTGTTGATATTTGGCTCTGTTGACTAACGAGTTTGCCGACCACTGTCCTAGATTGTCTGAGAGAAAGGCTCTTATGGAAGCAGATATGAAGCCCTAGCCGGTTTGGCCCAGTGGATAGAGTGTCTGCCCACAAACTCAAGGGTCCCGCGTTCGATTCCGGTCAAGGGCATGTCCCACGGCTCTGGTTGGGGCCTGTGCTGGAGGCAGCCCATCGATGTTACTCTCTCTCTTTTTCTCCCCCTCTCTTCCCCTTTCTCTAAAAGTCAATGGAAAAATATCCTCGGATGAGGATTAACAATAACTAAATACAATACACTTAAAAGAAAGAAAACAGATACGAAGACCCTAGCCCAGCCCCAGCCTGCTCCCCGGCCCCACCGCCTCCAGAGCAGCAGAGGGTCGGACCGTCCGCCCTGGTGGTGGCGGCCCTCCCTCTAAAGCCATCCCAGGCGGGGGCCCGCAGGCCACCTGCGGAGCCGAGAGAGTCCGGGCTACTCACCTCCCAGGACCATGATCTTCTTGCGCGTTTCCTCACTCAGGAAAGGTTTGACCAGATTGAAGGCCACGGGAAACAGCTTGGGGGCTGGAACAGAGGCCGACAGCGTGAGGCTGGAGGCAGCGCCCGCTCTGTCCCCAACAGCGTCGCCCGGGGCGCCTGTGTCAGCCTGCACCTGCCCTAGCGCCCTGGAGCCCACGTGGCCGCCCAGGGCGTGAGGCTCAGCACGGGCACCTCTTTCATTTCCAGCTTCGCCCTCTGCACGGCGGGCAGAGTCGAGTGGGTGTCCCCCGGCTGGCTGGCCGGGAGGCACCGGTGCATCCTAACCGCTGAGTGGACCGGAAAGCCGCCTGCGCGCACGTCCAGGGCCCTCCGCTTCCCTGCTCCGGCTCCCTAGGTGTCACTCTCCCGAATCTGCCCGCGACTTCCTCACGCGGAGGTCCCCGCTTACCTTTAATGACAAAGAGGCGCTTCAGTGTTTCGGGATAATTGTCCTCAACCATGCACAGAAACTGTGGGGGCAAAGCAGCGAGTCTGTGGGCGCAGACCTCCGGGCCAGCCTGTGCCCCCCATCGCCTCGCCCACCCCCAGGGCATCCCAGCAGAGGGACCCATTTCCCTACTCTCTAGCCCCCCCCCCCCAGTCCTGTCCCCTCACCTCTCCATAGGTCTCTATAGCCGGCTTCCAGAGGTGCTTGAGGCCAAGGCCCTCGCAGTCATAGATCATGGTGATGCTATCTACCTTCTTCCCCATCTGCAGGGCACAGGGAGCGGAACGTCACCGCAGGCTCCCGCCGCAGGAGCCCACCGGGCTCAGGGCCAATGCTGATCGCGTCACGTGCTCATAGTGCCGCCGGATACGGGGATACGGGCAGGGCCCTACGAGCTGCTCCCGCTCCCTCTTCAGCCTCATCCCCTGCCGTCCCCTGCCGTGCACTCTGCAGCTGCCTGTGCCTTGGCGTGCAAGGCCTTTGCTCAGCGCGGTCCCTCCGGCCTGGGACGGTGCTGCCTTGCTTCATCCGGCTACTCTGATCCACAGCGCTTGGCTGCGGGAGGCCTCACCTCTTCCCCAGATCAAGTGGGCTTGGTGTCTCCCTTCCCAAAAGGCCTAGAGCTCTTGCCCGGCCCGCGTGGCTCAGCGGTTGAGCGTCTACCTGTGAACCAGGAGGTCACGGTTCAATTCCCGGTCTGGGCCACATGCCCAGGTGGCGGCTCGATCCCCAGTGTGAGGCGTGCAGGAGGCAGCCGACCAATGGTTCTCTCTCATCATTGCTGTTTCTCTCTCTCCCTCTCCCCAATCAATAAAAAAATATATTTAAAAACAAAACAAAATAAAACAATGCCTAGAGCTCTTCCAGGGACTTGGCCGAATTCACCTTTGCAGCGCTGGCGCCTGGCCTGGGTTTTCCAAATGGAGATAAGCATCCCAGGACCCCACTGCGGCCCAGCCAGCCCCCACGCCTGCCTGGTTATCCGTGTCCTCATCCAGTAAACCCCGGGAGGATCCAGATGGCATCTGAGGGCCCCCGGGTTCTGCAGCTTGACCTGGCGGCCGCCCTGTTCCCCCGTGGGCAGCACCACGGAGCGCTCGGCCCGTGTGGCTTGGTGCGGCCGGTTCTCTCATGCACAGAGGTGCTCTCTGTCCAGCCTAGGCCCTCCAGGGCGCGTTCCAACCTCGTGCCTCTTCGCCTCCCCAGCCCGAGGGGTCCCTGCTCACACCAGCCTTCAGTGACTGTGTGTGGGTGACAGTGGTGACACGGCCCCACGCTGATTGCACCCTGTCCTTGGATCTTTACAGCTGCCGGAGGGGAAGGAAGGAGGAGAGACCACGGCGGCGGCTCCAGCTTGCTCTCCAGCACTTTCCTCGGCGAGGAAATCAGACATCCGTGTGTGTTGTTTTTTAAAATACAGAGTTAGGGCGACACGGAATCTTCCTTCGCTCATCTGCACCCGCGACACCCAAACCCTTGTCTGAGGACCAAGATCTCACGGGAGCCCAGGTAAGTGAGAAGAACCCCAGGAATGCCGTTACATTCTTTGGAAAGCGACATCTGTCCCATTGAAAGGACTGCCCTTTATCCTGAGATTTTTGCCGTTCCTATGGTTTTGGGGATGAAGGATGGTCATGGTAGCTGGCAAAAAATTTTTTTTAGCCCTGACCGGTTTGGCTCAGTGGATAGAGCGTCGGCCTGCGGACTGAAGGGTCCCAGGTTCGATTCTGGTCAAGGGCATGTACCTTGGTTGCGGGCACATCCCCAGGAGGGTGTGTGTAGGAGGCAGCTGATCAGTGTTTCTCTCTCATCAATGTTTCTAACTATCCCTCTACCTTCCTCTCTGTAAAAAAAAAAAAATCAATAAAATATATATATTTTTAATTATTTTTAAGTTTCTTCCCGGGAAAAATAAAAATTTGGCAACATATGTCAGTCCCGAAGAGTTTGAAATGTCACTGGCCCATGCTATCCCGAGGCCAGGCCTCAGCCCTGAAGCTGCGGGTAAGTCCCCGAGGGACATCCCTGCTGCTGCGTGGCCGACCGCCTCTCCCACGATCGGCTCGATTCTCGCCGCGCCGAGTCTACTCGCCTTTTCCGTCTGGCTGTGACACTCCTGCACCAGCCGCTCGCAGTCCCGCATCTTGGTCTTCAGCAGGTCCTGTTTGGTGGCCGAGAGGAGCAGCCCCTTGGCATCCAGGGGCCCGACGATGTCGTACCAGACGGGAGAGCCCTCCTTGTCGTAGCCACACATGCCCCCGGACAGGTACAGCCGGACCACCTGGGCAAAGACACAGAGAAGGCGCCTGGTCAGCAGGCGGGGGCGGGCACCTTCCCCGTACCTCAGGGCCTCCCTCTGGGCTTCCCAGGCTCTCCCTCCACAGCCTGCCCCCGGGGCCAATGGGCACCCATCCTGGGGACCATTGGGGCCCACTTGGCACGGTCAGAGCTTTCTTCTGGGGTTCCAGGCCCACAGACCCAGGACACAGGTGCTCGGCCTCATGACCTCACCGCGGGGTGGGCCAGGACCCTCTGTCCTCACCTCTGGTGGCTGCCAGGTTAGGACGTTGTCGATGTCCTTCTGCTTTCGGAACTCCACGTGCTGCAAACACACAATCGGGGCTTTAAAAAAGGGAGCCCAGCCCTAACCGGTTTGGCTCAGTGGATAGAGCGTCGGCTTGCGGACTTTAAGGTCCCAGGTTCGATTCCGGTCAAGGGCATGTACCGGGGCTGCGGGCACATCCCCAGTAGGGAGTGTGTAAGAGGCAGCTGATCGATGTTTCTCTCTCATCAATGTTTCTAACACTCTATCCCTCTCCCTTCCTCTCTGTAATAAATAAATAAAATATATTTAAAAAAAAAAAAAAAGGGAGCCCAGCCCGGCGTGGCTCAGCGGCGGCGCGTCGACCCAGCAAGCGAGAGGTCACCCGTTCGACTCCCGGTCAGGGCACATGCCCGGGTTGCGGTTTTCAGACTCGAGCCCCAGTATGGGACGTGCAGGAGGCAGCCGATCAATGGTTCTCTCTCATCATTGATCTCTCTCTCCCTCTCCCTTCCTCTCGGAAAGCAATAAAAATATTTCCTTTTTTTTTTTTTTTTTTAAAAAAAAGGGAAAGCAGGACAGGGGGACCTCTTCATAGACATCTAGGCGTGGGTGACAGCATGAAGGGGTGCGTCATGAGAAAGCCACGGGCAGGAACGCAAAGAAAGGCCCTGCCTCTTGTAGAGGTCTCGGCAGAACACGCATCCCCGGCCAGCCCAGGCCCAGGAAAGCTCCGTGTTTCCAGGGAGGGGAATGCACTTTTCCCAGAGGGATCAGGCGGTTGCGGTTGGCTGACACTCAGAGCTGTCACGCCACGCCACAGGCCGCGATGGAGGTGGGCGGGGCGGGGCGGGCGAAAGGCGTTCAAGCCCAGTGCGCTTCCGATGGGTAGAAACGGAGGCAGCCACGGGATCCGGAGGTAAATGTGGGACCTCACCTTCCGTAGCATGGCCTCGGACTTCTGCAGGTCGAAGCTTCTTGCTGTAACAGGGAAACGTGGTCAGGGTTAGGCCAGCAGCCTGGGTGTCGGGGGACACAGAGCCCGTCCCTGCTCCCATTCCAGGGCCAGCTCCTCTCCGTCCACACCCCAGCTGGCTCTCAGATCACCCCGCAGGTGGAAGCTCACGTGAGGACCTTCACTGGAGGCGTCTAGAGAAACCACAGACCCTGGAGAGCAGGTCAAGGTTCAGGGCCCGTGGGAGCAGCCTTGAAATTTCAGGGTCAAAAGAGTTGAGCCCCAGTGGGTGTAATCAGGTGGAGGGTCTTATCTCCTCTCGGGGAAAGTGGACCCTGGACTCCCTTATCAGGTAGCCTTCCCCTGACACCAAGTTAATCTCTCCCACAGTCTAACACCCAATCCTGAGCACTTGACACACAGTTCAAAGGTGAGCTGGCTGGCCGGCGTGGCTCAGTGGTTGAGCTTTGACCTATGAACCAGGAGGTCACGGTTCGATTGCCAGTCAGGGCACATGCCTGGGTTGCGGGCTCGATCCCCAGTGTGGGGCCTGCAGGAGGCAGCCGATCCATGGTTCTCTCTCATCATTGATGTTTCATCTCTCTCTCCCCGACTTCCTCTCTGAAACCAGTAAAAAAATACATTTTTTTAAAAAGATGAACATAGCTGCCCCACCATCTGGGGTAGAGCTGGCAGAACATCCCAGTAGGATGGAGGGGTTGGTGAGGTCCCCGTCAACCTGGCCATGTCTTCCAGGGACAGACGCATCCCCCAGTGGGACACAGGGGGCTCTCCTGTCAGGGTTCCTGGAAAATTTCACATTAAAGTTCACCGAGGCCAACTTTATCTTATGCACGAACCCCCCCCCGCCAAAGTTATCCTGCTAAAGCTCGAACACAAAGACCTCCCTGACCCCCACAGCCACCTGCCCCCAGACGGTCTGAGTTGCCATTTGCACTCAGTCCTCCCTGTGGTACCGAGTGAAGATCCACGTGGCGATGCTTAGGGAGTGGCTGTCAGCCACGTGACAACCTTCCCGAGACTAGCAACGACGGTGCTGCCCCCCGAGTCCCCTCCTCTGCCCTAACGCTGCCGTGGGTCCTTCCGCCATTCCTCACAGCTCGGGCTCAAGTTCACCCACATCACTCAGAGCCCCTCTTCCAACGTGTTGTCCAGAGCTGAGCACGGCGCCAGGTGCTCCCTGCCCTTTTCCAGTAAAAGCCCAAGGACGCTTCTTGGCAATGGTCCCACTCTTCACGCAGGGGGAACTCAGAGTCAACGGAACCCCCAAATCCTTCTCAGCCATCCTGCCGCTAAGACTTCACCCCCGATGTGGCGAGGTGGTTTTCTGGCTCCACCCCGATCCGATTTCATCTTGTTGCCCGTCAGCTTAATTTCATCCTTCGTTTAAAGAGTCTGGGAGATACAGATTCTGACCAATTCTGTCATCTGACCTACAAACAGTCCCTCCCAGCTGTGTGTCCTCTGTGGATCTGACCAACACCAAGATCTGCTGGACGGCCCTGGAGCCTGGGCCAGAGAGGCTGTCCTCTGGCCTTTTTTTAAAATATATTTTTATTGATTTCAGAGAGGAAGAGAGAGGGAAAGAGAGAGATAGAAACATCAATGATGAGAGAGAATCATTGATCGGCTGCCTCCTGCATGCTCCCCACTGGAGATCAAGCCTGCAACCCGGGCATGTGCCCTTGACCAGAATCGAACCCGGGACCCTTCAATCCACAGGCCGATGCTCTATCCACTGAGCAAAACTGACCAGGGCTGTTCCTTTTCTTTAAAAATATATATTTTTTTTATTGGTTTCAGAGAGTAAGAGAGAGGGAGAGAGAAACAGAAACATCAATGATGAGAGAGAATCATTGACAGGCTGCCTCCTGCACGCCCCCCACTGGGGATCGAGCCCACAACCTGGGAATGTGCCCTGACCGGGAATCTAACCATGACCTCCTGGTTCATAGGTCGACGCTCAACCACTGAGCCACGCCGGCCAGGCTGCTCTCTGGTCCTTTAAGCGCTGCTCCCAGGGGTGCCCAAGCATATTCCCTGACTGTTCTCGTGAAATTCAGGGCACTCAGGATGCCCCGAGAGGCCTGACCCGCACCCCGCCTTTCATCGGCGCTGGACACACGTGTGCAGAACAGCACAGTTCTCGCTCTGGACGGCCCATCATGTGCCAGCGTGGCAGCAGGGGGCAGCTCTGAGAGGAGCAGAATCCAGGGTTGCATCTCAGCCTCTCCCCATCCCTGCCTGACCTTGAACAAGAGACTGCACTTCCCTGACGGGATCATCTAATGAGCTAGAAACACGTGGAAGATGCGAGGCAGCCTGCTATCGTGATGGGGAGCATGTGGAAGTGGGGATCCTCCGGAGGAGGGACACCCCTCACTGTGAGAAGAGACCTTATCTTCCCAGCGAACAGGAGTGGCGGTGGACTGTGAGCCCCCTTATCTCAGGGTGGCTCTCAGGGAACCCTTATCTGCCCGGGTCCAACATCCAGGGGCTTCGCGGGCCCTCCCTCAGCTGCCCCTTGGCTCCGGCAGCACCTGGCCTGGTCCCTCCCCACACCTGCTGAGTCAGGCTCCTCCGGGGGCTCCTGCTGCCCTGGGCAGGGGCAGCTCAGAGGGTGACTTGGGCCCTGGCCGGTGTGGCTCAGTGGATAGAGCGTCGGCCCGAGGACTGCAGGGTCCCGGGTTCGATTCCGTTCCAGGGCACGTACCTCGGTTGCAGGGCTCGATTCCCCGCCCTGGTCGGGGTGTGTGTGGGAGGCAACCGATCGATGCATCTCTCTCACATTGATGTTTCTCTCTCTGTGTCTCTGTCTCCCTTCCACGCTCTCCAAAAAATCAATGGAAAAGTATCCTCGGGTGAGGATTAACCAAAAAACAAACAAACAAATTTTTAAAAGGTAATAAAAATAAAGGAAGACGTGTAAAAAGCGTGGCTCAGGGAGGGCCCTGCCTGAGAAACCCACCCAGGAGCCACCATCCCGGTTTCTCATGTGACCCCTCGCTAGGCCTGGAAAACGAGGCGACTCAGACCTGCTCTGCCCCCTCCGAGGGTTCCACCACTTCCTTGTGTTTATCTCGCCACCTGACTCTCCTCGCTGGAGTGCCCGGAGCCCAGCCTCCCGCAGGGAGCGGCCGTGGAGACGCGTGTGTCTGCTCTCAGGGCCCGCGGCCAGGAGGACACTGAGTCTGCCTGGTGGGGAGCGGGGAGGATGGAGCCCCAGCTCACACCTGGGTTAGAAGAAGCCATTCCACGGCATGCACCTTGCAGATGCTTCCTTTAAAACCAAAGGGGAAAAAGGAAAGGTTTCTAAAAGAGAGAGAGAGAGAGAGAGAGAGAGAGAGAGAGAGAGAGAGAGAGAGAGAACAAAAACCCTAATTGAAATTCATAGCAGAGTCTGACCAGCCTGAGCTCCTGCCCGGGAAAGGGGAGGCACAAATGAGCGCCGAGGAGGTGCCTCCTCTGTCCGCCGAGGCGCGGCTTGGTGTTCGGGGCAGCCGTGGCTTCCTGGAGAGGACCCTGGTTTCTGCCCTGATTCTGCTTCACATGAGCTGTGTGCCTTCAGGTGAGTGTCCGCCCCTCTCTGAGCCTCAGTTTTCTCATCTGGCACAGGAGGGTGGCCCCACTCTGCCATGGTCCTGCAAAGTTAGAGAGGTGATCCCAGGCCTGGGGAAGCGGGGGGTGCCTGGGAGACCAGCAGCAGGAACCCAGGCTGACCTCCTCTTAGATCAAAGAGAGCGCCCTAGCTGGTGTGGCTCAGTGGATAGAGCATCAGCCTGTGGACTGAAGGGCCCCGTGTTCGATTCCAGTCAAGGGCACATGCCTGGGTTGTGGACTCCATCCCCAGTGGGGGGCGGGCAGGAGGCAGCCGATCAATGATTCTCTCTCATCCTTGATGCTTTTATCTCCCTCTCCCTTCCTCCCTCTGAAATCAATAAAAGTATATTTTAAAGAAAGAGAGAGCCGCCTTGCTGTTCACAGCTCTCTGAAACCACACTTCTCCACCTAACAGCAGTTGGGTAGTTGGTTTGATGACCTGACAGCAGGCCCTTTAAGGCCCTGCTGGTTACTCACTCTCTCCATCCACCCACTTGTAGCTTCAGTAAACTGCTGGGCCAAAATAGCCTCCAGCCCTCCGGCTGGGCGGGGGTTGTGGGTTTGTAGATTGTTTGGGGGGAAAGGGCAAGTGGCACTTCCAGAGGTGCAGAGCCTCATGTGGCTCTCCTGGCTGCACCTGCCTTGGGGCGCCTGCAGGGAGTTTCTCAGGACATGTGCCAGTCTGTGCCATGTCTGCACGGAAAAGGGGAACCCAGCTCCTCACCTGCCCCGAGACTCTGGGTGTGTGTGTGTGTGTGCGTGTGCGTGTCTGTGTGTGTGTGCGCGTGAACTCTGCAGACACTGACTGAGCATTTGGGGTGCGTGGGGCGCTCTGATTGTCGTGTATCTATAGATAAACCATCGGGCATGATTGGTACTTGAATTTTTGAACTATGGCTCCACATCACAGCTTAATCTCTGCTCATCTAAGAAAGTGGAATTTATTCTCTATTATTTTGATGTCTAGTAATCAAGTTTCTATAAAGAAGGGAGGAAAAAAAAAAAAGTGCGCCAAGCCGGTGTGGCTCAGTGATTGAGCTTTGACCTATGAACCAGGAGGCCCCGGTTCGATTCCTGGTCAGGGCACATGCCGAGGTTTTCGGGCGAACAGGAGGCAGCCGATCCATGATTCTCTCTCATCAGTGATGTTTCTATCTCTCTCTCCCTTTCCCTTCCTCTCTGACATCAATGAAAAAATATTTTTAAAAACGGGGGGAAAAAATGTCACAAGAACCAGAGAGAAAGGCAGGTGACTGGAATCTCAGGAGAGGAGAGGGTCAAGAGCAGAAGGATGTCAGGCGTTCGGGTAGGGGTTGAGTTTGACCCCGATGCGAATAGAAACATGGACGTGGCATCCCATGCCCAGAGCTCTGCCACGTCACATCTTACAGTGGGCAGGGAGCCCTGTCTCGTCCTGCTGTCCCAGAAAGGGGGCGAGGGCAGATGCTCACCCCCGGCCCAGGGGCCACAGCCAGGCTGGAGCAGGAGTAGAATTGGCACTCAGGACTCTGGTGCCTGGCGGTGGCTTGAGGGAGGTCTTGTCCACCTGGTTCAGGCCGAGTCTCCCCACGGTCCCCACCTTCAAGCTGCCTGCACTGCAGGTCGCAGCAGGAGGCCTGCCTTCCAACAGGCCACCGAGGGGCCCAGCCTCTACCCAGGAGCCGGGACCCTGGCTCTAAACCTGCCTCTGCCTCCGACGTCCCACGTGCCTGGGGCCTTTCTCGGCCTTTTCCTTAGCCTGTTTCCCCGAGCCCATCGGCAGCGTGGATGGGGAGAGCACTGGGCTGGGACTCAGCCCACCCGGGCTCTCGTCCCCACTCTTGGCCTGCAGCTCAAGCACCGTGTGACGTGGGGCGAGTTACTTCACCTCTCTGAGCCTCCTCGGTGTTATCTCTCCAGGAGGAGGGTGAGGTTATGTAATTGCCAGGGGCCCTTTTGCCCCTAAGGGTTGGCTACTCCGGGTTCTCAGGTTGCCAGGCCCGGGGTTTCCAGAGGGTGCTATTGTGTGACCCAGAACGAGCCCTGCCCCAGCCTCCCGCAGCCCCTCTCCCCTCACCTCGGAGCCAGCGCAGCAGAAAATGGTCGTCTGGGTCCGGCAGGGTGGGCAGCACATCCCGGACATTCTCCCGGAACTGTAGGGAGAGGCAGCGGGGTGAGTGACAGGTCCCGCCAGCTGCCCTCTGCCCAGGACTCTCCACCGGGGCTTTGCTGACCTCCCCGCCCCGCTCCCCTGCCCCGCTTCACCACAAGTCAACTCTGCAGACGCTGGCTGAGCATGGGGGCTGCGAGGGGCACTCTGTCTGTCATGCGAGTGGGAGCCGGGCAGCAGGAGGGGGTGGGAAGGGAGTAGGACACTGCGCCTGCCTGGCTGCGTGCCCGCCCCCCTCCATGGGGTGGGCCGGCGGGCGTCTTCTCAGCTAACGTAGGTGGTGGACGCTGTGGGACACGCCGCAGTCACTGACCAGGTATTCCCCACGTGCCCAGCGCCGAACTCGGCACTTATCTTATTCCTGCCTCACTCAGAGTCCCTAGAGGTATCGCTGTCCCCATTTTACAGATGAGGGAATCAGAGCTCAGAGAGGTTAAGAAACATGCCTGAGGTTAAACAGCAGAGCTGGACGCAAACCCGGGTCTGTCGGAGGCCGGAGCATGCACTCTTTCATGGTTTTCCACACCACCCCCCCCTAAACGCCCCCAAACCCCACTTAGCAATGGAAGGGAGAGCCATGTTCTTGGCAGAGCAGAGGGAAGGGGGAGTTTGATTCTGACCGGGGCCAGGAACAGGGTGGTCTCACATGACTTCATATTTTTTTTAAAATGGCATTTGAGCCCGATTGGTGTGGCTCAGTGGTTGAGCGTTGACCTATGAACCAGGAGGTCGAGGTTCGAGTCCTGGTCAGGGTACATACCTGGGTTTCGGGCTTGATTCCCCATGGGGGTCGGGGGTGGGGGGGGCGTACAGGAGGCAGCCGATCAGTGATTGTCTCTCAACATTGATGTTTCTGTCTCTCTCTCCCTCTCCCTTCCTCTCTGAAATCAATTAAAAAATGGCATTTGAGCTGGTCTAGAAGGATATCAAAGGCCGTGGGAGGAGGGAGGAGGGCTCTCCAGGTGGAGGCAACAGTCCAGGGGGAAGCCATGAAGGTGGGAAGGTGCAGGGAGTGTCACACGGGGAACATGGACAGTGACCCCAAGGGCTGGCCACACCCACTTCCAACGGTTCACCACCTTGTCTGTGAGCACACCTGCTGCCAGGCCCTCCCTGGCCCAACGCTCCCAGCCACTCACCTCTCCCTGTCACTGACCCCCGGGGCAGCCGCAGAGGGGGCCAATGAGGACCAGCCACCTCTGCCCCTGGCCCAGGTCAGCCAAGGACTCAGACCATCCATCCCCCAACAACTGCCAGAAGCCCGGGCACACTGCTCAGCCAGGGCCGGGCATGAAGCCATCACTGACCAAGGACCCTTCCTACCCGCCGGGTTCCAGTGAAATCACCACCTGATCGAGTCCCTTATCTGACTGGCTTTCCCTGCCCGTCAGCAGTACAACCCTGAACCTTCCTTTCCAGCCTCCCTGGGATGGGGCGGCCCGGCCTGCGTAAAGCCTTCCTGGCCCGTGCCTCGGCTTCTGTTCCCCTCACCCCGTGGTCGGCAAACTGCGGCTCGCGAGCCACATGCGGCTCTTTGGCCCCTTGAGTGTGGCTCTTCCACAAAATACCACGGCCCAGGCGAGTCTATTTTGAAGAAGTGGCGTTAGAAGACGTTTAAGTTTAAAAAATTTGGCTCTCCAAAGAAATTTCAATCGTTGTACTGTTGATATTTGGCTCTGTTGACTAATGAGTTTGCTGACCACTGCCCTCACCTTTCCCAGCCACGGAACCTGCAAACCTCGAGACCGGACCCAGTCGGCCCTGGCTCCAAGAACAGCCAACCTCGCCCTAAGCCCAGGGGTCAGCAAACTCATTAGTCAACACAGCCAAATATCAACAGGACAATGATTGAAATTTCTTTTGAGAGCCACATTTTTTAAACTTAAACTCTATAGGTAGGTACATTGTTATTAACTTAATTAGGGTACTCCTGAGCTGGCCTTTGCTAAAAACTCAAGGGGCCAAAGAGCCGCATGTGGCTCGAGAGCCGCAGTTTGCCGACCACTGCCCTAGCCTGTTTGGCAAAGTGGATAGAACGTCAGCCTGTGGACTGAAGGGTCCTGGGTTCGATTCCGGTTAAGGGCACGTGCCCAGGGGTTGCAGGCTTGATCCCCAGTGTGGGGCGTGCAGGAGGCAGCCGATCCATGATTCTCTCTTATCACTGATGTTTCTATGTCTCTTTCCCTCTCCCTTCCTCTCTGACATCAATAAAAACATATTAAAAAAAAGAAAAAAAAAAAAAGAACAGCTAACCTCCCCTCTTCCCAAGGGCGACAGGGAAGTGGAGATTCAGGGGTGGGGAGGGGATGCCTCCTCCTCTGCCCAGGTGCCAAGGCAAAGCCAGGCTGACCTCCTCGCCTGGAGAGGGAGCCTCAGACCGAGTCCCAGGAGGGAGAGGGGCGGGATGGCCGCACAGCTTCAGCGGGACTGGCCTCCGCTCCCACGAACCCCAACCCCTGAGTCACCGCGGGGATCCCAGACCTCCCTGCACAGCATCTGGTCCAACCGCCTTTCCAGCTCATCAGGGGGCAGGCAGACCGACGCAGGCTGGGCTGGCCCAAGGTCGCAGGGGGACGTGGACCCGGGGCAGGGGCCACCCCAGGAGCTGTCCAGGGCCCTTCCCATCGGTGCCCCTGCCCAGCCGCAGGAAATCCTCCCGGAAATGGAAGGAAACCTGGGGCCCTGCTGCCAGGGCCCGCCCGGCTGCCAGTCCCGAGATGAATGTCGCCTTTGTGCCCTGCGCTGCCTCCACGGGCTTCCAAGCAACCACATCTCCCCAGGTGGTACCTCGGAGGGCTCGCTCGGGGCTGGGACCGGCCGGCCGGGGTGCGCAAACTTCCCCGTGCCCCTCGGCGGGCGAGCGGGCACGGGAGGTGGGGGGGGGGCGGAGGGCGGACGCGGTGGGGGGGGGCCGGCGGGCCCCAGGTGTCTCCGGCTGCTGCTCCTGCCGCCGCCTGCCCGCCCAGGACCAAGGACGGTCGCTCGCCCAGTGCCCAGACCTCCCGGGCTCGCCGCCGCCGCCGGAGGGAAGGGGCCACGCCGGGCCAGGATGGGGCTCACCTTGGCCAGAGCCTCCTCCTGCTTGGGGCTCAGGTCGCCGACTCTTCCGCTCATCTTGGCTCAGGCTCGGGCTCGGGCTCGGGCAGGCGGTGGCTGCTGCTGCAGCAGCGGATGGAGCTCGGACTGGCTCTCTGCTGTCGGAGTCACCAACGTCCCAGCCTTTAGCCGGGGCTGCTGGCCGGCCGCCAAGCCCCGCCTTTTAAAGAATCCCTAGGGCCGGAGCGGGGGGGAGGATGCTCTGACTCCCCTTCGCCCTCCTGAGGTCGGAGACGTGGGCAGGAGGCCAGCGGGAGCGCCCCGGCCCAGCCCAGGCCAGAGGGCATCGGAGGAGCAGGAAGTCTGGATTCCAGTCCCAGATTTATCTTCAGCTCACGGCGTGGCCTGGGGCGAGACACCTGAGCTCCCTGGGCCTCAGTTTCCCCATCTAAGTTCTGTCTAACGGGCTCTGCTAAGATCAGACCTCCATAGCACGGGACCTCTCCCCCACCCCCCACCCCACCCCCGACGCAGGGAACTTGCCTGGGGTGCCACTAGGGGCGGGGGCGGAGGGATCAGTTCCCCTAAGCCTAGCCATCACCCTGACTCTGGGAACGGTGGTATTCACGGGGCCGTCTCTCTGGGGCCCTCGCCCTTCTGTTCTGCCCTGGGTTTTGGACAGGGACGACGGCCAACCAACCCAGCGTAGGGCCTGTCGGTGTGGACAGCCTACTCCTCCTCAACACTGGGACTGGCCTCCTTGGCTGACCTGGGCCAGGGGCAGGGGTGGCTGGTCCTCATTGGCCCCACGCCCCTGCGGGTCAGGCAGGCCGAGGGGGCGAGGAAGGACCTCGTCTTGGTCGCTCTCCACCCACCCCCCCACCAGGATCTGACCTTCCCGGCACTTGGAGAACTGTTCCTAAGTTACTTGCACCCCCGCCAGCATGGGAGAATGCTGCCAAGGCCGGGTTCGAGTTCTAAATCCTCCACGTTGCTAAGCCTAGGCAGCTAGCCACGTCGCCTGTCGGAATCCAAGCTTCTCCATTCGCTCAGGGGAGGCAGGTGATCAGACTTGCATTCCGGCAGGAGAGGATAAAGGGAGCTAAAGGCAGGGCCTCGAACCGGGCTCTGCCCTGGGACCACCACCACCCTGGGGCTGCCCTGCACAGCCTCCCGCTGCCGCCTGCCTGGCTGGCCAGGCCCCCACCTCCGGAGGGATGCGGGGTGGGGAGGGTGCAGGGTGGACAAGAAGGAAGAAAGTCATGGGCCGCCCGGCCAGCCGTTGTGGCTCAGTGGTTGAGCGTTGAACCTACGGCCCAGGACAGTGGTCGGCAAACCGCGGCTTGTGAGCCACATGCGGCTCTTTGGCCCCTTGAGTGTGGCTCTTCCACAAAAATACCACGTGCCGGGCGCGCACGTACAGTACGATGGAAACTTCGTGGCCCATGCGCAGAAGTCGGTTTTCGGCTCTCAAAAGAAATGTCCATCGTTGTACTGTTGACATTTGGCTCTGTGGACTAATGAGTTTGCTGACCACTGGCCCAGGAGGTCAGGGCTCGATTCCTGGTGGGGGCACATGCCCAGGTTTCGGGCTCGCTCTCCAGTGCGGGGTGTGCAGGAGGTGGCCGACCAATGATTCTCTCTCATCATTGCTGTTTCTGTCTCTCTCTCCCTCTCCCTTCCTCTCTGAAATCTGTTTTAAAATGAATAAAAAAGGACAAGTCATGGCCCAGTGACATGAAGCTTTGCTATCAGTTTATCTGGTTCCTCACCCCCTTCCGTCCTTAGAGCCAGGGGTTGGAGCTGGGGGTTCCCGTGTGTGGCTACAGGTCTGACTGTCCTGCTGTACCCCAATCACAGCTCCTTCCCCCGCAGAATGAGCCCGTTTCCTCCTCTCAGAGGCCCATAGCCCTCCCGCCTCCTACCTACCTACGGCCATATGCCTCGGGCCACTCTTCCCACCCACTGTGTACCCGGCCCTAGGCATTGTTCTGAGGACACTGAATGAATCAGATACCACCCTGCCCTTCCCAAGATAAGACACACAAGCACCATCACCTACAATGCAGGAGCCAGGTGTACGTCCCATGGAGAGGTGGCAGGTGACTGGGAAGTCGCCTAAAGGAGGGACCATTCGTTTGGGGTTGGAAGAATCCTCGGAAGCTTCCGGGAAGGCGTGGCATTGGAACTGGGACTGAAAATGTGGGGCGGGAGGAAAATAGAACGTTCCATTCATTCCACGGGGACACAAAGGCATGAGCAAAGTTGTGGTGGTTGGTGGGACACGTGGCCAGAACCGGAGAGGCGGGGAGGAGTAGGCCGGGGGGGGACCGGCAGGACCTCGACGTGGCCCTGCTTACGGCCTTTACCCGGCTAGACCATCAGGTCCCGGGGCATCGGGCCCTGTTTTGCTCACCTCGGAACCCCCACAAGCCCGCGACCCCCAGCAGAGTATCTAGCACACATCTAGGCTGTTCAATAAATGTATGCTGGCCCGGCTGGTGTGGCTCCGTGGTTGGGCATCGGCCTATGAACTGGCAGGCCACGGTTCGATTCCCGGTCAAGGGCACATGCCCGGGTGGCAGGCTCGATCCCAGGGTGGGGCGTGCAGGAGGCGGCCGATCGATGATTCCCTCTCATCATTGATGTTTTTCTCTCTCTCTCTCTCCCTTCCTCTCTGAAATCAATTTAAAAAAAATTATATATAAATAAATAAAGGAATCATCAGCTTCTGGCTTAGGGCAGGGCCTACTTGCCTTCCTTGCTGGATATGCGGCTGGGACCTGTGCCTGAGACCCTTTCAGTGGCAAGATGTTCATTTCCGTGTCCCGCCTACCCAAAGGGAAATAGAAGAACAACCCGTATGTGGCTTCAGCACTTCACAGTTGACAAGGCCTTTTCAGATCCAGCTTTTCTTTTCTTTTTTTTTAAATGATCTTGCAGGGTTGCTGTTCTTTTTTTCTTTTTTTAAAAAAATATATTTTATTGATTTTTCGCAGAGAGAAAGGGAGAGGGATAGAGAGTTAGAAACATCGATGAGAGAGAAACATCGATCAGCTGCCTCCTGCACACCCCCTACTGGGGATGTGCCCGCAACCAAGGTACACGCCCTTGACCGGAATCGAACCCGGGACCCTTCAGTCCGCAGGCCGACAGCTCTATCCACTGAGCCAAACCGGTTTTGGCCAGATCTAGCTTTTCATTTAAGCCCCTGGTGACCCTCCAGGTTAGGAAGGTCAGGTGACTGACTGAGGAACCTGAGGGTGCGAGTGCGTGCAGAGTCGGGAATCCACGTTCCAGGTGTCTGGGCCATAGGTGGCCAGGTGCCCGTGGGCCAGGGGATGGACTCACCTGGGAGCTGCCTGCAGACGCTGCCTGGGAAGGAAAGCATCTTCCCCCTCCCCACCCCCCGGGGCAGGAATCAGCTCCAACCTCCCCCTTCACGCCCCTCCCCACCCTCCAGGAGTCTGGAGTTGCCCCGCGATAAAGGCCCAAGTTACCCTTCCTCCTGTCTTCCCTCCCCAGGTCCTGCGGCCCCCTTCTCCTTCCTCCACTGAAATGTATCTATCGCCCGCCCACTGGGGAGCAGCCAGTTAGTTAATCTGATCAGATAAATCCTGGAATAATCACCTGGTAAACTCCTCCGGGCTGGTTACTAAGAGAGAGAAAGAGAGAGAGTCCCTCCCCTCCAGCCTCACCTTTTCTTTATCCCCCAACCCCTGCCCAGCACCTCGGCCTCCCTGCTAGGTATGTTGCTCCCCTGCTCAAGACTCTGCAATGGCTCCCTAGTTCCTGGATTCGCATTCAGGACCTACCCTCGTCCCTTCCCAGCATCCCTTGTGGCCTCGACTGCCACTCATTTCCCTTCACACACGTTCATGTCAGTGAGAGAAGCACCCTGCTGCCCCTCACCTGTTTCCTCCTGCGAGATCCTCCCTGGCCCCGCCAACCCCGGATCCAACGCCGCTTCCAGGAACCTCTCCCCGATCTACCCGACCCAGCGTGACCTCTGCCACCCAGTGGCCTGTGTCTCCTGACCTTGACCCTGACACTGTGGGGTACAGGGGTGTCTGTCAAGCAACCACCTGGCCCAACAGGAAGCCGGCCCGCGATGAGATCCAGGCCCCGCCCTGTGGCAGGTCTGGGATGGTTGTGCTGTTCCCGGTGTACCTGGCCGGGCATGGGGGTGAGAGCAGCCGAAAGCAGGCCGCGGGAGCCCAGAGACCTTGGAGGAACCGAGGCTGATGGTTCTAGTCATGGGAGTCGGCGCCCTGGGGTTGGGATTCGCCCGGGAAGCGGCTCCAGGCACAGACAGGAGCACTGGACGGCGAGTCCAGAGCCTGGGTGCTCGGCCGAGTTCTTAAGCGAATGCACTTCAGCGACCAATCCGTGATGTGCCCGTGGGGCCTCCTCGGGGCTGTTTGCCCTTGACCTCTAGGCCTTGGACGCCTCTCCTCTACAAAGGGCGTTGACCCGGAGATCAAAGGCTGCCGTGGCGGGGGGTGGCCTGGCCTCCGATTCTGCGGTGTCAGCGGGAAAGGGCTGGTGCGGAGATTGGCACAGGGAATGGCCGGTTGGAGGGAGCAGACTTTTAAACCCCTCTGCAAATATTTGTGCAACACTTGACCGTCACGAGGCCAGGACAGCCCGTGGGCCGGCAGGCGGCCGTGCAGAAAAGCCCTGCCTTGAACCTCCTCCCCTCCCCGCCTCCTCCTTGCCCTGCCGTGTGGGGCTGCAGGGGCCTCCAGTCCTTTCCCCACCAAGTGGGGGAGGAAGGAAGAAATCAGAACTACCTGGAACTGCATGGGCAGGGCCTGGGCAGTAGAATGAGGAAGCGATGGGCTCCCTCCTGCCCCTGTTCCCGCCCCCCTCCCTCAGGTGGCCCGGGCTCTGGCTCCTGACCAGACCTGGGACACAGAGCAGCTTTCATTCTTCTGCTCCTGCTTGTACTGTTTTGTAGGGTCCATGGTGCCAGGCATGGGGACGCCTCCGAGGATGAAGCCAACAGGCCCTGCCCTCGAGGAGTTCCTGGTGACAGGGACTACAGGCCAGGCACCCCCTGTACCCTCCCCCCCCCCCCCTCCTCCCCCTCCCCCAGTACAATGCAGGCGGGAGGGGCGCCACAGTTAGAGGGTGGGGGCATCCCAGGTTCCCCAGAGAACTGACGGCTGAGCAGGAGTCAGCCAGATGAGAGGGGCCAGGAAGCCTTTTCAATCATTTATTCACCCACCCATTCATTCAGCCCGTGTTTACCTGCGCACGGTGCTGATCACGGAGTAGAAGACTCACCTCGTGTCGCCCTGGCCGGGGACCTCCGCTGGTTAGAGCTCAGTCCCCATACGCCAAGGCTGCAGGTTCGATCCCCGGTCAGGGCGCATACAAGAAGCAACGAATGAATGCATCGATAAGTGAAACAAACAACACATCGAGGTTTTTCTCTCTCTCCCTCTCTCTCTCTCTCTCTCTCACTAATCTATAAATAAAAAACTTTTTTTAAAAATATATTTTATTGATTTTTGACAGAGGGGAAGGGAGAGGGACAGAGAGTCAGAAACATCGATCAGCTGCCTCCTGCACACCTCTCACTGGGGATGTGCCCGCAACCATGGTACATGCACCCGACCGGAACCGAACCCGGGACCCTTCAGTCCGAAGGCTGATGCCCTATCCACCGGGCCACACCGGTCAGGGCAGAAAAAAAAAATTTAAATATAGAAATAAAATAAAACTGCCCCCGTGGAACTTAGAGTACTAGGGGTGGGGAGCATGCCCAGATTGAGACTGGGCTGTGGGGGCCAGATAAAGAATCAGGAGGCGTCTAGAAGGATCTTTGAGCGGAGGGGAGAGGCTATCCCTGAGATTCCTGAGCTGGGGACGTGCCAGAACTGGGCGGGGAACAGGGATGGTGGCTGGTCTTCCTTCTGGGGCCTCCTATGGAACGAGGCTAGTCATTTGGGGAGAAATGTAATCCCCGCCTCCCTCCCAAGGCCCCCATGAGAACCCCGAGTGAAATCGTGGCTGGGAAAGTGATGGGCCCACACCTGTGCGGGGTTGTTAACACTCTCAGGTGTCGTTTCTGAAGACACAACAGAACTGGAGAAACTGAGCCCCCTGGGCTCCTCCCAGGGCCGCTTCCTCCTCACTTCCGCAGTCCACCTGGCTTTGTGGGGGCACCAATCCTCTCCCCGCCCCGCTTCCCACGCCCGAACACCGCCCTCCCCATTAAGTCCCTTCCCTTCCCAGATATCCTCGTCTAATCCCTAAGTCCTTTCTCACCCGTCTCCAGTTGTCTCCTGGGGTCCAATCCCTTTAGAACGAGGTGGCCCAGTTAGTTACCTGTGAGCACAGAGGCGGGGGCGGGGAGCTGGGACTCGCCAACTCCCCCAGGGGGCTGGGGGGCTGGGTGGAAACGGGCGAAGGGACTGAGAAGAACAGATGGGTTTTGCGAAGTAGTCATGGGATGTAAAGGACAGCATAGGAAATACAGTGAATAGTGTAGTAGTGATTCTGCACAGTGTCAGGTGGGCACTGAGAATATCGGGGGGCAGGGGGCGGGGGGCGGAACACTTTGTAAAGTCTAACCACTCCGCTGTACACCTGAAACCAATGCAAAATAATATTGACTGTAAACTGTCATAGAAACAAAATAAAAAATATAAAAGAACTCCCCCAGAGGGTTAGGGAGGGGAGGGGAGGTAGGAGGGGCTGGAGCCCTGCCCCAGCTCTGACACCAGCTGGCTCATGCTCTCCCTCAGGAAGAGTGGGGTCCTTTCTACCCCAACTCCCTGCATTCAAGATAGAATCCAGATTTCTTTAAGAAAAATATTTTTGTATTGATTTCAGAGAGAGGAAGAGAGAGGGGAGAGAAAGATAGAAACATCTATGATGAGAGAGAATCATGGATCAGCTGCTTCCTGCACGCCCCCCACTGAGGGTCAAGTCCGCAACCGGGCATGCGCCCTGACGGGGAATCAAATCGTTCCCTCCTGGTTCATAGCTGGATGCTCAACCCCGGAGCCACGCCGGCCCGGCTAAGATCTCTTGAAGACAATTTGTTATATGTCCGGTGCTCATGCCCATGGTGAAGGGGGTCTCAGGAAGCCCCGCGGTTCTGTAATATAGCCCCCTAGCCGGGTACATTGCTGTGAGCTAGGCTCTGCCTCCCTCTAGTCTCTGGAAAAACAGCAGAACCAACGCCAGGCCCCAATGTGGCCCCGTCCCCGTGGACTAGCCTGCCACCTGGTGGCCACTTAACTGCATGGCCACCTGGCGTCTCAGGAGGCCAAGGTTCAAGCTCAAGGCCGCAGGCACCTGCTCTCGATTTCCCTGCCCTCATCCCCCTGCCAGCACCACCATCCATGGGCTCACCGAATGCCTTGTCTGCTGAGCACAGCTGGGTACCACGCGGAAGAGCCCATCTCATGCCCAGGGAATCCAAGGCCCTCGCACACCCCCTGTTCCTGGTATTGAGTCTGAACCATTCCATCGCCCCTACCCTGTTCCCATTTGGGGTAACACACCCCATGGCCTCGCCCTTTGGTTAACAGTTTCATTCCTTTCTAGGTCCTCCTTCGGGAGAGAGGGGGGCAGTGAGGACCTCCAAACAGTTCCCGGCCTGGCCCAGAGCCTGGACACCAAGACCCCAGCCACTCGGAGTCACAGCATGTCTACGGGAAGGGCCCCTCCCCTAAATCTTGGAGGCTCCCACTTCACAGGTAGACACAGGCCGGGCAAAGGGAATTGGCTGGCCTAGAGGTACGTGGTGGGGGTGTCAGCCCTGCCCCCTGCCAGCTCCCCACCAGGCCTCAGAGGCGAAGCAAGCTGGGAGGGTCCCGGGGGGTTGGCTCCTCTGGCTGAGCATTCTTTTTTTTTTTTAAATAAGTATATTTTATTGATTTTTTTACAGAGAGGAAGGGAGAGGGAGAGTTAGAAACATCAATGAGAGAGAAACATCAATCAGCTGCCTCCCGCACACCCCCTACTGGGGATGTGCCCGCAACCACGGTACATGCCCTTGACCGGAATCGAGCCTGGGACCCTTGAGTCCGCAGGCCGACGCTCTATCCACTGAGCCAAACCGGTCAGGGCTGGCTGAGCATTCTGTCTGTCCATCTGGGAACCTGGGGGTCAGCACCAGGCCCGGGGGCCCCCCTCTTCTCCAGCTGGGATCCCTTCTTTCCCCCTGGGGTCCTCCAGGCTCCCCGGCCTCAGATGCTCTGCTCCCAAGCCCTCATCTCCCTGCAGCCAATCTCTGGTGCTTTGCTGCCCTGTCCCTGAGCTTACACACTCCCTCCAGCGGCAACTTGGGGCTCCTCCGCCAGCCCCCCACTCCACCCCAAGCAGAAGGCCAGGGTGGGCTACACCCTCCCACGTGGAAACTACATTCTCAAGAACTGGTCTCTTCCAGGATAACCCAGGAGGTAACCACAGGGTAAGAGCTCTGGTTACTCCCCAAGTTCACAAGGGCTCCCAGCTCCCGCTGATGGGGGGCTAGGATGTGTATGTTTGTGGGGAAACGGAAGCACGTTCTAGGCCCGTGGGAACAGCTGCTGGCAAGGATCTTCGTCTGGTTTGGTGTGTGTGTGTGTGTGTGTGTGTGTGTGTGTGTGTGTGTGTGTGTGTGTTGGGGGGGGGGCAGTGAGGAACCCCCTGCCTGGGTGGGAGGGTGGGGAGGTAGGGGACAAGTGGTGGGAGCAGGCAGACGGGGAAGCCACAGACTGGCTAATTACAGGGTGTGTCCTGGCCGCCAGCCTTGTCCTTGGGACTGACAGATGGGCAGGGACATTCACAGAGCCGGAGAAGCAAGGCTCTCCATGGACACCCAGGGGCCTGCAACTCCTGAAGAATGATTTCCTACATCCCCACGGACGTGAGGACCTCGCACAAAGCATAAAGGATGACATAGGGCCCTGGCCGGCTTGGCTCAGTGGATAGAGCGTCAGCCTGCGGACCGAAGGGTCCCAAGTTCGATTCCAGTCAAGGGCACGTGCCCAGGTTGCCGGCTTGGTCCAGGAGGCAGCTGATCAATGAGTCTCTCTCATCATGGATGTTTCTAGCTCTCTCCCTTCCTCTCTGAAATCAATAAGAAAAAAATATTTTTTAAAAAAAGGTCCTTAGAATTTTTGGTAGGAATTGTGTTGAATCTGTATATTGCTTGGGTAGCACTGCCGTTTTAACAAAACTAAATCTACCAGTTCATTAAGAGGGATGTGTTTCCACTTATTTAGGTCTTCTTTCACTTATTTCAGCAACGTTCTGTAGCTTTCAGTGCACAAGTCTTTCACCTCCTTGTCTCAATCTCTTCCCAGGTATTTCACGCTTCGGGATATTCCTGTACGTGGAATTGCTGTCTGAATTTCCTTTGGGGTTGTTTATTGCTGGTGTATACGACACAACTGATTTTTTTGTGCGTTAGTCTTATAAGTCGTGGTGGTCTTGAGCTTGCATAGCGTGTCTTATTTTGAAACTGGCTTTTTTTTGTGTGTGTGTGTGCTCAGCAGTGCTACAAGATCCATGGTGAGAAAGACAGATACCATATGATTTCACTTACATGTGGAATCCAAAAAAAAAAAAACACACAAAATAAATGAACAAACAAAACAGAAACAAACTCAGAGATACAGAGAGCAAATTGATGTTTGCCAGATGGGAGGCAGGTGGGGGGGGGGGGTGGAAAAGTTGAAAGAGATGAAGAAGTACAAATTGCCGGTTATAAAAGCAGTCACCAGCCCTGGCCGGGTGGCTCAGTTGATCGGAGCATCGTCCCATGCACCAAAAGGTTGCGGGTTCTGACGGACGGTTTTTCATTTTATTGTTAGTGAATTTTTTCAGTCTTTTCCTTTACAATCTGCTTCTCTGGATTAAGAAATCTCTCCTGCCCTTAAAGTAATCAAGATATTCTCCTACGTTTCTTTCTAAAAACGTTTAAGACTTTTCATACCTAGGTCTCTAATCCACCTGAACTTGATATCTTGTGTGCAGTAGGGGTCCAATTTCATGTCTTCTCTTATGGTTAACCCATTTTCTTAGTGCAATTTGTCAAATAGTCCATCATACTTCCTTCTCTCCCCTCCTCCTAACTGTGTTGCTGCCTCTGACATACCCATGTTTATACGTGTGGGTCTGGTTCTGGCTTCTGTTTGATGCCCCACTTGTCTGTCTATTTTTAAAAATATATATTTTTTAACTGATTTCAGAGCGGAAGAGAGAGCAAGAGGGAAATAGAAACATCAATGATGAGAGAGAATCATTGATTGGCTGTCTCCTGCACGCCTCACACTGGGGATCAAGCCCGCAACTCAGGCATGTGCCCTGACCTCCTGGTTCGTAGGTCGACGCTCAACCACTGAGCCATGCCTGCTGGAATCTGTCTTGGGGCTAATACCATAATATCAAACAGTCTTTTGTTGTTGTTAATTCCTCACCCAAAGATATTTTTTCCATTGATTTTTAGGCAGAGTGGGAGGGGGTGGGAGAGAGAGACACATCAATGTAAGAGACACATTGATTGCTTGCCCCAGAGTCAGGGATCAAGCTTGCATTAGGATTCAAACCTGGGACCCTTCAGTCCATGGGCCAATGCTCCAACCACTGAGCCAAACCAGCCAGGGCAATCATATCAGGCTGTCTTATTGTCTCCATCTTCTTCTTCTGGAGCATCTTGAGAATTCAGCATTGGTGGTTATACCAGTGTTCACCGTGGAATTCCTTCGCTCTTCCTGTATGGTTGATATTTTTCATGATGGAATGTTGGGGAAAAGCGTGTCGTGGCTCAGCTGGCCTTTGGCCTTCTATCACCGCTCATTTTTTGAACGGCTTTCAGCCAGCTCTCAGCCGCTGCAACCCGCGGGGAAAAAGATGAGTGTCAGGACAGTCGGTGGAACGATGACATTCAGCAGGCATCAGACTTGTCGGGGAGAGACAGTGCTGGTCTCAGCTGCCTCCTGCACAGCCCTGGAAAGCGACTTCCTTGGGGACCCAGCCTCTCCATCCCGTGGAGGCGCTCCGTCTAGACAAGCATCCCCATCCCCTCTCTCTGCCACCCCAGGGCCCTGGCCTCAGTCTCCTCCGTCTGCCTCCCACGTCAATCCCGGGTTCTCCGCCTCCTGGAGTTTGGTCTGGGGAAGAGACAGGGGCCCAGGGGAGAGAGGGTACCATTTGACCCAGGCCACACGGTGGGACCATCAGGCCACTCCAGCCTCCAGGACCTAGACATCCCTCCTTCCTACCCTCTCCAGCCCTGATCAGGCTCCGCTCCCCATTCCCCCCCAACACACACAGGTCACCCCTTTCAACCATCGCTCTTGCTTTCCTCTGTCCTAGCTTGGCTTCTTGACCATCCAACAGGCTGTGAGCGCCTCCTCTCTGACCGCCCGCTTCTGCCGCCAAGACCTGGGCTCCGCTCTGCTGGTTTCCCAGGCCACCTGCGCCAGAGTTCTCCGCGGCCGCCAGGGGGCGCCCGAGCCGCCGAGAGGCCACCCCTTTCCCTGCGCCCCGCCCCGTCCGCCCTCGGCCCCGCCCCCTTCCGACGCCCCGCCCCGCCCGGCCTCGGCCACGCCCCCTCCAGGCGCTCGCCCCGCCCAGGCCGGCCAAGGCCTCGCTCGCTCCGCTGCCCCAGCGCCCAGGGCCCCCCGGTGCCCCGGTCTCAGCTCTTTGCCGGGTCCCGCCATGGGCCCCGCCGCCCGCCCCGCGCTGAGGCCGCCGCCGCCGCCGCCGCCCCCTCCGCCGCCGCCGTCGCCGCTGCTGCTGCTGCTGCCCCTGCTGCCGCTCTGGCTGGGCCTGGCCGGGCCGGGCGCCGCGGCCGACGGCAGCGAACCCGCGGCCCGGGCGGGGCGGGGAGGGGCCCGCGCCGTGCGGGTGGACGTGCGGCTGCCGCGGCAGGACGCCCTGGTCCTGGAGGGCGTCAGGATCGGCCCCGAGGCCGACGCGGGGCCCCCGCTGCGCGGCCGGCTGCTGCTGGTGAGCGCCGCCCAGCCACCTGGCCCGGCCGGGGACGCGGACCCCGCGCCCAGATCCGGCCTTCATCCCGAGCGGCCCAGCGCCCCCCTGGCAGCCCGGAGCCCCCTCCAACCCCAGCCCTCCCAGGCCCCCAGCATTCCTGCTTCTCAAACCTGAGATCCAGATGCCTTCCCCTCCAAGCTCGTCCCCAACCCCGGCCTGGCATCCTCTGTGCGTCTGAGCCTCCTAACGTCCTCTCCTCCCTCTGCCGTGGCCCGCTGCCCCCCAGATGGACAACGTGGACGCTGAGAAGGAGGTGCCGCGGGGAGGCTGGATCGCAGTGGCCTACGTGGGCAAGGAGCAGGCGGCGGCCCAGTTCCCGCAGGAGAGCCAGGGCAGCGGCCCGCGGGCCCACCCCAAGGCGCTGGTCCAGCAGGTGCAGGGGGTGTATGTGGGGGAGGGGGCGGGAGGAGCGCTGGTCCAGCAGGTGCAGGGGGTGTATGTGGGGGAGGGGGCGGGAGGAGCGCTGGTCCAGCAGGTGCAGGGGGTGTACGTGGGGGAGGGGGCGGGAGGAAGGGGCTCCGAGGCACTTGCTAGAGCCAGACTTCCAAGTGGGACCCGAAGGAGCTTCCAGAAAACCCCTAGGCCTGGGTGGGGCCAGGGACCCCGGTTTGCCAAATGGAGTCAGTATGGTGTAGAAACAGGTGGTGGTGGTGGTGGTGGTGGTGGGAGTCAGAGAGAGTCAGGACGCCCCCAGGCTCTGAGAATATCCAATGGGGAGTTCCCGAGGCGGGTGGAGGAGGGCAGGCCTGCCCTGCTGGGACCAGGGAGGGCACAGCACTGTCTGGGTCCCTCAGAGCACCTGGGGGAACGGCAGGAAGAATAAGCGTTTCTGCCCTTGACCTCAAGGAGCCTATAGCCGGTCCACCCAGAGGAAAGGATGCCTCCTCCGGGGCTAGGAGCGGAGAATAACTGGCGCCGGGCGTGGGCAGGGCGTCGCTGGGGCGTGGGCAGGGCGTCGCTGGGGCGTGGGCAGGGCATCGCTGGGGCGTGGGCAGGGCATCGCTGGGGCGTGGGCAGGGCATCGCTGGGGCGTGGGCAGGGCATCGCTGGGGCGTGGGCAGGGCATTGCTGGGGCGTGGGCAGGGCGTCGCTGGGGCGTGGGCAGGGCATTGCTGGGCGTGGGCAGGGCATCGCTGGGGCGTGGGCGGGCGTGGGGGCGTGGGCAGGGCATTGCTGGGCGTGGGCAGGGCGTCGCTGGGGCGTGGGCAGGGCATCGCTGGGGCGTGGGCAGGGCATTGCTGGGCGTGGGCAGGGGCGCGCTGGGGCGTGGGCAGGGCGTCGCTGGGGGCGTGGGGCAGGGCGTCGCTGGGGTGGGCGTGGGCAGGGCATTGCTGGGGGGCAGGGCATGGGGCGTGGGCAGGGCGTTGCTGGGGCGTGGGCAGGGCGTCGCTGGGGCGTGGGCAGGGCATTGCTGGGGCGTGGGCAGGGCGTCGCTGGGGCGTGGGCAGGGCATCGCTGGGGCATGGGCAGGGCGTCGCTGGGGCGTGGGCAGGGCATCGCTGGGGCGTGGGCCAGCCTCGTCTCTGTCCTGCAGATGCGGAGGGCACTCTTCCTGGGGGCCTCTGCCCTGCTCCTCCTCATCTTGAACCACAACGTGGTCCGAGAGGTAAGCTGGAGGAGGCTTTGCGGCTCTCGGGCTGGGGGTGGGGTGGGGGACCAAGGCCATTGACCTCCCTGTGCCCCTACAGCTAGACATCTCCCAGCTTCTGCTCAGGCCCGTCATCGTTCTCCATTATTCTCCCAACGTCACCAAACTGCTGGAGGCCCTGCTGCAGTGAGTCGGGGTTTGAGCTCCAAACTGGGAGGCTGCGTGTTGAGGATCCCGGCTTGGCCATGGGCTTGGGGGGCGGCGGGAGAGGGGCGGGTCTTGGGAACAGGGCCTTTCCTATTATCCTTACGGCTGAGCTGGAAGATGGGCGAGGAGACCTGCAGGAGGTGCCAGGGCCTGCAGCGAGGAGGCCGCTCTGTGGGTGGGGGGCACTGGCTCTCGCAAGGAGGAAGCCGGGGATCTGATTGACAGGCTCCTCCCTGGGCTCGTGGGCCTCCCTGGCCTGGCTGGTATGAGAACTGGGGAAACCTACATCTGGGGAAGGCCTGGGGCCCAAAGCAAAATGGTAACTGGGGGGCAATGGGGGAGGGGGGTGGCTCACCTCCCCAGAGCCCTCCTGTCCAGCTCCTCGGCGGCTTCCCTCCCAGGAGGACCCAGGCCACAGCTGAGATCACGAGTGGAGCATCCCTGTCGGCCAACATCGAGTGAAGCTGACCCTGTGGACCACCTGCGGCCTCTCCAAGGATGGCTACGGCGGATGGCAGGACCTGGTGTGCCTGGGAGGGAGCCGGGCCCAGGAGCAGGTGCGTGCTGGGGAGGGGAGGCTCGGGCAGGACTGCACACAGGCTGTGTCTCCTGGAGGCCGGGCCACATCTGATTTTCTCTGGATTTCCCACATCGAGAGGGTTCAGAGGGATTCTGCCCGCAAGCCTTTCTCAGGTCCCTGTCTGCGCGGGGCAGGCCCCAGCCTCCGGGGGTGCAGCCTCCAGCAGGCGTCTGAGGACGTGGGCCGTGCGAGGCAGCTCGGGTCAGGCAGACGTGGGTTCGGGTCCTGGCTTGGAAATCTCAGCCGAGTGGCCGCAGGCCGCGTGTTTAAGCTCTCTGGTCTCACGCTCCTCGGTGAACAAGGACGGCACGGGGCACAGGATTGGCAGGGCACTGCGTGCATGAAGCTCATGGTGGGCGCTGAGCAAATGGGCAGCTGCTGCTACTTGGAATGTCTTTATTGTTACAAGGGCTTGAGTAGAGTCACCACGTAGCTTTTGAGATCCGGGGGCACTCGGGGCTCTATGCAGAGGGCTGTGGCGGGCACCGAAGGCTGGGAGGCCTGGGCCCCGCCCTATGAGGTCTCAAAGACAAGCGGGGAAGGGGACTCTCACCCAGACGCGGTCCTGGCAGCCCAGACTAATTCACGTTTGAGCAACACGAAGCACACCCCTGTAGTGGAAGCTGGCCCTGATGCGGGGGATGGAAGGGCTTTCTGGAAGGGGAGGGAGCCCCCTGGGTCTCCCCTGGAGGGCAGCCTACACAGATCTGGGGCGGGGGGGGGGAGGCAGGTATTGGGGGGAGGGGGTATTAGTGAGAGGCCGGGAAGAAGTTTGGGCACAAAGGCTGGAGCTCGGAGAGGGGCAGGCTGGGAGCGGGTCCGAGGGGCCTGGAGGTTCGGATAACAGCCTGCAGTTCGGTCTGGCTGGTACAGTGGGCACAGCTGAGCGGCCGTGCTGCTGGCCAGGGCAGGCCATGCAGGAGCTGGATGGCCGTGGAGCCGAAATGCCTTCAGGGCTGCTGGGGCCAGCCCTCAGCCCCACCCCAGGGCCCCTGGGAGTCAGAGCTGCAGCACCTGTGTATCAGACCCCCCGCCTTCCCTCTTCACCCGGAGGCTCCCCAGATGCACTGAGCCTGGGCAGGCTGGGTGGTGGGCCTACAGCAGAGCTCGGAGCCAGCCACGCCTTCGGCCCACGGGGCTCCGGGTTCTGCCCCGAGAGCTTACCCTTTAACGGCCGCTCAGTGAGCCCTGCCATGTGCCAGCCTAGCTCAGGTGGCAGGGGCATGACTACAGGGCATTGCCAGCCCGACTCCCGGGGCCCCATCCGGGGAGGAGAGAGGCCAGAGGCTGTCACTGCGGGGTGAGCGCTGAGCTGCTGTGGGCACGGGCCCTCCGGGCACAGTGAGGGCACCGAGCTTCGCTGAGGCGTGTGGGGAGCTCCTTGGAGCAGGTGCCACCACGAATGAGGGGATGACGGGGACACAGAAACCGGGGGTGGGGGGGAGGGGAAGGGCAGGACAACGGGGGACTGGGACTCACAGGTACCCTCAGCAGCGGCCCCCCCAGTGCCTCTGCCCTGGGCAAAAGCAACGACACTGCAGCACCAGTCTGTCCAGAGTGTGGCCTCTTTTACTACAGACAATTCCTCGGCTCCTCTGCCCCTGAGGATGGTCGTTGAACTTCACCATTGGCTGGGGAAGAACATGGTGGCAGAGAGCTACTGAGAATGCAGAGCTTTTAAGTGACCGTGTTTATTATTAGTCCTCACGCACCCACAGGCCATGAGACGTGCCCGTGTGGGCAAGGTGTGCCCGCTGGGGAGCAGGCTGGGTCTGGCGTGTGATGTCGCCTCATTTCCTGAGCCCACTGCGTAGTAGTCAGCCGGGCTGCCACACGGCACATGGTGGGAGTTCAGGGCGTGAAGTTCCCCCAGGAACTCTGAGCACCCCCACCCCAGGAGCCGCTCAGAGACTCAGTGGGGCACGTCGTAGGGTCTCCTCCCTCCGCGGGGCAGCAGCAAGGAAGCACAGGTGCAGCGTGGGGGTGCGGAGAGCTGGGCAGGCGAGGCGAGGGCGAGCACCGGCCCAGCCTGGTGCTCAGGCAGAGCTTCCGGAGCAAGGGGCGTCCAAAGACAGTAGCCCAGGGAAGGGGCAGGGAGGAAGGGGCTCCCCAGAGGGGAGCAGTGTATGGAAGGCACGAGGAGGAAAGGAGCGAGGGACACTCCAGAGGGAGGGGCTGGGGAGGGCCCTGAGGCAGGCAGAGGGGTTTGGGTTTCTCATGGGGGAAGGGTGTCCAGGAGGGGTGTGGGGTGACCAGGTCTGCAGCTGTGGCTGTGGTGGGAAATGGGTGGGGGAGGCTGGAGCAGTGGAGGGGTGGGCTGGAGAGGAGGGACATGGGAACCCAAGGAAGAGGGAAGCAATAGCCCCAGGGAGCCCGGACAGAGGTGGGTGGGTGATGGCGGCTAGAAAGCAGAGCAGCAGTGCAGGTTGGGGGTGAGGAGTTCCTGGCCAGGTAGACACTTGCACGAGTTGCCATAGCAATGGGTTAGCTGCTCAGGAGGGGCCTGGGCTGGGGACAAGGAGGGTCCCTCATGTGTAGGATGGAGCAGTCAGCCGGGCAGACCCTGGGACAGAGGCGTCAGGAGAGGGAGCCAGGAGCTGGTACTGAGGGACCTCACCTGCCTGGTCCTTGGGGTGGATTTACTGGGGAGAGGGCAGGGGCCCCATGTCCCTGACACCCTGCTCCCTCCCCAGAAGCCCCTGCAGCAGCTGTGGAATGCCATTCTGCTGGTGGCCATGCTCCTATGCACAGGCCTCGTGGTCCAGGCCCAGCGGCAGGCGTCCCGGCACAGCCAGCAGGAGCCCGGAGGCCAGGTGGGAGCCAGCCCAGGGCATCCCGGGCCCCCAGCCCTTGGGCCTGCCCAACGGTGCGTGTCCTCCCCGCCAGGTGGATCTGCTCAAGCGCCGCGTGGTGCGCAGGCTGGCATCCCTCAAGACGCGGCGCTGCAGGCTGGGCAGGGCGGCGCAGGGCCCCCCGGAGCCTAGCGCCGAGACCTGCGCCGTGTGTTTGGACTACTTCTGCAACAAGCAGGTGAGGCCCCGGCAGAGGCCAGCCATCGGCTGACCTGTGACTGCCCCACTCCACCCGAGACCTCGGAACCACCCCACCAGCATCGCCGAAAGCAGAATGGGGGGTTGCGGGCCACTGGGGTTTCAGTTCCTGGCCTGGGTGAGGACACAGGGCCAGGCACCCCCTGGAGGCCTGCGGCTGGGGTCTGAGCCCTTCCTGCCCTCCCCACAGTGGCTCCGGGTGCTGCCCTGCAAGCATGAGTTTCACCGGGACTGCGTGGACCCCTGGCTGATGCTCCAGCAGACCTGCCCGCTGTGCAAGTTCAACGTCCTGGGTGAGCACCACAGGCGGGGCCCTTGGCTGGCTCCACCTGGTCCCACCTGACACCGCCCTCCCTGCTCTCTCCCCTCCTCCCTGCAGGGAACCGCTACTCAGAGGATTAGCTGCCCCAGCTGGGCCTCTCCACGGGGAGATGGGACCCCCCCACCTGCACTCTGGCCCTCGGCCTGGGCTCTTGGAACAGGACCGTGGGATGGGCAGGACAGGAAACCCTGAGGGTGGGAGGAAAGATGGGGCCTTCCCTGCTGAGCAAGGCAACCCACCACATCCACAGCCCCCAGGCCGACGGTGCCGGCCCAGACCTGCTGGGAAGTGAGGGAGAGAGGCCCCTTTGGGGCCTTTGTGTACAATCCTGGGTGTCCGCCTTCTTGGCAGGCAGCCCCCAGGACCCGGGGCAGGGGCCTGGGGAGAGGTGGGGGCGGGGGGAGCTCTCTGCTGCCCGTCAGGACACCCCGGGGCCAAGGCTGCAGTGGCCACTTTTGTGCTTATTTATTTGGGGGGGGGGGGGGAGGCGCAGACCATCTTTCAGGACACTCTTGGTCAAGGCTGGGATGTGAAACCCAGAGGCCTCCTGCCTGCGGGCCTTGGGCGCTAGGCGCCAAGGGCCCACGGCCGTCCAGCGGGCCCCCTCCTGCCCGGGGAGACCAGGGACCGCAGAAGCCATCCAGGCCTGCGCCGCTCCGTGGGCGGCGGGTCAGTGCCCAGGACACTTGAAGCCCCGGATAAATGTGGTGCATCTTCCACGGGCATCCATTTTTTTAGAAGACTTGGGGCAGGGGAGGTGGTTTAATATTAAAATAAACACGGATATATTTTAACATAAGAAATAAAATGTGTGTGGATGTTTTAAGATTAAAAAACCAAACCTTGGGCTCTCCTGCCTGAGGGAGGTGGGTTGTGAGCAGCCCCATGGACACGCCTGCCCAGTCCTGGAACTAGGATGTGAATGGCCTTGACTCCCGTGATGAAGTGTTCCCCGAGGGAGACATCCGGGTGGGCTTCACCGGCCACGTGAGGAATTCTTTGCCGCGGACTTGGAGATGGAGGGGCCACGCGGCAAGGAGGGCCGGCGCCTCTGAGCCTGCGCAGCCCGGCCGACAGCCATGGGCATGGAACCAGACCTCGGGGTCAGCATCCTGCCAGAACCAGAGGAGCCTGGAAGCTTCCCCGGAGCCTGACGGAACGCAGCCTGGCAGGTACTTTGATTTCAGCTTCGAAGACCCTGCACACCAGCCGGGACTTGTGAATACAGAGCTGGGAGCTGAGGTTGCTGAGGGGCTGGCTGTGACGGTCCTTCCCCTGCACCGGGGCCCAGCCCTCCCGCCGCAGGGAACCCCCAGCCTCCCTCAGGGGCCCCAGGCTGCACAGCAGCAGCTGCACAGACCCTGGCCGTGCCAGTTCAGCTACACACGTGGCCCCTGGGGCCCTTCTCTGTAAACTGGGTGCCCTGCCTGCGGGCCTCTCACCAGGGGAATGTCAGGAAGCTGGGAGTGCACACCCTAAGTCCTCAGCAAGGTCTTGGGGCCTGTCCCTCACAGGCGTGGCTCGGGGCAGGCTGGAGGTCCCTGAGGAAACTGGACTGCAATGGGCTGGCCTGGCTGGTGGCACCAGTGCCAGGCCGCGAGGGTTAGGCCTGGGAGAGCCAGGGCTGGCTGGGTGCCCGATCCCTGGCTGGGTGGGGCCCTGCCCTGCTTTCAGGGCTCCTGGGATCCAATCTCCCGGATCCAGAGAAACCCTTTGTGACTTACATTTCCTGAAGGGACTCCTCAAAGAAAGGAGTCTTAATGTCCTCAGAGCTGGGCTGCGAGGCCCCAAGTTCAGACCTGGGGCTAGGGAAGGTGTCATTGGCCCCTGCCGAGTCCAGAGCAGGGACCCCAGCCTCAGACTCCTTTCTTGGTTCACGTACCCCCATCGGACCCACTTCCAGCTGCTCTCCACCCCTGCACACCCCTCCACTGACCCCGCCCTTTACTGGGGTGTCACCGAGTCCTCTGGCCCTTGCTATGGGGGTCAAACAACTGCCTATCACCTGGCCTAGGTGCTAGGAGCTCCTTTCTGCCCTCGGTGTGCCCTCTCCTCCCACTGCCGACAGGAGCCCCCATTTCCTGAGGCCCACGGTGCGCCAGGCCTCTGCAGGCGATGATCTCCATGGCCGGGGCCTCGGTGGTCCCTGCCCAGGACGGGCAGGGCAGGCTCTGCCCCTGGCTCAGACAGCGCTGGGAAGCGGTCGCTGTGGGTGATGGCCAGGCTTTATTACGTTGGGTGGGCTGCCAGCTACCTGCCCTTTAGCCCCACCCACTGCAGGCTACATGGGCGGCTCCCGGAGCTGGTGGGCAGGGCTGGCCGGCCCCCGGCTTGGTGACAGTCTCCTCCTTAGCCTGGCCAACACCTGGATGGGGTTCTGGGCACAGGTGGTCGAGTAGGTCACATCCTCCAGGGAGGACTTGCTGGATCGGCCACCGGACTGTGGAGATGGCGATGCCCGGCGCTGGCCCGGCAGGATCTTGCCCGCACTAGCTGCCCTGCTGCCGGGTGAGTGCCACCTGCCCAGAGGCCTGAGGAGGACCAGATGGCACAAGCCCCTGTGAGCAAGAGGGACCAGCCCGCCTGTCAGCCCCTCCTCTGACGAAGCCTCACTCACCCTGGGGACACTCTCTGGGCCGGGATGGGGGGTGCTGCTCCCTGGATTCCCTGGCTGGGACGTGCCCAGAGCTGGTCCTGCGGGATCAGCTGCAAAGAGAGCCAAGCTCAGAAAGACCCAGGTCCCTCCCCTGTTCAGAGGGTGGCACAGCCAGAGGGCGAGGGAGGGCCCAGCCTGTGCCCATGGCCCTTCCTCTGAGGGACAGGGCTTGGGGAGCCTCCAGGTTTGCTTTCTGATGAGGCTCCTGGCTGCACTTGGAATAAGAGTATGAAGGGCCGGAGGGGAGGACTTGGAGCTAGAAGGCACTGTGACATCTCCCATCTTAACACATGCGGGATGTTTCCCAGCAGTGGCCTGAAGCCGCCTGCAGTGCGGGGGCTCTCAACAGGTTCCCAGCGTGGGGCCAGGGCTTCTCCAAGTCCCCAAGAGCCAGCTCTCAGGTGAGGGCCCAGGTTGCCCACCTTGAGGCCCCCCTGCTGGGCCACTTCCCGAATTTTGGACAGCATGGATTGGAGCTGCCCATTCTCCTCCTGCAGGACCCGGATGCGGATGTCGTTGGCCTGCACCTGCCTCTCCATGTCATCCACGACGTTGCCGGAGCCTGTAGGGACAGGTTACCTAGGACCTCACACTCCAGGTCTGCCTCTGGTGCCCAGCAGGACAGGGCCTCGGAGGGCAGGCATGGTCGGTGGCCCAGCAGGCACAGGGGAGCCGGGCAGGGTCGTGCATGGCCTCCCATCATCCTCCCTCTCCTGAGGCCTGGCTTCCCTCCCCGCCTCCCCCCGCAACCCCTGCTAGGAGACTACATTATAGAATCTGAGAGTTGGATGAAGACCTAGCAAATAGACAAGCCTGTTTCTGGAAGGCCAGAGAGACAACGCATTGCCCAAAGCCACGCAGCCGCTCTTGGGCATGAGCCAGGAATTCAGCAAGGATGCGCTTTCCTTGGGGCTGAAATAGCCGGGGCGAGCCCCTGCCCTCTTTGGTTCTGGATTTGTAGCGGCTGCTCCCTGCCTGGCAGGGCAGCGGAGAGGGCAACAGGGGGTCTGGCACATAGCAATAGGTCAGCGCTCGGGATGATGCCTCGTCGTGGCCAGTTAAACTGCATGGATCTTCCTGGGGCTCTGTGAATGGATCCACCCCTTGAACTTAGAGGGAGGGCTGCAGGGGCTGGGCCAGGACCCAGGTCCTCTGCTGAAACGGGTCCCTAGCACTCCTGGGCCATGGGGTCTGGGACCCTGGACAGTGGGGGCTGTGCCCCTGGAGCAGGCCGCATGGTGTGGTCTGAGAGATGCTCTGACAGGGGCCCAGGGATGTCGAGCGAGGACTGGCACGTGACACGTGGTGATGGGTAGTCTACACAGGCAGCCAGACCTGTGTTTGGATGCGGCTGTGTGACCCCGGGCAGTTACCTCACCGCTGGCTTCCATGTCCCCGTCTACACAAGCTGGGGAGTTGCAGACCCCCGGGTCCTGCCACCCTGGGTCCCAGCGTGCCCTGTGCACCATCCCTGGGCCCTTACTCTGGATCTGGGTCTCAGCAGGCCTGTGCAGGTCCGGGAAGGCCACCAGCAGCCGCTCCCGCTCCCTCAGCGCCTTGAGCTCCCGTTCCAGCCCCGAGACGGTCAGCCGCAGATCTGTCGCCGCCTGCTCCAGGCCTTGCTTCTCCCCGTGCAGGCTCTGCAGCAGCTCCTGGGACAGAGGGAGGCTCAGACCTGGCCCGGGGAATACTTCCTGGCTCCCCTGGGGACACCCACCCCTTCTACTCCCTAGACATGGGACAGGCCTGCAGGCACCCAGCTACCTGGGGGCTCCTCCCCCTCCCCCTGCCCGTACCCACCTGCTGGGCCTGGAGCTGGCACTGCCCCTGCTCCCTCTCGCTCTGCACGCTCTGCAGCCGCTCCTCCATGTGGGCCCGCTGGGCCTCGGCCTCGGCCAGCCTGCCCTGGAGCTCCTCGCGCTCCTGGTCCAGGCTGTCCAGCTGCTGCAGCAGGGCTCGCTGCTTGGCCTGCAGGGACTGAGCCGGGGTGGCAGGCGGGGCGGCCGTGAGGCCCAATGGGGCTCGGCCGAGCCATGGGACTAAGGAGACTACAGTGTCTGTGACCTCTGCCCCCAGCCCTCCCCTTTGAACCAAGTCAGTCTGTGTGTGTGGCGGGGGGGGGGGGGGGGGGGCTGTGCACACATGTGAAAGGCAAGGGGCAGAGGGAAGAGGGCAAGGGGTGACACATCCACCCAGTCAGAGCCAGACCCCTGGTTTGCAGACCTTGCCCACTTAGAAAGCAGTTGGCTGACTATCGGCCTCCCCCCAGGACTTTTAGAAAATGTTTTCTTCTTTTCCTTAGATCTCCAGCCCATGTCACTTGGAACCCACATTTCCTGACACCCACTGAGTGCAAAGCAAAAAGAACCAGCCCCGGTCATTTCTGAGTCCTGGGCCGAGCTCTGGCTAACTGTGTGGCCTTGGTCAATTTCCTTCGTCTCACCGAGTCTCAGTTTCTTCCCCCATAAAATGGGGATGACGAGCACCTGCCACCTACTGTCGAGATGAGGAGGAAAAACGAGGGGGCTGCAGAGGCTGGCCCAGCGCCTGGCTCACAGAAGCCACCTGATGTGTGGCGACCGTGACTGTTCTTGCAGGGCACTGAGAAAGGCACCCCAGTGGGGGCTCCTGCAAGACCCCATTGCCCAGGGCACAGCTGTATCCTGTGCTCCAGTTCATCCTCTGTCCTCCCTATCCTTCCTGTTGCTGATGAATTAACCACCAGCAATTGGAGTACAGTGCAAAGGCCACCTCCTCCCAGAAGCCCTCCTGGATTAGCACAGATGTGACTATCCGTCCCTGGATCCCTGCAGCACTTTGCCTGCCCTCTTAGCCACCTGGCAGAGAGCTGTGGTGGCACAACTGCTTGGCCTCCTTCGGCCGTGTCTGTCCCTGGGTCACCATTCCCCCAGTGCCTGGCTGAGGGGAGGCACAGATCCTCCATAGAGGTGAGTCAACCCGAAACCTGGGTATATGGGGCGGGCAGGCACCTTACACAGATAAACCCCCACCCCCACCCGTGGAGCCCTCTCCCTGAAGCCTACAACACAGGCACCCAGGGCGCTGGCGAAGCCCCCGGCCTCACCTCCTGGTGGCGGACCATGCTGTCGACGCGGGCCTTCTCCTTGTCCAGCTCAGTGCTGGCCCAGCGAATCTGCTGGCTGGCCCCGTCCAGCCTCCCGGCCAGCAGCTGCACCTGCTCCTCCAGCTGCCGCACCTGCCTCTCGGCCTCCGCCCTGCGCTCGGCCTCCTCCTGCAGCTGCTGGGCCTTTGCCTCTGCGGGATCGAGGGGAACAGGAAAGGACGGGGCAGGGGAGCCTTGGGTGCGGGTCCCTGCACGGCCTCGGACCCAGGCTAGGACCGGGGGTGAATGTGTCACAGCACATCCCTGGGGCTGTGTCATTGGCCACAACACGGTGCTGGAACCCCACCCGAGGTGGGTTCTGAAAACAGAAGTGGCCCCCCAGTTCGGGTCATTACCCAGCAGGGTGGTCGCCCAGGCCCGTGCTGTTCCCTTCACCTTTGCCCCAGGAGCCCAGGGGACAGAGATGGAGGGCGCTCGTGCTGTACCACCGAGCACGGGGCACATGGCACGGGGCATGGGGCACATGTCAGGGCTCCTCACCCACGGCCTGTGTGGACTCCTGCTGCTGCTTCAGCTCCCCCTCCAGGGTGGCCACCTTCCTCTTGAGCTCGCCTGTTTCTATGCAGCCGAGAGAGAATCCCCTCAGAGGTCCCTTCAGGAGGCCTGGCTGGTGGCCTGCGTGCCCAGGGTCCCCTAGAGAATGGTGGCAGCCATCGCCCTGTGGAGGTACCACCTGGGCTGGAGGGTGAGCTCCGGGAGGTCCAGGGAGCTGGGTCCCCGTCCGCCCTGCTCCCTGCTGGCTGGCTGCCTTGTCTCTCCCTCCCTGGGCCTGTGTCCTCCACGGAGGCCACGCGGGGCTCAGAGAGACCAGGGATTTGCCCAACTCCCTCCGGCCTCACATTAGCAGGCACTGGCTGACTTCCAGTGTCAGTGGCTGCGTCTCTTTGCCTAATGGCTTTTGACAAAGCCAGAGGCCACCCTGCTGGCTAGAGGTGCCAGGGGAGCAAACTCCCCAGGAGTCACCTTCGGCGACCAGCAGGAGCGGGTGGGTGAGTGCCCCGCGCCCTCGCCCCTCAGAGGGGACAGCTCTGGGGCGCGTGCTCTGCCCTGGCCCCAGTGGTCCCAGTGGGCTCACGCTCCAGTTGCCTGGGTGGCACTGGCCTCCTGACTGTACCTTTCTGGCTGCCTTCCTGCCCTGCTCTATGGCTCACTCCCCAGCCAGGGCTCCTTCCACCCCAACTACTTGTCCAGCAGCCCCGGTGCAGGGCCTGCGACGGGAAGAGCCCACACTAAGGCTGCAGCAGAGGCCGCAGGGAGGGCTCCCCGGAGGAACTGGCACGCGGGCCCAGCCTCTGGGGCACAGACCTGCGAGCAGTTGCTGCTTGTCACGCTCCCACTGGGCCAGCTGCTGCTGGGCCTCGTCCGCCTGCCGCTGCCGCTGCCCCTGCTCCTGCTGCAGCGCCTGCTCCAGCTGGCCCACCTGCTCCCTCAGTCCGCCCTTCTGCTCCTCCGCCTCCTCCAGCTGGGCCCGGAGGGGCCCCACCAGCTGCGTGAGGGCTCCCACGTGCTTGCTGAGGCGGGCCAGGTCTCTGCTCTGCTCTGCCGCCCAGTGGCCCACAGTGGCAGCGGGCAGCGGCTTGAGCCCCATGTTGTTCTGCACCAGCTGCTGAAAGTGGCCTAAGGACGAGGGCAGGTTCTGGCTCTGGCACAGGCCGACGACCACCCTGCCCACCTCCCGCAGGCTGCCCTGCACGCTGGCGCACGCGTCACAGGGCACCAGGGCCGTCTCCACCGTCTGCGAGTGGACGCTCCGGGTGCTCTCCGTGGTCCTGGCCGGAGAGTGCAGGGAGACGCGCACGGAGAGGCTGCCAGGTTCTTGGCAGGTGGGGGGCAGGCCTGGAATTGGGGAGGGGGGCTTGATGAACTTGGCAGTCACAAACTCGGGGCTCCTGGCGGGCTCGCCCTTGGCTGTGGGCTTGGAGATGGGGGTCTCCCCTTGGGCTGCCCTTTTCTGTGTTCAGGAAAAGAAAGGGAAAGCAGGTAAGGGGGTGACGGGCCTGGGAGGGGACCACTTCCCTGGGGGTTTCTGTGACAGCGTTGCCCGAGGCTCAGGCCCGAGGCTGTTGCTGAACACCAACATGAACGAAAGAGAACCTTTCTCTGCCCTTCTGCTGCCGCGAGTCACTAAGCCCAGGCTCCTCTTTGCTGCTTCCCCCCCCCCCCCCCCCCCCCCCCGACCCACGGCTCCAGGCAGTTCCCTCCGTGACACTGGGAGAGTGACAGTGACAGGCACGGGGCCGAGTGCTGGCTCTTTCCTAGGGGACCCCTCGGTTTCGTTCCACTCCCATCAGGGCGACAGCGGTGCTTGCCACTGGGTGGTTGTGAGGACGACGGGCTAACCCTTAACAATGGTGCTCGTACGAACACTGTTGCCCAACAACGCCCTGGGAGGTGGGGGCCGTCATCACTCCCATTGCACAGGTGAACAAACTGAGGCTCAGAGGAGGCAGCGTTTGTCCAAAGTCCCGCAGGGTAAAGAGCAGAGCCCGGCAGCCCAGACATGTCCCCGAGGCCTTTGCTGTAACACTAGGCCTTGACTGGGCGGCTCTGGAGTGGACACTCTCCCTCAGCAGGGTGGAGCCAGGAGTGGGCCCGGGGCACGTACGGTGTGCCGGGCCAGGAAGCGGGGGCAGGTGGGCTGGTGTGAGGGTGACCGCCGTTGGGCATGGGGGTAGCTGACCCACCTGGGAGAGCATCTGCTGGTAGAGTGTGCCCAGCTGCAGCAGGCTGTTCCAGAAGCGCCGGACCGTGAGCCCCACGGACATGCAGGGCCCCACAGCCCTGGCAGGGGGCACTGTCTGCTCCGAACTGAGGGTGTCCAAGTAGCTGGCACAGCTCTGAAGCAGCAGCAGGAGCCTGTGGGCAGGGGCAGCGGGGTCAGCGCCGGTGCCAGCACACCCTCCTGCCGTACAGTCGGCAGCCTCTGGCTCCGGGGAACTGGCCCAGGCATCAGGGCCTGGCGCGTCTCAGAACATGCTCTGCCAGGCCAGCTGCGAACCCAACCCAAGGGCCACCTCCTCCAGGAAGCCCTCCCAGAGGCCGACCTTGGGGCCTCCTTGGAGCAGCGCTGCCCGCCTGGCAGTGTCCCAGCGTGTTGCTCTGGAAGGAAGCTCTGGGGGCCGGGCCTGGCCTCAGTGGCATCCTGAGTGCTCGGAGTGCTGGGCAAGTGGCTGCCTTACAGCACAGGGTGCAGGGTTCGAGCCTTCACCTTACAGGGGACAGAGCCAAGTCCTGAGCAGGAGGAGCTTGCCGACAGCCGCCGGGTGAGCATGCTTGGCCGGGTGCCCTGCAATTTCCTGATTCTAGTTGGGGGGGCTTGGGGGGGCTCTGAAGGGCAAGCTGCTCCTGAGACCATGGAGACTTGGAGTGAAGCGAGCTAGGTTTCTATCCTGACCTCTGAGGTCAAGACCAGAGTCACGGCTTACTTTAAGGAAGATGGGTGTTGGGGGATGTTTGTATTTGCCTGGGAACCAAGCTCTTTTACAAAACACACCAGGCAGGTGAGTGACCTTCTGTTGCTGCAGGTGCAGGGGGTCACCCCAAACCCACTGGCCTTGGGCAGAGAGGGCCCAGGGGAGGAGGTGCCAACTGTCTCCAGGCCCTGCCTCTCTCGGGGCCGAGCTGTCCTCCTAGGATGGAGGGGGTCAGTGTGCCCGCTGCACAGGGGAGCGGCACTGGGGTGGGAACGCACTCGGAGGGAGGGTGTGGCGCGGCCTTGCAGAGCGATCTGTCTGCTCAGCCAGGGAGGTGACCCTCTCCGTGGGATCCTGCGAACTGCATGACCTTCATCCGTACCCATCACCCCCTCGACGTGAGCTGAGCACCTCCCCATGCTACACCCCGAGCCGGTGACAGGGCCCTTCCCCAGGGCCCCCCGGCTGCTCCGGCTCTCAGACCCCACGGCCTCTGCAGGAGTTATGCACACACGTGGAAGCCCAGGGAGGCTCTGACTAACTCAGCAGGGGGTGCGCAGAGGGAGGAGGGAAGGGGTGGGAAGACACGTCCGCAACAGCGTCACAGAGGGGGACGCATACACTGGACCTGGAGGGACGAGGGGGGCTGAGCCAGACCAGCGAGGAGTGGGCAGAGCAGTCCCGGAAGTGGCCGCGGCAGAGGGAAGGGGTGCTCTGTGCGTACACGTTCAGCCCCTCACCGGCTCCAAATGGACACCAAGGGCTTCTCCCGGCCTCGGAGTGGGTGCCCTGGCTTCCTGGTCCCAGGCTGGCCATTCCCCAGCTGCTGGGGTCCCTGCTTGACGGGCCCCCATGACTTCATTAGCGTGCAAGGTTTTGGAGCAGGGGAACGGGAAGGGAAAGCTAAGGACCATGCTAATGTTAGTAAGAGCACAGAAATGTCGGGGGGTGGGGGTGGGGGTGTGTGTGGAGGATCCACTGGCCTCTTCCCAGCAGGGCCAGGGTTTGGAAAACACATCCCATGTCTGGCCCCACAGCACAGCCCACAAGTGGGAGCAGCACAGCCCACAGGATGCTGGGACAGAAACTCTGAACGGCAGCTGTGGAGTCCCCGACACACGGAAACCCCGAGGAGGCAGCTGGAAGCAGCCAGAGAGGCCGTGGTCAGAGCTGGGGAGCCACAGAGCCCAGCAGGGCAGCCAGCAACTCCCCGAGGGCGGGCGGGAGAGACAGCACAGCACACGGCACAGGAGGGATCACCGTGAGGGCCCTGAGCTGACCTGGCCCCCAGTGGTACTCAGAGGTGATGGTTGCTACCAATGTTGCTACCAGGGGGGTCCCATGGCTGCTACTGGCTTAAGGGGTGGGTATCAGCACCCCAAGAACAGCAGGTTGGTCAGGGCCCTCACCTGTCAATGACCAGCTCCAAGAGCACGGCGTGGGACAGCTGTGTGAACTCCGGGTCCCCGGGCACGTGGTCATAGTGCTCTAGCAGGGCCACCATGTCCAGGTCACAGGCCACGTGGTCAGGAAACTTCCAGGAGGGGAAGCGCACGGGTCCAGCTCGGGAAAAGACGTCTACGATGGTGCCCTGCAGGTCGGTGAGGTCCTTGCGCAGGCTGTCCATGCAGGCCTGGCTGCCCAGCAGGTGAGCCATCCTCAGGGCTCCTGGGACGGGCAGAGAGCAGCCCCATTAGCCAGAGCCATGTGGCTGCGGCTAGAGGAACCTTCCTCAGGCCCCTGTCTGCCCAGCCGCTCCGGGGCCCAGGCGCTGGGGAGGAGCCTGCTCACCAACCCCAGGTCACCAGGCCCTCGGAGGCCTTTACAGGCGTCTACATGTAAAGCGCTTGGTTCAGTTAGACACCAATAAAAGCTCCCCATCAATAGTAGTTAGGACTATGGTGATTACATTGTTAGCGCAACAACAGCACGGGCCATCCTTGTCTGGGGCAGCTGTCTGCCTGCTCCATCTCCCCTCTGTCCCTGCAGCCCACACAGAACGCTTCTTGTCCATCCTGAGTCGGTGGACCTATGATTTGGGTGAACTGTGTTCATGGCCCGCGACTCAGAAGGCGGGCAAGTGCCACTGTTCTTGCCCCTCCCGTGGCTCCTCCCGTGCCCCCAGCAAGTGCTGTCAGAGCCAGCGCTCTGTTCAGAGCTGGGCAGCCCCGTGGATGCTGAGCCCTGATCTTTCTGAGCGGCACTTCAAAACATACAAAGAAGTGGAAAATGGGGTCTCTGAACGGTCTGCCTCAAAACAAGAAAAGTTCTATTGGGACGGTATCCACAAATTACCTGAAAGATGGGGGAAATGTGTAGCTAGCGATGGACATTACTTTGAACAAAGCACTTTTGATGTTTCTCTTGAAAGTATCGTGTTTTCTTTGATTATAAAATCCGAATTTTTAACCGGTTAATAGCCAATCCGCACTTTTAACGGGATCCCCTACTATTTCCACCTCCCTCACCTCAGAACATGGCACCCCTGATGAGTGCACCTGGGCCCTTCCTCCAGACCCTTCCTTTAACCCCACATCCAGCACGGAGAGCTGCCAATCCTATGTCCAGACCACACTGAGAACCCCCCACTTCTGTCCATCATCACTGCTCCACGCTCCATCTCCTTCTTTCCTCTGCCCAGCACTGCCTTGCTCCCTGGGGATATGGCAGCCAAAGTGATCATTTAAAAAGGCAACCCGCCCCCCCCCCCCAGGGCCCTTGAATGGCTTTCTACAGCATAAAGGCCAGAACACTGCCCCAGGCTCCAACCCATGTGACCTGCTCCCACCTCAGCATCTCACCACTCAGCATGTGCCCTTTCCCCCAACTTCCTCGAGATAAGCCATCTCCCTCAGGTCCCAGGCCAGGTGAGGACCCGGTACCCCTTCTCCGAGCATCAGGTTCTTTTCCATCTCACAGACACGCTGGCACTGAATCCCTATTTGAGTAATTATCTGTGGGTGGCAGTCTCTCTACCCGGGAGCACAGGGACTCTCCTTTGAGTTCCCTGGGATATGACTTAGCCACCTGGGCGGAGGGGCCTGAGGGCCCCCCTGTGCCCACAGGTGCTGGGAAGCACAGAGGATTTGAGGGCTGAGCCTCCAGCCTCGCAGGGGAGTGTGCCCTGTTCTCACCTCAGTGCGGGTGCCTGCCCCCGTCTCAGACTAGCCTGTAGGCTCTGGGGCTCGGGGTCAGAGGCTCATCCGGGTGCCTGATTTCCTGTCTCCAGCGCAGGACTGGCCCCACACAGCTCTTCAGTCCTGGGAATGAATGAAGGCCAGAGTGCGTGGGGGGGGGGGGACTCGGGAGAGCTTCTTGGGGGGCCTGGAGGAAGCTGTCCCAGGAGAAGAGGAGGGTGTTCCAGGCCGGAGGAATAAAGTGGGGAAAGGGCGGGTGGGGTTGCCTGGCTTGGGCCTGAGCACAGACAGCACGCTGCAACTGTGCCAGTTCCGACCACAGGACCTACTGTGCGCCACTTTCCATATCTGCAGCCGTGCACAGGCGACAAAATGCAGGCTCTGGAAAGTGAGGGTCATGCAGGGAGCTGGGATCTCCAGCCAGGCTGCTCTGGAGCAGCTCTGTGCAGAGGAAATAGGATGTGAGTCACAATGGGATTTTCCATTTCCTACCGGCCACACGAGAAAGTGTAAAGTGAAACAGGTAAATTAAACTTAACAATATATTTAACCCAATATGCCCAAAATAGTATCACTCAAACATGAAATATAAAATTAAGGGTTTTTTTTTTTTTTTTTTTTTTTTTTTGTGTGTGTGTGTGTGTGTGTGTGTGTGTGTGTGTGTGTGTGTGTGTGTTTTTGCATCAATTCTCAAAACCCAATATCCATCTGACACTTAAAAGTACATATCCAATTGGACCAACCACTGTTTTCAAATGCATCCCCACATGGGCTGGTGACTACCGTCTTGGACAGGGTAGGTGTGGAGGGCCAGATCCTGTGTGTTTAATCAGCATGCAATGACTGAGTGCCTACTCTGTGCTGGGCACGGGGTACAGGGAGGAACCACGATCTATGTCAAGAGGGTCTCTGCAGGGGGCAAGTCCTGGGTGTGTCAGCCCCACCCACAGGGCACAGAGTATCCGCCCCCCAACACTCACGTACGCACACAAACACACACAGGCCCACAGGCCTCACACGTATGTTGCTTCAGTGATTGCCTCTCATGAGATATTGCCGCTCTTGAGACTTTATGTCCTCAAAGAACGAGGCAGAAACCAACAGAGAAAAACAGACACACGTCCTGGTTCTCCTTCCCGAAGAGGGAGGACAGACAGCGAGCCAGCGATGCCACCCTGGGAGGAGGCCCTGGAATTCAGGAGCTTGCCGAGATCCCAACGCGTGTCAGATTCCGGTTCCGATAGCAGCGCAAATGTCAAAGAACAAGGAAGAACAGCTCCGTGTACCTGTGTCCAACTACTAGGAACATGGGAGATGTGCAGATATGAGCGCGGTTTGAAAACCACGTAGGTATGTGTCAGGGGAAGGAGCGATCCACACAGGCTTTCGAATTTCTGAAGCTGCCAGCCCGCCCAGCTCCCGACGGGCGCGCCCACCGAGATTCGAGGTCACCGCGGTAAACCTGCACTTTCGAAACCCTCAAACCACGTCTGTGGCGGCTGCTGGTCTCTGACTCAGGATTGCTAATTGCCTAGATCCCTGGGGACAGTGAAGACATGGGGTGACGACCAAGGAATAAGTTAACTGCTCGAGTAGAGGGACCAAGAGTGGCCTGGGTTGGGGTTCCCACTCCACCCCGTAAGTTGCTGTAAGAAATAAATGACGCAACGCCTGTGATGTTTGGCACGGAGTCTGGCTCGCGGTCGTGTTCAAGAAATCCCAGCGATCGTTATTATTCTACATGCATGACACTGACGTGAACTACTTATGGGGTGTGTGTAAGGGAAGACTCCAGCAGGCACCCCTTCCTATCACGGCCCCATTTCACAGATGAGGAAGCCCAAGTCCAGGCAAGCGCTCGGAGCCCGCCCGCATGCAGGGGTTGGGCAGGAGAGGAGAGAGGACAGGGAAGGGAGGATCCCAGGGGTCGAAGCAAAAAGGTGGGATTCCTGGGGGATCTGGGAAGCAAGAGAGTGGCCTGCAGGGAGGCACCTGTGGGAGTGAGGGGTGGGGCCCAAAGAAGCGGCCCCAGGGTGAGGGGCGGGGACAACGGGGACATCTGTAATACTTTCAACAATAAAGATAAATTAAAAAAAAATAAAGGAAGCAGCCCCTACTGGAGATGGCCCATGGGGCTTGCAGGAGGGACCATGGAGGCAGGGGGCGGAACCTAGACAAGGCCGGTCTACGGGGGAAAGGGCCCAGCGGTCATTAGAGCCTGGGACTCGGGAAGGGGGTGTGGAGGAGGTGGGTCTGAAGCGAAAGAGGGGGCTGAGGGGGTAAAGTGGGGGGGGCTTTGAGGAGGCAGGCCCGAGAGGAGGGGCTCTCCAAAGTGAGAGGCCGATGGGAGGGAGCTGGGGACTAGGAAGGCGGGGTTGGAGGGAGCGAGGGACCAGCTTGGAGTAGAGGAGAGGGGGGCTAGGGCCGTGGGGGTGCGTGCGGGGGGCGTCCGGCGGGTGATGCAGAACTTCTTACCGGTCTCTGGCGTCGCAGCTTCGGCCCCCGCTTTGGGTCGGCTCATGGAACTGCCCCCCGGCGCGCCCGCAGCTCCAGGGAAGCCCAGCAAACCCTATCCCGGCGCCCCGTCCGCTGCCATGGCAACGGCGTCGGGCACCCGCCACTCCGGTGGGTGTGGAGCGGAAATTACGTCTGCGCAAAGGGGGGGGGCGGGGCCGGAAGTGCGCGTCAGCCTCGCCTCCCGGGTGACGGCTCGCTCGGCTGCCGCCATCTTGCGGACTTGTTGTAGCGCCGCCGCGGGGAAGCCGCTCTGAGGCCGCACCGCTCACCCACGCCGAGGCGGACTGGCAGCCCTGAGCGTCGCAGTCATGCCGGCGGGACCCGTGCAGGCGGTGCCTCCGCCGCCTCCCGTGGCCACCGAGCCCAAACAGGTATCGTGCCCCGCCTCACCGGGACCGGCAGCCCGGGCCTAGGCCTCGGCGCGCCTCACTTTTGCTGGAAGTAGCGGCCGCTTAGGAGGCCTTGGAGGAACTACAAGTCCCAGGAGGCAGCGCGCTGGAACCGTGGTTCTCCAAAGTGTGGCCTGCGGACCGGCAGCTTCAGCATCCGCTGGGAGTTTATTAGAAATGTGGAGTCTCTGTAAATCACAGCATAGGACATATAGTCAGTGAGATTGCAATAACTATGTACGGTGCCAGGTGGAAATATGGGGGGGGGGGGCGCACTTTGTAACGTATATGAGTAGCCGCCATGCTATACACCGGGAACTAATGCAAATAATATTGAATGCAGACTGTAATTGAAACATTAAATTAAAAAAATTAAAATGTAAAAAAAAAGAAATACACCCCCAGCTCCTCTAATAGAAATCTGCATTTTAACAAGATTCCGAGGTGATTCATTAAAGTTTGGGAAAAACACAGATCCCGTGCATCTCCTGTGGCAATTGGGCCCACCGGCCCCCAGTAATTTGCTCAGTAATTTCTAATTTCCCAGCCTGCAGGAAAGCCTTACAGCTTTGAATGTTAATTCTCCAGCATCTACTCAGGACTTAGTCTAAGCCGGATACTGAGCCTGGATCCCATGTTACTGGGATGAATGAGGCACAGCTGCTGCCTGGGGAGAGCTAGCTCATAAGCTAGTAAGGGGGCCGCGTACCCGTGAATATTCCACAACTGTGTATTGCTCGATGGGCCAGTTAAGCTCTCTAGTCCTCAGTTTTGTCATCTGTGAAATGGGGATAATTAAGTTACTTACTTACCTCATAGGGCTCTCGTAAGGGTGATACAAGATAATATATGCAAAGTGCTTAGAAAAGTGTATGCCACCTAACTGAATTTGGAGGCTGAGGGAGGAGGAGGAGGACCACGTTTCTGGCCTGGTTGACCAGGTGCCTGTTTGGCCATTCACGAGGAAAGCGGTTAGAGATGACAGAAGTGTCTGGGAAGCAGTTGATCTGAAGCTCCGGGGTGCAGAGTGGTCCCGGGCATCCGTGTGGGTGGGATTGTTTAGGCTGGAGGTGGTAGGAAGCAGAGGAGGTGACTGTGAGTGCCTGAGGACGGTGTGAATACTGTGAAGAGAGCCAAGAACAGGATTTTGGGGGGTGCCTAATGTTATAGAGCAGGTTTCTCGGGGGGCATGGTGAGCAAGAAGGAAAGACGGGTGAGAATGGGGCCTGGGAGTTGGGCGGAGACTTTTGTGAAGGGGGGGGCATTGGTCACACAGCCAGATGACCGCTGTACTTGGCCGTAGGCAGCTGTTCTTGACTTTGGCAAGGGCACTTGAAATGGATGGGGACCAAGTGGGGGATGAGGAAGTGGGCTGAGAGAACTCAGGATGTTTCGCAGAGGAAGAGGGATGGGGGAGAAGGCAGTAGGAGAAAGGAACATGAGGGCAGGGGAGAAACTTTATTTTTCTGAGATGAGAGACCTGACCCTTCGTTTACTAAAGAAAGACCAGCGAGGAAAGACGATTAGAACTTAACGAGAGTTAATGTTGAGTGTTCAGTGCAGTTTCACAAAACATTTGAGCATTAACACTCCATAGTTAAGACTGTGGAGTGGATGCAGAGAGAAAAGGCATTTAAAGGCAGAAGGAACTGCCCCGAAGGAGTTCCTTTTTTAAAATTTATTCAGCAAACCATCATTAAGTATCCCATGCCAGGCACGCCGCTTGCTCTGGAACATGGATCCATGTTCTGGATTCTGGAACGTGGCTTCTCAGAATGATCCGAGACCTGCATCTGAATCACCTGGGCACTTAGTAGAAATGCAGATCCCTGGTGTCATGGACACAGTCTAGCTCAGAGGTCGCCAGCCGGTGGTCCGTGGGGTCCGAAAGGTTGGCGACCGCTGGTCTAGCTGGTGGAGCCAGGAAAGCTGCTGCTGCTTTTACTGATTCCCCAGGAGGGTCCCTCGCAAGCACAGTGCAGGTGAAGGAGCCCCCCTTCTGGAGCAGAGGGTTCTGGCCCCAAGGAAGTCCGCGGGAGAGTCTGATGCTCTCAGGTATGTCCAGCCCCAAACCAGGAACTCCAAGACTTTGTTTTCTTTTTCCCCAGCCCACAGAAGAGGAAGCATCTTCAAAGGAAGATTCTACCCCTTCCAAGCCCGTGGTGGGGATCATTTACCCGCCTCCGGAGGTCAGGAATATCGTGGACAAGACTGCCAGCTTTGTGGCCAGGTAACCTAGCCGCTTCTGCTCGTGTGACTTAAAGTGGCTTTTTAGCGCCAAGAGCTCTGAATCCGCACAGGTTAACACTGGGTTTCGGGGAGGGGTTTCGGGTGGGACTCACTGACATGAATGGTCAATGCGCCTTTGAAAGCACAAGTCACCTGAGCAGTTAGTCCACCTGCCAGGGACACTGAGCCACAGGCTTGACCCCTGCAGAGAGGCGCTCAGTGTAGGCCCATTGGCTCATCCAGAACCGCAGCATGGCGGTGAGGAAGGCAGTGGTCAGGACTGGCATCTGACACAGCATGGCAATGGCGGAGCGTGAGCCACAAGCCCCAGAGTCACCAGGAACCTGTGTTTCCAGAACAGGCCTGAGGAAATGTCTGGAAAGCCGCCGCTTTGTCACGGATGTATGTGTGTCTGTCTGAGCCACTGGCCTGAGGGAGACAAAAAGGGGTTGGTCATCCTCACTGTGCGAGGACCGCATTCCTGAGCCTCCGATGTCCCCTCTGCAGAGGGAATGAGACGCCTCCTCGGGGCTGCTGTGAGGCAGGCGTGAGATGGGGGGACGGAACCGTTCGGGTACCTCATGCAGGTGTCGGCTGTCTTCTCAGGTGGCATGGAAGGCAGTCCGAGTCCCTCGTGTCCCTCCCCATCATACACACACTCACATGTCCTCACATTGGATCCTCTTGATGGCCACGTGACCCCAGAGACCAACATGTCCCCTAGTTTAGGGTCTTTAAAGTAGGTATTCCTTCAGCAGCCAGCAGGCCCCATCCAGCCTACAGATCTTTTGTCTTTGCAATTTTTTTTTGTACTCAGATTACTTAAAATGAGAGATTGCACAATAAATCTGGACAACTCCTTGCATGGAAGCAGCAGCTGGTCCTGAGCAGACTGCTGCCCTCCGTCAGGGCATTCGCTCCCCCGGGGGCCACGCAGCATCCCCATTGCAATGTCTCCTTCATAGATGTGTTCCTTTCCCATCCTCCTAGTGAAATGAAACGGAAGGGAGGCTTTCTGTACGGGAGGTGCCGTGCAGATTGATCTCAGCACATTCCAGGGGCTTTGATTCACCTGGGTATTGGGTTAAAACTGTTCTGTGCTGGATTGAACATTACCAGCCCATGCCAGATTTAGGTCAGCAGGCGGTGGATCTGTAATAAATGTTTATAATGTCTCATGGCAACACTCACACTTCCCCTTCTCCCCTCATATTTTAAAAACAAACGGGAAAGGGGTGTTGGAGGAAGAATCGACACGACCTCACTACCAGAATAGTTTCTGCCAGCTGTTTTCACCTTTTCCTGTTTCCTTCTGGCCCTCGGCGTCCTTTTTTAGATCCTTGTAACACCAGCAGAGGGACTTTCACATCCTGCTTTTCCCTTCGAGCTTGTTAGAAGCATTTTCCCATGTTGCTTCGTGGTCTGGCGCTGCGTGGGCCGCTCTGGAGACGCTGCACCGAGTTGAGGCAATGGGCCTTCCTTGGCTCACCGTGTCTCTTTTCCTTCGAATTTGTTTCCAACATTTCAGTTTGGCAAGTGAAGCTGCGGGGAAGTCTCTGAGCATTTTCTTTCCCATTTCAATAGTTTCTTTAGAGGAAATAGTGTGGTACATTACTGGCTGAAGGAGGATTTTTAAAGATTTCTTAAACATTTTGCCAAGTAGCTTTCCAATAATTTTGTATCACCCTCTTCTGCCACAGAAATCAGAGTGTATCCAAGTTCCCTTAAAAATAATAAATCTATACACCCACATCTCTAGATCTATTGTTGGCTACGATGATTGCCTTGTAGGCATTTCTAAAACTCTGCACATGCTTTTGTTGACATTGCAATGAAGGGACGGACTAGCATTTCAATCTGGAATACAGCAAACATGTAGGACCCTTCGTTTCACACATATTGATTGATGAAGCAGAGCATACCGTAAAAATCACTAACTAATATGGTTTTCCAAAAGAAGTGTGTGTGTTTTTTGTAGGTTAGGTCTTCCCTTCTCTGCATTTTCCTTTCAAGGAACTGAAGTGGAAATTACCCTTAAAAGTCCCACCAGCTGGGTTGAGTCAGAATCCTGTCTTTTTCTGTTGAAATCTTTCTTTTGTGAGAGAATACAACTTTAACGTTAGACTAACTTAAAGCAACAGAAGAGCTGCCTTTTCATTGTTGTAATCTGTCAGATTGTTCCCAGATGTGGTGAGGTTATGGCTTCAGAGGCCTCGATAGAGGAGGCAATCAGAGCCCCTCTTTCCAGCAGCCCGTGCCCCAGCATTAGCTGGGTGTGGTGGCCAGGTTTTGGCAGTGTGTACACACTCTCCTCCTCATGTTAGCTTGCCTTATATAAGGAGTGGGACAACAGCTGCTTCCTCAAGCATGAGGTTCTAGTTGTACTAACGCACTGTCAGATTGAGACCTACCTCATGGTGTCAGTCACGCTGCAGAGTGTGACCAGAACGTGTGGAGGAGCTGGCCTGGGTGTTGGCCTCCTCCCTCCCCCACTCCCCCCCCCCCTCCCCCGGCACAGATTATGGTGGCTCATCTGGAGCATAGCACCGCCCGCTCCCTGTCTGCCCCCCTATCTTCAACTGACAGGACCAGGGTGTGAAAGTCTGAAGTGGAGCAACCTGGCTGCCCCCCAGCCCCTGGAGCTGCCCCCGGTGTGTTGGGGGCATCTGTGAGAGATGGGCTCTGGCTGGAGGAGCGATGGAGGAAGTCCAGTCACCTCCTAATACCCAGGGCATCTCTGTTTAAGGAGCAGCTCTTCCAATTTTTATAGAATAGTTTCTGCCAGCTGTTTTCACCTTTTCCTGTTTCCTTCTGGCCCTCGGCGTCCTATTTGCAGGCCACTCTGCTCAAGAAGACTTGGGCATCTCCTTAATAAATTTGATCTTAATAGTTCAAGATAGAAGACGGCGTTAGTGACATTTCACACATGGGAAATCGAGACAAAGAGAAGTGTGGTAGCTTGTTGAGTCAGTAGTGAACCCAAAACTTGGACATGTCCATATCTTGTGTCTTTAAGGTTAGTGCACTTTCTGACTGTCACAGGTGTTACATACAGGGTGGGGCAAAAGTAGGTTTACAGTTGTGAGTATGCAAAACAGTTTAATTTTAAGCCTGCCTTTTATTAGTAAAGTCATATTTATTTTTACTTAAAGTATTAATATATGCCTTCCTTTGTAAGTACATTTTTTAAAAGTAAATAAATCTTAACTAAAAAAAAAAAAAAGGCAATAGTCCAGATGGATTTTGGAAATGGCGAAACTGACAGAGTTGCTGCAGGAGTGATGAACTGGGAGACCCTGTGGTAGAGGAAGCCTGCGTCAGGCCGGAGGAGGCAGATGGCCCTGGTGCTGATGGCAGGGGTCTCAGGAAGACCTCTGCGGTGCTGAGAGATGGACCAGTTTGAGTGATGGGTGGGACAAGAAGGTGGCTTGAACGGGCAGTGTTCTGGGTCTCAGCAGTTGCAGTGGTCGTGGTATTAATTCTTTTTCCCTCCTTCTAGAAATGGACCTGAATTTGAAGCTAGGATACGACAGAACGAGATCAACAATCCCAAGTTCAACTTTCTGAACCCCAATGATCCTTACCATGCTTACTACCGCCACAAGGTCAGCGAGTTCAAGGAGGGGAAGGCTCAGGAGCCCTCAGCCGCCATCCCCAAGGTCATGCAGCAGCAGCAGCAAGCCACCCAGCAGCAGCTGCCCCAGAAGGTTGGAGCCAACCCCTCCCCTCACTTCTCCAGGCCTGAGAGGGAAGCCAGGATCGGGAGGGAGAGGAGAGTAATGAACTCTGCTATCCAAACCGCACAGCCACCCAGGGAGAGATGTGAGGGTCCCTCCCCCATCTTACGGAGGCAGACACAGGCTCAGAGAGCGAGTCCTGCCGACAGCTGGCATTTCTTTAGCACTGCTCGTCAAGCTCTGTGCTCAGTGCTTTAGGGGTCTTGTCTCACTGGCACCTCCCAGGGGCTGCATGAGGAGGCGAGCGAAGTGATCATTTACAGATGAGAGAGCTGAGGCTCAGGGAAGTGTGCTTTACTCAAGGCCACAGTCAGGACTTCAAGTGCATGCCTTCAGCCTCTTCTCTTTGCCTTGGCCCAGGCTTGTGGGCCCTCTCTTACGCCATCATTCTGTCTCACTTTCCCAGTCGTGCGCCCCACCCCCCTAAAACCTGCCCTGCCCTAATACCCCTCAGCACTAGGCGTGATTAGGATTGTCACTGGGGACAGGAAGGGCTGGCACATTTTGCTTCCTTTGTAGGCCTAGACTGGCCCCTTTCTTTCTCTGCTCCTTTGCTCTGGCAAAGGTGCCTTGTTTTACACAGGGAGGGAAAGGCGGACGTAGGCTCTGAGGCCTTGCGTTGCAATTTACACCCATAGGGCCTCAGGCTACTATCTCAGTTCCTTCCTCTATGAAAAGGATTCACGGTACCTGTTCTCTCCACCCACGGTTCCTGTGGAGACCAGATGAGGAAACAAATGTGGAAGTCCTTCCGCCAGTGGGGTTCTCTGCACACACACAGGGCCACCTGCATCCTCTCTCGCCCTCAGTTGGGATTTATTTATTTTATTTATTTATTTATTTTAAAAATATATCTTATTGATTTTTTACAGAGAGAAAGGGTGAGGGATAGAGAGTTAGAAACATCGATCAGCTGCCTCCTGCACACTCCCTACTGGGGATGTGCCCGCAACCAAGGTACATGCCCTTGACCGGAATCGAACCTGGGACCCTTCAGTCTGCAGGCCAACGCTCTATCCACTTAGCCAAACCGGTTAGGGTTCGTTTGGGATTTATGAGCCCTGTTCCTATCAGGTCTTCTGCTCCCCAGTTTTAGTCGTCGATTTCAGGGCAGCAGCAGAGATAAAAAGGGGCAGGATCTCACTGGAAGCCTTTCAGGTTGTTGAGGCCACAGTGGGCAAGAAACGGCTGCTCTTGTGAGTCAGGACTCTCACACCAGGTGCCAGAGGTGTACACACTGAACAGAAGCTTAGAGCCCCTTCTGGAGCCAGTCCACTCCTGTGCCTCCTGCTCACACGTCTTCTGCATCTTAGGTCCAAGCCCAGGTGATCCAGGAGACCATCGTGCCCAAAGAGCCCCCTCCTGAGTTCGAATTCATCGCAGACCCCCCCTCCATCTCAGCCTTTGACCTGGACGTGGTGAAGCTGACGGCTCAGTTTGTGGCCAGGAATGGGCGCCAGTTTCTGACCCAGCTGATGCAGAAAGAGCAGCGCAACTACCAGTTTGACTTCCTCCGCCCACAGCACAGCCTCTTCAACTACTTCACGAAGCTGGTGGAACAGTATACCAAGGTGCCTGGTCAGGGTGCAGGCCGGGGTGCTGGGCCCAGGAAGCATGCTATCCACTCACCGTCTACAGGACAGTGTTCCTCTGTGGGGCCCCTGGGTGGATGTTAACATTTTATTTCCATGTGAAATCTTGATTTATATTCGGTTTTCCCTTTTAAATGCAACATTGCTGTTTCTAAAGAAAATTGAAATGCATGATTGATAACAGCATTAGGTGAGTGCCTGCTATGTGACAAGGCCAAGTGGTGTTAGCTAGCTGCTTTTTAAAATATATATATATTCTTACTGATTTCAGATTGGCTGCCTCCTGCACACCCCCTACTGGGGATGGAGCCTACAACCCAGGCATGTGCCCTGACTGGGAATTGAACCGTGACCACCTGGTTCATAGGTCAATGCTCAACCACTGAGCCATGCCGGCCGGGCATGCTAGCTGCTTTTAAGTGCATTTACATTTTTAGGTGCCTAGCATAGGGCCTGAGAAAGAAGCAAGCCTGTAATAATTGTCTCCTATTACCTAATTTAATTCTCACAAGAACCCATGAGGTAAAAGTGTTTTCTCCCTTTTTTAAAAAGCAGGAGCAGGCTCAAAGAGGTGAAGTCACTTACTCATGGTCTGTCAGCTGATAAGTAGCTGTACAGACTGACCGTGTGCTGGGTGATCTGCCATGGTCTTGCATACTTTCCTGCTGATTCTTACAGCAGCTTTTTAAGTTGATCATGCCAACTTAAGTGGTGATGCCACCATTTTGTAGAAGGAAACCAAGCTACAGAAGTTAAATAACTTGCCCCAAATCACAGAGCCAATTCTGGATTGGGATCCAGAATCCCATGCTCTCCCTTCCGCACCTTTCCACAGCCCAGGAGGCCCCCTCTTTGTCCCAGGTTGTGCTGTGCTGATGGTTGCTTTAATAACTTCTGTGTTTCAGATCTTGATTCCGCCCAAAGGCTTATTTACAAAGCTCAAGAAAGAGGCCGAGAACCCCCGAGAAGTTTTGGACCAGGTAAACTCATTTTAAAAAATATATATATTTTTAAAATTTATTTCAGAGAGGAAGGAAGAGGGAGAGAGAGAAACATCAATGATGAGAAAAAAATAATTGGTTGGCTGCCTCCTGCACGCCCCCCACTGGGGATCGAACGCGCAACCCAGGCATGTGCCCTTGACCGGAATTGAACCTGGGACCCTTCAGTCCACAGGCTGACACTCTCTCCACTGAGCCAATGGGAAGCCAGCTTGGGCCAAACTTTTTTTTATAACCAGTTACTGATGTGGAAGTTACATGTGGGTTATGTTTACATGTTTGTGAGTAATCTCCGGGGCAGTGCCTTGTTGTGTTCTAGGCACAGGCGTGGTGGGGGGAGAGGCCTTCCGCTACCGAGGCCAAAGGAACCGGGGTTCTATGCCCCAACCCTCTGCTCTGCTCTCAGCGTCACCAGGCCTCCCTCTTTCCTACCCTCACGAGAAGCCAACTCCCGAGCAGGTGCCTGTTGTAGCCCAGGTTTTCAGAGGTGAGGACAGAAGGCATCTCTTCAGCACACTGCCTTTTGTGGCCAGGTCTTATGTTTAGACCAGTAGCTTAACGTTTTGTAGACGAATACGTTGTTCTGTGAGTAGCAGTGGTCATTTCTTCATGTGATGTGATTATGCACTGCAGTGCTTTGTGCCTACACATTGCAAGACACCATCATGTAAGTGTCTTCAGCTTCATGTCATCAAGCACCTGAATAGGTTCTGGCAGTCAGAATGACATGGATCGAGGAGACTTCGGACATTTGCCATCTCTTGGTGCTGCTGTTCATGAGAGGAGATAGTAGACATTTGTTTAATTTTTAGAGAAGTGTTGTACATATCTCAACAAACATGGCTGTTTTGGATGGTCGCATGAAGTCTTGTTTCTCAGGCTGCTTCTCTTTAGCACTCCGTTGTCATGCAGCCTTCCCCTGAACACAACTCTTTGCTATCTCGAGCAAAAAACTCCGAGGTTATGACAAATGGCTGGCCGGGGGCCTCGGCAGACGGTTTCTGTAGCATTTTGAGTTGTCATCCTGTCTGAACTCTGGGCCTGGCTGAAACTAGACAAAAGTGCCATAGTTTGCTCCCCAAAGTCCCCCTTTGTAGGCACGGCAGCCTCCTCCCTGTTCTGCAGGAGGTGCTGGCTTGTTAAAGGCCCTGGGGTGACACCTCCATCAGGAGCAGACCCTGATTCCGCTCAGCTCCTTCTGTGTCCTGGCTCTTCAGGTGTGTTACCGCGTGGAGTGGGCCAAATTCCAGGAGCGTGAGAGGAAGAAGGAAGAGGAGGAGAAGGAGAAGGAGCGGGTGGCCTACGCGCAGATCGACTGGCATGACTTTGTGGTGGTGGAAACGGTGGACTTCCAGCCCAACGAACAGGGTAGGTCTGCGAGGAGGTAGGTCTGTGGCCAGATGGGAAGCCGGGCGTTCAGAGCCATCCTGGGAGAGCTTGTGCGGGTGTTCCCAGAGAACAGCGGAATTCCTCGGAGGGCTGTGTCAGTGTCCCTTTCCCCTCTGCTCCCGGAGTACTTCAGTTCTACCACACTGTCCCAGCTAAACTTAATTCAGCAAATACTCACTGTGTCAGACTCCGGTGGGCTCTGGAGATGGGAGAGACATCAGCCCCAGCCCTCGGAGAGCTCACAGCGTGCAGAGAGGATAGATAGGCCTTTATAGGGAACATCTGAGGAGGCCTCCCTTTGACTCCGTCTCCTCCTTCCCCAGGGAACTTCCCTCCCCCTACGACCCCGGAGGAGCTGGGCGCGCGGATCCTCATTCAGGAGCGCTATGAGAAGTTTGGGGAGAGCGAGGAGGTGGAGATGGAGGTTGAGTCTGATGAAGAGGACGAGAAGCAGGAGAAGGCAGAAGAGCCTCCTTCCCAGCTGGACCAGGATACCCAAGTGCAAGACATGGACGAGGTGCGCCCCTGGGCCCTGGGCAGGCCTGAGGCTGACCTTTCCCTGGAGCCCAAGGAGAGGGGGGTGCTCTCCACCAGAGTCCGAGATCCAGCCCCTCGTGAGGCTTGAAGGAGGCGTGGGTCCTGAATAAGGCAGCTGCCCGAACCCAGCAGCACAGAGCCCTTCCAGCCTGGGCAACAAAGAGGCATTCACAAGCAAGGGCCTGAGCGCTGAGCCGGCCCTGGTCTGCGGCCTTCCCCTGAGGCCCTGTTCCTCACCACCCCAGGCCAGGTCTGTTAAGGAGTCCTCTACACCTCAGCTTTGATGCGTTCGAGCTTCGGCCCAAATGATCAGCAGTCCCAGAGCTTTCCGAAGCGCAGCCTGTGCTTCCTTTCGGCCACCTCCACCCTCGGAGCCAGGCCTTCCGAGCAGGCATAGAGGCTCCAGGCCAAGCCACTCTCCTTCCCTCAGAAAGAATCTGCGTGCCGGAGAAGAAAGGCCCCTGTGTCTGTGGGAATTGACTTTCTCTCTCCCTCCCAGCATTACTCGGAGCAGCAACCCTCGAGCGCTGCCTTGCTCCCCGCACCCCTCCCTGGCATGTTAAGTGCCCTTGGCCTCCTGGGACTGCCTGGTGCCAGCTGCTGGAAATGCCTGGGCAGAGCGTTAGCACCACGGCCCCCAGCATTCCCATTCATGCTGCGACGAAGCAGCTTGGCTGGCTGCCGGCTGGCCTCGCTGCCCGGGAGGCTTAGCACATGGCCACTGGCTGCAGGCATAGGCACCTTGCCATCCTGAGAGCCTCGGTTCGGCTGTAGAGCGGCGGCTTCTCAGCCCCCCTTTAAATCCTGCCACTGCTTTGCTTTTCAGGGTTCAGATGATGAAGAAGAAGGACAGAAAGTGCCCCCACCCCCAGAGACACCCATGCCGCCGCCTCTGCCCCCGACTCCAGACCAGGTCATTGTCAGGAAGGACTACGACCCCAAAGGTAGGACCTGCTTTCCTGCCCTCATGTTCCTCAGCCCTGCCCGGTTCTAGAATGGCTCGAGGTGGCTTGTTCAAGGCACCGATAGCCCCTCCAGCCCAGGCCTCACCGTGGGTCCCAGAGAGTAGCCATCTCCGGCGCCCTGACAATTCCCCCAGCACCAGGTGCCAGGTGGCACTGAATGGCTGTGTCATCAATGAAGGATGCACGAATGGAGTGACACCCTCTTCCCCCAGGCTGCCACCCAGGGTGCTCACTCAGCATCTCTTCCCTTTTAGCTTCCAAGCCCCTGCCTCCAGCTCCTGCTCCGGATGAGTACCTTGTGTCCCCCATCACGGGGGAGAAGATCCCTGCCAGCAAAATGCAGGAACACATGCGCATCGGGCTGCTCGACCCCCGCTGGCTGGAGCAGCGAGATCGCTCCATCCGCGAGAAGCAGAGCGACGACGAGGTGTACGCTCCAGGTGAGGTGGGGGTGCCCCCACCCAGTCCACACCCCTTCTCTGACTCAGCCCTGACTCACTTTGACCCATGGGAGTCTCTGAACTGCAGTTAACTTGCTTTAAGCAAACATAGAAAGCAGCAGTTGAGCTCCACAAAAGCTTTCAAGGTTACGCACAGCCTGTGATGCTACAAAAGAGCCCCCCATTTTGCAGAATGACTAGCGATAGGACTCCTCCAAAGACAGGCACCTGACAGGGATGGCATATGCCTATTGACATCCCAGAGCCATATCTGACCAGCTGGGAGGGGTGCTCATTCTGCAGACTGTCTAGAATGAGACTCACACGGCACCCCTGTGACTGCTGTGCAAGAAGCAGCAACGGTGGAAACTGTCCCAGAGGGAGGAGACCAAGCTTTCCGTCTTGACTCTGCTACTTGCTACTCACATGACCCTGTTCTCTCAGTTGCCTTTCATTCGTCAAGGAGTTGGACAGGCTCTGGTTTATAGGCTTCTTTAGAGCTGATTGGGCAGCCTTCCCCCGGCTCAGAGGACAGGCATGCTGGGGTGGGACTCAGTCAGCCTTGTCCCATGGGCCCAGCCTCCACCCTGCACCCGGAGAGCTGCTGCCTTGTTAGAAGGGCACGTGGTTTAGAGTCCCTTTCTGTCCGTCTCTGTCCAGGTCTGGACATCGAGAGCAGCTTGAAACAGTTGGCCGAGCGACGTACCGACATCTTCGGTGTAGAGGAAACAGCCATTGGTAAGAAGATCGGTGAGGAGGAGATCCAGAAGCCAGAGGAAAAGGTGCAGTTTGGATTCTCCTAGAGCCTTCCCTGCCCTCAGAACCCCACACTGGGCTCAGTTCTAGGTGTCCTGACAAGCTGTGGTGTTGCTTTCCCTCACAGGTGACCTGGGATGGCCACTCAGGCAGCATGGCTCGAACCCAGCAGGCCGCGCAGGCCAACATAACCCTCCAGGAGCAGATCGAGGCCATCCACAAGGCTAAGGGCCTGGTGCCAGAAGACGATACCAAAGAGAAGATCGGCCCCAGCAAGCCCAATGAGATCCCTCAGCAGCCACCGCCTCCATCCTCAGCCACCAATATCCCCAGCTCAGCCCCGCCCATCACCTCCGTGCCCCGGCCCCCGGCAGTAAGCCAGCAGCCACCTTGTCACTGGTCTTGTAGAGCATGGTTCTTGGGGTTGGATACTACTGGCTGAGAATGGCAACTGCCTGATTGCAGGGCCTGACTGCTGAGTGGGTCAGATACAGAGAACCCTTTAATTGGAAGTGAGAGTCTCTAGCCTGACCTTCTGTCTGTGTGGGAGGATTAGAACAGGGAGGGAGGCAAGTGGCAGATGCAAAGCAGGCTTGGGGCAGAGGGGCTGCAGGGCTTAATGGGCCTTTGAGGAGCGCTGGCTCGTCTCCAGGAAGCTCTGTCAAGGTCAGCCTCCTTGGCTCTCTCAGTGTCTCCATGAGTGGCTGGTTGAGTCCCAAGTGGAAATAGTGCTGCCCCTGGCCTCTTGGCGAAGTTCCTGTCAGAGCCTGGGGTGAGGCTGCGATCTGTCATCCCCAGGGCCCTGAGTTGGAGCCCCATCCTTAAAGTCTGCAGGTGACCAGTTGCCAGCTGTGAGTCCCGCCTTGGCTTCCTGTGACCTTGGGGTCCCCTCTCCCCACAGATGCCGCCTCCTGTCCGCACCACAGTTGTGTCTGCAGTGCCCGTCATGCCCCGGCCCCCGATGGCTTCAGTGGTCCGACTGCCCCCAGGCTCGGTGATCGCTCCCATGCCACCTATTATCCACGCACCCAGGATCAACGTGGTGCCAATGCCTCCCTCCGCCCCTCCGATCATGGCACCCCGCCCACCTCCTATGATTGTGCCAACAGGTCAGTGTCTCATGTTGCTTTCTAGGCCATTTGGTCAGGACTACAGGCCAAGCACTGAGCAGAGCAGTGGCTGGTGGTGCTAGCTGGTCAGGCCCAGGGTCTAGCCCAGAAGAAAGCTATGGCTTCCCCGTGTGAGTTCCCTGAGCCAGGAGCTGGGAGCCACGACTCTTGGGGGAGCTGGTCTGATGTGACAGAGCTGGGGTTTGTACAGCCAAAGGAGTCAGGCCCTAGGCAGGCACAAAGGCCTCACAGTGATTACTGCTGGCAGGCACCCCCTCCATCCATCAGTCCTGCCCCTTTTCCAGTGCCCTAACCCCTGGCCAGGAAGCCGGCTGGCTGCCAGACTCAGCAAGGAGCAGCCCTTCACACCTCTCACTGGGAGAAACAGGAAACCTTTGCAATCTCCCCTCTAAGGTCTCACCAGCCCTGATTCCTGGGCTCTTCCCCCACTCACACAGCTGCTTATTCCTGTCCTTCCAGCCTTTGTGCCCGCTCCACCTGTGGCCCCTGTCCCAGCTCCAGCCCCAATGCCCCCTGTCCACCCCCCGCCGCCCATGGAAGATGAACCTGCCTCCAAGAAACTGAAGACAGAGGACAGCCTCATGCCCGAGGAGGAGTTCCTTCGCAGAAACAAGGTATGTGATCCCAGAGCGCTGCCCGTGGCTGTGAGCGTCTAGCTGGGAGTCCAGTCCCGCCCCAATCCCACACTGCCTGGCCCCCCTATTCTGCTCTCATGGTTTTGGCTTCCAGGGCCTGGGTCAGCCATTGTGGCCTGGGAGGGCTTCTGAGCACATACTTGATGTGGGTCAGCAGTTGGAGGAGCAGACAGCATTGGTTCCCGGTGTGAACTATTGTAGAGGCCAGAGGGAGACCAGGCTGCACAGGCAGCAGGACTTGTGTGTGGAAGGGACCCTCAACCCCTTCCACACAGAGCAGTGATTTTCAACCTTTTTCGTCCCATGGCACACACAATTACTGACATTCTGCTGCACACCAAAAATGTATCTTTTTTGCCAACCCGACCAAAAAAGTAGGTATAATTTTGATTCATTCATAACAGACAGCTGTTGTTGTGTTGGTGTTGTCATTTTTTTATTTGACAATCTGAGGGAAAAGATGTCAGGTATTGCATGTTTTAAAAATTCTAGCAGCGCACCAGTTGAAAATCGCTGCCCTATAGGAAATCCTGGGTGCAGTTCTTAATTTCTTTGTGGCCTTCCCCTCCAGTTTTAGCCCTTAGGAGGTCTGCCTGTTGAGGGGATCCTGTTGGGGTGCTAGAAATAAGGGGAGGTGGGAATCTTGGCACTTCAGTCCCTAGGAAAGTTGTTAGGCTCCACGAGGAGACAGGAACAGTCCCAGCCCCATTTTCCAGTGCATTTGACAAATCTTTTTCTCTTCCATTTTTTCCCCAATAGTGTTTCCCATCTCTTGAGGGCTCAAGTGCCAGGGTAAAGCGACATACTGTACGCACACTTGTTCCTTTAGTGCTCACAACAGTACCGTGCAGTGGTTGTGATTAGCTGCCGAATAGACATGGCATTGAAGTTCAAAGAGACCTAGTTACTAGTTAGCGGGGAGGCTGAGTTGAAACCCAGGTTTTCTGATTTCACAGTTCATATTCTTCCCCCCGTGGTAATTCTTGGGGTTTGCAGAGCATTTTCATGTCACTTCTTCAGCTCCAAACTCACCAGGAGGCAGGGTAGAGATCATTTTAAAGAAGAGAAACCAAATCTTGTGCCATGTCACCAGTGGCATCAGGGACCAGTGTCCAGGAACCCAGATGGAGAGGTGACACTGTCTACTGGCCCAGGAATAGGAGAGCATAGTTCCTGATCGGCTCAGGGATCCCAGGCATAATGGCCACCTCCTGTTTTGCAGGGTCCAGTGTCCATCAAGGTTCAAGTACCCAACATGCAGGATAAGACGGAATGGAAACTGAATGGACAGGTGCTGGTCTTCACCCTCCCGCTCACTGACCAGGTAAGAGTTGCTGGAGGGGAACCAAGGGGTCAAGGGGCAGCTTCCTTCAGCTGACCTGAGCAAAGGGGTAAATGTCCTCTCCTTGTCCCACAGGTCTCTGTTATCAAGGTGAAAATTCACGAAGCCACGGGCATGCCTGCAGGGAAACAGAAGCTGCAGTATGAGGTGAGTCTGGTGTCTGGTCCTCCCCCTTGGGTCACAATGCTTCTGTCACCCCAGAAGCTAAGTCCCCTGTGGAACCAAAGGAGTGGGGAGATGCCTGGATGTGGCCATCTGAGTCCATCCTAGAAGGAATGGTGCTGGCTGGGAGGGAGTGCTGGGCAGGTTAGCCTGACAAGGTGAGGCTTTAGTGGGTCACAAACAACCTTCAGGGTCCAAAAACCCTCTGCCTCAGTGACAAGGGTGGACATCTGGGGACAGTTCTTCGGGGTGCTCTAGTGGGTTTCTGGTCCAGGGGTGGAGCCACCCAGTCAGTGTGGTTTCAGGTAGCCTGGCTTTGTGCATGGACGGAGGTGATAGTCCAGCTAGGCCCGGTGCCCACCAGGTCTCCAGGGCTGCTCTGTTGTCCCACTTTGGACTTTGACAAATCTCCACTCTGGGCCTCAGTTTCCTGCTCTGCATATGTGGCTGTTGGACTAGTTGACCTCTAAAGGTCTTGTGATTTAAAATTCTGTGGGGTGGTCAGGGCCAGCTTCTTGGAGAGTTGACAAAAGGGAAGAACATGGCGTGGTAGGAAGGAAGGAAAAGCAAAGCATTCTGGGAGGAACCAGAGACCTGCCCTGTGCCTGCATCCCTCCTTGCCCCCGGCCTGCCTTCAGCTCCTGTGTTCACTAAGTTCAGAATGTGAACAGACATTGGGAGTGAGGCTGCGCAGTGTGCTCAAGGCCAGATTGCCCATGCTAAGCACACCGTCTGTGTTCCAGGGCATCTTCATCAAGGACTCCAACTCGCTGGCTTACTACAACATGGCCAACGGCGCCGTCATCCACCTGGCCCTCAAGGAGAGAGGCGGGAGAAAGAAGTAGAGGAGAGGACCTGTCAGGTCCCAGCCACAGCCGTTTTGCCTCTCCTGTCCCTCACCCCCTGCCCCAGACCCCGGAGACCCTGCCTTGTACATTGGTTTCCCTCTTAGTTTGGAAATTTAACTTGTCCTGCGGTTTCCTCCCCTCCCCCGCCCACATGGGTAAGAGGGCTTCCTACGCCGCCGTCTTCCCCGGTGGTCTCTGGAATTCCTTTGTGTTCGAGTCTTGATTTGAAGGGATTCGTTTCTTCTGGCAGCCCATTAGGAAATGTGAACCCAGGAATGTTCTGGGGATGGTGTCATAGTGCCAATTGGCGCTTGGCTGATAGAATGTGCTTGTTATCGTCATTAATCATTTTGTGTTTTGCCACAGGCTGTCTAATAAACCCCTTGGACCCTCCTTGTGAAACCAGTGTCATAAGACTTGTCTCTTGGCCACCTGCATCCTGTCCAGACTCAAGGCAGGGGGGAGAGGGGAGGTGGGGGAAGCACTGGGTTTTTAACTAACTTATTGACACCATCAAGTCTTTCATGACTCATGGGAAGATATATTTTTATTATCCTTTTAAAGCATTCGGACTCTGTAAAGGCACAGCCCTGTGATTTAACAGACTAATACAGATGTCTTCAACAGCCACGAGCACAGGAGAACAAGGATGGGTGAGATGCAGTTCCTGGGTCGGGGGACAGCGGTGAGACACATGCAGATGAGACTCGAGGGTAGCGGTTTCCTGCAGGCGTGGAATCACCCCTCACCTCATTGGCTCTTGACCTTGGGCCGGTGGCTTATGCTGAGTGAGCACAGGGACATGAGGTTTTTTAAAAAAATGTATTTAACCCTTTGCATTCGCTTGCTTTTTTCTCGATTCCTTTATTCTACTCGGGATTTAATGCTAACCGTGTCGAGTCACACTCGACATCCGAGTGCAAAAGGTGCTGAGGCCATGAACTATTCCAAGGACTATAAAGTTGAACCAATTTACCCCCTATTGTCCTAAACACTTCATCAATTTTAACTCACGTAATACTGATGTGAGTATTCTTGTGTGTGTGTGTGTGTGTGTGTGTGTATGTTTAAATAGCACTTAACTATTAGCTCACAGTCTGTAAGTCACAAGTCCAGACATGGTATGACTGGGTTTTCTGCTTTGGGTCTCACAAGGCTGAGATCCAGATATTGGCTGGGCTGCATTCCCTCTGGAGGCTCGGGGAAGGATCTGCTCCAAACTCCTTAGCTCCTCCTTTCTGGATGAATTCAGTTCCTCGTGGTTGTAGGATGAAGTCCCTGTTTCCTTGCTATCTGTCAGCTGGGGGTGACCCTCAGCTCTGAGGCCCAAGGCTACCTGCATTTCTTGGGACTTGGCCCTCTCCAAAGTCAGCAACGGCACGTTGAATCCTTCTCATGTTCCGAATCTCTGACTACCGAATATTCCTGTTTTTACCCTTGAGTAAACTGAGGCACAGAGAGGGTAAGTCGTATACCCACAGTCACACAGTAAAGAGATGAAAATGTGTACAAAATACTTGTCACAGTCCTTGCCCCCTAGTAAGGGCCAGATGCAGGCTGTTATTTTTGGAATTGCGCTGTCACAGGGAGGGAGGTGCTGCTGTACGTGATCTGAGGGAGGCAGGTGGAAGCCTGTTGATAACTTTCCTGGTTTTAAATATAAAGCTGGTTTCATTCTGAACATGTGTGTGTTCACGTGTGTGTTCCCCACGAGTTCCCAAAGCCTTTTCTTTGCAGTCCCTCTATTTGATCCTCCTAGCTGCCCCATGAGGTCATCTCTAGGCCTCAGAGGGGTGAGGCCATTTCCAAGGTCATAGAACCAGTATTTTAGTCAACACCCTACTCCCCGCCCCCCAAGTTCAGAGCTCCCAAACTCCAACCTAAGGCTCAGGTGGCCCTTCTACAGTACCAGTTATATGGCTCCATTACAAACTGCTGGACCAAGTTTTTAACTTGGTCTGTGGGATGTTACTCCTCACCCTTTTTGACTTTTGCCTCCTGCCTGGTTGCTGCAAGTTTTCTCCAGGAGCCTAGGCTAAAATTTGGCTTTCTGAAGTGGGCTCTGTAGTTTGAGCCCACTGCTAGTTGCTTCTCCATGGCCAACACCAAAAATCCCCATGAACACCACCTGGCTCTCACTCCAAGAGGAAAGGGATCAGGAGACCTGGGAGAGTCCCACACTCCAAGCTCTCCTTTCTTCCTGCGATTGGCTCTGGAGATGGACATGCCTCCACAGATTGGCAGGTCCTGCAGGCCCTCCGGGACTGAGGCTGTGACAAGGCCTGGAATGCTGCTGGGAGGAATGTGAGTGAATGGGACCTTTGAGTGGCCCTCTGGGGCCCAAACCCAGCTTCCCAGAGCTCCTGAATGGGCATCTGTCCTGGCTCAGCCGCAGAAGGCCCATTGACCACAAGGCAGCCTTGTGTCCGTCAGAGGCCACAGGCCCAGCACTGTGCATTTCTTGTTTAGGGCCTGCAGCATGTAGGCAGCTCCTTGCTTGCACAGCTTTTCTCGTCTCCATCTTCTGAGGATTATCTGCCGCACTGTTTGGATGAGCTAGATCTGCGGTCAAGTAGCCAGTGAGGGCTCTGGAAGGCCAAAGCAGCTCTTCCATTCCTGGTGACCACGCTGCCCTCACTGCTCCACCAGGCGGGACTGTTATTGGGGACAGATGTTTATTGGGGACAGATGTTTATTGGGGACAGATGTTCCTGGTGTGGCACTGCTAGGAAAACTAGGCATAACTTGGTGATTTTAAAGACTTGCTTCAGGAGTAGTAGCCGTTAAGGAATTTCACTTTCAATTGCAGTAGCTGCTCAAAATGAGCACTTCTGTAGCCCAGAGGAGGCCACTAATGATTAGACCCATTTCACTTTTTAAAATTACAGCATTGCATTAGAGAATATATATAAAGGTTATATTAGGATATATACTTGAATAGAAATATGTGGTGTAGTATAATTATAGCAGTCCTTATGTAATATTTCATTTATCCCTATAATTCAAAAAGCAAAAGTAGTGCAATATAGCTTATGTTTAAGAGTATACACTCTAGTATATTAAAGATTTTTTTGTTGTCAATCCTTACCCGAGGATATTTTTCCATTGATTTTTAGAGTGGAAGGGAAGGGGAGAGACACATGAATTGGTTGTTTCCCCGCTCGCACCCTGACCAGGGCCAGGGATTGAGCCTTCAACCCAGGTATGTGTCCTTGACCGGAATTGAACCGGGACTCTTCAGTCCGCAGGCCAACGCTCTATTCACATGTTTAGAAAAGAAAAAGAATGCTGCCGCCCTGGTCGGAGTTGCTCAGTGGTTAGAGTGTTGGCCCTTGCACCAAAGGGTCAGGTTGTAGGTTCGATTCCTGGTCAAGGGCATGCACCTGGGTTGTAGGTTTGAACCCTGGCCCCAGTTGGGGTGTGTGCGGGAGGCAACCAATCAATGTGTTCTCACATCAAGGTTTCTCTCTCTCTCCCCTCCCTCTTCCTTCCACTGTAAAATCAATGGGGAAAAATATCTCCGGGTGAGGATTAACCAAAAAAAAAAAAAAAGATGTTTCTCAAGTAAAGGCCTTCTAATTTTCTTACATAAGATCACCCAGGATTCACAATTGAGCAGAAGGTATCAGAAGAGTCATTCATGTGTGGATGTGAAAAAGATGTGCGCCTGGAGCTGCTGCCACAAGGGGCTCTAAGGTGAGGGTGAAGCAGCCATAGGAAGAACAAAAAGGAGAAAAAAAACACACGAGGCTGATAGCCCTGGTGGCAACCTCGGAATCAAACTGCTCCTGAAGCTTCCTCACCTTTGAATTTCCTAAAGACCCATTAAAATGCACCCATTATGGCACCCACTAAAATGCAGTTTGCGGTTAAGCCCATTTGAGTTGGGTTCTCTGCCTCTTGGACCAAAAGATGCTTAACTGTTACCCTCAGTGTAGGGACAAAGAAGCTTCATGGTTTGCCTACTCGTCACCGGCTGTTGGGGACCAGCCGGCTGACTACATCTGAACCACCGCTGTCATTACAAATAAAGGCTATCGCATCTGGATAGCTGACAGGTTTCCTGAGCATGTGCAAGCTCCACATACAAGAGGGAACTGCACGGGGGCCTGTGTGAGCACCTCACGCTGAACTTCCAGGAATGGCCGCAGTTGGATGAGATTCCAGGGTATCAATATATCCCTGTAGCCCTGCTCAAGTGTCTCATCCTCAAAGAACCCCATCATTCATTCATTCACTCCTTTCTCACTACATCTAACCACACCATCTGAGCCTGCTTCCCTTTCAAGGGCTTGGCATTTGCTGCCCTACTTCCTTCACACTATTCTCCCAGGTCCTCGCAGGGCGGCTTCATTTCCATCTCCCCACAAGTCCCACTTCTGCCCCAGCATTCTCTATACCCTACCTTTTTCCCCCCTTTTTACACTGCCTGACAAATGTTCTATGCTTGTTCATGTTCTCCCTCCTTCCCTGGAATACAAACTCTGGTGAGCCAGGACTTCATCTCTTTTGTTCACTGGAGTAATAGCAAATACGTTTAAGAGCTCTGGAGTTTAGAAGTGAAGAAACCTAACATTTTATTGAGTGTCCACTGTGTGCTGGAGGCTTCAGCGACATAGCTCACTGACTTCACCAAGTAATTATTGACATTCCTGCTTTTCAGAAGAGGAAACAGGTTCTGAGAAGTCAAACAATTTTGCATAGGAACATCCAGTTACTGAGAAGGCACATCCATGAAATGAAGACTCCCAAGCCATGTGCCGTTGGTTAAATTCGGTAAACTTCCCTGCTGCAGCCACAGGCTGTGCTGGGAACAGACAAGACAATAATGAATTTGCAAGTGCTTTGCAAGCTACAAATGCCACCACTCCTGGCTCCCATTTACTGGGTATCTCCGTGCGCCAGATGCTTAGCACATATTATCCCACTCAAGTCTCAGAACAGCTCTTCTAAGGAGGTATTTTTTCCAGTATTTCCATTTTGCAGATGAAATGGGCTCAAAAAGAAATGATTTGCTCAAGGTCACACAGTGACAGAGCAGAGATTTGAATCCTGGGTGGTCTTAACGTAAGAAAATTAGAAGGCCTTTACTTGAGAAACATCTATCCAGTCTCCCAGAAAGGGACACCCAGGTCCCTCTAACCCTCCACCCCCATCCCAAATACCCTTGGGGTGGACATCACTGTATACATGTGCCTTTACAGAACTGAACATGTTTGGGAAATGACCCCAGGACCAGAATTATGGAGTCAAAGGGTTGTAGATACTTCGCCAGACTTGGGGCTTCATATCTGCTCCAGGTGTATCTGGCTCCTCTCTCCCTTTCTTGGGAGAGGCCCACATCCCGATGTGAGGCCCACTCTGCCCCTCCTGGGAGCTGGGACTGAGAGCCCACCACTCTTGTCTGGAGCCACTGGAGAGGAGGGAACATCCTCCCAGACTGAGAATTTAAGACCAAAATAGCCTGTGCCCACTCCCATGTCTGCTGTTGCCCTGTTTATGGAAAACCAGAAGCCTATGGAATGTGAAGACCGTACAGCAAAGGCTTCAAGAATGTCTGGGCCACACGGCATCAAGGAAATGACTGGTGAGATCACCGCAGTCTTAAGACCCGCCTCTTGGGGCTCGCTTCGGGCCCCTGAGCAGCCAGCCTGTCCCAGGCCCTGCAGCTCAGGTCTGGCTCTTTCGGTCCCTTCCCGGCTCTGGGCCTGTCTCCCTTACAGCTCTATAGTCGGTTGTCGGATGACAACTTGGTACTGGACTTACGTGAGGAACTATCATTATGGCTCCAAGTGCTGACAACCCCTGGGGTCAGAAGGAGGCTGCTGGGAGCTAGGTCCGTGTCGATACAATGGGCTCATGCCTCCCAATATAAGCGGTTGGTAAGAGCTACGTTCAAATCCTGTCTCTGCCACAGCTAGTTCTGAGACCCTAGGCCGATGACGTCGCTTCCCTGCATCTCAGTTTTCTTAACTGAAAAAGGGGACTAATAATAGTATCTACCTTGTTGCTAAAAGGTTATAAGAGACTAGAGGCCCAGTGCATGAAATTTGTGCACAGGTAGGGTCCCTAGCCACTGCTGGCCGCTGGCTGGGGCCTTCCTCCGTTCCGCGCCGCCCCCTGGTGGTCAGTGCATGTCATAGCGAGACATCAAACTCCTGAGGGGATACTTTGCATATTAGGCTTTTATATATATAGAAAGATGGTTGAACAATTTGGAAAACAGCTTGCCAGTTCCTCACAAGGTTTAAACAGAGTTACCAGCGGGGCCCAGAAATTCCCACTCCTGGATATTTAGCCAAGAGAAACAAAAATATTTCCCCACAAAAGTTTGTACCTCAGTGTTCATAGCAGCATTATTCAAAATAGCTCCCACAATAGAAACAACCCAAATGACCATCACTGACAAATGGATAAACAAAATGAGGTCTATCCATTCAATGGAATATTATTCAGCCATAAAAAAGAATAAGGTAGAGGTATAGGCTACAACATGAATGGAAATTGAAAACACGACATGCTAAATGAAATAAGCCACACAAAGGGCATATATAGTTCCATTTATATGAAATATCCAGGAAAAGGCAAATCTATGGGGACAGTAAGCAGATTCGTGGTTGCCAGAGGCTGGGGGAGGAAGGCTGGGGAGTGACTGCTAGTGGATAGGAATTTTTTTTTTTAATTAATTAATTTATTTTTAAAAATTTCTTTATTGATTAAGGTGTCACATATTTGTCCTCATCCCCCCAGGAATCTCTTTTTTGGAGTGATGAAAACGGTTTAAAATTAGATTATGGTGATGGTCGCACACCTCTATAGGCTTAAAACCACCGAATCACACACTTTAAACGGGTAACTTTTACAGTATGCTGGTTATATCTCAAAGTTATGTGTAAGTGTGGGAAGATTATTCGAGAAAGTGGGCAGTGCACGGCTCAATGAGCTGTGGTTCTTCTTTTTTTTTAATTTTAATTTTTTATTGTTGACACAGTTACAGATGTCCCTCTGGTTATTATTCTTGTTTGTTGGTTAATCCTCACCGGATATTTTTCCATTGATGTTTTTAGAGAGAGTGGAAAGGGGGGGGGGGAGAGAGAGAGAGACACATCCATGTGAGAGAGACACATGATCGGGTTGCCTCCCCCAAGCACCCCTGCGACTGGGGCCGGGGATTGAGCCTGCAGCCGAGGAACGTGCCCTTGACCCGAAACGAACCCGGGACCCTTCAGGCCGTGGGCAACGCTCTATCTACGGAGCCGAACCGGCCAGGGCTGGTTCTTCTTCTCCAAAGGTCTCCCACGAGCTCACTCAAAGCCCCCGAAGCAGTGAGCGGGGGGAAGGGGCTGCCGCACTTCCATGTTCCTGGCCAGTCCCCGAGCCCATCCTGAGTCTCCTCAGGGCCCCTCATAAATGAGCAGGTGAGATAATCCTCACCCACGTCCTGGGGGGGGGGGGTCTCGCGAGGAGCCGGGGGCAAGATGCGGAATCCTCAGCGGACGCCCGCCGCCCCGGCCGGCACGGCCTCACCGGTGACAGAGCCGGCTCCCGCCAACCCGGAAAGGCCCGAGGAACGCTTTCAGGTGAGCTCCGGTGATTGGCAGGCCCGGGGGGAAGTGGGGCTGCCCCGCCTCCTCACGTCGGGCCTGCTGGCGCCGTCCTGGGGGAGGTGGGCGGGCCCCGGGGTCCGCGTCGCCCATTGGATGTGGGAGGAGGGCGCTCTGGAGGGCCCGCCTCCCGCCTTGCCGCGGCCAATGGGCGCGGGGCGTGGGCGGGGCGGCGGCGGCGGCGGCGCTGGGCGGCTCGGGCGGCTCGGGCGGCCCGGGCGGCTGAGGTGGCGAGGTGTCCGCTGAGGCTGAGGCGGCGGGCGCGGCCGTGATGGCGAAGAGCCCTGGCGAGAACGGGCCGCGATCGCCCGCGGCGGGGGGCAGCCTGTCGGGGACCCGCGAGAACCTGGCCCCGGGCCCCGACGCGGCAGCCGCCGACGAGCTCAGCTCCCTCGGCTCCGACTCAGAGGCCAACGGCTTCGCCGAGCGCCGCATCGACAAGTTCGGCTTCATCGTGGGCGCGCAGGGCGCCGAGGGCGCGTGAGTAGCGCCTGGGGCCGGGGGCCGGGGGCCGGGGACCCGCGGGGGGAGGCGGGGGGTGGGCTCCACGCGGACCGAGCGCCCTCTGGACCGACCGACGTGTCCCTCTCCCAACCAGGAACTACGGACCCCTTCTCCCCCTGCCCCGCCCCCGTTATGCCCCGGGCAGACTGACCCGGCCCTCACCGGGAACCCACTTCCGACCGGTTGACCCACAGGCTAATCCCACCTCCCCCCTTCTCCCCTTCCCCCACAAACCACCCGCCCCCCGGGGAGGGCCGACAGGGTCCTCCTCCCAAATCCAGGACCGCTTGTCCCAGCATCACTGCGGCCACCCGGGCCTTGGGGCTGATTGACTTTGCCCCCCGCCCCCCACAGGCTCACAGATGGCTGCCCCTCCCCCAGCAGACATTTCCTACCCCCCACCCCCCAGGACCCGCAGACGCCCTTGCCTCACCACCTCTCTGCCCCCTCCCCAGCGGGACATCTTAGGCAGAGGTCAGAGGGACAGACTGCCCTGCCCCCTTCTCGCTCCAGAACAGAAACAAAGACCTCTGGACAGACAGCCCCCTCCGCTCCTAGGAGGGTCCCAGTGTCCCCCCCCCCCCCCCCCCCGCCCCGCAGAGGCAGATTTCTCCCTGTCCCAGGGGGGTGGCAGGTGGGCAGTCCCCCCTCCCAGCACCCACAGGGTGACAGTGCCTCACCTGCAGCACGGACTGCCTGCCGGCTGTGTCTGTGCATCCTCTGGAAATGGGCGCCTCCTCTTAAAACACAGACCCGGGGGCAGGGGGGCAGGCGGGGAGCCAGCGGGATCCCGGCCCCGACCCCCAGAGCACCCAGGCCGTCCGCCCTCAGCCAGGGGAGTGGGAGGCCATGGAGCACCACCTGCCTTCCCTCCGAGCTGGGCAAACAGGGGACCCACACTCGGCCCCACGGGACCCCCAGAGCCCAGTCCTCAGAGAGATGGGGTGCACAGGCCGACAGTCCCCTTAGGGAAGGTGGACTCTGGGCCCCCCACTCCCACCCCAGCCGACCTGTCGCCCGAGACCAGCGTTCTGCACAGAACTGACAAGCCTCCCCGGTGCCGTGCCTCCCCTGCAACAGAGACAGCCCCCTAAAATCACCTGTGGGGGCCCACAGCACTGCCGCCGGCCGGGACCCTACTCCCCGGGGGTCTTCCTCCCCCCGCTCCGACCCGTTGGGACCACCCACGGCCCCTGCAGCCTCCCTGGCGACTTCTGGAAGTGTGAGAACTCCACCCCACACGGGCAGCCCCGGCAAGGTCACTTCCGGGGTGCTCCCCAGTCCCCACGCTCCATAGTCACCAGGCCGCCGCCTCTGGAGACATGTAGGCCCCTCCCCTAAGGAGAGGAGCGCTGCTTCCTCCAGCCTCTGCCCGATTGCTCACCCCAGGCCCGTCCAGGACTCCAGAGCGCCCCTCACTCGGCCCCCTCTTCCTGTTTGGACGCGTTGTCCCACTTCCCTGGGGATTAGCTTGTGACAAACCAAAGGGGATTGAAGGTGTATTTTCGAATTGAGGGGCAGTCACCGGGCCCCCGGCCCCGGGAGGGATGGGGTCTTGAGAAGTGGGAAAGGAGGTTCCAGTTGGGTTTGTGGGTTCTTGGAAGGGAGAGCTGGGATTTGCTGGTGAATTCTAGGAGATAAGAAAGCCTACTGCGTGTTTATCAGGCGGTTAAGCAGACCTCAGGGTACAGAGCCGTGTGCTGTAGTGGGGAACGGCGGGACTGAGGAAGCACTCGCACTTCCTGGCTGTGTGACCTTGGGCAAGATCCCGAATCTCTGAGCCTGTTGACTCTCTGTGAAGGGCAACAGTAACGCCTCCTCCCAAGATGACTGGGTTAAATGCGATCAGGTATGTGAAGGGGTTTAGCACAGTACCTGGCGCAAGCAGTGGCCCAGAAAATGTTAGTTTTCTTTCTTTCCCTTCTAAGGGTCTGAAAATTGAGGAGAAAAATGAGGGCGTACCTCTGGTATTTGTAGACAGAGACAGAGAGAGGCCCCAGTGGGAGCACCTCCCTTTGGCTGTAGTCCCCATCCAGGCCGCCAGACATCTGTCTTCCCACCCTCCAACCACAGGCCCAGGCTTTGCAGACTCCCTCTGCAGCGCTGGGGTCTGTAGGCCTGGGCTGAGGTGGGCTCCCAGGTCCCCTCCTCTCTCCCTGCCTCGCTTTCTTGACCCTGTTGGTCACCCTAAAATCTCTGGTGTCGGAAAGCTTTGATGTTCCCTGCGTTGTTTATATTGTGGTTCCAGAAAAGCTAAAAGTAAGTCCCTGCCCACAGCCGGAGAGGGAAGTTCTGCGAAGTTTCAGGGTGACCGCCCTGAACCCAGTCTCGTGGTTGAGGGCTAGCAGTCCATGTGCTGTTCCAGAGAAGTGAAACATTAGCACTGATGGCTGCAGTGGAGATGGCGGGACTCTGACTCCAGATTAAAGGTCCATTTCAGGCATCCCGGGCCAAAGGTTGTCTCAAAACGGTCAGTTTTGACAGTTGTCGGGGTTGGGGAAATGGGAAGAAAAGGAGGTCAAAGGCTATCCCACTCAGGTGCCTGGCATGAGAGCATCTTAAAATTATAGACTTTTTGAGCTAGAAGGGATCTTAAGATTGATCCTTAACCCTTACACATTATTCAGATGAAGAAACTGAGGCCCGGAGAGGAAAATAACTTACCTGATATTACACAGGCATATTAGCAGAACCAGGACTTGAAGCCAGGGTTTCTGATTCCCAGGTCAGGGCAGTTCCCACTGCCTTCACCATCCGTTAATACGGTCTATGGTCCTAGCGGAAAATCAGGTGCTGGACAGGTAGAATATAAGGTTCCTAGCAGGAACCTCCCTACCCTCACCTTCCCGGGCTCGGCTCAGCACCTTTGACTCCCTCAGCAGTGTGGGAGTGTGGGTCGTGACCAGTTCATTAGATCGATCCGCTTTAGGGCTGGCACCAGACTTACTCACCTTTTCTCCGCAGGCCTGCAGCACAGTCAATGCTCAGTTAATATTTATTTACAGAAGGACATTTACTGACAGACATTTCAAGTCAGAAAGCTGAAAGTGACCTTAAAGATGGCTGTCATCGTACAGATTGATAAACTGAGTCCTGAGAGCAGTGATTGCAGCCTTATCTCTTCAGTCTATTAGGAGCAACGTCAGGAATTGAACCCAGAACTGATCCCTAGCCCTAGGCCTTTTCTCCTTCTTTCCCTTCTCTGTCTTTGAGCTTCCTCTGCAGGGAACCTTTGGTGGGACTGCGGTGATCACTACCCGCTTTTGAGCAGAAGCCAGTAAGTGGGGAAAGGAAGGGAAGCAGCCAGCCAGTGCTGGGCCCTGTGGGTGGCATGGACACAGACGGGTGCTGGCAGCGTGAGTGCGTTTGGCTTGGCTGGGAACGGAGCTGGTCGTTGAAGCCCAGGAAGGACCAGAAGGGGAGGAGAGTGTTCTCAGCGGGGAAGGGTGGGAGGAGTCAGGATTCTATTCCTATAACGTTGGGGGTGGGAAGAGCAGACCTGTTTTGTGGTGTGTGTGTGTGTGTGTGTGTTTTTTTTGGAGGGGAGGTGTCCATTTTGTAGGATAGAGTAGGGAGTCAGGAAGGGAAAGAGAGATACAGATACTAGCTCACCTGGCTTGAGGGAGATACCGACCTCCCTCTTCTTTTCCCATGTGACTGCCAGCACTGGCCTGAGGCTGGAGCTTCCCACCCAGTCTGCTCCGTGCAGCAGGCCAGATGAGGCGAGGAACTATATTCTCTGGGATCCCGTGGGTGTTGGCTTCCTGTTAGGGGAGAGAAGGATCTGAACTGGGCCCAGGGGAGGAACATCTGGAACAGCAGTATTTCTTCTGCTGATTCAGTTCTCCTGTCCCTTGGGTCCCCCACTACCCCTAGCCAATTACGGCAGCTCTATGCTTTGTAAATCATAGCTTAATCATTGGCTTAATTGGCATCCTTATAGTTTGATCTGTGCCAGGTTTTTGTTGGGGTATGGCCAGGGCCCTCTTGGCAGACCAGAGCCTGCCTCCCTGCCTTCCCACCACCTTCTCCACTTTACAAACTCAGAGCATCCTATTTTCTTGAACTAGTATAGTTCCCAAGAGAGCATAGAGCTAGCAATAGAGTGGCCCCTGGGTGGCCCATCTGGAAAGAGGCAATTGCACATGTGGGCCCTGGCCTGTGACTAGACCACAGGCCCTCCATTTTCTCTCCTCCTTCTCATCCTCTAGCTTCAAAGGAAAATCCGGTTTGGTGGCCCTGTGGGTGTTCTGAGCCTCAGACAAGACTCGACTTGATGAAGGAGGGGGCCAGTGCAGCAGCTGCTACCCTGGGAAGGTGCCTGTGTGTCCGCCTGTTAGGAAATCTAAGCTGTGGGAAAGAGATAAGGTGGTGGGGCCTGCTTGATGTTTTGTCCTCCTAGCATCTGTGTCTGAAACAGGACCTCCAGAGGGCCAGTGAGGCCTGGCTCTGGTCCAGCCACCCAATCTGTTTACACTAAGGTGGGGGAAAGAAGGTGCTCAGTGCTCCTTCCCCAATCAAGCTCTGGAGTCCTGCCTGCTCCATTGGCAAACCAATGCTCCCGATGCTTCACCTGCTTAGAAGCCCCCATCCAGGATTTCAGGGCAGCTGCCAACATTAGCTTTCTTGACTTCATCTTTCTCTTTCCCTTCTTCTCACCCCGCCGTGCTCCATTCTATGCCCTGTCCGGCTCCTCAGAGGCTCTCACAGTTTAGCTCTTCACTGTTCTTCAGGTAGGGAAATAGAAGCAGACTCAGGAGCCTGGGAGAGAAAGCCAAGGTTACTTTTGCTAGTTTATCCATCTTAGCAGTGGGCTTATTTACAAAACATCTATTGAGCACCTACTCTGCCAGCCCCTGTGATAGGGGCAAGGAATACAGAACTGAACACGATATCTATGCCTTGTTGCCCTCAAGAGGTTCACAGACTTGTTGGAAAATGAACCACACACAAATCATTTTAATGTTGAGCAATAAAGGCTATACTTGAGGTATGTGGTTGCTCTGGGAATATAGAGGAAGAAGCAGCCAGCTCCACCTATAGGAGCCCAGAAAAAGAAGTGGCATTCGATCCAGGGCTCAGAATGAGCAAGGGAAGGCATTCCATTGGATGGGAGGGAATCATGTACAAAGTTTGAGAAATGTGTGCAGAGATGACAAGAAGAGCAGGAAGCCAGAGGATCATGTGAAGCAAGAGGAGGCTAGGAAAGTAGGTTGGGCTGACCAGGCCTAGCTTTGAATAGCAGACTGAGGTCTTCTATGTTTCATCAAGGTCATTCTGGTGCTGGCGTGGAAGATGGTATTGAGACTAGTTGGGAGAGTTTGGGACAGCCCAGAGGGGCTATGGAGAGGCCTGGAAGAGGTCCGGAGCTATGAGGATGAAGAGGCCAGCAAATCAGTAGGGCCTGGTGCCTGACTGGCTTTGTGGACTGATAGGGAGCTGGGAAGGCTTAGGACAGGCTGAAGTGGCTCTGGACTCTCACAGAACCCATCTGGGGGCGGTCTGGCCACAGGGAGGGAAGGATGACTGTGATCTTCCTCTATAGTGGACAGCAAGCTGCTGTTGACTCTGCTTTGTCACAGCCCTGGGCTCCCCAAGGTGCCTGGCATGGCTGGCATGCCCAGGGCACATCACGGGGTTCTTTGTCTCTCTCCAGTAGAAGAGTGGGTTAGCTGGCCTGGTTGGGAGGGGGTGGGTGAATGGTGCTGAGCTTTGTGGTCTCTGCCCAGTACACATATTGGATGGCAAGGAAGGCTGCAAGAAGAGAGGAGTAAGGGCTAAGGGCATGGAAAACCTACCTTAGAGAGGTGTGCAGCTAGGGAGGGTAGGTTTGGGGTTTGGGCACAGTATTAGCTGGTCAAGGGGAGGCAGATGATAGCTGAGAGTTGGCTTGACCTCACCTCGAGTCATTATTGTTTTCTGGAGTTGGTGCCTCAGCTGGGATGGGTGGAAGCAAGTCCAGCACCTCTAAGAAGGCGAACACCTCAGCCCTTAGGAGCACAACCAGCCATTTCTCAGAGTTGAGTGATTCTGGCTGGAAATGTGGACTTAGGCTAGTAGTGGGAAAGGGCTCTGCCGGCTCCACCATTGACCTTTGTGGGTGTGCAACTTAGGCAGGTCCCCTCACCTGACCATGGGGTTAATGCTCCCTGTTTTTCACTCAGCACTTACTGTATGTGCAACCATGTGCTAGGCTTAGGGGATACAGACCTGGTCCTGCCCTCCCAGAACTTAGATCCTAGCAGGATGTCAGACGTTGAACACGTAGTTAAAGACATGGCCTGTGTATGGAAGGATTGTGAGGATCAAATGAGATAACTGGGTTAGGAGCAAGTGTAAACAAAGACTGCTGAACAGGGGGTCAGGAGACCTGAATCCAGGGCCTCAGAGGGCCCCCAACTTGCTATGTGACCTTGAGAAAATTGCTTAAGCTTTCTAAAGATATAAACTGAGGTAGTTTTAATGGGATGATGTTGAATAGTTCCTCTGCTTCTAACATTCTGAAACTGACCTTGGAATATACGAAAACTGCTTTGAGAAGTTTTTTTATGAGGTACCACACACATGCAAGGAGTTGTCACAGCACAGCCTACTGAGGCCAATGCTCCTGGCATGCTCTGTTCCTCTTGTGAAAGGATCTCTCTTTGTATGTAGGGCCAGTGGCCCTCATATTTTTGGGAGTGTAATCAAATCAAAAGATGCTTTGATTTGTCTAGTTCTTTGGTCTGCAAAGTGCTTTCATTCCCATTGCATAATCCTTGCAGGAGCAATGGGAAATCAGCAGGGTGAGTTTTATTTGACCCAGTTTGTAGACAAGGAAACTGAGACTGAGCAAGTGATGGAACTGGGCCTGGAACCAAGACTCCTCCTTTCCAATTTTTCGTTTTACCAAAGCCAGTGGCCACCTGTGGCTTCTCCTCCCAACTCCCTGTCTCAGCCTTAAGACTTCAGCTCAGCCCTCAGTACCTATTCTTCTCCTCAAGTCGGTTTTTTGGCTTAGTTATCATAATGGATGATATGCTTCCTGTCCCATTTCTCCACACACAGCCGCTCACACAGCCCAAGACAAGGCAGAATCAGGTGGGTAGTGAGGGGCCTAGGAACACAGCGCTGAGAACAGTTGTTCCTCCTCAGTGCACTCTGGGCTCTGGAGACTGTGTGTCCAGAAGTGATCGTTCCCGGCTAGCGACTTTTGGAGGATGCTGCTGCTTTCCCTTCCCTCTCTCTCTTGGTTTCACAAAAAAGAACCCAAATTTGGGCCTGGGAGAGCCTGGGTTCAGAACACGAGCAGACTTGGCTTCAAGTCCTGGCTCTGTCACTCTTTTGCCATGTCACCGCTCTGAGTCTATAAATGGGCCAGGTGGTAGCATTGGGAGAAGGGAGTGTTATGAGGATCCAGGAAGGCAACATTAGTAAAGCGTAGTCTCTGCCACAAAGTAAGGGATCCAGGGTACATAGGGACTCGTAAAATTGGAGTATGAATTATACTCAGAGGTTCACTTCAGGTCTTGGCATAATGGTGAGGGAACAAGGAAACATGGGTGTGAAGATCCAGATTGTCTCGTGTGCTCTGCTGCCCACTCACCCTCGGGCCTTGGGGATGAAGCAGGAGCCGATACCACTCAGCTTGTAGTCTGGAGCTTTCTGGCCTGCCAGGGCAGGTTGGAAATCCCCCATCAGTTCCTCATTGAGTCATTTGGAACAGCGTCTTCAGGTGACCCTGACTCTGAGGGCCCTAATTTTCTCCTTGGCCTGTGAAGACAAAGCAGAAGTGAGAACAGAGGTGGGTCTCTTGAAAGAGTCACTCAAAGCATGCAGCCATTGGCTGCCTGGGCCTATGCCCTCCTGGGTAATAGCAGTTGCTTGTGGAAGGCGTCAGAGCTTATTTCATAATTCCCACCACCCTCCTGTGTTTTTTGTAGACTTTCATCCTGGCCTTCCTGGCCTGCCTCTGAGTGACCCCGTCCATCCTCCCAGCATGGTAATGCCATTTCATACGAAAGCCTGCCTGGGGGACCAGGCTTTCACTGACACCACCTCATTTAATTCGTTTAATTCTGAGATGTACTTATCATTGTGACCCCCATTTTACAGAGGCAGACACCAAACTCCAGAAAGGCAAAATGAGTTGTCAAGCATCACACAGTTTATGGCTCTGAATCCACTAAGGTCCAAACTCCCTGGGAGCAGAGCTTGTGTGCACTCAGCCGGGTGGACAGCACTTGGTTCTGGAGTCGAGCGATAGAGCAGGAGCGGAGCAGGGCTGGATCGCCTCCTAGAGCTGCCCTCTGCTCACCTTGGGCCTCGGATAGTTACTGACTGGCTGCCTGAACCCCAAGTTTCTTCATTGCAGAAGGAGAGTGATAATTACAGGACCTTCCCATGCGCTTGTCAGGATTAAATGGAATAGTGTGAGTTAGTGTTGAGCACCATGTCTGCTGCATAGCAAGTGCCTGGTAAGTGTTACAGCAGACATTCAGTTACGTTAATTGGATATTAGAATTATAATGTAGTAAAAGGCCATCATCAAGTACATCTGTGCTCAGCCCTATGCTGGGCTTCAAGGAAGATGCAGAGCTGGTATCAGGCCAGAGAGGGAGTGCTCTGTATCAGGCACTGTCTGCTTTACCCACCTGATCTTAAGGTGGAGGACAATATTCCTATCTCCCTGAGGAGAAAACAAACTGAGTGCCCGAGGTCACAAAGCTAATGAATCTGTCAACACAGAGCCAGCTAGGCTCTGTTCTAGGCCCGGGACACAGGGCAGAGAAGGAGCCAGGCAGAGCCCCTGCCCTCCAGGGACGACTTTGTGGAATGCTGCCTCAGCAGAGTGGACAGTTGGGTGGAGAAGCCTCGCCTGCTCTACTGGACTGCTCACATTCCCCAAACAAGCCGGGCCCTGTTCTGTTAACTGTGCTTGCTCATACTGGGTCTTCCACCTGGAGTGCCCTTTCCCCTTTCTCAATCTGGCTATGTCCTGTCACCCTTCAAGGACCATCTCAAAGTCAGCTCCCCTTTAAAGCTTTCCCTCAGCACCCTGCTCTCACCCTGGGGCTCCCTGCAGTCCCCTAACACCTTCTACATGCTTCTGTGACAGCGCTCGTATGTGTGCTAGTTATTTACTCACACATTTGTCTCCTCTGCCAGATTGGCCTTCTCAAGGACAGGGAATGTATTTTCTCATATTTGTAGACTCAGGGCCTGGAACACAGCCCCTAGAGAGATGTGTATGGAATGTAGTGAGGTGCTGATTGTGACTTGTCCCTGGAGTAGTTAGGAAAGGCTTTGTAGAGATGAGAGGAAGTTCTGCATGAGGCCTCAGAAGATGAGTGGGACTGAGTAAGAGTGGGGGTAGGGGTGAGGGAGGGTAACTCAGAGAGGGCTATCTAGAGATAGGACTTGGATGCGGGGGGAGAAGAGGGATGTTTAGAGGGAATAGGAGTAGCCTGAAATTTCTGTGGGACAAGGAAGGCAGTAGGGGGCCTTGAAGGAGTCTGGGCAGAAGGAGGGACCTTATGTAAGTAGTGAGTCAAGACAGATTTGGTAAGGATGCATAAGGGGCCTTACGTGAATCAGGGTGGCTGCAGGTACCCACAGTGAGATTTCGATCTGAGGAACCAGTTGTCAGATGGGGAATTTCAAGCATTCTTCCCGGGTAGGGGTGGGGGCTTGGGGAAGGGATGTCTTCAGTTGTAAATAGTCTCCACACTTTCCTGTAGTTGTTGGGGAGAGCTGGTCTGGGGGTTTCTGCTTTGGTCAGTGCCTTTCCCTAGCTGTGGGGGAGGGGGGAGTCCTTGCTTTTTGAGCCAGCAAGGCGGGTGCCTAAAGGAACCATTTCTTCTATCTGAATCTCAGGGTGGGGGTGAGGGTGTTGAAGCTGAGCAGAGTGGAGAGCTGGGCAGAGGCCCAAGGCACCGAGACCAGTGAAGGGTCAAGAGAACCTGTTTACCATTGTGCACTGACCCACAGCTGGAAAGAGCAAAGCCAGGGAATTCCGCACAGGTTGAGAACCGCTAGCAGGGTCGCCTAAGACAATCGGAAAACACAGATATTTACATTACGATTCATAACAGTAGCAAAATTACAGTTATGAAGTAGCAACGAAAATAATTTTATGGTTGGGGGTTACCACAACATGAGGAACTGTATTCAAGGGTCGCGACATTAGAAAGGTTGAGAACCACTGCCGTATGGGGAAGGGAAGCAGGCCCAGAACTACTTTGCATTGGGAGTGGGGGCGGGTGGCGGGGGGAATGAAGCAAGCCAGACTCTCACACCCAGACAGGGAGCCTGGACACTGCCCTGCCTCCAAGTCAGGGGCTGCCAGACCACAGAAGGGAGCACCAGGCTGCTACCCACCATCTTCCTTTTCCATACTGACTCACAGTGTGGCCTTGGGCAGGTCACTTAGCCTCTGGGCTACAGGCCTCCCAGCCCTCACTGTGGCCATTTGCACACCACCAACACATCCTCTCTCGCATTCCAGTTTCCTGTGATCGGTTATTGTGGCACCGGCACAAAAGCCATTTATACTGTCAGTCATTACCACCTCTTAGGTTAATGAACTCCAGAAGTTGTTGCCCAGTGTGCAAAGTAGGTCAGCTCTTTGTTTATCCTCACTTCTTTTTCTAGCTCCTGGTGGGAGAGGGGACCCTGTTGTTCCCTGGATCTGTGATTGTCCATGTTCTCTCTCTGTTTTCCACATTTTCATGTTGCTCACTCCTGCCCTTCTCTGCTCAGAGGGAAGCGGCTCTCTACTGGGGAGGGCAGGAGAAGGGAAGGGGATGTGACAGGTATTGAAGCGGTGTTATATGTGGGCACTCTCTCTTTATTGGACAGCTTAGTGATCAAGTGGCAGCTTTCACTTCCAGGTTGTGTAACCTTGGGCACATTACTCAACCCTGCTGAGCTTTAGTGTTCTCGTCTGTTAAATGGAGATAATGAAGGCTTCCTTGGGGAATTGTGTGCCTGTGTAGTGCTTGGCAGAGCCAGGAGACAGCCAGTGCTGGGAATGTGTCAGCTCTTACTGTCTCGTGTGATCTTCACCACTGCCCTTCGAGAAGGTGGCATTGTCTCCATATTACAGAAGGGGAACCCGAGGCTCAGAGAGTGGAGCTGTCTGCCCCTTTACACAGCCACGAAGTGGTAGAGCTGGGATCAGAAGCCAGGAATTATAGCGTGTGTGTCATTAAATAAATTCCTTAATCTCTTGGGGCCTCAATTGCTTTTGTGTAAAATGAGGAGAATCCTGCCCTGCGCATGCGTATGTGGCTGTGTATATGGACCAGTCAGGTGAGAAAAGGGATGTGAAAGTGTGAGGTAAGCTGCAAATACTATTTGCTGGCCACCCACCAGGCTGGGCTCTTATATATTTATTCCTCATTGAAGCCCTATAAAATGTGAGGTGTGTGTAATGGTCCCACTTAAAGATAAAGGTAAGACTTAAGGAGGGCAAGTATTTTGCCCATGGTCTCAGGTGGAGGATCTGCAATGGAAGCCTAGGTTGGTAGGCTTCAAAGTCCCCACTCTGTTCACTCTCCCCCACACCCCATTTGGCCTCCCAGTGGTTGAGATGAGGAGGATCAATCCTTTTGGCCCGTGACCTTGGCTTTCTGATGGGCTGTGTTTTTCTCCCTTTGGGCTCGTTTGGAGAGTAAAGCTTGGAGGAGGGGCTTAGATTGGTCACTTGGGACCTCGGTTTATCTTCCACCGCCACATAAAGGGGTCATGGGCACAGGGACCATACCTGACTGAGCCTGCCAACCAGAAGGGCTGTGGTATGCCTGGGCAGAAAGCACACAGCTAGAAGGACAAGGCGAGCAGGAACCCCAACTTGGGGTCTCAGTAGCCTTGGGAAACAGTCTCTGAGCTCCTAGAAGCCCCAACCTCTGGGTTTGGGGAGAAGGCTAGGGGACTGAGAGCCTACAGAGCAAATGGAGTCAGTGGTGTGCGCTGACACCTTGGGCCATGGCGTAGCACAGCACCGCTAAGCCTAGCTCAGGCCGAGAGCCCAACAGAATCTGGGACCAGGGCCTTCCTGGCAGCCCCCCTTTGCCTCCTCTGTGCTGCTCTCCCTCAGGAGAGGCCGGCTGGCAAATGGAGCACTGCCCAGGCTTGCTGTCTCCAACGGAGGGTCTGCTTGAAAGCTGCATCCATTCATCATATTGAGCTCATGGAGCATTGCTAGATATGGGCACACCACTCTCTGGGGCGGTCAGGGGGAGGGGGTTAGACTGTCTCTAGGGACTTGGGGCCCAGAGCTAGAGGTCTACAGCAGCATCTTTAGAACAGCCTTCTTTCCCCACAGCCCTCCCAAGGGACCCAGAGGCAGTGCACGAGTCACTGTGGCAGAGGGGAAGTCCTGGTTCCTGCCGTTTATTAGCTCTGTGACTTTGCCCAAGTCATACACCCTCTCTGATTGGGCCAAGTTTCTCATGGGCCAAATGGAAATAGTAATTAATCCATGAGGGATCCACTTCACTGCACTCTGAGGGGGCACAAATAAAATTTCTATAGGCAGCAGTGGCTTGTAGCCCCGAATGCAATGCAGATGAAAGTAACGATGTCATGGCGAAACCCAGGCAGGCATCTGATGAACACCTGCGAGGTGCATGGTGCGAGTTACAGAAGTTAACACCCAGTCCAGTGAGGGAGGGATAGTGCAGAGCAATATGAGCAAGTTCCGGTAATGAATTGCTCATTTATTTTATTATTCTTTCTTAATACTCTCCCGAGGATATTCTTCCATTGATTTTTTTAGAGAGTGGAAGAGAGAGGGAAAGAAATATCGATGGAGAGAAACACATTGAGAGAAACACATTGATTGGTTGCCTCCTGCACGAGCCCGGACCTGGGCCCAGGCCGGGGGGGAGCCTGCAACTGAGATACGTGTCCTTGACCAGAATCAAACCAGGGACCCTTTGGTCTGCAGGCGGATGCTCTATCCACTGAGCCAAACCGGCTAGGGCCCCAGTTTTTAACCTGGGCTGCTAGAGTTCTTTTGGTTGCAGACTCCTTCAGGCCACCTTAAGGGAAGAGGGGTTTTCTGAAGGGCGAGTGAAGCCCTCAGACCTGAAGCATCCCCATGGACCATTTGGTCCCTTAAACTGGCCACACGGTCAGCTCCCAGTCACTAGAAATTGGCTCACCTTCTCCTCTCACTATCGGGAAAAGCCACCTCAAGGCCTCTATCCCATCATGCTGTTTGCAGGGACAGCCTGGCCTCAACTTCATCTCATGGCTCCTTTCTGGGCACCCTTCAAGGGTCAGTTCACAATGCAGACCACCTAATCCTACAGGGAAACTGAGGCTCAGAGAGGGCAAGGGACTTGCCTGTTATGGCAGGGATTCCTATATCAGACAGCAGTTTGATCAGATGCCTTTTGAGGTCCTCACTGATTGGACTAAAAGATACACGACTCTTCTGACTTTTAATAAATAGATAGCCTACAACTCTTCAGGGTGCATCCTGTGCATAAAGAGAAGTCTGCCTGCAGTTAGAGAGCATGCGCTGTGCTGAGAGCTGGGTACAACCAGAGCTGCAGTGCCTCCCTTCTCCCCACCTCCAGGTGGGTTCAGCTCCTCTGCTGTTGGAGGAGAAGGCATTCAAAGGACCATATTTCCTCAAAATCTTTTCAGTTTAAGGTTTTAAAAATCAAAACAATCTTTCCATTGACATGTACATTTAAAGTAGTGGTTGATTTTTTTTTTTTAATATTTCGGAGAAAATCTTGCCAAATCAATGGTGTAGCTTAAAATCAGTAGTGTCTTAGAATCCAGGAAATATGGTCGTTTGTCTTGTACCCAATTGAAATTCCGGTTTGCGGTCTGATGTTCGGGCTTTGAAACTGCCAAAGCTGTTATCTGTCATCAGTTAAAGAAAAAACACACAGAACTTGAATGTGCTCCCCTGTGTATCTGCATTTGGGAAAGTGGGTATTTCTGAGGCCCTGCAATTAGAGCTTATCAACAAAGACAGACCTGAGGTGTCAAACAGGCATGTATTACATGGGAATTCTTTGAAAACTGGTCATCTCAGGTGAAAGCCTTGCCCTCTATGAGCCTTAGTTTTCTCATCTGCTAAATGGCGAATTTGATCAGATACGATCCACATCCATGACTGTCAAAACTTCTTGTTGACTGACTCAGTGTGGGCACTCCCTTTCATTCAGTGACCTAGGAGGCTCATCCTCTGACTTGTATAGTTGAGCGTTTGTAGGTGGTGAAAGGCAGGATGGCTTGTGATGCATGGTTCTTTGGTTTCCGCTCCCTTGGGGGTTGCAGGACCTGATCTGAAGGTGTGGTCTCCGCTTTTCTCTTCTCAAGGAGGGAAGGGGAGTGTCCTCATGCCTTGATTTTGCCTCTAGGTGGTGAGAGGGTCAGAGGTTTAAGACCGGAGTGGCCAGTGTCAGTGTGTCTAGGTGGCCAGGTTCGCCTCTGGTTGTCGTCCTTCCTCAGCTGTTCAGCTCTGAGGCTCTTCGCAGGCGTGTGCAGTTCCCCAGAAAACTGGCACTGAAGAAGAGGACCTGCCCTTTTGTGAGAGGCCTCGGCTGTGCCAGGGCCCCTCCCTCTGCTCTTCTAACCAGTAAAAGTCAGCAGTGCATTTCCTTCCGGCAGAGCGAGAATCAGAATTGAGGCCTGGGCCAAGCCCTGGCCTCACCATGTCCTGTTCCTGAGAGCCTCCTCCCAGTCGCCCCAGTGCCTTCGCCCCTGCTCTCCTTTCTGGGAGGTCAGGCAGGACTGAGTGCAGGCTCTTGGCTAGCATCTGACTTGGGTTTGAGTCTGGGTTTTTCCACTGATTTTCTGTTTCACTCTGAGCAAGATGTCCTCTGGATAGCTTACTTCTCAGTATTGTCAAGTACTTTTTTAAACTGGAAAAAAAAGGAAGCCCAAAAAGGAAATTTAAAAGATCCATAATCTACCACTTTAAAAATAACTTGAATAAGAGAGTGTGTATAGAGAGGTATACATATACATTTTGTTGTTGTTTTACTGATAGTGCTCTATAGGTTAAATAGTAAAACATATATAAATACTCAGACTACAAATGCTAGTCTCCTCTTTCTCATTGCCCCTCCTGGAGACTCGCTGCTTAGAGGAAACCCACTCACTTGAAGTACCTCTGGCAAAGCCAGGGATTCCTACCCCAGCCCACCTCAGCTGCTTTGGTGCATGTCTGCCTGTCTGCCTGGGGCGGATCTCCATGCTAAGGTCTTCTCCCTACTGAGCATTCAGTGCCAGTAGGATGTTAATGCCATGAGGTCCAGGACTTTGGTCTGGTCACATGAGTGCTTCCCCACAGCCTGCCCAGATGCCCTGGCCCTAGCACAATGCCGACACAGCTGAGATAGCTGCACATTTGGTAGATAGATGTACAAATTCAGGTTGTATTTGTTGGGGCTTTGATGTGTGTGTAGGATTTTGATTGGTAGAGACAACTTGGAGAGCGTTCCAGCAAAAGGACTGGCATGAGCAAAGTTTGGAAGGTGGGAAAGGGCCAGGGTGTAATTGGGGAAACTATGAGTAACTAGTTTTGCTGGAGTGAGGAGGTGAGCATGTTATTTCTGTACTTGTTAGACTAGTTTTTTCATCCAGCGCTGCACTTTGCAAGAAGGCCCTCTGAAGAGGCTTATTTATCAAGACAAATCTAGAACAGGAATGTTTTGCTTTGGTGCACAAATGCAAGCACTCCGGCCTCTACCTCAGAAAGACATGGTGACCCTTGGCCCCTTGACACATTGAGGGAGTAGGCACTGGAACCTAATGTCTCTCTGGACTATGCCTTTCAGGGAGGGGGCAGAGTTTCCTCCCATCTGTGTCAGGACATTCATGAGTTAGCACCCCCAAAGGGGACAGCAGGGATGGAGGGCAGGGGGAAGAAAGAGGACTGACGACTGCTGGCTAGGGCCTAAGCCAAGGCCTTTGCTTCTCTTGGCACCTCTGATCAGCCCTGCCCTCTGCTCCACAGGCTGGAGGAAGTCCCTCTGGAGGTGCTGAGGCAGAGGGAGTCCAAGTGGCTGGACATGCTCAACAACTGGGACAAGTGGATGGCCAAGAAGCACAAAAAGGTGAGGGGCCTAGCCTTGGGCCTTGGGCTGGGAGTTGGTAGCCGGGGGAGGAAGAGGGAGAAACTATATTAGCTTAGAGGAGCAGGGGCTTTGCCAGCTGCCAGCTGCCTTAGGCGTGCCCCATCTACCAGGTCTGCAGTGGGAACAGAAGCTGTTTGGAGGGCAGTGCCCAGCCTTCACTTGGTCCTCCCACATGACTTCAGACTCATGCAGAGTTTGTCCTGGAATCAAACTTCAAAGCTGCTCTCAGCTAAAAGCCCTTATAGGCAGCCTTCCTCCACCCCCTTCTGGGGGAGTCCTGACTGCTGCTTACATCTGGGGAGGACTTTATAATACTCATCATAGCTAACTTGTTGAATGTTTGTCGTGTGCTGGACACTTGACTCGGATAATCCTTACAACAGTCCAGTGAGGTTGGTAGTAGTGGTATCCCCACTTTACAGATGACCTGCAGAACTAAAATTTGAACCCCGGTATCTAATAATTTTAGTGCCTATGCTCTTTATCACCACAATAAGGGGATTTCTTCACCCTCTAGATTAATTTGATGAGTTTCCTTTTGCCTCCTGGCCAAAAAAGAAAGAAAAGTAATCTTGCAGTTTAGTAGTCTTATAAAAACGAAAATGTGGGTGGCCTGAGTAGTCCGGCTGTCTTTAGGCACCAACTCTGTTGTCTGGTAGGAATGTCCACCACTCGTGTGTGCATTGGTATTTTGGCCCCAGTGTCAGGTCTAGTTACTCCCTGCCTAGTGGAGATCTGTCCAGAGCCTCACAGATGGGGTCTCTGCAGGAGTTCCTAGTGCGGAGAGTGAGCCCCTGGCTCCCTATCATCAGCTGGCACACTGGTGTGGTCCAGGCTGGCCCAGCTAGCTGCAGGGCCTAGCAGAAAGCTCAGGATCAAAGGTCAGGTACAGCTGGGGCTCAGCCCCACTGCCTTCCTCTCTTCGTGTCCAAGGTTAGCTGTGTGACTTCGCCCTTACAGCCTCAGTTTCACTTGTCAAGTGGGAGTGACAATGCTGTTGCCAGGCTCTCCTGTGAGGTGGTGACTGTACAGCCCCGTGCCCGGGGGAAGAGAGGTGCAGCTAGGCCTGGGCTCTTTCCTGCTGTTCTGTGTGGGAGTTAGGGCACTCATTTTTTTTTGCTTATTATCAGAATGTCTTTCTCTCTTTCTCTTCTCTTTTTTAATTTTTATTTTTTAAGGCAGCTGCTCCTCAACTGCCTCCCGTCAGACTCTGGGGTCTGTTTTCCTGCCTCCTCACCCCTCAGGCTCTTACCTGAGCTTCAGCTCCTCCTTTGTCTGTTGTGGTGACTAGTAGCTCTGACCTTCTTGCTGCAGCCTCCCTTGAAAATGGGGATTCCAGAGGGGTGCCTTGGGGAGTTCCTTTCCGCAGAGCAACCAGCAGCACTTCCTCTTCCCCTTTGCTTCCCTGACTCTGTGGTTAGAGGCTGAGGGCTACCCCTGCCCAGCAGGAGCCACCACAGGAGGCCTCACCCCGCCCCTACCCAGAGGCCCTAACCTTCTGCTCTACGCCTGCCCCCTCGGCTGTGGCCACACTGGCCCTGGGAGGTTTGCCTGCCTGACTGTGCAGGCTTGGGCTCTCCCTGTGGTGAAGAAGTCATGGCACAGGAAGGGCAATACCTGTTTCAGGAAGTGTGTTCAGACCCAGCACTTCTCCCGGACTTCTGCGGAGTCCCCAGGAGGGGGCCCAGCCCTGTGGCTAGAATGCTGTCTGCCCTGTATGGCCCTGCTGGAGCACTGTGAGTTCAGCAGGCGGTGGTCTCACACTAGTCACAGCGGCCTCCTTTCCCAACGCGTTGCCTCCGAGAATGAGAACCCCTTAGGCTTTCTGTTTACCCGAGCACTCTCTTCTGCTTTATCCTTACTGATGCCCATCGTTGCCTCCTTCCCTAAGGTAGGCAGTGGAGATGACCTCTGTGCTGAGGAGGGTTCCAGAGGCCAGAACGGGGAAGGCTAGCTGAACTGCTGGGTCTCGCTCCCCAGCCCTGAGCCTGAGCAAGGGCATGGCCTCTGTGAGCACCTTAGTGGACTAAAGGTATTCAGGGTCTTCTGGGGCAGACCACGTATGACAGGGCTGTGATGGTGGGGGGCTGGTTAGGCTGATGACCCCGAGGGGAGCCTGAAGACCTGTGACTCTGGGCTACACTACATCCCTCTGTCGAAACCTGCCCAGACCAAGTGGTTTCCTTAAGGAGACCCTTGTCCCACGGCAGAGGAAACTGTTCCCAGAGTCTGGGGCAGTTCCCTTCCGCTCCCTTTCTCTCCCCACTCTGCAGGCAGTCCCAGAAGCTTCAGTTTGGCTCCTGTGACCGGTTCCTCTGCTCTTCCCCCACTGCCCTCAGCCTCGGCCTCCTTCCTGGTTCTTGACTCTCTCTGACCCTTGGAAAGTTTTCCCTTGTTTGTGCTGGTCATCAGGAAGGCCCGGCCTTCTGCGTTCCCTCCTCTGAGAGTTTCTGTGGGATTGTTTGAGGGGGTTTCCAGGTGAGGGGAAGGTAAGTGTGATCCCAAGGCCCTGGAGCTCCTGTGTCAGGCATCCTCCTGGGATGAAGGGGTGGAGAGGAAGCCAGCGTTTATTGAAGACAGACGACTAGGCATGGTCCCTCACACCCCCATTCCTTTTTTTTTTTTTTTTTTTTTTTTTAAGAAGAGCCAAACCCAGACTCGAACAGAAACCCAGTGCTGAAGGGCGGAGCCTACCCCCCAAGAGCCAAGTCTAGACCTGAAGAGCTGACCCTCGTCCTGAAGGGCGGAGCCTAGCCCCTAAGAGACTAGCCTAGCCTCAAAGAGTCCAGCCGAGCCCTGAAGAGCCGGAGCTAGTTTCCAACGGCTGACCTTGGTTCCCAAGAGCCAAGCCTAACCCAAAAGATCCCCTCACCCCATTCTGATAGAATCCTAGGTAGTGTCATTCTGATATTAACGATCAGGGAAGCTGCCTCAGAGCCTCATTCATTCCCAAGCCCAGGGTGAGCTTGCTTCCGGTCTGACTCTGAGAGGCCAGTACACGGGACTGGATCCCTCTAGCCTGGGTAGTATAGCTAGGAGCTAGTGGGGTCCTCTATGGTGTGGTCACCTCTGACAGCATGACCTTATTATTCTTCCCACTCTTTGCCTCATTTTCCCCATTTGTGAAGATATGATGGCTTTTCAGAGTGGGTTTTGGCAGTGGAAGCCTTTTTGTCCTGATAAAAATAGCTAGGATATGAATTGAGCACTAGCTCTGAGTCATGTGCCACCCCAAACACTTCCGCTCTCACCTCTCCGGGTCTTGAGTGGTGGGGAGGACCTGTGCCATTTTAGCACCCAGGCTAGCTGCCTCTGATCGAGGGAGCTCAGGGTTGGGGATAGCAGAAGAGAGGCAGGGACTCTTGACCAAAACAAAGAGGAAGCCATTGTGATGAGCTCCGATCTTCTAAGTTGTGCTGAGATCTCTCCTCTCTAGGCTGGCTGTGTTCTGCCACATGGCTACTTAAACACCCCCATGAAAGTGTCCCAGCCACATTCTTGGTCATTTCATGAGCTACCCTCGTGTGGCTATAGCTGCGCCCCGCACTGTGCAGATCCTTCCTGGTGACATCCTATGGGGCGCCTCCAACTTGTATTGTTCCATTTTGATTCCGAAAATGGTGATACGGATTCAGAATTTGTGGTAGACCTCAGGAATACCTGCACTGTCATGGACTGGGGGATGTGAGGACTCTGCCATCACCTGGTGGCAGCACAGTTAATTGCAGCCACCCCCTCCCCCAATCATGGGATCTGCCTTGTAGCAATAGTAGGAAAGTCTTCTTTTCTCCCCTTGCGAATGTGCTCACTGAGGGCCTGCCATGCCCAGCAGAGGGGCTGGGCTGGCACAAAGCCTCTAAGGAGCTGCTGGGAGGATGCATTGGCACATGCCTCTTTTTCACTTTCAGATCCGTCTGCGGTGCCAGAAGGGCATCCCGCCTTCTCTGCGGGGCCGTGCTTGGCAGTACCTGTCAGGAGGCAAGGTGAAGCTACAGCAGAACCCTGGGAAGTTTGACGTGAGTTGCCTTTCCTCCACCCTGTCCTTCCTTCCTCCTCTCTTGGCATATTCCCCATGGCCGTGATCCTCCATGCATTCACCCAGACCTCAGCACTATGAGCAATGGCTAGAACCACCCACCAAGTATTTGACTGCCCATTCCAGCTTTTTCTCTCGACAATCACTCAGGTTTGCTTTCTTTGGCTCAGTGGGCCCCTCCCAGCTCTTGTTTATCAGGAAGGGACACTTAGACCAGTGCCCTGACTGCCTTGGGCCCTGTGCTTAGGGCCTTTGGGGGTCTGCCTGGCCTCCCATCTTCCACTCTTTCTCTTGTCTCATCCAACCCCAGCCAGACATGATTCACCTGTGTTGCTTGTGGGGTTATCAGCCTGGGGATGGCAGAGACACATTAATATCAGGGGTCAGAAGCCATTTAGTGGCCAGGATAAGAACACCCTCCATTCATGGGGCTTCTTGGGCTTGCCTGGGCTGGGCAGCTCCTCTAGCCTGCTCCAAACTGTGGGAGGCAGTTGGCTTTCCTGGGGTTACCCCCGTTTACCTACCAGAAACCCATTCGGGTTTCTCCCTGGCTCTTGGGACTGGTGACAGAAAGACAGTGAGAGAGCTGTTAACATACTTCTTGCTTCAGTGAACACTGTTCCCAGAGAACGGTGGGCAGAGCAGGGTAGCCTGGAGTGTCTGCTGTTTACTTGGAGAGGGTGAGAGCTGTTTGCAGGCAATACTTGGCACTGGAGGTCAGGAAGTCTGGTGGGGTATCTGCCTGGGGGCAGCTCTGAATTAGGGCAATTGGACTGGATACCAATACTTGGCCCCACGCAAGCAGCCTCTAAATTTCAGTCTTACTCCCAATGTGGCTACATACCTTCAATTTCAGGGAGCTGCATCCTGGACAGAGGGGGAGCCCCACCTAAATCCATAGCTTACTTCTGACCGTCAGAGGTACAGCACGAGATCTGAGAGCTTGGGCATCCTGGCCAACCTCCTGTTAGCAACTGTGAGTGCAACTTGTGTGAGCAGCAGAGCACAGAGCTGTGTGTGCATTATGTGTGTGTCGAGTGGTGTATCGAGAGGAAAGGGCCACCCCTGTGGGGTCTTCAAGGTTGCTTGTGGAAGAAGGTAGATTTGCTAAGAAGGTCTTCGAGATGTTCTGAAGCAGAGTGGTGGGTCCCTGAGGCCATCCTAGGGGCTGGAACAGTGGTTTATGAGCACACCTGCCTCTGCCCCAGGCTGCTGATGGTGGGAGCTCAGAGTTAGGGAGAGCAGAAGAGAGACAGGGATTCTTGACCAAAACAAAGAGGAAGACATTTTGATCAGCTCCGATCTTCCTTCTCTCTCTCTCTCTCTCTCTCTCTCTCTCATACACACACACACACACACACACACACACACACACACACACACACCTTCCCTATAGGGAGACAGGTAGCAGAAGAGTTGGGATTGACAGCTCTGAGTCAACCTAGCTTCCAGGCCCAACGCAACTCCACCATTTTTCTAATCACAAAGCCTGGGCAGATGGCTTTTCTCTAGCCCTCGTCTGTGAACAGTATGATGATAAGACCTTTATGGTAGCCTGCCATCTTAAGGATGTGACATAAGCTGAGTCCTGAATGAAATTCCTAGACGTTACTTCCAGCTACGGCTATGATGGACATTCTTACCCACACAGGTCTTCCTGGAGCCAGAATCACCCCTCAGGGTTTCCAGGGTCCTTCCCCACCCTTGCCTCTTTGCCCCTCCCAGGCTTTTTCATTTGGGCTTCCTGACCTATCCTCCGGAAGGCCCAGTCCATGATGGGATTGGGTGGCCTTGCTCCTGGTGTGGGGCTCTCCAGTACTTGGGACAGTTCTATCATCCTAGCCATCCAAACTCCTAATATATCCCCTTGACCTTGCTTCCAGGAGCTGGATATGTCCCCTGGAGACTCCAAGTGGCTGGACGTGATCGAGCGTGACCTGCACCGGCAGTTCCCTTTCCACGAGATGTTTGTGTCCCGGGGAGGGCATGGGTAAGCAGGCTGGGTGTGGTAGTCTGGTAGTGGCTTTAGGCCCTGTCCCTCAGGAGCCAGAGGAGGTAAACTGAGTTTGGGGGTATTATGGGGCCCAGGAGCTAAAACTATACTTTAAGTGTTTTCCTTCTTTGGTTTGGGTCTGATGGTCCTCTTAGCATCTCTTACCTCTGGGGCAACTTTCATCATTTACTCCACAGAGTGTTAGAACTTGCCTGGCCTGATCATCCTCTGGAAACAGGTTTTAGTGGGGAGAAAGAGTGTTAGAGATAGTGGGGTGAACAGGGGTATGTAGGCAGAGAGGTGGCAGGCCAGGGGACCAAGACAGATACCTCAGATAAAGGTGGGCTGGCTGAGGTGCCCCCTGCTTTCTCTCCGAGGCTCTGCTCTCACCTGTCAAGTGGGGAAGCCCTTTTCTTCCTCCATCCTCTGGCCACGTGAGAGTTTGTGTGCTGCAATGGGAGACTGACCCCTTCGTGACCACAACCAGGTCACGTCCCCTCTCCAGAGAAGTACAAATTCTGAGACAGGTCTGGTCTAGTGCGGCCCAGATGAGGGCAGTCGGGGCAGAGTCACACCTGTCATTCCTGCAATGCTTGGCATTTCTACAGTCAGCAGGACCTATTCCGTGTGCTGAAGGCCTACACGCTGTACCGACCTGAGGAGGGCTACTGCCAGGCCCAGGCACCCATTGCCGCTGTTCTGCTCATGCACATGCCTGCTGAGGTACCACCAGGCCCTGGGCAGGCAAGCGGGCGGGCAGGGAACACCCAGCAGCAAGGCCTTATGTCTCTCTCACCCACAGCAAGCATTCTGGTGCCTGGTGCAGATCTGTGAGAAGTACCTGCCCGGCTACTATAGCGAGAAACTGGTGAGTGCTTGCTGGGCCCAGGACCTGTCTCCAAGCCTCTCTCTCCACAGGCACTCCTGCCCCTGCTTGAAACCTTCTCAGCCTTCTGTTGCTTTCAAGCTAAGTCCCCAGGCCTGCAAGGGCCAGGTCTCCCAGGCTCCAGCATCATCGGTTCCACACTTGTTTCCATCTCAGCCTTCAGCTGTCTGGCCACTCCAGTGTGCCATGTGCCTCCCTGCCTTGACCTTGGCACAGGTTTAAACCTCTGTCCCTTTCCTTCCCTGCCTTCTCATAACTCCCTCTTTCTGCACTCAGGGAGCTTTCCTTGACCCTTGCAAGTGGGACTCTGGCACATGCTCACCCAGGGTTCCTGTTCCTGCCATGTTCTAGGCACTCAGTCCCCCTCGCGCTCCCTCTCGTCTGTTTGCTCCTGTGACTCATGTCTTCACTACATGCTCACAAGGGGGACTGGCTGTCTGTTGGCTCATCATTGTATCCCAGAATCCAGCAGGAGGCTGACTCCCTGTAGGAGTAGCCACCTGAGGAATGAATGAATGCTTGCCTGGTGCTGGGGCCTGGGTGTAGTCCCTGCCCTGGCTGATGCTGCTCCATGGTCATGGTCTCACTGTTCCCCCAGGAGGCAATCCAGCTGGATGGGGAGATCCTCTTCTCTCTGCTGCAGAAGGTGTCGCCTGTGGCCCATAAGCACCTCAGCCGGCAGAAGATCGACCCACTGCTCTACATGACAGAGTGGTTCATGTGTGCCTTCGCCCGCACCCTGCCCTGGAGCTCTGTGCTGCGCGTCTGGGACATGTTTTTCTGCGAAGGTACCAGGTTGAGCTCTGGAGTGCAGCCCACAGGGGATCTCTATTTTCAGAAACTCCCCAACGGCCCTCTTGCACTCACTGCCTGCTCCCCCATATAGGAGTCAAGATCATCTTCCGGGTGGGCTTGGTGCTGCTGAAGCATGCGCTGGGATCCCCGGAGAAGCTCAAGGCCTGCCAGGGCCAGTACGAGACTATCGAGCGGCTGCGAAGCCTCAGCCCCAAGATCATGCAGGAGGCCTTCCTGGTCCAGGAGGTGCGGGCCACACCTTCCCCTCACCCCTTGGAGGGGGATACATCCGGGCCCTTCAGAGGGAAGCCTGTAGCCCCCTGCCCCTGAGGGTGGGTCATTGGTGCCAAGCTCAGTGCCCAGCAGACCAGCATGGTGTGGTGGATGTCATCCTTCTATCTGACTGAGAAGAGGGGCACAGAGAGGCCTAAGTCTGGGCAGCCTTCCTGTTCTGGACCTCTTGGCAGTGAGAAGAGCTGCAGCCCGTCACCTCTCCTCTGGTACCACAGCCACGACTTCGGCTTTAATTTCCCTTTTTCCTTTCTTTTGTGGATTTTCCTCTCTCGGGCTCTAATTAGCTGACACATAATTAGGTGAGTGGAGTCATGAGTTGAGGGCAGCGGGTCTCAAGTGCCTGGCTCACCACCGCTAGGGGCCTTGTGACCACCACAGGGGCCAGACCTTCATTCTTCCTATGGACAGCCTTTAGTGACCAGGACTGGGGGACTTTACGGCAGAGCCGAGACCCAGCTGGAAGGCAGAGGGGAAGGTTTTTCCTGGTGCCCACCTGCCTGTCACTGCTCCCACAGGTGATCGAGTTGCCAGTGACAGAGCGCCAGATTGAGCGTGAGCACCTCATCCAACTACGGCGCTGGCAGGAGACCCGCGGTGAACTGCAGTGCTGCTCGCCACCCAGGCTGCATGGTGCCAAGGCCATCCTGGAGGCAGAACCAGGCCCCCGGCCCACCCTGCAACCATCACCGTCCATCCGTCTGCCCCCAGATGCCCCGCTCCCTGGCTCCAAAAGCAAGCCCAAGCCGCCCAAGCAGGTTCCGAAGGAGCAGCAGAAGCAGGAGAAGGCGAGTGGACAGCTGGACAAGACCCCAAAGCCAGGGCAAGCCAAGATGGCGATTGCTGGTGGAGATGCATGTCCTCCACAGGATGTGCCCCCGAAGGACCCAGTCCACCAGGACCCATCCCCTCAGGACTCAGCTCCCCAGGTTTCAGCCCACCACTGCTCCCAGGAGAGCCTGGTGTCCCAGGAGAGTGAGGACACCTACTTGTAACCCTGGCATCTCGGGCCTCCAGGGCGGGGTCTCCACACACCGACATGGTTCACGGACTGACACATTCCAGGGCCTGCCCACCCTCTGAGGGTCCGGCTGCCTGGCTACTGGGTGCAGAGTCTGGCTGGCCCAGTGCAGGTTCTGCCTGAGCCTCCTTATTTATTTTCTCCAGAGTGGAGCTCGGGCCGACCCAGCTGGGGCAGGCAGAAGTGAGGGCCCCTCTCAGGCCTCTTCTGGGGGGATGCTCCCCAGGGCTAGGGCACTGATGAGGGGAGAGGGTGGGGTGCAGAGTGGGGTACTCTTTGTGTAAAATAGAAACATGGTTTTGTACAGAAATAAACACGTTTGTATAGAGAGCTGGTGTGCAGCTAAGGGATGGGCAAGAGGGTGCCACCACCCCTGGTACTCAGTTTCCACTTCCTACAGAGGCCTCGGCAACCAGAGCCTCTCTGAGAAGTACCTTGCCAGAGGGGATGCCAAGTCCAGGGCCAGCCCCTGTTCCTGGTCCCCATTTCCCTTACTCCATCCCTCAGCCCCTTGTCCACCACCTACCATGGGTGAGAGTCACCAGGGCTGGAGCCCAGTGCTAAGGCAGAGCGGGCATACTCCCCAGGCCTTGATTCCTGCTCATCACTGATGGGGTGGGGTCCCTAAGATCCTTTTGGGGTCTTCTTAAGGCCTGGCCTGGATGCTACTTTGGACCTGAATAAGGTTCTTTTTTTTATTGATTTGGGAGAGAGAGAAGTATTTTGTTGTTCCACTTATTTATGCATTAATTGGTTGATTCTTGTATGTGCCCCAACTGGAGATGGAAACCGCAACCTTGGTATATTGGGGCACCGCTCTAACCAACTGAGAAAGGTTGAGTGTTCATTCTGGGTTGGGTGCTGGCACCATAGGTGGGAGACCATGAATGCCCTTACATTTACAGCCCAGGTTTCCATGGAGAGGAGGGGAGAAGGCTGGGTCTTTGATAAAAGGTCACCTGTCGCTTACTGAGCACTTAGCATCGTCCACGCTGGGGTGGTTGCGTCACCAGCTGATCATCAGGTAGGCTCTGTTATCTCCATTTGACAGATGAGGCAACAGAGAGCTGAGAGAGGTAAGCTGGTCCCAGTTTGCACCCAGAGCCCCTCAGCCACCTCTCCTGGCCATGGAGGGCCCAGGCAGGCTCTATGGTCACAACCTGATGACTGTTGAGGTTATGGACAGGGTGTCCCTGGGAGAGGCCCCCCTTCTGCTGAGGAAGCAGCTTTTCCAGTCAAACAATAGCGGTTGTTCTTGGCAGGCCACCAGGCGAGGCTGGGCTATGGAGGGAGGAGTAAGCCACCAGGCAAGGCTGGGCTATGGAGGGAGGAGGAAGCCTCCCCGGGAGCTTTCGGGCCCCTCAGGGCTTCAGTCTGGAACAACTCGTTCTGGTACAGCTGGGTATACTGAGGCCTGGGGAGGTCAAGGGTCACATGAGCCTGTCAGGGCAGACCATCACTTCCTGCTTCCCAACCCTCACACCTGTGGTTTTCCCACGCGTGCTGCACCATTGGTGAGAAGAGGGGTTCAGCCTTTGAGGACAGTCCCCGCCCCCTGACCCTCTAGGGGGCAGGCCAGGATGTGGTGGCTGCCCAGTGTTCCACAGGAACCCACTGAGCCGGGGAGTCCAGGGAGGGAAGGCACTGCGCTGCTTCCACCCGCCTACACTGGAGGCTCCCAAGCAGGCAGGAGGCCTGTGTAGGCCTGCTGGGTCCCAGTCAGGCCTGAGGCCTGCTTTAACCTGCTTGGTTCAAAGCCTCGGATCTGAGGTCTGAAGATGCTTGAGCCAGACAGGGGCCCCCCAGAGCATGCTTAGTCCTGCTACTGGGCCAGCTTGGGTGGCTGATGCCTGCTCAGCCTTGGGGTCTTCTGAGACCCGAGGAGGCCTGAGCAGAACCCAGTCCTAATGTCAAACTGAGCCCAAGTTGGTCCTAACAAGCCTCAGATCTGGGGCATCTGCCAGTGCGGGGGGGCCTCCTTGGGCACAAAGCAAGTTTAGGTATGCTCAGGCTAGGGGGTTTCATCCAATGGCTGCTGGCTTCGGGGGGCTCAGCAAGGCTCAAGCCTCAGGACTGAGAACACTACCCAGGGAGCCCGATGCCTGGGCCTGTCCTCTGAAGTCTGAGCCTTGGGCATTACTGGCCTCAGTCTTGAGGGGCCTCCTTACCCCTGGCTGCCTTCAGCACCCTACCCAGCAGTGTGACAGAGGTGGATGGGGCCCTTACTATCTGACTGGCGGGGAGGCGGATCCCACCAGAGGAAGGAGGAAGAAAGGTGCCAGGACACTTTGTTGGGAGAGAATCGTAGGGCTGCAGAGTGGCCCCCTACCCCTCCACGCTTCAGGGTTTTGGAGGCAGCGCCTCAATGACCTCAATCATAAGACCCATATGAGGGCCTGAAGGACAGAAAGGACTCCACGTTTCCTGCAAGCTTCCCACCCAGGATCCACCCGCATCTTGCAGAAAGGGTGGAGCTCCGAGAAGAGGCGCGGCCTGGGCGGGGTCTGAAGGACGACGGGGCGGGATCAGCTGGCGATCCCTAAGCCAATGTTAACGGACGGGGGCGGGGCTCTGGTGGTAGAAGGGGGCGTGGCCGCCTCTGATAGGCCGTGCGCATCGCAGGGCGTGGCCGGCGGGGCGCGGCGCGGGGCTGGGCGGGTCCGAGGCCTGGTGGCCGGCGTGGACTGGCGTGAGCAGCGGCTCCTTTAAGCCCCCGGCCCCGCCCCCCGGTCCTCGGCGTGGCCTGAGTCTGGCCGCGGAGGGGTCGGGTCCGCGGGACCGCGATGGAGCTGCACATCCTAGAGCACCGCGTGCGGGTGCTGAGCCTCGCCCGCTCCGGCCTCTGGCTCTACACCCACCCGCTCATCAAGCTGCTCTTCCTGCCCCACCGAAGCCGGTGCGCGCGCGAGTTCGGGGCCACAGATGAGGGTGGGCTCCCCTAGCGCCCCGGGACGGGTCGGGAGGTTAGAGTCGCCGCGGGGCCAGCGGGGACTGGGGCGGGGAGGGCCCATCCCCCTTCCTCCCCCCCCACCGCGGCCGCCATCCGGCCTGGCTTCACCCTCCCCGGGACCGCCGCCTATCCGGGCCCGTTTAGCGCAAACAGCCTCAGGTGGGCGATGCTGCACTCGGGGTGGAATCCCATGCGGGCATCCCTTCCTGGGGCCGCCCGGAGCTCCTCCCAGGCGCCTCCCATCGGGGCAGAGGGACAAGTCTAGGCGACTCCAGGTCCGACGCCCCGGGGCGGTCGACGCGCGCGGGTCAGCCTCTCCACCCCCCTCCCCTCCTCCCCCCGGGAATGGAGGGGCGGGGGGCTCCTACGGAGGTGGGAGGCGGGCAACAGCTCGCGATTCCCGAGATGGGGCCCGTTCCCCGCTGGGAGGAAACTGAGGCTCGAGGGGGCGGGGAGGCGCCTGGCCAAGGGGTTTGGCGGGCGGACGGAGCGGTCTACACCCCCTCCTCCCACCCCGGGCTGAAGGTGCCTCCCGCCCCCATCCAGGTGCAAGTTCTTCAGCCTGACGGAGACTCCCGAGGACTACACGCTCATGGTGGACGAGGAGGGCTTCAAAGGTGGGGCCGGGGCCGGGGCCGGGGAGGGCGGTCGTGCTCCCCTCCCGGCGGGATTCTCCCTCGATGCTGGGGGGGGGGGGGGGGGGGGTCCAGGGACGCAGAGCCCAGGCTTGGAAGGCAGAGGCATCTGGCTTCAGCCCGGACTCCACCGCGCACTGGCTGTGTGCCCTTGAGCAAGTCATTTCCCCTCGCCCAGCTGTTTGTTTCCTCTTATTTAAAAGGGGTGTCGTTAATGGTTCTGATCTAATGGGGTCCCATGAGGGCTTTACAAACAGGCTGCGTGTGAAGGGCACTTAGCAGCGTCAGCCTGGCCGCCGGGCCTCCGTGGTGCTCGCTGGCAAGAACCGGGGGTTCCTGTGGCTGTTCCAGCCCCCCTGGCCATTATTTCCGCCTGGGCTTCTCTCCCTGGTGCTGGCCATCGCCTCCCTGACTCTCTGGGAGCTCCAGGAGTCTGAGGGCTGGGGGGGGACTGGAGGCAGGGAGCAGACACCCAGCCCAGGGCAGGGTCCTGGGGGCGGGTGGGGAGTGGGGGAAAGGAACCTCTTCGCTGTGCTTGGGCAATTAGCAAGCCACCCCCTGGCCCCAGTGCTTAGTCTGGACTGGACGCCAGCCTGGGCCCTCCCTGGCCTCTGGAGCTGACGTCTGGCTCCTGCTCCTGTCAGCCTGGCCTCTCCTCACAGGCCTGGAGGCTCAGGCCAGCCAGATGGGGCTTGACCCATCTCCCACTGCACAGCTGCAGGCCTTAGTTTCCCTGTTTGTGCTGCCGCCAAGTTTGGGTCTGTTGAGAGGGAAGGGCATCATCCCTCAGCCATCCTGGTCTACTGGCGCCCCCTCATGGCACCCCACGGGACAAAGTCCCTGTTCACTCACAGAACACTGTCATGAAGTATACATACTGTCATCCCCTTTTACAGATGAGGAAACTGGGACTCAGAGAAAGGGAAACCACTTGCACCAGGTCGACAGCAAGTAAATGGCGAAGCCAAGGCACAGACAGGGAAAAGGAGGGGTTGGCCCCGTAGGCCCTGACTGGGTCCTGTGCCCTCTGCCTGCAGAGCTGCCCGCATCGGAGTTCCTGCAAGTGGCCGAGGCCACCTGGCTGGTGCTGAACGTGTCATCCCACAGCGGAGCCGCGGTGCAGGCCGCGGGCGTCACGAAGATCGTCCGCTCGGTCATCGCCCCGCTGGCCGAGCACCACGTGTCTGTGCTGATGCTGTCCACTTACCAGACGGACTTCATCCTGGTGAGCTCCCGCGGCTGCCCGCGTAGGGAAGGCTGGGCATGGCTGCCTGGGGACCCACGTGCGACGCCGTCTTCCCGCGGCCCAGGTGCGGGAGCAGGACCTGTCTGTGGTGATCCACACGCTGGCCCAGGAGTTCGACATTTACCGCGAGGTGGGCGGGGAGCCTGTGCCTGTGGCCAGGGACGATTCCAGCAACGGCTTTCCGCGTGCTCAGCACGGTGAGGGCACCCTCTGGCCCCCAGACCTGGGTGAGGCGGGGCGGGGGGGGCTCCTCTTTCCACGGAGGCCCATTGCTTGTGTGTGGAAAGACTAGCTGACCCCGATCGGCCACCTTGCAAGATCGGGGCACGGGGCTGGGGAAACCAAAGCAGATAGGTGTCTGTAGGACAGGATGCTACATTCAACCCAGGCCCCCCCGCTGGCCAGCCACCAGGGGGCGCCCCAGCCCATGGTCCTTTCACCTCCACCTCCTGGTTCCCCCCAACAGGGCCCAACCCCACGGTGCATCCTATCCAGAGCCCACAGAACCGCTTTTGTGTCCTCACACTGGACCCCGAGACCCTGCCGGCCATCGCCACCACCCTCATCGACGTCCTCTTCTACTCCCACAGGTGGGCCTCCCGCGTTTAGTCTCTGCCCTCACATCGCTGTTCTCTATGCTCTGCCCCTCCACCACCTGCCCCTCCGTTGGTTCTGCCCCTCGTTGGGGCAGGTCCCAATGCTACAGCTGGAGCCCTCTCCTGGGGTGTGGGCAGAGCCTTTGGAACAGACAGGGTTCATTGTCCTCCCCAGCCCCACCCCCACCTGGCACCATCAGGAGATCGGGTCCTAGGACTGGGAAGGAAAGTGGCCCAGAGATGGGGGTGGGAGTGGGGGGCTGCTCAGGGGTCTCGGGGCTGACTGGAGGGAGGTGGAGTGGGCCTGGCACCCAGCAGAGTACCTGAGCCTCCTGTCCCTCCCCAGTGCCCCCAAAGAGGCAGCCCCTGGCGATCCAGGACCCAGCTCCATCACGTTCTTTGCCTTCTCCCTCATCGAGGGCTACATCTCCATCGTCATGGATGCGGAGACACAGAAAAAGTACGTGACCCCCGGCCGAGGGCGGGCCGCCGATGCTAAGCCAGGCCCGGGGAGGAAGGAGGCGGAGGAGGCGTGGGACTCTGAAGTCACCAGTTGCACCTGCCTCCCCAGGTTCCCCAGTGACCTGCTGCTGACCAGCTCCTCGGGGGAGCTGTGGAGGATGGTGCGCATCGGGGGACAGCCCCTGGGCTTCGGTGAGGCCGCGCCCTGTGTGTGGGGGGGGGGCTTGGGAAGGGCCTGCGGAGCGGCCAGGGTGACCCCCATGGACCCCTCCTCCACCCTCAGATGAATGTGGGATCGTGGCCCAGATCGCGGGTCCCCTGGCCGAGGCCGACATCTCTGCCTACTACATCAGCACCTTCAACTTCGACCATGCCCTGGTGAGCACCACGGGTGGGGGAAGGGGCTCCGGAAGGGATACTGAGGCCCAGGAGGGTGAAGGGACCAGCGGTGGTAGTCCCAGTGAGCCAGGAAGCCGGGTGGCCCTGACCCCTTCCCCCCCGCCCCCCGACCTGCCCACAGGTGCCCGAGGACGGCATCGGCAGCGTCATCGAAGTCCTCCAGCGACGGCAGGAGGGCCTGGGCTCCTGAGGCCACGGGGGCGCCGCAGCCTCTGCGCTCGCCCCTCACCCCTAGGCTTCCAGAGACTTCTCTAAGCTATTTCCCCAAGCTCTGGGGTGAGCCCACTTCCCTCTCCTTCCTCCCCCACTCATGCAGGGGGACCCCCACCTCTCTGTATAAGCTGCGTGCAGGCACCGGCTCTCCCGTGGACGCGCCTGTCTGCCCACACAGGGAACACGGTGCTCTAGGCTTCCCCCGGGGAGCCCTCAACCCATCACTCCCCACCCAGCCTCGGCGTTTGCACATTCCCTGCCGGAGGCTGAGCCACCCCCTCTCAGCACCCGGGCCAGCTGCTCCCTGGACAGGGCCCTGGTCTCGTTCTGCGTCCGGTTGGGCTGCCTTCCCTGACCAGGTGGGTTCTGACAGTGCCTTCCCCTCAGGGGGCCTCCGAGAAAAGTATTTTTACGTCTCTCTGCTCTTTTTTTTTTTTTTTTTTTTTTTTTTTTACCAACTTGTTAATAAAGGGCTTGCAGTGTCCAGGTGGGCTGTGGTCTCTGGGGTTGTCTGAGCCTCAGCCACGGCTGCTGTGCTGCTCCTCGGCCCCGCTGCCTGCAGTGCTGGCTCCCCGTGTCCCATCCCCTCGCAGCTGCGGAACCGGAGCCTCAGGAGGTGAAGTGACTTAGCCAAGGTCACACGGTTCCCATCCAGGGCCGCCTGGCCCTGAAGCCTGGCCTCTTCCTTCATTCCTTGCCACTCCCAGAATAGCCCAGAAGGTCCTGAACACGGGTAGACACTCCCAAGACCTGCCTGGGGATCCCCCAGCTTTCCCTCCACCATGGGCAGGGCTGACCGATGGTGACACCCCACGGAGGGCCCAGGAGCCCCTTTTTCTCCAGGCCGCTGCCTGCTTGCTGTTGGACCACGCCCAAGTCTGTCTGTCCTTCCCAGGAGTCCCCCTCTGGCCAGGAGGTCAGTCAGTTCCCGCCATCAGGGCTCTCCTGGCGCCGTGCGGGGAGGGGGCCGGCCCCAGCGGGAACTTGGAATCCGTACTCCCTGTCCAGGAGGGCAGGATGCCTGGGGGGCCATCTGGAGCCCACTCTGTTCTTTTTTAAAAAATATATATTTTTATTGATTTCAGAGAAGAAGGGAGAGAGAGAGAGAGAGAGAAACATCAATGATGCGAGAGAATCATTGATCGGCTGCCTCCTGCATGCCCCCTACTGGCGATCAAGCCCGCAATCTGGGCATGTGTCCTTGACCGGAATCGAACCTGGGACCCCTCGGTCCACAGGTCCACGCTCTATCCACTGAGCCACACCAGCCAGGGCCCACTCCGTTCTTGAGCTCTTGATGGCTACACTCCTGGGCCAGAGGCTCAGTCAGCACATCTGGCCCCAAGTTTCCTGTCGCGGAGGGGCCGCCTCCCTGCGCTGTGAGCTGGGGTTCCACTGTGGCCTGATGGGGCCCCACAGATGCGTCAGGAGGTTATCAGGTGCCTTCAGCCCAGGCCCGCCCGCGCTCAGGAAGGGAAGAAGGGTGTGACTTCGTCGTACTCAGCTTGCGGTGGCTCCCCAGAAAAGTCAGAACGGGGGCCAGGCCTCTGGCAGTGCGCCCGCCCTGGCCCTGGGGACCTGGGGGCCTGCAGATCAGAGGAGCTGAGACGCATCCAGGCCTGGTGAGTGAGCAGCCAGGGGCCGTGGGCCAGGCATTTGCCCTTGGCCTCGGTTTCCCCAAGTGCATGGAGACAGGAGTGGGCTCCTTCAGGACCCTGTGCCCCATGGCCCTGGGTAGGGGGCGTTTCTTTATAGTGTCTTTTGTGGGGGGGTAGGTGGGTCCCATTTCTCCTTGTCAGGCCCCTCCGAGACCTTGCCGGGCTCCAGCGATGTCCTGGGCTGAGGTGGGGTTTTAGAGCCAAAATGACTAGGGCTCCGTGATGTGCAGCCAGAGAGTTCCTGGCCCCACAGTCAGCTCTGGGGTCCCTCCATCTGTCTGTCCCCCCGAGTCCCTGCTTGGTTTCAGTGTTTCTGTCATCCTGGCTTCCCAAGTGCCTCGGGCCTCCCCCAATGCCTCGAACCCAATGTCGCTTAGTTCCTAGAGCTGCCCACGGGACTGGCCTGGATGTGGGGGCCCCAGGCATGACCAGGGGCTGGCCGGCCTCGGACCCGGGCCTTCAGATCGGCGTGCCCACGTGTGTCTCTTCATGTGGGTGTCTGGGTGGAGGGTTTTCAGCTCCCAGGGTGTCCTTGCGGGTCACTGGGCCAGCTCTCGGCCTTCAGTGAGTTACGAAAAGGGGCATCTGTCCTTGGAGACCGAGACCCACTGGGGCAGACATACAGGCCTCAGAGGTCCCCCGGGGACACTCGGCTGAGACGGGGTGCTTTCCAGGGATCTGACCCTGGACCTCACCCACTGCTGATGCCCGGGTGTTGTCATCAGACAGGCCTGGAGTTGTCCCAGGCTGAGGTGGGGTCTCACGGAACCACGTCCTTGTCCCACCCGGGCCCTGGAGGGTTTTAGGGCAAAGCAGTGAGTCTGGTCAGCCCAGGCCTGGGGTTGGGCTCAGTTGGGGTCATTCAGGATCGGGTTTGGGGGCGCTTGCTGGCATGTAGCCCACGTCCTTGTCCTCCCAGCCCCGGGATCCCCAGTGCACCTGCCAATCAGCACAGCCCCTCCCGGGCCAGGGTCAAGGCCCAGGCTGTGGAGTCAGTGCTTGTCGTCATAAGGGTAGCAGCCTGGGCCTGGGCGGGCCCTGCCCACGGTGCCTCGGGGAGTGGGAAGGTGCTCAGCTTCCAGCCGACCGCCAGCCTGGTGTCCGGCATCCGCAGGGAGGATGTGAGCCTGGGTGGGGGGCTCCTGTGGGCGGGGACGGAGATGAGGAAACCCCAGGCAGGGAGAGTCGGCGGCCCATTTCCACCCTCTCTGATTTTCATGCCCGAACAGAGGAAGTGACCTCTTAAGTCCTCCTCGAAGATATTTAAGCAGAAATTCGGGGTTTCCAGTCCTCACCCCCCACCCCTGCCAGGCAGGGCTGTGTGGTCCCATGCTTGCCAAGTTGCTCCACCGCTGGATTCTTGGTTCTACGTGGAAGGGAGAATGAACTGCACACCTTGTTAATGCTCCCCCGGCCCCAGGGTCCCCCTGGGTGGGAAGGGACGGAGGAGGGGAAAGCAGTCTGCGCCTCGCTGACTGAGCATGGGGCTGCTGCTTCCCCATCCCCATGTGGGGGACTCCATCCATGCGTGGATTCAACACATGCTCTTTATCCCCCTTAGCACGGGGGGAAATGAAGCACAGAGAGGTGAAGCGACCTGCCCCAGGTCACACAGCGGGGCCCGGCAGAACGAAACTCACAAAAGAAGGAGCCTGGGGAGTTTCCCCGGGGGAGGGGGCCCTTTAGCTGAACCCTGAGGGATGGGGTGATTTTGCAAGCTCCCTCGCAATCCCAGCTGTCTGCGTTGGTGGCTGGGTGTCTGCTGCCGGTGGCAACGCGTGCGTGGGCAGGCACGCGAGGCCTGGCCCCGGCTCCTCCCTGACCCTGGGCTCGCCGGATGGGTGTGTTGGGCAATGGCTGTGATTGGTGTCACTTTCCCAGGCCGGCCTGGTGCTGGGGTTTCAGAGCCGGGGCTGTCTCCGATGGGGCTGCGGGGAGCTCCCCTCGCAGAGGCGTGGTCACGGCCAAGTGGGTGCAGGCTCCGCGCCACCTTCACAGGCCTGGGCGGGCATCGGTCTGGATAGCTCCTTTGGCAGGACATGTGTGCATGTCCGTGTGTCCACGTGTCGGTGTATCCCGCTGTGTGCCTGTGTGTCTGCTGCAGGTCTGTGTGTGTGGGCTGTACCTGCATCCGATTGTGTATGAGTGTCAGCTGTGCCTGGCTCCATCTCTGCGTGTGTCCTGTGTGTGTGGGTGTGTGTGTGGGTGTGGCTGGAGTGTGCATATGCACCTGTGTGTACAGGTGAGCGTATGTGGTACATATTTCTGTGTGTCTGCTTTTGACTGTGGCTGGGGAAGTGTTGTGTGTGTGTGTGTGTGTACATACGCGCGCGCACATGCATCTGCATTTTTTGTGTTTTCATGGTCACACATGTGCCCACGTGTACCCTACTGTCCACTGTCCTTCCCTGGCTCTATATCCCCTCTGGCCTTCCTGCCTCTCCCTGACCCCTGAAGGCCCAGCTCTCAGCAGTCACCTGGGGAGAGCTGGGCTGGGCCCCCGCTCCCTCCCCACTCCTCCACCTTCCACCCTCCCCGCCAGCCCCCTGCTTCAGCGGCATCCTCCCCGTCTCCCTCCTACCTTCCCGCCCACTCCTCCGTGCCTTCTCCTCTGCAGCCCCAAGCAAGCCTGGCCCTGCTTGCTTCCCCGCTGGGCACGAGCCTCAGCCTGGACACCCTCTCTTCCCAAGGCCCTGACTCAGCCCCTGTGGGTCCTCACCTGTGTGGCTGCTCCCGACTTCCTGCTGGTCTCCCTCTCATCTGGCTGCACAAGCACATTATCCCCAGCACAGCCCTGGCCCGTCCCCTCCTTCCCTGATCAGCCTTCAGGACTGTCTTTGAGACCCCCAGCCTGCACCAGCTCTCCTGGTGGCCCGGCCACCCGGTGCCTTGCCCTAGACTTGCTCTCTCCCAAAGCCAGGAGCCTGCCCTCCCGCCAGCTGCAGACCCCGGCCTGCAAGGTGAGGTGAGCCAGCAAACCGGAGCCCTAAACCCCTGTAACAGGAGGGGCCGTGGGGGGTCTGACTCTTCCGCCCCTTTGTAGCCGGCTGCTTCCCAGACCCTGGTTTTCCGGGGGTGGCTGTGTTTTTTAAGTTCTGCCTTTAAAAAGGAAACCCTGTACCCAGCGGTGTGGCTCAGTGGTTGAACATCAATCTATGAACCAGAAGGTCAGAGTTCGATTCCCGGTCAGGGCACATGCCTGGGTTGCGGGCTTGATCCCGGTGTGGGACTTGCAAGAGGCAGCAGATCAAGGGTTCTCTCCTCATTGATGTTCCTATCGCTCTCTCCCCCTCCCTCTCTCTAAAAATCAATGGAGGGACTATCCTTGGGTGAGGATTTTTAAAAAAGAAAAAGAAAAGAAAGGCTCCGAGCCCATCCACTCCCCCCTCCAAACCCCCCGCCCCTCCTGCCCCCTTCCTCACGCTGTGGCTGGACTAAGGACTCCCCCTTCAGGTGCCGGGAAACCAGTCCAGCCAGCAGAAAAGGGACAGCCATCACATCCTGTGCCGCGGGGACACGCGTGTTGGCCCGGGCTTCAGGCAGGGACCAGAGGCTCAGGGAAATCACTCCGCCTTCCTGGCTGCCCCGCCCGATTGGCAGGGCCCCACCCTGCCCCGTGGGATTGGGGAGGTAGCTTTCCACAGGGACAGGCCTGATCTGGCTCGGAAACCCGGGCACGTGAGGGAGGTGTGTCTCTGGGGTCTGACGTCGGTCCTGGGAAAGGCTTCTGATGGATCCTGCTCAGATCGCAGGTGCGTGGCTAGACCCCAGGGTCCCACCACGGCCAGGCTGGGGGTGTCCCCTCCTGTGGCCTGGGACCAGGAACAGGCAGCCTGACAAACGGGTCTTCCAGGCCCCTCGACGCTGGCGTGTGCGTCTGTTCACCGCTCAGGCCTGGGACGGAAAGGCCTTCAGAGTGACTTCACTCACCGCGAGGCTTGTCCTTCTTGCCCACAAATCCCCTGCACCAAAGCTAGGGCCTGACACATACAGTGAGTCACTTAAGTACAGGGTGAATGAGGGACTGAAAAGCCACTATCTGTCTGTTTTTCAACATGTAGGGGTGTCCCTTCACGTGAAGACTGGCCCCTTTTTCATTTTATTTTTAAAAATATGTGGTTGTTTTTTTTTAATATATATATTTTATTGATTTTTACAGAGAGGAAGGGAGAGGGATAGAGAGTTAGAAACATCGATGAGAGAGAAACATCAACCAGCTGCCTCCTGCACACTCCCTACTAGGGATGTGCCCACAACCAAGGTACATGCCCTTGACTGGAGTCGAACCTGGGACCCTTCAGTCCGCAGGCCGACGCTCTATCCACTGAGCCAAGCCGGTTAGGGCCAAAAATATGTGTTTTTATTGATTTCAGAAAAGAAGGGAGAGAGAGAGAGAGTGAAACATGAATGATGCGAATCGATTGGCTGCCTCCTGTACGCCCCACACTGGGGTGGAGCCCGCAACCCGGCCTGTGCCCTGACCGGGAATCGAACCGTGACCTCCTGGTTCCTAGGTCGACCCGGAGCCCCGGAGCCCCGGCGGCCGGGCAGGACTGGCCCCTTCCTCTGAGGCTGTCAGGTGCCCCTGAGGCAGCAGCTGGGAAGTGGCTTCTCTCGAGGAAGCAGGAGAAATGCCCGGGCTCTTTCTTTTTCGGTTCGTTTTCCAGGAAATTGAACATCTGCTGGGAGTGAAAGAGCGGCTTTGAGCTGGCTCCAGAACCATAGCCGGACAGGAAAACGTCAGCGTCTTTGCCATCCCGGCTTCCCCAAAAAGAGGTCATGTGCTCGGGCATATTGTGAGCGATGCGATTCCCATTTCCTTGGGGAGAAGCCACCGGAGAGGGCGGGGCAGAGGCTCCGGGCGGGCCTGTCCCCGCCTGGCAGCCAGGGGGGGCCTGCCCTTCTAGAGGACGTGGGATGGGCACATGTCGGGGTCCCGCACCCCGAAGGCCACAGACGGCTCTCCTGGGGCTTCTGCCGAGGCCACACTGTACGGCCACGCCCGCGTCCACTCACAGGATTTAGTGAGGGGGGCGGTGGGGAGTCACCCACATGTGTGCACATCCTCGGGAGTTACAGTCTGGCTGAGGAGACACGCCCACGGTTGTAAGAATGGACAACTCTGAAGAGTGCTACAACGAGGGGTACCATCATGCTCTGGGAGGGTCCGGGGAGCAGGGGCAGGAGCCAGCCTGGGGTGGGGGCAGGTCAGAGAGGGCTTCCCTGCAGAGGTGACGCTTGGGCGGGACCTTGACGCCCAGGCAGAGGAGCAGGTGGCGTGCTGGGAGCAGCCTGTGCAAAGGCCCTAGGGCGCGAGGATTCAGCTCCCCGAGGGGCTGAAGAGGACCAGGAAGATGGCAGGCCGCAGAGGCGTGAGCGAGGCCGGGAGGGGGCAGGTCCTGGTGGCTGTGGTCACGACCCTGGCCTTCCCCGAACGGCAGTGGGGCACCCGGGGAGTGGGCCGGGGCTGTGTGGTACAAGCCCGTCCAGAGGGGCTGCCATGGCAGCAGAGGATTTTGTAAGTGGCTCCGTGTCCCCGTCCCTCCTCTCCTCTCTCCCTCTCTGGTCACTTCCTGCCACATCTGCCGTTCTCTGAACGGGGCCTGTGGGGTCTCGCCCGCCTGTGGCCTCATGCAGTTATCTGGACGTGGGACGTACAGCATCTCTTTCCTGGGTTCTGACTTCAATGAAAGCATTCTCTCTAGACCCGCAGAGAGCGGCCTCCTGGGCCAAGCCCCCTCCTCACCTCTGGCAGCCCCCCCCACACCGACTCCCCCACCCCAGGTGTGGTCTCCTATCTCCCCACGAGGAGACCCCTTCGTATTCCTTTCCGTCGAGCCTTTGCTCCCTCCCGGCTGTGTGTGTGCCCTTCTGCTCAGGACCCCCCCTCTCAGGCCTCAGTTTCCCCACCTACAGGGTAAAGACAGCGGTTCCTGCCTCGTGAGGTGGTGGTGAGGGTTCACTGAGCTCGCCCGTGGGACACGCTCGGCGCTGGGCCCGGCGCACAGAAGAGTCCGGAAACGTGCCGATCGCCGCGGCCGGGCGCACGCCTGGGCACCAGGACCGTGTTTGGCAGGAATGGGATGTTTCCAAATCGGCGTTGTATGTTGTCATCGGGAGGAAGACAGGGCTCCTTGGACTTCCTGATCCTCGGCTCATGGTGAGGGCTGTTTTACTTCCATGGCTGCTCAGTGCTCAGGGCTGTGGAGGGACCCCAAGAGGCTCTGTGGGGCGGTGGTCCTCTCGCCTGTCCCCTCACCTCACAGAGGCCCTGGGCAGCCCTCGTGCCTGGCCATTCCGCTTCAGAGATGTGCCGGCCCCCACCGGCCTTTTTGGCTTGAGGGTTCCCTGCAGAGGGGCCTGGTCTAGGTCTAGGGTGAGCTGGACAGCAAGGTTCCAGCATAGAAGTGAGTCCTCTCTCTCTCTCTCTCTCTCTCTCTCTCTCTCTCTCTCTCTCTCTCTCTCTCTTTCCCTTCTCTGCTGTACTTCCCTGGATACGTGTTTGGGCCACTTGGAAGGGGGATCAGTTATCCAATTCGGGGGAGCTCCTGGGAGCAGGGGGACACACCAGGTCCCAGAAGAGCTGTGTCGTGGTTCTCAAGCCGAAGCGTCCCCCAGCCCAGCGTGACCTCATGACCTCCTGGTAGAATCTTGCTCACCCTGGGGTTTATGTAACGACGTCTTTCCCAACCGTCCTCACAGTCACCCTATGACATAAGCAAACGTGAGCCTCGTCTGCCCCAGCGGCTGGCGGGCAGGAGTTCAAAAAAAGTGCCTACTAAGCGCCGGGGTCCTCCGAGCGCGATCTCACTGAGTCACGCTGACCACCCCGTCAGGAGCACTGGCCATCGCATCTTACGAAGCGGAGGTACCGCTCCCATGCCATCCAACGGAGCGTTTTAAAGTGCACACTCAGTGTTGTTGTTTTTTTATGTATTCACAGGATTGTGCAACCTTCGCCACTACCTAATTCAAAAACATTTCATCACCCCAAAGAAACCCTGTCCGTTAGCCATCACTGCTCATCCCCAGGTCCTCCCCCCCCGCCTCAACCCCAGCCCTGGGAAGCCACGTCTGTCTCTATGGGAACCCTAAAATACGTGGCCTGCGTGACTGGCCGCTCTCATGTGGCTTCATGTCTTCAAGGCTCGCCCGCATGTCCTCTTCATGGCTGAACGATATTCCGTTGTACGGAGAGACCGCAGTTTTAAAATCCATTTTATGCTGGTGGTCATTGGGGTTGCGGCCATGCTGGGGCTGTTGTGAATAAATGCTGCTCTGAACACGTGTGTGCACATCCGTTTTCAACTCTCTCGGGCCTATGTCTAGGCGTGGGGCAGCGAGGTGTCTGACACCTCTATGCTTAACCCTTTGAGGAACTGCCAGACGGTCTCCCGAAGCGGCTGCCACGCCGTGGCACGTTCACACCAGCGGAGCCCCGGGGTTCGGATTCCCCCACATCCTCTCCAGCACTTGTCACGTCTGCCTTTGATGATAGCCACTCCCGAGAGGGTGTGAAGTGGTACCTCACTGTGGCTTTGATTTGCATTTCCCTGACGGCTAGTGATCTGGAGCATCTTTTCTTGTCTTTCTCTTTTGGAGAAATGTCTAATCGAATCCTCTGTCCGTTTAAAACAAAATTTATGTATGTATATTTTTTATTGATTTTAGAGAGAGGAAGGGAGAGGGAGAGAAACATCAGTGATGAGAGAGAATCATTGATCCGCTGCCTCCTGCATGGACTCTCCTGGGGATCGAGCCCGCAACCTGGGCCTGTGTCCTGACCAGGAATCAAACCGTGTGACCTCCTGGTTCATAGGCCAACCCGCAACCACTGAGCCACACTGGCCAGGTCATTTTTGTTTGTTTGTTTGTTTTTTAAATATAATCCCCCCCCCCCAGAATTTTGGGGGGTTGGTCCTTCCGGGCCTCACGAGGATTCCCGATCACCTCGCTGCAAAGGCACAGCCCACACGGCCGTGAACTTTCACGTGCAGCTGGGGAGGCACAGAGGCATCGAAGACACTCGCTTTGCAAATGTCCCTCACGGCTGCGGTCTCTTCCGTGTTTCAAAGGACGAGGTTCTTAATGGCCTTGTCCTCGGGCTCGCGTCGGGCGCAGCTGGTGCCACGAACAGGCTGCACATGGCCACGGCCTCCTCGGCACGACCGACGTTCCTTCCCTTCTCGGTCACCTTGGAGGCAGGGGCCCACGGGAGAGGCTCCTCTGCCCATGTCCGAACCGGGTTGCTTGTCTCTCGATCAGCTGTCCCACTGTCACCTACAGAGTGGACACTGAGGCTCAGAAAGGCGCCGTGGCTGGATCGAGAACACTGGGCTCAGCCCCGCCGGCCTGGCTCCGTGGTTGAGTGTCGACCTGTGAACCAGGAGGTCACGGTTCGATTCCCGATCAGGGCACATGCCCGGGTGGCGGGCTCCATCCCCAGTGTGGGGCGTGCAGGAGGCAGCCGGTCCATGATTCCCTCTCATCATGGATGTTTCTCTCTCCCTCCCTCTCCTTTCCTCTCCGAAATCAATAAAAACATATTTTAAAAAAACAAACACTGGGCTCACAAGTGGCTTGGTCTCCGACCCCCACCCAGCAGGTCAGGGGCCAGCGTCTCTCCACTCAGGGGACCCGCGGTGTGGCCTGCCATGGTGGCCCGTCCCCCAGGCCACCCCGGCCTCTGCCCTTGCAGAGGGCGTCCCAGGAAGCGAGGAAGCAGCAGTTCTGAGGAACCCAGCCGGCCCTCTCTCCCCCTCCAAATCACGCGGAACCGGCTGACGTGGCCCGGGAAGAGGGGACGGCCCAGGTGCTGTGGTCAGGGAGCCTATTTATACCGACTGCGCCGTGTTGCAAGCTCTTCCTGCTGGCGACAGGGACGTCATCGGGCGCTGACCTCACCAGAAACGCTGACGCATCTCCCCTTCACGCTCCGCTCTGATGGGCAGCCGGGCCTCCTCGCCTGGGGGCCCCTCGGGGTCCTCCTGCCCATCGCTGCCCCTCCCACCCAGCTCTGGGATCTCACCCAGCGTCCTGACTTCCTGTCGCCCTCCAACCACGCCCTCTTGTAAGCGGTGATGGGCTGGATGGTGTTCCTCGGTCCAAGCCTCCAGAGCCTCAGCATGTGAGTGCGTTTGGAGATGGGGCCTGGGAAGAGGCGATGAAGGTTAAGGAGGTCATGGGATGGGACCTCATCGAACAGGACTGGCGTCCTTACAAGAAGAGGAGATGAGAACACAGACACGCACACGGGCCGAGGGAGGACCACGCGAGGAGGCAACGAGAAGGCGGCCACCTGCAAACCCAGGAGAGAGGCTGCAGGATGCCGTCGGCCTTGCTGACACCTTGCCGACCCCTGACTTCGAGGTCCAGGACGGAGAGAAAACACATTCCTCGTGCATCTGCCGCCCAGGCTGTGGCATTTTGGTCTGGCATCCCGAGAAAGACGACAGATGAGCCGTTTCTGCCTTTGGTAGCCCTGGTCCCCGGGGCCTGCCCAGGCACCTCTGTGAGCCCCGTGCTCACAGCATGGGCTTTCACATGGCCCAGCTCTGGAATGATGCCCGCTTCTGAAATGCCACCACACATAGTGACCTCAGGCAGGTGACGTCATGCCGCTGGGCCTCAGAGGCATATATATATTTATATACTGGAGGCCCGGTGCACAAAATTCGTGCAAGGGGCTCGGCCCTCGCAGCTGCAATGGCTTGCCTCGGCCCTTGCAGCCCCGGCTTCGTCCGGAAGGTCGTCCGGCTGTCCAGTCTAATTAGCATATTACGCTTTTATTACTATAGATAGATATATATTTATATATTCAATTGAGTTCAGAGAGAAAGGGAGAGAGAATGAGAGATAGAAACATCAATGATGAGAGAGAATCATGCATCGGCTGCCTCCTGCACGCCCCCTACTGGGGATGGAGCCCGCAACCCGGCCATGGGCCCTTGACCGGGAATCGAATCGTGACCTCCTGGTTCACCTGTCGACATTCAACCACTGAGCCACGGCAGCCGAGCTCAGAGGCCTTTTTCAGCCTCGGAGACAGTCGGCCTCCCTGGACCAGGGGGAGTGGAGGAGGATGCACATGGCTGTCCCCCATGGGCGGAGAGAGGGCCCAGGAGGAGGAGGTGAGAGGGCCCAGGAGCTGCCCGGCCAGACCTGGCCCTGGAGCCAGGCCCCGAGCTTCTCTGAATTTCAGTTTCCTCGTTAAAGGAGCCAGCACACCCCTGCCGGCCGCTCCCCCTCACGCGGCTGTTGCAAAACAAGAGCGGGGATGTGAAATGAAGAAGGAGCGGCGTGGCATGGGCGCAGGAAGCAGCCTTGCGGGGGTGGGCACTGAAATGAGGAATTTAGCGGAAGCAACATGCTCAGAGGAGAATCCAGAACTGGCCCTTGGGGTGGCGATGGTGGGGTGATTGGGCACAGTGGGGTGATTGGGCACGGTGGGGTGATTGGGCATAGTGGGGTGATTGGGTATAGTGGGGTGATTGGGCATGGTGGGGTGATTGCGTATGGCACAGCAAGCGCCGTGCTGGGGTGCCAGGGAGTGGGCGGGGCTGAGGAGCCGCCTGGGCATGGGGGTGCATCTGGTGGTACCCGCTGTGGAGCCGCAGCACCTGGGTGGCTGGCGCAGGGGTGGCAGGGGGACATTTGCTGAATGAATGAAGGCTCGATTGGTCGTCTCTGCAGAGGGGACGGCCGGTGGGCACAGCGTTGGTGGCCATGACCGGTGCCAGGGTTGGAGGTGGACAGGAGCGCCTCAGCCCTGGACCTGGTCTTCGCCCGTCCAGGCTCCGGAGGCCCAGCTGGAGCAGCCCAGGCCTCCCTGGCAGCCCGCAGAGGCCCCGCCCTGGCTCCCCAGCCTCGGACACCCCCCTTCCTGCCAGAATCCCGAGGCCTCGGGCCAGCGACCTTCTCCCAGGCCCGGCCAACGTGCTGGACCACCGGGCGGGGCCTGCAGGCCTGGGCGGCCCCTCTGCCCCCTTTGCCCCCACCTGGGCCTCCGTTTACCCGATGGTGAGGGAGCTGGTTGCCTAGGGAGGCACCGTCTCCAGGGCCCCTTCCCTCTGACACTCAGAGGCCTGTGAGACTCCGAGGACCAACCCATGATCGCTATCTTTCAGAGAAAGTGAAACCTGGTGCCAACCGTCACCACGGCGACTCCCCCTCCCCGGCTGGTTTCCCCTCTGAGCTCACGGCTTCCCCCTCTCTTCCACTCCCCCCTACAACCCTCCCCCCGCCCCCCCCACACACACACCTAGTACTTGGAATTAGGCTTTCATCTTTCCTTTTCCCTTCAAAGAACCTTTGCCTTTTATGTCCATGACGCTAGCGGCCTGTGAGGTGGGCCGGGAAAGGCTTTCAAATCCTCCTCTTGCAGGTGGGCCGAGGCCCAGGGAGGTGAGGCAATCCGCTCAGGTCCCGGAGCGGGGCAGCGGGCTTGAACCCGTTTCCCCGGGGAGGACCCAGTGCCTGCTTCTCCCCGGGGGACCCTGCTATAGGGGAAGGGCCTGGCTGCTGGGGTGCAGGGGGCTCGGGGGCCACAGGAGATGCCAGGAGCCCCGCTGGGGGACGCAGGTCCTGGGGCCGGACCACAATCTCGGGGCTGCCAGCCCGGGTCTGGCTCTGTGCCCAGAGCCCAGTGGTTTCCGCTCACAGATGTCCCAACAGCCCCGCGGGAGGGCGGAAAGGGCACCCGAAGAAGGAAGATGTCTTGCTCCCCTCGGCCCCAAACCACAGTGGCCGGGAGGCCACCGGCTCCTGGGCCAAGACGGACCCGCGGGCCAGCCAGGGGCCTGGCCGGCCGACCCGCCCCGCCGTCCCCGGCCCAGCGCCTCGCCGATGGCGCGGACCCCCGGCTCCCGTGGCCCAGGAAGGCTGAGGCTGCACTTTGCATCATCCTTGGGCGTGGGGCTGACCTCGAAGAACGAATTCGAAGAAAACAGGAGGAGGAGCAGGCATGCCGCGGTGCCCGGCGCCCATTGGTCGCCCGTGGAAACTTTGGTTTTTGGGGTCATGTTCCCAGAAGGCCTGCCCTCCCCCCTCCCCTCCCCACCCACCTCAGGAGGTGTTGGCCAATCGCTCGGGCAGGCAATAAAGTGGCTGTCAGCCCGCAGGGCTCCCAGGCCGGAGGTGTCACCCCCGACAAGCACAGGCCAGAGCTTGGACACCCAGCATGTGGGCACAGCCTGTGAGGAGGACGCTGCTCAGTAAGTACTTCCTTCCTCCCCGCCAGCACCCACTTGCTGTGAGCCACGGGCGTCTGCGGGGAGCAGGGTACCTACCCTCTGTCCCCCGGGAGCTGGGGAGACCGGGCCCCTGGGGCAGAAAGAAGGATGCTGAGACTGACAGAGAGCAGCAGGTCAGGCAAAGACAGGGGTCCACGGAGAACACGGCATCTCCACAGGGTGGAGCAGGGGCATTCCAGGAGGGCTTCCAGGGGGAGGCAACGCGGAGACAGCTCAGGGAGCCCGGGGAGGGGACTGATTGGGTGAGAGGCTGGGGCAGCAGGAGGGAGGTGGGGGTTGTGCTGTGGAGAGGAAGCTGTAAAAGCTGAGCAGGAAAACGGGGCACGCCGTTTGGGGGGCCTCCTTCTCGCCTTGATTTGCAGGGTCACACTCCGCCAGGCAGGGGCCCTGGAGCCCACACAATCACACAGCCACATAGCCACACCCACAGGGTGACACATGCAGAGCTACGTGACATCATCCGGAACCCTCAATCTCACCAACCCGGGAACCCCCACATGCAGCCCGGGGCCCCACGGTGGATGGGGCCCATCCGATCTCTTCAGTCGCACACAGACCTGCCCATGCCGCAGGCACATACCCTGGCCCACACGAACACTCAGCGGACACCTGGGGGGCGGGGAGGGGGCCCAGCGGGCGCTGTGCCCGAGGCCCCGGCCCCTCCGCCCTCCCCAGCAGCATCTTCCCCGGGGCCGGGTGACAATTAGGAAGGGAACTGGTGTCACTGCCTTCCGGGCCATTGCACCACAGGCCCCTTCCGACCACGTGGCTGCTGGTGAGTGGGGGGAGGCGGGCGAGCGGTCACTGTGCCCGGCCCCCTCCACCCCAAACGTTCCCACAGGCTCCCAGCATCCCTGTGGGCCTGGCAGACAGGAGTGGCCACCCATATGGAGAGAGGAGGAAGGCTCCAGGTTGGGGGACAGGCTGGCCCTGTGTGACTTGGGCAACCCTTCTTCAGCTCCTCGGTTTTCCTGTCAGTAAAATGGGTCGGTCACAGGGGGCCCAGGGGCCTGGGGCAGTAGCCGTCCCTTAGCCTGGAGGTGTTGCCAAGAGCAATCGCACCTGGTCCACCCCTGTCGGCTCCGGGTCCCCTGGCCTCCTCTCCACGGCCTCCTTGGTGAATTGCAGCCGCTGTTTTGGGTGCTGGGCAGTGCCTCCCCGGTGCGCCCGTGTGCAGGCAACCTGGGAACCCGCTGCCCAGAGCCGGGAGGATGGGTGCACCCTCTGAGCGCCCTCCCCCACCCCCGAAAGCCCCCCACCCATGGCTTCCTCGCCAAGTCAGGTAACACCCCCTCTTTCTGCCCCAGTTCTGATCCTCAGACTCCTGTTCCTGAACCCCGTGGTCACGGGCACCTGCTCGGGCAATGGCCAGGAGCTCCTCACGCAGCTGTGGAACCAGGCGAACATCATGCAGGACACCAGCTTGCTCCTGGACCCCTATGTGAGCGCCCGCCCCGGGGGCAGCTGAGTCTCCGAGAACTTGGGCTTAGGGCAGGAGGGAGCCCCAGAGAGGATGGGAATGGGGGTGGAAACCAAGTCCCCGTGTTATTCCAGAACCGCGTCTAACCTCCCCCCGAGGCCTAACCCCCGAGACAATACAGCTTCCCTAGCTCGGGGGGCCTGGAGGGTGAACCCAGCCGCAGCGCCTCAACCCTTCGTCTGCCCGGCACACTGACTGCACACCCACCACGTGCCTGTCCTCAGCCCCCGAGACGCAGCCGCGGACAAAACAGTCCTGCTCTCCCGAGGCTCACGGTCACCTTCCCACGGACATGCCCCGCACCACGGTCACCGCCTGTGCGGTCACCCCACTAGGCCCCCTGCATCCCTCCGACCCTGCCTGCAGTGGCCGGGGAGTCCTCTCCCCTCTTGGGCCTCAGTTTCTGGATCTGTACAATGGGCAGATTAGGTAGGGGGTGGACGAGGTCGAGCGTTTCAAGGCTGACCAGAGCAGACGTGTGTGTGTGTGTGTGTGTGTGTGTGTGTGTGTGTGTGTGTGTGTACGTACGTGCACACAGTGGGGGCTCCAGCACTCACCCCCTGATTCTCCTCTCCCCCCCAGATCCGCATCCAAGGCCTTGACGTGTCGGGACTGAAAGAGAGCTGCCAAGAGCGCCCCGGGGTCTTTCCCAGCGCGCAGGCCCTGCAGGGGCTCAGCAGGAGGGGCTTCCTGCGGACCCTCCACACCCAGCTGGGCCGGGCGCTGCACAGACTGGCCGCGCTCCAGCAGGACACCCCCGACGTCCCGGCCTGGGGGATGGCCAAGAGCTACCTCCTTGGGATCGGGAACAACATCCACTGCATGGCCCAGCTGCTGCCGGGCGCCCCGGAAACGGCTGAGCCCACGCAGGCGCGCCCGGGGACCGCCCCCCGGCCCACCACCGCCCCCAACACCTTCGCGCGCAAGTTGGAGGGCTGCCGGTTCCTGCACGGCTTCCACCGCTTCATGCGCTCGGCGGGGCAGGTCCTCCGGGAGTGGAGGGAGACCCTGAGCCCGAGGAGCCGCAGGCACAGCCCCCGCCAGGCCCTGCGGAGGGGGGTGCGCAGGGCGCGCGGGACACAACCCTCCGGGAGGGGCAGGAGACTCATGCCCAGGGGGCAGCTGCCCCGGTAGCCTTAGGGGTCCCCCTCCCCGCCTGCAGGGGAAGGATCAGCTGGTGCTCCTCAGGAAGCTCCCCGGGTCTCCACACCTGCTTCCCATCTCTCCAAAGTGCACTTTAAGGGTGAGAGAGCCCGGGAGGCTCCTCTACCTCCTCCCGGACGGGGAGACAGGACCCCACCGTTGTGCCTCCCCGAGCTCCCCCATCCCAGTGGGGTGGCTGGGTCAGGCCACGCGGGGCCAACTTTCCATTGATTCAGGGGTCTGATGACACAGGCTGACTCATGGCCAGACTGACCGCCACCCCCCACTCCGCTGCCCGGAGGTCTGCCGGCCTGCCCTCTCATGACTTGCAGAGTCGTGGCCCCCAGACTTCCTCCTTTCCGTGGCGGCTTGGTTCTGAGGAGGAGGGGGGTGGTCAGGGCCTGAGCTGGCCTCCGATGCCTCATCGCCAGACACCTGGACGTCTGGGTGACCTCACTTAGGCAGCTATGACAGGGGCAGAGTGTCCTGCAAGAGATACTGATGGCCCAAGGAAAGGGGTTCAGGGCCCGGCGTGGCCCCTCGCTCACTGTGTGACCTCAGGCCGGGCCACTTGACCTCTCCGGCCCTCGGCTTTGTCTTCGTGAATGGAAGGGGTTGGGGACCCGGTAAAGCCGGGCCTGTCAGCTGCTGGGACTCACTGACATAGGATGGGTTTCAAGTTCTTTCCGTAAACGGGGACACGCAGGGCAGGGACCCGGGTGCAGACTGAATTCCGTGCCGGGGACTTCCCAGCCCGCGCCGGGCAGCGCCTGCCTGGCCTTGGGTTCTGGCTGCCGGCTGCTCCCCCTGGTGGTGGGCCTTGGAATGTTTCTCATGCTGAAACCAATTGTCCTCCTGAAGGGTTCTGGGCCAAGTCCCTGGAGGAACATGATTAATTTATCGATTTTTTTTTTTTATCAGTTTGTATCTGTTTTTTTTTTTTTTTTAAACATTTTATTTATGAGGCTTATTTATGATGTGTATTTAATGTTAATATTGTGCCAACGTATATTTAAAACGTGCCTGGTTTCTAAGCCCCTGTGTCTCTGTGTTGCCTTGGGGGAGAGGTTTGGGGGAAGGCTGGCCTCTTGGAGAGGGGGTGCCCCTAGCTGGCAAGGTCACAAGCGCCACCACTGAGGACCGGACTGGAGCTCCCTGCCGGTCCGGGAAGGGAAGTCTCACGCGCCAGTCTGACTGTGGGGGCGTCTTCAACGCAGACAGAGCGTTTGCTGTGTCTGACAGGCCTCCCTCGAGACGCTGGGGCCTTGGCGGCCGGGGTTGGGGGGTACGTGGGCAGGGGTGCAGGCTGGATGGAGTGTCTGGCTCGCTCTGGCCCATGTGGGTGTGTGGCTGGGGTCTGTGTGCCGATGCGTGTTGCATGAAATGAACAGGATAATAATGGATCCTGCCTCAGATGTGGGCTATGGCCTGGTGTGCGCTTGGAACTGCTCTCTGAAGGGCCCTGGGGGTATGGGGATCCCTTCTGGCCCCCAGAAAACGGGGCTGCCTCTCGGTGCTCCAGGCCCCACCTCAGAAGAGGCACCTGTAGGCGGATGGATGATGTGCTAAGGCAGAAGCTACCAAGGAAAGGCCAGTGGAAGCCGGTGAACTTGACCTGGATCAGGCCCTGGCTACTCTTCCTTCCTGGGATTGGGGCTGAAGGTGGGAGCCGTCCCATGCGGGACTCTCTCCAATAGATAGGACCCACTTGGCAGATGAGAAGACTGAGGCTCAGAGAGTTCGAGTCCCCTGGCCTCGTCCTCAGAGCACTTTCCTGCGGAGGGAGCATGTATTGAATGAAGGTCCCTCCGATGCCAGGGCAGGGAGCATCTTCCTGCTCCCCTCCAGCCTCTGTCACTCTGCTGACCATTTCCTGAGTCCCGAGGGCACAGAACCCTCAGGGGAGGGGCAGACAGACAACAGACAAGCAAAAGTGCTCACAGGAGTGTCGTCGGAGACGGCGGGGTCGGCTCGGCGACATGAGCAGGCGCGGTCACAGAGAGTGGGAGAGTCAGGTGGTGGGGGGTGTCAGGGTGGCATCCGGAAGAGGTGACATCCACGCCTCGGCCTAAAGGATACAGGTACCTCCGAGCAGGGGCAAAGGCACTGAGCATTCAAGGGCCAGAGTTCCCCAAACGGCCTGGAGAGCAGAAGCATCTTGTTCAAGGTCACAGTGCAGGGCTCAGGCGAGGCCTCTCAGGCCCTGGCTCCCACCGGCCATCTTCCTGAGCCGCTACCCAAAGTATCCCAGGCTATTCCAGCAGCTAGTAAGGGCCCCCCGCTGCCCCCCTCCCCCCCGCCCCGGACTCTCCCTTCACTTGGGTTCCTGCCACACTGGGCGCCTTTGGGCTGCCGAAACGCCAGGCTCTCCCCTCCTACAAAGCCTTCGCCTATGCTGTTCCCTCTGTCTGGCATGCTGTTCCCTGTTCTTTTTGTGAATGTACCCTAACAAGTCTCCCCCAGCACCCACGGGCTGGGTTCAGCAAGTTGGTTATTTGTTCTCTCAAAACTGCCCCATCAGACGCGAAGAGACACATCAAAGAACGTATATACTCACTAGAGGCCCGGCGCACAAAAATGTGTGCACTGGAGGGGTGGGTCCCTCAGCCCGGCCTGCCCCCTCTCACAGTCCGGGAGCCCTCAGGAGATGTCCTACTGACGGCTTAGGCCCGCTCCCCTCTGTGGGAGGCGACCAGGCCGATCAGGGGAAGGTGCCACCCCCATCACCCTGCTGCTGCTGCCACTGCCGGCCCTTGCAGCCGCTGTGGCTTTGTCCAGAAGGACGTCTGGAAGGACATCCAGAAGACATCCAGTCTATCAAAAGTATTGGTCAGTCTAATTAGCATATTACCCTTTTATTAGTATAGACATGCATAGCTCACGGATACAGGCAGTAGGGCAGCGAACACCTGGTGGGTGGGTAGGGGCTGGGAGGAAGGGGGTAAGGGGGGGAAACGGGAGATATCTGTAATGCTACCAACAACAAAAATACATGAAAAAACCCCCCCCATCAGGGTCCGCACAGGATGGTGTCTGCATCACCATCCACATCCCTCACTACCTGGAGCTGCTGAGGATGGAGGCCGCCTCCCCTCCCCCGCTCTGTCCCGGCACCCAGCCCCATGCCTGCACCCGGTGGGCGCTCAGGGCAGAGGAGGCCCTGGAGGGAGTCACAGCCCGAGGAGTGTGCCAGGCAGCGTGGCCCGGACGGGCTCCCCAGGTGCCCCGCCCCAGCTTGGGGTGGGGTGGGGGTGGGGGGTTCCTCGGCTGGCTGCTGGGAAGCTGTGGGTGGCAGGTGGCAGACACCAAACGCCAGGCTCGCTCAGGGGCTCGGAGCGGAAGGGGGGGCTGGCGCTGCCGCGGTCGTGCGGTTGCCCACGGCGAGGGCAGAGGTTGGTCTGCGGAGGAAGAGCTGGGAAGCCCAGGGTGCGTCACCCCACCTCTGGCTGGGCCCCTGGCCAGCCCCCACCTCTGCGGATAAGGCCCAGGAGCGGGACCTGAGCTGGCACCCACTCCCCAGGAAGCAGATCCAGGGTCTCCAGACTCTGGGGCAGGGGTCCCAGGCCCCCCCAACCCCCCATGAGGATTTGTCACCTCCCCACTGTCTCCTGAGGAGATTACAGCCTCAGGTGCCCAAACTGGCATCCCCATCCCGTTCTTTCCAAGCCCACACCCAGGAGCACCCGTGGGCGCCTCAAGGCCAAACTCATCCCAACCTCTCACCATTCTGCTTCTTACTGCCCCAACTGAAGTCCCAGAACCCCACCCCACCCCCTTCTCTTCCCTCAGCCTCTCCCCCCACTCATTGATCACAAAGACCTGCACCCCATCGTGGGCACATGCCTTCTCCTCCCACCACCAGCCAGGCCTTGGCTCCCTGCAACTGGCCTAACCTCTCACCATCATGTCTTCTGCTCACAGACCTTTGATGACTCCCCCGTCTGGCTGCCTGTGGCATCAACTCCCAATCCCTCCCCACAGCAGCCAGCCCCCTGCTCAGGGCCAGCCAACCTGCCGGCTCAGCTCAGCACACTCAGCCGCCCCCCGCCACCCCCCCACCCCGGCCTCCCGGCCTCCCCAAGGCCTGCATTTCCCTTCCCGCTCCTCCCACCACCACCCAGAGGGTCAGCTTAAATGTCTCCTCCTTCTTTTCCTTTTTTTAAAAACGTATTTTAATTGATTTCAGAGAGGAAGGGAGAGGGAGGGAGAGATAGAAACATCCATGATGAGAGAGAATCATGGGTCAGCTGCCTCCTGCATGCCCCACGCTGGGGATGGAGCTCGCAACCCGGGCCTGTGCCCTGACTGGGAATCGAACCGTGACCTCCTGGTTCATAGGTCGGTGCTCAACCACAGAGCCACGCCAGCCGGGCTGTCCACCAGATCTGATGTGATTTCCCCCCTTTTCTTGTGGGATGAGAGTTAAAATGAATTAACTTGAGAGTTAAAATGAATTTAACCCCAGCCGCCTGCCTGAAGCTCTGGAACTTCCCGGCTGGGCCTCCACTTTCCCCTCCGCACAGTGGGCCAGCCTGGCCCGCCTCCCAGGCCGGGGCAGATTTTCGGGGAGACAACACACACGCACACACATGTGCACGCACACACACGCACACACACGCAGCGCTCTCCCCACAGTCACCAGCTTCCCTGAGCAGGTGCACCAGCCACGTTCCCTTTCTTCTCTCTCGTTTTCCCTTTTCTTTGGTTTCCTTTCCTCACGGCTTTGTCCCCGTCTCCCCGCCCCACCCCAGGCCCAGAGCCCGCGTGTCCACAGAACCCCGTTCCACGGGAGGGAAGGTCACAGTCCAGCCAGCGGGGAGGCCCTGGCCAGGTGGCCCCACTTCCTGGGGCGTCCCGAGGGCTGGGCGGGGAGGGGAGGGGCGAAGGTCCTGGAGGGAGGGTGGCAGGTGGGGCCCCGGAGCGTGTGGAGGCGGGCAGGCCGGGCCAGGTGGCTCAGGCTCCGAGGTGTGCCGGTGGGCAGTGGTGGCGGGCGAGGCACTGTGTCCAGGGGGAGCGCAGCCCTGTGACTCCCGGGGACCTGGATGGGAGCATGGTCTGGGTGCACACGGCCCGTGGCAGGTCTGAGTCAAAACACCTAAGGCCGACCCTGGCTGGTCATGCGGAGGGCTGCCCAGTCATCGCCTTATGCCTGGGCCACTCAGAAGGGCCGGGCGCCGCCCTGTCCGCGGTGACTCAGGGCCCAGCCGTCCTGCCACGCAGCACGGGCAGGGGCTGGAGGCACGGGGACGCCCCCCCTGCCCCCCTCGGGGTCCCACGTCTCCCCTCGGCCACCCTGAGGCCCCTGCCTCACCTGTGCCAGGGGCAGTCTGGCCAGAAACCTGGGGTTCTCTGCCCCTGTTGCCCCCAGCCCTTCATCGGGGGTGGGGGGTGGGGTCGAAGTGGGGGGAGCCTTAGAGCCACCCGGCCCTCGACGACGGGAAGTCAAGTGGGGGGTGGGGTGAGGAGCCGGCTCCAGAGAAGATTCAGCCGGAGAGGGAAGCGGAGGGGGCCCGGGCCCCGAAGCCGACAGTGTCCCACGAAAGATCCAGCACTCACCCCGCAAGACGCTGGAGGGTCCTGGGCCGGCACAGACCACACGGTAGGCTCCCCAATGGGGCTGGGCTGGGGGGGGGCAGATGCCAGCCCCCCAAATGTATCCTCAGCAGGGCAATCATTCCCTCCCCCCTCATGCCTCTGGGAGGCAGCTGGTGGCCCGCATGGTCCTCTGGGCCTCAGTCGCTCCATCTGTGTAATGGGTATGGTCAGCCGTGCCCGGCACCTCTCTCCGAGGATGTGGAGGCAAAGAGGACAGACCAGATGTGGAAGTGTCCGGTGGCCACGTGAGGGGTTAAAGATCGTCTTGGGGTTAAAGGGCAGAGGAGAGAGAGCGCGGGATGGGGAGGACAGACTCCTGGCTTTGTGTGATCCCCAGGTCACCCCTCTGGGGATAGTGATTCCGGGGTTCCCAGGGAACCTTCCTGTTCCCTTTTCCGACGAAGACGAGGCAGGGGGTCCCGGGGTGGCCCCTGCCTGCCTGTGCTTTGGGAGGAAGCAGGGTGAGGATGGCGTTTGTCCAAGTGAAGTTCCCCACGGGAGGCTGTGGGGAGGGTGGTCAGTCAAGGTCATGGCCCCTTCGTCTTTTGACCTTGGGCCAGCCTAGGACTCAACCGCTCTGCGGACGCTTTGCTTATTCTGTAAGGGAGGCCCAGCCGCCGGAGCACGGGCTCAGGGGCCGTGGTAAAGGGGAAGGAAAAACAACGTCTGCACGGAGCTCGGGACCTCAGGGCAGGCTCCCGGGAGGGCGGGGACACTGCCCCCAGGGTCTGTCCTGGGGGGGAAGGGGGGCTGAGGTGGGTTGGAAGGAGCAGCAGCGTCCCTGCCCCCCTCTTCCTCCTCCCAGACCTCCAGCTGGACCAAGGCAGCTGCCCCCAACCCAAGCACCATGCGGTGTGGTCCTGGCGCCCCCTGGTGGCCAGCTATTACGCTGTCCACCCCCTCTTCCTCCCAGGAGGTGCTGGGCAGCGTGGAGACCCCGCCAGGACCTCTCCATCGTGTCCCCTTTCCCTGCCTTGGCCAGTGGCCCCTGGCCACCCTCCCCTCCGAGCCTCAGGCATCCCTGCCCACTTCCTCCATCCCCAGATCCCGCCCCGCCAGGCTCTGGAAGAGGCACTGGCCAAACCAGGTCGGCCTGGAGCTGGCCGTGTCCTGGCCGGGGCGCCTGCTGCCCGCTAGGCAGTGGGGGGCGCTGCAGTCCGCAGCTTGGAGCCGAGCGGAGGGCTGGGCGTGGGAGCAGGCAGGGCCGGGAGCCCTGGCCCTGGCCCTCCTCCCTCCAGGCCCAGCTTCCCAGGGAGCCTGCAAGGCTTCCTCCACCCCCCACAATGCCCCGCTCCCCGAGTCCACTCCTTGAAGAGCCTTTTCTAGCTCCTTCAAGACCGGTGCCCCCCAGCACGCCCCCTCCCCAGGCCTGTGTTACAGATGGGGAAACTGAGACTCCAAGAATCTCCTTTCTGGAACTCTCACAGCCAATCAGGCCCGAAACCCCTCGTCGCTCACTCCCTGTCTGGGAGTCCACGGGAGGCAAGCAGCTCACGTGCTGTTGGGGATGTGCCACTCATTTGCTGTGCTGCCTTGGAAAAGTGACTTCCCCTCTCTGGGCCCCCCTTTCGTTTAAGATCGAAGATAATCACGTCAGTTAACTCAGGTGCAGCGTCCGTGCCTGCCTCCCAGGCACTGCTGCCCTTCCAGGGGGGTCCCCTTTTGTAGCGGCTGGGACTGAGGCCAGAGGGGTGACGTCCCTGTCGGAGGCCCAGAGCTGACGAATGGCAGAACTAGGACTGGACCTGGGGCCTGGCTGACTGCAGAGCCCCGCTAACCCCCCCTCCCCCTCCCCTTGCCCCCTCCCCCCTCCCCCAGCCTCATCTTTCCAGCCTCTTCCCTTTGCAAGTGGGGGCGCCGAGGCCAGCAGAGGCCAGGATGGTCTGCGAGCTGCCCCAGGCTGACGGGACTTCAGGAGGTGGGGGTGGGGGGGGTCCCCAGAGGCAAGCCCCAGGGGAAGGAACTGCAGGCCACTGTCCTCCCTCCAGGAAAGTCCCCGGCAGCCAGCCTGCCCGGCCAGAGTGGACTTGGGGGAGACACGGCCACGGAGGGGCTTGCATGGGCTGTGGGCTCTCCTGCGATCCCACGGCGGGCTGGTCCCACCCCAGAGGGAGGAAGCGGAAACCGGGTCCGGGTGGGGCCGGGTGGAGGGGCCGGCTGGGCAGCAGATCAGAGCAGAATTGTGTCATGGGGCCCATGGCTGATAAGCAGCCCAGCGGCCAGCCGGGGCAGAAGGGGGGCCCCCCGGGCGGGGGGGTCGGGGAGTCACCCTCAGACCCCTGTGCCCCCCGCTGCCAGTGAGCCCTGCTAGGCTGCCCAGACCCCACGGGGCCTCCCGGCTCCTAACGTGGGAAAGTGGGAGGCTGTGAAGAGTGGGGGGCGGGCTGGCTCCATTGCACCCCCGAGACGGACGACAAAGCGCGCCTCGCCCAGCCTCAGTTTCCATGCCTGTACAACCCGGATGGAGATACCGCCCTTGGGGATGGGGCTAGGACTGAGATCCAGGGGCTTTAGCAAGTGCTTTGTGATGGTTCGCTGGGGGCGGGGGGGGGGGGTGTGGGTGCGAGAGAGGCTCGTGGAGGCCTTGGGGTTGGTGGCGTGCCAACCACAGGCCGCAGAAAAGGCGGGAAGCAGCTAAAGTGGCCCCGGGGTGGAGGAGAGGGCATCGTACCCAGGCTGCCGGATGGATGCAGTGGCGGGGCGGGGGGGGGTGGGAGGGGGACAGGGAGCTGCTCTCTTACCTGGCCCCACCCCGGCCTCCCCTGATTTCAGGGAGCTCAGCCTTAATTCTCCTCCCAGGGGAGAGGATGGTCCGCCCTCAGCCAGGCCCCCCCACCCACCAGGACAGGACCACCCCATCCTCGCCGTGTCATCACCCCATCCAACACCACAACATCTCAGTGTCTGCGGGCGCCGAGGGCCGGTTTGGGGAGAGGGCCTGCTGCCTCCCTGACATCACCTCTGGGGCAGCGTCGGGGTGGCCCCAGAGAGCGTGACTGGAGTGGGGGGGGTGAGGGTGCCGCCGGCTGCAGGCCGAGTGGGTCCTGGGGCTGCTTCCTGTTCTGTTTATTGCCTCTGAGCTCAGGAAATCACTGAGTGAACCGCCCCCCCTCCCCCGCCCCCCAGATTCTTTAACGGGAGCTGAGCTGTGGGCTCACTCTTTTGGAAAATCCAGTGGGAGAAGGAAGCTGTCAGCTCAGCTCTGACATCAGCCTTGTCCCTGGGCCAGGAGTCAGGGTGGCCGGGCCGGGCCGGGGCGGGGTGGGGGGGCGGGCGGGGTGGGGAGGAAACCAGCTGCTGGTGGCCCCTGTGACGTGAGGCTGCCACACGGTTCCCAGGGGCGGGGGCTGGCGGGGGAAGAGCAGGGATCATCGGAGACACATGCTGGGCCCAGGCACGCGCGTGCGCCCAGGGTCACGTGTCCCCGCTCATTCCCAGAAACTCCCACCACGCGGGACTCCCAGACACGGGGTCAGACCCCCGTACTGGATTCACGCACTCAGCCCCACGGTCCCACAGAGGGCTCGAGAGTCAGCCAGAGGCATGCATGCTGCAGCTCTCTCCCAGCCACACACAGGCCAACGGACAGCACAGACACACGTATGCACGCACAGACACACGTATGCACGCACGCAAGGCCGGACCCCTCTGAACCCAGACGTGCAGACACACAAAGGCCCTCGCCACACACGCACCGACACGGGGATGCCCACTTGGGCCCAGACAGACAGACAGGCCCCCGGGGAGGAAAGGCCTGTGACTACCCTGGGCCTCAGCCGGGTAGGGCCAGGCAGGGAGGGGAGCCCGGGCCGGGGTGGGGGGGAGGTCTGAGGCTACAAAAGGGAGTGGACAGTGAGGGGCTGGGCCCTGGGAGGGCCTCTGTCCCCGCATAAGGTGATGCCAGCCCTGCCCGCCGGGAACACCTGCCTGCCACACCCCGCCCCACAGAACCTCAGGCCCATTCATGCCGGAGCTGCCAGGGGTGGCAGCTGAGATGCCAGCCAGGAGCCCCATGCTGACGGCTGCCGAGTGACCTCAGGCAAGTCGCTCCTCAGTCCCTCGGGGCCTGGCTGTCATCACCGATACCGGCGGCTCCCCAACGGTTTGACCGCGACCCACGGTTAGAAAGACATTGCAGCCCGAGGAGGGTGCACACGCTGACACATCCGGACAGCCACGGAAGGAACAGCTTCGGGAGGAGGGCTTGCCCTTGCTCCAGGCAGTGCCGGCTGGTTCTGTGACTCCATCTCCATCTCAAAATCGCCGGCGGCCACCCTCCAAATTGTGTGCAAAGGTCCCTCTCTACCTTGGCCTTCTGCCACAGTCCCCGGCCAGTGTGAGATTCAGGGAGAGCCCGGAGGGGGTCAACGTGCCTGCAGAGGCAGACAGGCCACAGCCACTGAGTGCTGCTGAGTGGACGGCGAGGAGAGCCACCCATTCTACAGATGGAGACACTGAGGGCAGAGCATGGCCCTTGGAAGCCCCATGGGCTGCTGCTTCCCTGACAGTTTCGGTCAGAACTGAAGGAAGAAGAATGCAGCCACTCTGATTCACCTTCCTGGGCCGATCCCTAGTGCAGAACCAGCCGGGAAATGCTGGGGGCAGCTGGCAGGAGACCAGGGCAGCTTCTGGAACTTCCCTGGCCCCACGGGGTGGAACTGGTCCCTGCCAGAGATTTGATGGAGTGAGGCTGAGAGGGGTGGACAATAGGCCCAGAGCCTGGGTCTGAAGCGCCCCAAAGACAGCAGGGCTCTCCAGGGCCCCGAGGTGAGAGATATGGCGTATCCCCCTGGCTGAGGCTCTGAGGGGCCGCCTGCTCCCTGACGCCCCCGCCCCCACCCTGCTCTGCACTGAGAGGACCAGGAGGCCTCCCTGGCCAAACTCTCAGACCGCAGGTGCTGCCCTGACCCCTGGATGCCCACCCAATCAAGTCCTTCCTGTGGCCACCCAAACCCTGGCTAGAATGGCTATCACATGTTAGAATAGCCATCAGGTGTTAGAATGGCTATCACATGTTAGAGTGGCTATCACGTGTTCGAGTGGCTATCGTGTATTAGAATAGCCATCACATGTTCGAGTGGCTATCACATGTTCGAGTGGCTATCGCGTGTTAGAATAGCCATCAGGTGTTGGAATGGCTATCACATGTTAGAGTGGCTATCACGTGTTCGAGTGGCTATCGCGTGTTAGAATAGCCATCAGGTGTTAGAATGGCTATCACATGTTAGAGTGGCTATCACGTGTTCGAGTGGCTATCGTGTGTTAGAATAGCCATCACATGTTAGAGTGGCTATCACGTGTTCGAGTGGCTATCGCGTGTTAGAATAGCCATCAGGTGTTGGAATGGCTATCACATGTTAGAGTGGCTATCACATGTTAGAGTGGCTATCACATGTTAGAGGGGCTATCACGTGTTAGAATGGCTATCACGTGTTAGAATGGCTATCCTGTGTTAGAATAGCCATCAGGTGTTAGAATGGCTATCACATGTTAGAGTGGATATCACATGTTAGAATGGCTATCCCATGTTAGAATAGCCATCAGATGTTAGAATGGCTATCACATGTTAGAGTGGCTATCATGTGTTAGAGCGGCTATCACATGTTAGGGTGGCTATCACGTGTTAGAATGGCTATCGCGTGTTAGTGTGGCTATCACATGTTAGAATGGCTATCACATGTTAGAATGGCTGTCACATGTTAGAATGGCTATCACATGTTAGAGTGGCTGTCACATGTTAGAATGGCTATCACATGTTAGAGTGGCTGTCACATGTTAGAATGGCTATCACATGTTAGAGTGGCTGTCACATGTTAGAATGGCTGTCACGTGTTAGAATAGCCATCAGGTGTTAGAATGGCTATCGCCTGTTAGAATGGCTGTCACATGTTAGAATGGCTGTCACATGTTAGAGCAGCTGTCACATGTTAGAATGGCTATCACATGTTAGAATGGCTGTCACATGTTAGAATGGCTATCACATGTTAGAGTGGCTGTCACATGTTAGAATGGCTGTCATGTGTTAGAATAGCCATCAGGTGTTAGAATGGCTATCACATGTTAGAGTGGCTGTCACATGTTAGAATGGCTGTCACGTGTTAGAATAGCCATCAGGTGTTAGAATGGCTATCGCCTGTTAGAATGGCTATCACGTGTTAGAGTGGCTATTGTGTGTTAGAGTGGCTATCACGTGTTAGAGTGGCTATCACATGTTAGAATAGCTATCACATGTTAGAATGGCTGTCACGTGTTAGAATGGCTGTCACGTGTTAGAATGACTGTCACGTGTTAGAATGGCTGTCACATGTTAGAATGGCTGTCACGTGTGAGGCACTTTATCTGCCTTTCTCACTTAACATCCTCCCAGCCTGTGAGTTTGTCCTACGACAACCCCCCTTTCAGAGGAGCCGTCGAGGCTGAGAGGGAGGAAGCTCATTGCCCCAGGCCTCCCCCCTCGGAAATGGTGTGGGCAAGGCCTTGAGCCCAGGTTCCCCCGCTCTCAGCCACACCCTCACCCGTGGGCACCATCACCGGCCTCGCCCCGAAGCTGACTTGGGGACTTGAGCCCGGGGCCCCAGGGAAGTCCAGGAGAGTGTGCGAACGGCCCCATAGTGCTGTGGGGGAGAGGTGAGGGGCCACCGGTGTGCCTACACCCTCCTTCCTCAAGTGCTGAGTCGTGGGATGCTTTTGCCTCTTGGGACAGGACACCCAACTTCAGGACCGTGCCAGGCATGACTGAGCGTCTCCTGTCTCCTCTCACCAGCCCTGGCCCTGGGCCAGACCCTCCGGCCCCCACTTCCTCCCCGGGGCCACCTTCTGATTTCCTTACTCATCTCCCAGGGGAGGGCATCCAGGTAGGGGCCAGGGTGGAACTGGTGGCTGAGAGCCGTGGCCCAGCTGGGCGTTCGGAGAACGGAGACCTCAGCTGGGGCACAGGGGAGGGAGAGGCCGAGGATGGGAGGGGGCCGCCCGGGCAGCGGGGCTCGCCCGAGCGCTCGGTTTCTGGGTCACTGGTCTTGGGGAATTCCCCGATGCCCAAAAAGCTGCTTACCTGGTGACTAACCGCCGCCGGCTGCCCACACAGGATGCCCGGCTGTCAGGCTGCCTCCCAGCCACCTTCTGCCCATGGCCACGACCAGGCTGCCCTCTCCCCTGAGTGCCCCGGGGGTTCGGGAAAGAGACAGACAGACAGGCAGGGGGCTGGCCCCCGCCCCCGCACCCCCGGGGGCTCCACAGGGGGCGGCTGGTGATTCAAGCCCCTCTGAGCCGAGCTGTGTCGCCTTCCTTGTCAGAGGGGGCCCCCGGGGGGTGAATCAGCTGCTGGGGGTGGTGAGGTCGGGTCAGCCACGGTCCTCAGCCCAGGCCTGGGAGGCGGTGGTCAGGGGCCAGGATGGGACATGGAAGGGGGAGCGGGGGGTGAACACACTGCCATGCCAGCCCCTCCACACGTCCCATCTCACTTTTTCTGAGCCCCCGCCTGAGGCTCAAGGCTGTCATTGTCCATTAGAAGAGGGTGGACAGGTCTCTCTCCTGCCCAGCTGTCCCCCCTCAACCCTCATCTGTTAAATGGGAACAAGAAACCCCTGTTTCACAGGGAGGGGGTGAGGACCCATGCCGACGTGTAGAGGGCTCGCTGGGCGCCCAGAACTGCACGGAGCCCTGAGCCCTCACAGCAAACCCATGGTGTTGGCCCCCTAACTCCCATTTCACAGATGAAGAGACTGAGGCCAGGGGGCGATGACTTCCCCAGGGCCACCCAGCTCATGACAGGGAGAGCCAAACCTCCCACTCGGCTCTGACTGAGGCCGAAATGCACGCTTCAAACCTCCAGACTCTATGCCTTCTCTCCATGCGACAGATTTGGCACGGACAGCTTTTGGGAATTACAAAGCGCGTTGAAAAAGTCCTTAGCCTGCCCTGACCAGGCAGCTCAGCTGGTTAGAGCATCGTCGCAATACGCCAAGGTTGTGGGTTTGATCCCTGGTCAGGGCGATAGAAGCATCAACAAATAGGTGGAACAACAAAGCGACATCTCTCTTTCTTTCTCTCATCCCCTTCCCTCTTTCCCCCCTTCCTCTCTCTCTCTTCCATTAAAAATAATAATAATAATAACCTCCAAAAAAACCTACAACTTAGCATCTACTCTGGTGTAACCCCCAGCCAGGTGCTGTCCATAGTACAAATGAGTGTCAGGCTCCACCCACGTCCTCCAAGGGTGGGGAATAAGACCTGTCCCCACCGAGGGACTAGGCAGACGCAGCCCATCTGGGCCCCGGAGGGCTGCCTGGAAGAAGTGGCCCTGGTGCCCCTGATTCCCTCGTAGCATGAGGTGCTGCTGGCACCGCTGTGGCCTGCAAGCCAGAGGCCTGGGTCCCACACCCCGCTCTCCTGTAAACTCTCTCTGCGGAGTCCCGGGCAAGGGCTTCACCTCTCTGAGCCTCAGTTTCCCCACCTGGAAAATAAACCATCTGTGACGTTCTAGGAGAGGCTCGTGGGTGACCATGAGCAGAAAACGAGGGGCAGGGGGTGGCACATGCCGACATGTGTAAGGAGGAAGCGCCTCGAGGGGCCCTGGGCAGGCCGGCGGCTGGCGCCTGGGCTCGCTGATGAGCAAGTGGGTGGCACGGCCACCCGGGGAGGGCCCCCAGGGCCCCGGCTCCGCAGCCCCCTGCCCCGGCGGAGGGTGCCCCATGCGGGCCCCGACGGTCCCCTCGCCCGGAGGCCGGTCACATCCCCAGCAGGCCCCGTGCGCAGGAGAGGACAGGCTGGGGATGAGGTCACGGCTGGAAGGGGCCGGGCTGGGGCTGCCACTCCAGGGTGGGGCCTGGGGTCACGACCCCGGGAGCAGGCAGCCAAGAAGGGAGGATGCCTTCCGTGAGGAAGCTGGGGAAAACACACACACACAGCCGTGCGGGGAGGGAGGGAGGGAAGAAAACAAACTCGGAGACCGGAGCCGGCCTGGAGCTCGCCCGGCTGTGTTTCCCGGGGACCGGAGCCACGTTGCCGGCGGCTCACCGCCTGGCGTCGCCGAAACCCTGCCCGGCCTTGGCCCCCCGAGGCCCAGCGCACGTGGTGCTGGACATGGACAGGAGAGGGAGGCTGGGCCTGGGGCGCCGAGGGGCCCACAGCACTTGGGGAGCACGGACCAAGTCAGGTACCACAAGAGGGGAAACTGAGGCAGGGAAGGGGCCAGTCAGGATAGGGGTTTAGTGTCTCCTAGACTCTGCCCCAACTTCCTGTTTCCTGTGGGGTGGGGCTGAGGTTCTACCGCGATTGGGGGTGACTGCAGGGTTGGGGGGGTTGGGGGGGCGGGCAGAGGGTGGTGCAAGGCCCTAGAAGTCCATGCAGAAGGAGGCTTGGGAGGGGCTGGGCCAGGGGAGCGGGGGGACGAGGTGGGGGGCCGGCCACCGGAGAATCAGGATATCTAGTGGGAGACTGGGGCAGGGAAACCCAGGGGGTCCCTCCGCGGGGCACAGTGGGCCCCTGGTCCAATGGATTTGGGGTCCATGTCTAAAATCCAAGCTGAATCAGGTGACAGGGGTCCGAGAGACGTGGGGGTGGGGCTGGAGGCTGACCCAGAGTTCACGTGCTCCCAGTGTCCAGGCCCTTGTGCAAGAGGCTGGGGGGGCAGGGAGGGGGGATTGTGAGAAGAGGGAGGTGAGCTGCAATGCCCTGGGCTGTGGGGTTGTCTGAGCCAGGCTGGGGGGTGGGGTGGGCATCCTGGGGGTACATGCTGACCACAGAGCAGGTGTATGGGAGGGGCAAGGGCCTGGTGGGGCCTTCTTTGCCCGCCCCCCCACCCAAGGAAGACACAAGGTATTGGGGGTCAGGGAAAAGGAAGGAGAGCTGGCCTGGGCTCTCCTAGCCTCCTCCCTGCTGGGAAGTGCCCGGTGGGATTGGCAATTTTATTGCCCCACATCCCAGGTCCCCCGAACATGGGGTAAGCAAGCCTGCATGGGGCAGGGGGTGTGTGTATGGGGGCGGGGGGGAATGGCAGCATGTCCTGGCACGAGGAGGGAGGGACACCTGGCTGGGCAGGTTTGGGATATGGCAAGGAGCAGGAGTCGGGGGCACGTGTGGAGGATGGGGGAGGGGCGGGGGGAGCACTGGGGGCCAGGGAAAGGCCATGGGGCTCCCCGACCTTGGAAAACCAACTCTCCCGCCTCCTTTCTGCTCAGGGTCAGGTGGGAGGGCTGTGGTGGGGTCCCAGGAGAATGAGCTCAGGGGGGCCCCGGATCCCTGCTCTCTGACCACACCCCCCACCTCATGTTAACTAAATGCTTCTCATAGGAGAGGAGCCCCTGTGCTCATGTTGCCCTGGTCCCCCCAGATAGAATTTGCGGCCCTGCCTTGGAGACGAGGGGAGGCACCTTGTGGGACCAGGTGCAGGGCAGGTGGGGAGGGGCACACGATCTCCGTCCTCCCCCACCACCCCTCTGTATCCCGAGGAGGAACCCCAGGTCCGACTTGCTAAGCCCCTCGTGGTCTCCCCATCGGAGGTCCTTCCCGTGGGAATGCTGGCCTGCCCTCCATGGAGAGGGACGGGGGGCTGTAAAGAGTTGAGGTAAAATCCAGACCCCAAACCCCTTCCCAGAAGCTGTTTGTCCCCAAATGACCCAGTCACAGCAACCCCCTACCCCCATCCTCCCAGCCCCCTCCCCAGCCATGCAGGCGTGCTGATGGGGTGGGGGGGGCGGTCCTGGGGGACCCCCGACAGCTGTTGCCTGGGGAGCTCCCCTTTGCCCAGTGGCAACGGGCAGGTCAAGGGAGGCTACCTATGAGGTGGCTCCCGGCGGGCGCCCACGTTCAGTTCCGCTTTATTACCGTCTAAAGTCCAGGCCGGGTCCCAGCCCCTCTTCCTGGAATCTCCTTCTCAGCCAAACCCCAAGCCTGCCTCCTGCCCACTGTCCCCCCAAAACCCTCCATCAGGGGGGGCCACAGGTGCCAGACTCCATCTGCTTGCTTAGTCTCAAGCCACCTCCCCAAACCCAGGTGAGTCAGGGCCGTCTGGGGCGCCCACTGCCTGGGGACCCCTGATGACTCGGCCTGGGGGACCCTCCCCCGCCCCCCTGCTTCCCCATCTTCAGGGCAAGCCACTCAGGAAAACCACAGCGCGTTTTGTCGAAGAAGAGTTCATTATAATTTTATCAATCAAATTCTTAGAAGAGGGAAAAAGTCTGGTCTCCCCACCCTCCCCCCCCTCGCTCCCCCCCCTTTCACTCTCACTTTCTTCCATTCATAATTTCCTATGATGCACCTCAAACAACTTCCTGGACTGGGGATCCCTGCTAAATATAGCCGTTTCTCTGTCTTACAACACAGGCTCCAGTATATAAATCAGGCAAATTTCCCATTTGAGCATGAACCTCTGAAAACGGCCGGCATCTGAGGTCTCCTCCGAGGCCCGCTGGAGCGCAGCCCATAATGAAGGTCTTGGCAGCAGGTAAACCCGCCGCCCGCCCGCCCGCCCGCCCCGCGCCCCGCTGCGAGGGAGCGAGCGAGCGAGCACTTGGCCATCGGGACGGGACACCCACCCGCCGCCGCAGACAGATGGACGCTTGGGGCGCCCGCACAGCCGGCCCGGCCGCTGGAGGCGCTGGGTGCCCGCGGGGCCAGCCGGCCGGGGCGAGCGCAGGCACATGGTCCCGGCGCCGTGCGCCTTGCCCGCCCGCCCGGGGGCCAGCAGGTTGGCGGGCCAAGGAGGGGGCGCCGCAGCCTTCCTCCACCTCCTGCGCCTGCTCCTCCTCCTCCTCCTCCTCCTCCTCCTCCTCCTCCTCCTCCTCCTCCTCCTCCTCAGTCCTGCCACGCTCCCTGCTGCCTTCCTTCTCCGCTGCCTCCCGGACTCACCCTCCCTCTTTTCTTTCTTTCTGTCTTTCCGCTTTCTCTTTTCCAACTGCGTCCCCGGCTGCTCCCGGGGAGGGGCGCCGGCCGCTGCCGAGCCGCTTGCAAACTCTGGCCGGGCCGCGAGCAGGTGCCGCCTCCATCGGCTAATACCTGAAAAGCTGCGGGCTGTGCTAGGTGAGCGGGGCCCGTGGAGGGGACCCCCCTCCCCCCCAGTTACCCCGGGGACTCGGCATGGCCTAGGGATGCTGGGCGGAACGGGATACTCCGGAAAGTGAACTTGAGGTTGCCGCTGTCCCAGCTGGGAGGGGATCTGAGCACCAAGCTCCTGCACCTCACCCCACCCCAGCCTCCGGGGCTCCCCAGCCTCACTGGTCTGCTCACCCCGGCCCCTGCCCCTGAACCACCTGGGGAGGCCCCTCCGAGGGGACCTGGGAGGGAAGGGGGAAGCGGGTGCCGTAGGGGAGGGGCGATCGGGGACGGGCCCCAACAGCTCCCAGCTCTCCTGCCACCTTTCACTTTCTTTCCTCCCCCGCCCACCTGTCTGCCGCGACCTTTTCCCTTTTCTGGTTGCACCATTTCCTCTTCTTCCCCGAGGCTCCGGGGACCTGTGGGACCCCTGGATTGTCCTCGAGGCTCCCCGCCGCCGCCCCCCCCCCGACCCAGGGCCTGGAGCAAGGAATAGGAGAGAGAGGGGGAGGGCATGAAGTTGAAGTGCCGGGCAGGGCTGGGGGACAGTGAGTTTCGAATGAGGGTTTGGGGATGGATGGGGGAGCAGGGCCACAGACCTGGATGGAGTTCAGAGTTCTAGTAGGGGAGAGGCCGCATCGGGAGAAGGACAGAGACAGAAGAAATGGGGCGGGGAGGGGGGCCGAATTAGGGGACCCCGGACCCAGGGAGCCCACGTCACGTGACAGATTTGGGAGGGGTGAGTGGGTCCGTAGAGAACCTATAAAACAACACGTAGGAATCTGACCGTCCTGGGAGATGGGACAAGAGGGGTTTTGCTTGTGTTTTTTGTGTGTGTGTTTAGACCCCCTGGGCCGGGGGCCACGGGGCCTACCCAGCCAGAGGGCCGGGGGGCCTGGGGGCTGGATAGATAGTTGGTGTCCTTCTGGGCCCCCGCTCCCAACAGGGTGACAACAGCTCAGGGCCTGCCCCTGCACCCCTGTTCTCAGGAAGAAGCAGAGAGAGATAAGAGGGGGGAGAGCAGCGGAGACAGAGTTAGCCACCCGGAGAGAGGGAGACGCACAGGGGCAGGGCCACGGTGGGCACTGAGCACCAGCCGGGCCGCAGGAAGCTGGAGCTGGAGGCCGGGAGGGGGCACGGTGCCCCAGGGCCCACGAGAGCCACCCTCTGCCCGGAGCCCCCCTTGCCCACTCCCCACCCGCCTGCTCTGACTCCTCCTTGCCTGTCCCCAGGAGTCGTGCCCCTGCTGCTGGTTCTGCACTGGAAACACGGGGCGGGGAGCCCCCTCCCCATCACCCCCGTCAATGCCACCTGTGTCACCCGCCACCCATGTCACAGCAACCTCATGAACCAGATCAGGAACCAACTGGTGCAACTCAACAGCAGTGCCAACGCCCTCTTCATTCTCTATGTAAGCCGCCCCCACCCCACCCCCCCGCAGGCCCTGAAGAAGGAGGGGGAGGGGAGAGATGTTTGTGGCACTGACCTGGGCTGGCAGGGCTGGCTCCTTAGGGAAGGGACCCTTCTGTAGCTGGAGGGAGAGAACGGGGAGGGGACTTGGTTCAACCACCCCAAACTCCCACAGCTCCCGCCCCACCCCCCAGCCCAGGCCTGGAGACTGGCAATCACTTTCCCAGGGTGCCCGGTTAGGTGGGGCAGAGGAGGGGGGAGTCACATGGAGCCAGAGGCCGATGAAGGACAAAGGGGACAGAAGTGGGGGTAGGGGGGATGCCGCCGGGAGTGACAGTGGCTGTGGGTGTCGGGGGGCACAGAGCCTCCCAAGAAGACGGGGAGTGCAGTGGGTGAAAGGGCACGCGGGTGGGCACCTGCGCCCTATATATGGTCCCGAGCGAGGTGATGCTGCTGCTGCTGTGCCTTCCCTGGTTCAGGCCTTGACCTTTCCCAAGTGCATTCACCCCATGATTGCTTCCGGCCCTCACAATCATCCTGAGATGCTTGTAGGACAGTAGTGGGGTCCCTAGGCCATCGGTGGGAAACTGAGTCCCGAGAGCTCGCCCAAAGGGCTGGGGGTCCTGTCCCCGGCTCTCTCGTCACCTACCCCTCCACCCTTCTGCTCCTCAGTACACGGCCCAGGGCGAGCCGTTCCCCAACAACCTGGACAAGCTGTGCAGCCCCAACGTGACGGACTTCCCCCCCTTCCACGCCAACGGCACAGAGAAGGCCCGGCTGGTGGAGCTGTACCGCGTCATCGCCTACCTGGGCGCCTCCCTGGGCAACATCACGCGGGACCAGAGGACCCTCAACCCCACGGCCGTCGGCCTCCACGGCAAGCTGAACGCCACGGCGGACACGCTGCGCGGGCTGCTGAGCAACGTGCACTGCCGCCTGTGCAGCAAGTACCACGTGGGCCACGTGGAGGTGGCCTACGGCCCCGACACGGCGGACAAGGACGTCTTCCAGAAGAAGAAGATGGGCTGCCAGCTGCTGGGGAAGTACAGGCAGGTCATCGCCCTGCTGGCCCAGGCCTTCTAGCCGGGGGGCCTCGGCCTTCGACTCAGGGGGCTCTCGTGCTGTGGCCGGGGCCCGAAGCCTCGCCGAACCCAAGTGCCGAACCCGAGGGCTTCCCGGCCGGCAGGCGCCCCTCCGGGGAGGACTGTGCCGAAACCGAGCAAGAGTCCAAACTCCCGTCGTCGGCAAGGCCGGTCTCCAGCCTCTTCGGGGAGATCCAGCCGGGCCCTGGGGTGCGAGGCTGTGAGGGGGCATGTGGGCTGGACTTCTGCCCCACGTGTCCCCGCGGCCAGGGGCCTTTGTGGCCAAACCGAACACGTGATCTCCGGCGACCCTGACAGCGGGCGAGGCAGCAGGGTCGGGGGGATGGCCCGGCCCCCGGCGGAATGACCCGCATCAGTGCCTTTGCTGCCTGTCGGGTAGACTTGGGGAGGCTTGGGTGGGGCAGGCCACAGGGGCTGGGGTCCCAGGACCCCGGGGCCTCTGTGAGTGTGGGGCGTGGAAGTTGGAGAAGGGAGCTCTGGTGGGAGATGTTAGGCCGAGGGTGCCGAGGAGGTTCCCGGGGAGACAGAGAAGCTGCCCGCAGGCCTGGGAGGGGAGACGCTGGGAGGAAGTGAGGCCCTGAGAGCCGGGACGGGCTCCCCTCCCTCTGGCCCGCGTCTTCCCCGCGGCCCAGGACTGCCGAGCTCTGGCGGCCAGACCCGGAGGTGGGGTATGTGGAGGCGGGCAGGTGGCACAGTCAGGTGAGGAGGTTGGGAGGGGGACCCAGGTCTTCCTTCTGGGGGAGGGTCTGTCATGGAGGGGAGGGACGGCGTCGTGCCGAGTGGCAGCTCATCCGAGGCCTCTGGAGGCCCCGTGAGGTCACACAAAGGTACTTGAGGGGGACAGAGGCCGTCTCTGGTCCCCAGAGCAAGGGGACAGCAGAACTTGAGGTCAGGGTCTCGGGGGAGCGCCTGAGACCCCAGTGTGCTGTGTGTCTCTGACCTGGCACAATTGTCTATTTATTATGATGCCCTATTTATATTAACTTATTGGTGCTTTTGTGGCAAAATGAACCCCTCTTTCCCTGTTCTCTACCCAATAGAAATAATAGGGTGGCCCCGTCTCGGGAGCCAGGGCCGGGGCCGGGCCTCAGCAGGGCTGGTCTGGAAACGGAAGATGTTACACGTGGGATGAGCCTTAGAGGCGAAGCTCAGAGAAGGCTCGGAATCCGAGAGAACTGGTCAGCCATCCCCACCCCCGCTGTGTTTTGGGGTGTCGGGATCCTGACTGCAAGGCAGGCTGGGCACGCTGTGGAGAGGCTAGAGGGGGGCCTCTTCCCAGGGCCGCATGCTGCTTGGCTCCAGGGGGTCATTCAACGCTGTTCTCGGGGTGCCCCTGGAATTGTGCAGAGAGGGGACCGTGGCCCAGGCAGCCGGGGTGACTGCCTGTCCCTGCGTCCTTGTCCCCACGCTGCCCGCCTCTAGACTAGCAGTCGAGGGGGGCGGGGGCTGGAGCAGCCCGGACCCAGCAGCACCCAGCAAGCTCGCACACAGCGGGAAGGCGCCTTCTCTGGTGGCCCGAACACCCACAGAGGGCGAGCGGGTGAGCGAGCGCGAGGGCCTGGCTGGCCCTCAGGAACGGGGCAGGGCAGGGAGGAGCCCCTGCTCCGGAGGCCAGGGAGGCCCTGGGACGTGGACCAGGGAGCTGTGGTCCCTCCTGGCCCCCCTCCCCCCACGCCCCCACCCATGTCTGGGCTCCCAGGCAGGGAACCCGATCTTTTCCTTTGTGCTGGGGCCAGGCTAGTGGAGAAACGCCCTCCCTCCGGGCTCGGAGCTGGGGCAGCTGCGGAGAGCAGAGCAGCAGCAGAGCAGCGTCTGGGCTGCTGTCCGAGCAGCTCAGCCAATGCAGTTACGGCACTTTGCACCTCTCTGTCTTCTCTGAGTGCTTCCCCCCCACCACCCTACCCCCACCGAGGGCAGGTGAGCAGGCAGCAGGCCGGCGCTGGGCCCGGGGTGGGGGTAAGGGGTGGAGTTGGAGTTGTCTGCCTCTTTGGCAGGACTAAGATGTAAGGGGGGTGTCAGGGACCATGGAGATCCCATGTTTTCCGATGGGTCGATGGGTTCGAATCTCAGCCTGCTGCCCGCCTCATCTCTCTGGCTCAAAAGGCTTGGCTGGTGGGTCGCACATCATGTCACATCATGTCATCACCCCGTGGACACGAAGACATCCCCCCACCCCCCAATGTCAGGCCAACCTGGGCCGCCTCTGAGGCTCAGGGACCAGCACAGCCCTGGTCCCTCGCTCCACCCCTCAGGGCAGCCACTGTCCTGCCTCTCGTGGTTCCTAGGCCGGGCTTGACCCCTATGTGCAGCCCGGGTCACCGCTGGGCCCAGGAGGAGGGCGAGGGCCCTCGTGTTGCATTTTATTGAGAGAGGAGTATTGGGGACCTTATTTATTATTTAAATCGTTAAACAACAAAGCACCGCTAGTTTATTTGTCTTTCCTCCTTGTTGTCCTCCCCCTCCCCCACCCCCCGTTCTTGTCCCCTCTGTGGGGATGTCCCCCCTGACAGAAGCAGCCCAGCTCTGCCCGGATGGCGCTCCAGAAGAGACAGTGTGTGGGGCTGGAGCTGGGAATCCCGCGAGAAGTTCATTTCCTTTCAGATGGTACAGAAGTTTTTACCTTCGGACCACCACCACCTGCCCCCCTCCGGGCCCCCCCAAACCCCAGTACCTGGGCGTCTCTCCCACCCTCACCGCTAGCTCCGTGCTCCGCTCGCCCTCCTGGATTTCCCGCGTCCTTTCTGCTGGATAGGACTTGGCCTTGGGGACAAATTCCTCTGTGATGAATGTACGCTGTGGGAATGTTTCATACTGACAGAATTATTTTTATTTATTCAATGTCATATTTAAAATATTTATTTTTTTATACTGAAGGAATCCTTTTTTTTTTTTAAGAAGAAAAAAAAAAAGAAATTAATAAAGAATCTGCTCTTGACAAGCTCTCCAGAGTGTCCTGATTGGGGAGGTGGGGCTGGAGGGGTCGGGGAGGGTCTCTGTCCTGCGCACGCCTCGCCGCCCTGGTTGGATGGGGCTCTGTGCAGCTAAGGGCAGGGGGTGGGAGAAGGGGGCGCCTCCGCCCACTAAAGGGGCCAGCGAGGGCGAGGGAAGGGATGGGCTGCCCCAAAGGGGGGAGGGGTACTCGTCCATGTCTTCGCTCCTTCACTCCCAGCCCTTCATCACCTCTTTCTGTCATCCCATGAGTCCGAGTCACCGTCCCCATTAAACAGAAGGGGAAACTGAGGCTCAGAGCGATGAAGCCACTTGCCCAGGATCACAGCTGCTCAGGGCCCCCCTCGAGCGCCACCTCCCAGGCTGTCTCCCCTCCACGGAACTTCAGGGACCTGGACCATACCAGCTGCCCAGGCCTCTGCCCTCAAGGAGTGGACCGTGATCATCTGCGGGGAAGTGTGAGCAGCGGGCGTGAATGAATGAATGACTCTGCAGCAGGAAGTTCAAGGTTCCTGTCCGGAATCAGGCAGGACGCTGGGGCCAGAACCAGGGCCTTTCGGTCCGGCTCTCCTGGGCCTGAGCCTCGCTCCCCAGCGGACACTGCCTCAGCCCTGGGGCCGCAGCACCCCGCTCCCCAGCCTCTGGGACCCTTCCCTTGGGGAACGAGACAGTCTGAAACCACATGACCACAGACACAGGGGCCCCTGGGGGAGCCCGAGCATCTCCCCTGTACTTGGCTCTAGGGTTTGGGTCTGGGCTCCCCCAGCTGAGATCCATTTGGGGACCTGGGACGTTTTCCCCGAGGGTCCCCTCCTGGCTTGTTCACGGATGTTTGCGCTTGTCAGGCCCTGTGTTGGCGACGAGGATCCAGTCCGCTCCTCCCGGGAGCTCCCAGGCCAGTGGGGACGGTGGAGGAGCCACCTGGGATGCTGGGAGTGATGGGAGAGGCTCCCGCAGGGCCCAGGGGAAGGTGGGGAGACCACTTGCAGGGCGCTCCCTGCTTCTTCCTGTGCAGGGACCGGCCTCACCTGGGAGCTGATCAGGAGCGCAGAATCCTGCCCCCAGGCCCCCTCCACCCCAGGCCTGCTGCGTCGGAAACCTGCCTGCTCACAAGATCCCAGACAATCCCCGAGCAGGTTAGGTCTGAGAAAGGCCCCCTGCTCCTCCCCGCTCACTCCTCCTGCGGGGACTGGGACTCCAAGTGCCTGTGGCCAGGGGCAGCGCAGGCAGCTGCTCGGCGGGGCGGGCGGGCGGGGCGAGGCCCGGGAGCCAGGCGCACAGCTGTTCTGGCCTCTTCCTCCCGCAGCCCCAGCCTCGAGGCCCCTCCCTGCAGGCTCCGGCCCACGCCAGGCCACACCCCACCCGAGTCCTCTCCCTTCCCTTCGCTCATGGGAGACGAGGCCGAGGCTTTTTCAAAAGATCCCTTTCCTAGGAAACTAGGGGAAAACAAAACAAACGCCAAAGCACAAAAAACGAGGGGAGATGCGGGGACGCAGCGCCTCACGCCGTCCTGTGCGGGGCGGGGGGCCACCTGGGCTGCAGGTTCTGCCGCCTCTGTCTGGGGGGCTCTCAGGTGCTCGCTCCCCGCCCTGGCCTGGCCCGGCCAAGAGAACAAAGGACGGCTACGCGGTTATTGGTGGCGGGGAGAGAGGTCCCCTGCTCTGCTGGGAAGCCCCCCCCCCCCCCCCGGAGAGACTTGGGCCCTGTGACCCCCCATCCCCCGGGTGAATGCAGCTCCCTGGCCTGTGACATTGCCCCAGGAGTCCGTGGTGAAGGGTGTCCTGCCTGTTCACAGGGCTGCCCAGAGGCGCCCAGGAGGCCACAATGCTGTGCGAGTGGGACCGGCAGGCCCATCCGCAGGTGGAGATGGGGAGAGAATGAACCTCAGGCAGCCACGCCCGCCCTCTCGGCGGGGCAGAGCCTAGGGGGTCCTTTCCTCTCCCCTGTGAGTGTGGGAGGGAGGGCCTGCCCGCTCTGAGGCCCAGGCCCAGGGGCCAGGCGGGTGGGGAAGGGGGCGCAGGGTGGGCCTGCTGGGGGCCGTGGGAAAGGCACTATGTGTCTGACAGGTTGGGGTCAGACCAGCCTCGGTTCCGGCGAGGAAGGAATTCAGAGCCCAGACCCAAACGGTAAGAGAATGTTTCCTGGGTAAATGGCAGAGGCAGGAAAAGCAGCTCCTGGAAGAAATGGGCCTGGCAAAAAAGTTCTCAGGCAAAGGAAGGGACCTGGGAGCTTGGGAGTGAGGAGGCTCAGGGTGACCTAGAGGTAAGGTGCTGGGGTGGGGGGGGGGGGGGGGGAGGGGAAGGAAATGGAGAGGGAAGGGGAGGCCTGGGCGTGCTCCCCAGAAGGAGAGGGCCCGGGGTCCTCCGTCCTAAGGGTTTAGGGCAGAGATTTTAGAGAAGGTTCCAGAAAGACCTTACAGAACGTTCAGCGGCTTCCCAGGTGTGTCCTATCAGGGTGTGGTCTCCACCTGGTGGATGGCTGGGCCGGCACCAGGCCGGGTCCTTATTCAAAGCAGCTGGTCCTGACCTCGGCCGGCCGTGGCTGCTCATTGCTTTTTGGGGCCCAGATGTTCTCTCAGGGAGGAGGGGTCAGGGGGTCCAGAGCATAGGACCAGCGAAGTGCCAGGGGAGGAGGGTCACCCGGGGGCGAGGTCCCGCCTGCCATGGACTGTCCACGGCTGGGCGCCTGGGGCTCTCCGCCTGGGGACCTCCTGGGCCTGCCCACCATCCCGGCTCTGCCCACGTCTGTCTAAGGACCGTTAGCAGACAGACCCCCAGCTGACGGCTTCTCTGAGGCCCCGGAGCCCCAGCCCTGAGAAGACCCGCACGGAGAGACCCCCTCACCCCAGGGAGGTGGCGGAGCCAGGGCAGCCCAGAGGCCCAGCCCAGCCTCCTCCCACCCCGGCTTTTGGGGGGGTCAAAGGACAGGGGGACCCCCACCCCCAGAAGGAGGAGGACGGCCAACAGCCATGCCCCTGGCTGTACAGGCCCACGGCTCTGTCCCTTATCGTTTCCATAGCGTTTTCTCCCCCATCATCCCATCCCCCTAGCCATTCTGAGGGCCGGACTCAGTGAATCTCTCCATTTGACAGGCTGAGGCCTGGGAGGCGAAGGGACCATCTTGACCTCACTCAGTTTGGGGGGTATTTGCTTATCTTTTTTTAAAAAAAAATATGTTTATTGATTTCAGAGAAGAGAGGGAGAGAGAGAAACATCAGTGATGAGAGAGCATCCTGGATCGGCTGCCTCCTGAACGCCCCCTACTGGGGATGGAGCCCGCAACCCGGGGCATGTGCCCTTGACCGGGAATCATACGGTGACCTCTCGGTTCCAGGGTCGCCGCTCAATCGCTGAGTCACACCGGGCGGGCGATATCTGCTTATCTTCGTGTTCATCACCTGTCACTCACCCGGTCTAGACCCGGAGGGCAGCGATGAGCCCAGGGACTCAGGCTCAGGGGTAGAAAGAAGTTAACTTCTCAGCTCACCTCTGCCCTCAATTCAGACTATGTGGAAGGGGAATTCACTGATCACGCTAAAAAACCCCACATTTTCGGCAATGAATCTAACGTCATAAAGGAACCCCTGTCCTTACATAGGTCTCTCTTTGTTCCAAGCAGCACGGAAAGGCATATCGTAAAAACACTGATACAACAGATAAAGCGAATCCGCATCAGGGGCGGTAGCAACAGGGAGAGAAAGCTAAGACCGCAGAAAGAAAGCAAAGGAATGTCTCGGGTGGCGAAGGGCCGCAGAATTACCGCGGCTGAGTTGCAGGGTTGGCTTGAGATCCCTGGCAGCCAAAGGGAAAAAGGAAATGTGATCTGAACTCAAGCAGTTCTCACCGTCAGAAAAGGGGAGGCTTTCTTGAGCCTCGGAAAACGGAGCCTGGAGGGGGGGGGGGGGGGACAGGGATGTCTCCTTCGAGACCCATGGAGGGTGGATGAGGTGCCGGCCTCCACCTGTTCCTTCTGCAGCGGCCTTTGCAAACTCGAATGCCCAGCATCCAATGCAACCCAGTGAGGGGGTTTCTAGAAGGACCCAGGATGACACAGACACCAACTGGGGCCTTGGCCTGACCCACAAGTGGACTTCTGAGTCCCGAGGGTGCAGAACAGGGGTCTCCGAAGCTCCCCCCGCCCCCGGGATTTAGAAACACCTTTTAATCGACGGGTGTTCTTCCTATAACATGGGAGATTCTGTGAGGCCTGAGGGAGGCCCGGTGGTGCATGAGGGGGAGAGCTGGGAAGGACGGCCCCGGGACAGATGCAGGGACGTGGGTGTCAGCGGGCCTTGAGCCTCTGTCCCGGCCTCACTCCCAGGCCACTCGGGTCCTCTGGGGTCCGGCGGAGAGCCTTCCGCTGGGCCACCGGCTTCAGCATCCCAGGACACTTCCCGCGCCCCCGCCGCCTTGAGCAAGCTGAGCCTGAACCTCCCCCTCCCTTTGACTTGGGGGAAGCACCACCCTGCTCTGGCCTAGATGCAGGGGCCAACTATTTCAATTATGAGGACGCGGTCAAGCCCTGCCCACTCCGGCCTCCGTGACCAGGCCGTTCAGAGAGAGGGTGTCTCTGGGGGAAGCGATGGGCGGCGTGCAGACGGGAGCGGGCTCGGGGGCTGCGGGGTGAGCCGAGCAGACAGGCCTTCTCTGCAGACTGAGAACAAAACCGCCAGCCGGGGGAAAATATGTGTGAGGCATTTTTGCAATTCCTGGAGGCTCGGGCCAGCTCTTGCCCAGACGGTCAATGAATCAAAGCCGGGAAGGGCCCTACCTGTCAGCGGGCCTCCTCTGGCCCTGCTCCCCCGGGCCCCCCCCACCCCGCCCCCGGCCACCGCAGGCCAGCTGGCCGCGGCCCAGGCCCCAGGAGGACGGTTCTTTGAAGAAGAATGTGTCACAGCAAAGGCCAGACACGGGCAGAACTCGAGGCATTTTCCCTTGCCTGCCCCGGGCCGGCCGCGGCCATGGCTCGAATGAATGGTGGCCCCCGAAAAGCTCTGTCCAGGTCCTCGCCCAGGAAACCTGTGCGTGTGGCCTTATTTGGGAAAAGAATCTTTGCAGATGTCATGAAGTCAAGGATCTCGAGGTGAGATCACCCGGATTATTCCAGGGAGCCCTCCATCCGAGGACAAGTGTCCTCAGCAGAGACACGGGGGGATGGAGGGAAGGCCCCGTGAAGGCAGAGGCAGGCATTGGCGTGATGTGGCCGCAGGCAAGGAGCACCCGGGGCCAAGGGACCTCCCCAGAACCTTCGGAGGGAGCTCGGCCTCCCTGACCCCTGGGCATTGGGGGCTTCTGGCCTCGGCCTCCGTAGTAATAATCGTAAGAGAATCAGTGGCCGTTGTCTTAATCCACCCAGTGTGTGACCATGTGTTATAGCAGCCGGAGGACACCGATCCAAACACCCATCCCCCTCCAAGGGGCCGTGCATTTCCATTTTGCAAATCACGGAGCTGGTCCTGCCCCACACCCCCTTCCTCCGGCCACCATGTGGCTGGGGGGTCTGTTCCCCGTCCCATTTTTTCACCTCTCCACACCTGGGCTCTGCTTGCCCCACTGTCTCCCAATGCCCTGCCACCTCTGCTCCCCGGAGAATTCTTTCTGGTCCTTCAAGTCCCATCTCAAATGTCACCGCTTCCAGGAAGTCTTCCTGGTTGCCCCCGTTCGACTCTAAGTCCACTTTGGTTCCAACTACCTGTGGGCACAAGGCTCTAGGATTCACCAAGCTCCTCCTCACTAGGGTCGTGCTTCACAGGGACAGTGACACCCACGGTTGATCGAGCACCTACTGTGCGCAGAGCGTGTTTAGGGACTTCAACAGGAAACAGAGAGGATGCTTCCAGTTACTCAAGGCCTATGCCAGGCACTTGACCGTTTGACCAGCCATGTCCCAGCCCCGGGAGCTGAGAAAGCCGGGGTCCAGACCCCACCTCAGGCTGAATTAAACTCCGCATTGCAGCGCGATTTTCAGGGGCTTCTGCACACCCCAGTCTGAGAAGGGCTGACCTACAACCCCAGCACAAGGGCTAGGGCTCTGCCACGCCTGGATTTGCATGCCGGCCCTCTCCTTGCCAGTTTAGGCGAGTTTCTTCCATCCTCCGTGCCTCAGTTCCCTCATCTGTCACAGGAACGCCTATGGCTGTTGAGAGAAGTAGATGTGATGATGCCTGGGCAGAGGGTGAGTGGGACAGGTAGCATAGGAGTGTCCAAGTCCCCTCTGCCCTCTAGAACTTTCTAAAGCACCCCCTCCCCCCCATGGTGACTCTCCTAAGGGAACCTCAGATCTCCTAGAGGCCGCAGAGGAGGTCTGGGGATCCAGGAGGCCTTTCTGTCTCTGCCACACCTGCCCCTGGCCCTGGCTGGGGACTCCAGGACCCCCCACTCGGTTCAGCCTGCCTCATCTTCTAGGAGCCTCCTCCCCCCGACCAGGACCCCCGGGAGGTCCAGCTTCCCAGCAGCAGCGAACCCCCAGGAGAGGTGCTGGAGGAGGGGGGGGGGCGGTGTGAGGTCAGTCCCACGTCAGCCCCTCTCACTTTCCGCGCCGCGGCTGGGAAGAGGCCCCGAGCCGGTGCCAGCCACGGGGGAGGTCTGTCCTCTGCTCCGGGGCCAGACCACAGGCAGCCACGGCTGGGCTGCAGCCAGGCTGGGGGGAGGGATCCTCAGCCCCCAAGCTCCTCTCTGCCGGGCCCTGGGGACCCCTCCCCGACCCCAGGTCCCAGCGCCAGCCAAGGGCTGCTCCAAGCAGGTGAGCTCATTCTCTCCACCAGACCCGCCCGACGCCAAGAGGCCAGCCACCCACACGGCAGGGCTCCTGCACCCCCATCTCCTGCTCAAACCTTTTCCCCAGCAGCAGCCATGGGCCCCCATTCTCTCCCCTTCCTCCCCTCCTGAGGGCCCTCAGGGGTGGGCCCCCAACACCTGGTGAGGGAACGAAGTGGGGGGGGGGCGGGGAGGACGGAGCAGAAATGGGACCGACAGATCCCCTGACCACCCTGCGGAGTCCGCGGGGGGCCCCTGAGCAAGGGCAGCAGCACCGGGTGCACAGGCAGACCCCCACCTCGGGCCCCAGCATCTCCCGGAACACGGCCTGTGCGGCCTGCGCCGTGTGCTCCATGTCCTCAGCGACGGTCACTGCGTGGCCAAGACAAGCCCTTTCCTCTGGTGAGGGTTTCCCCACGGCCCCTCCTGGCTGCCCGGGATGTTGTTGCCGAAAGCCTGGGGAGGAGCGGGGTGAGCACGGGCTCCCCCTCTCCCCCTTCCGTCGGCTCAAACCTCCGCCTTAGTCAGAATCAGTTCTCAGCTGGGCGTGACTGCGTCCCACCCTCCCCTCCCCACCCCAGGTCACGGGGTGACGTCTGGTGACCTTGTTCGTCACACATGACTGGTGCGTGTGCCACTTGCCGGTCTATCATGGGGGGGTGGGGCAGCAGGGTGCTGCTAAACACGCTGCAATGCACAGGATACCCCCCAGCCCCAGAGTCATTGGCCCACATGTCACTGGAGCATTGAGAAGCTCTGATCCCAATGAACCCATCAATCAACCCCTCACCTCGCAGCCCCTAATCTGCTCCCAGACGAGACCCACCTCCCCAGAAACTGTTAGGTCTTATTTGTGCACCCGTGTGCACACACATGTACACACACACATGTACACACACACACACACACACACACACCAGGAACCCAAAAGGTCAACGGCAACACGAGTTCATGCCCAGAAGTGCTGGGCGGCCCCTGGAAACCTCAGAGGACGGGGGGCCAGGAGGCCTCCGTCCGGTGCTGGACAGGCCTGTCCCCGTGGCGGTGGGCGCCAGACACATCACCCCACCTCTCCGAACCTCGGTTGTCCCATGAGACCGGTTTCAGAGAGCGTGGCTTTCGGGCACAGGGCCTTGGGTTTGGACCCTGGATCTGTCCCCGACCAGCTGTGGGAACCTGGGCTCCGTCTTTTCCTCCTCTGAATTCCCATTTCCTCGCGTGTAAAACGGGGGCCCCATGTCTCACCTCCAAGGGCTGCTGGGAAGACAAAAGAGATACTCCCAGAAGGCGCCCGGGGCTCTCTTTCCTGTCGCTTCCAAGGCTCACGCCAACCCAGAGTCCATGCCGGGGTCAGCCTGCTGCAGCCCCCCCGCCCTCCCCCACCCCTGCCGGAGGTTGCAGATAAAATACAGGACACTGCCATTCGAACGGAACTGGGTATCCTGTACTTTTATTTGCTAAGTCTGCCAGCTGCCTGCTTTTGTAAACAAAGCTTTGTTGGGACACAGCCATGCCCGTTCATGTCCATACGGCCTCTGCTGATTAGGGTGCTACCGTATAGAGTCAAGGATATGCAGCAGAGACCTTCATGATTTGCAAAGCCCCAAATAGTGCCTGGCCCTCTATAGGGAACGTTTGCGGAGCCCTGGTGTATGCTGGGAAATAATTCTCTCAGGGTGGTGCAGGGGGTGGGGGTGGGGGTGTCTGCAGCCCACGGAGCAAGGGGCCCCCTCTTTGGTCAGTGGATAGAGGAGATACGTGAAGAGGATAGCGGGCACTCCTGGTTACCCTGGGAACACAGCCTGGGAGAAATCAGAAAAGGCCCTGGCCCGGGGAAGCAGGGGCCTGGGGTGTAGACTTGGCCTTTCACCGATTTTCAATTTTTGAGTGAACTTGGCCAAGTCCTTTCCCCTCCTTGGGCCTGATCCTCACTCCCTTCCTTTGTTCAACAAGTATTTATCAATTGCCTACTGTGTGCTAGATGCCGTGGACACGGGTCTCCCTCTCCTGCGGTTTCAGTTCAAGTCGTGGGGAGAGATGATGCGGTGTCCGCACTGCACAGCGCTGTCAGCAGTGGGACACATCCCAGAGGAAATGCCGAGGCAGAGTGGGGCGGCTGGGAGGTGACCTTCGGCAGAGACCCTGGGCTGCTCAGGGCGGGAACGGGCCAGCTCTGGCCAAGAGGCAGCGTTTCTCCTACAGCCCTTTGCCTGAGATCCCCTGAGAGAGGTGCCTGTCACTTCACCCTTGTTTTGTTTTTTTGTTTTTTTGTTAGTCCTCACTTGAGGATGTTTTTCCATTGATTTTTTTAGACAGAGTGGAAAGGAGGGGAAGGGACAGAGAGAAATGTCGATGTGAGAGAGACACATCCATGGATCCATGGGTTGCCTCCAGCATGAGCCCCGACCAGGGCCAGGGATCAAGCCTGCAACCGGTACGGGCCCTTGACTGGAATCGAACCCGGGACCCTTCAGTCTGCAGGCCGACACTCTAGCCACTGAGCCACACCGGCCAGGGCCACCTCACCCTTTGGTGTGGAGAGGACGCCCCCCCCCCCACAGGGCTGCCCTCTGGTGGAGGGTGCAGGTGGGAGTGTGGGGAGTCGGGGGAGGGGAGGGGAGAAGGGTGGATGGAAGGCCTAACCCTGACCATGCCAGCAGCTGCCTGTCTTCCTGTTTTCCTGTCCCTGTTCCCAGGAGTGTCCCGTCCGGAGCCCACAGCTGGCCAAGCTGGCCTGACCCCGGTGGTCGGGCCAGGAAACCCGGAGGACCGCGCCGCATGGACTTCCTGCCGAGCACAGCCAGCCCCCGGGCCGGGCAGCCCAGGGCAAATGGACCAGCAGCTTCCTCCCAGCAGCCTGCCCCGGATGGCCGGGGAGGTAAGGAACATGCCCCAGGCCGTCTGGATGGGCATGGCGGTGGAGGGCGGCAGTGTGACAGCCATCCAGCCTGGTTTACAGCCCCACCTGCGCTCGCCGTACCCCGAGAACCCCCAGCGGCATCGCTTTATGCCCCCCATTCCCTCTTCCACGTGGGAGTCTCCCAACACTATGTTGTTTTTTTCATCTGTACCCGTTTCCTGCCGGGCTAATCTGATGAGCAGATTGCCAACAATGATGGCATGATGCAGAGGTGCCCGGTGGCCCCTGGAGACGCCTCCAGGTCACACGTGTACATTTTAATTGGGGCCTTCAGTGCCCTCCGGCCAACGAGTGACTAATGGTGGAATTTTAGGCCCATGGCGAGTCGTGGGGGGTACAGCCCCTTGGGGTACCGTGTGTATAACAGACACAGCCCCTCCTCGGCGGGCAGGGCTGTAAAGTTTACTAACGTCGCACTCATCCCGTAGGCATGCGCTCATTTAATTTCGCGTGAGCCCCACCGGAGAGGCAGGGCTCCCTGCAGACGTCCATTCATGTGTTCATCCCGCGCCTGGCTCCATGCCATCTCCTCGGACGCCGGCGTGAACACACAAGACCCTTTTCACAGTGAGGCCGTGCGGTCACGGTTACCCAGGAGCCATGGAAGGAGCCGGAGGACACGGAGCCTCGGAGGAGTGGGTATCTGTTCCTGCAGGACCAACTCTCCCCAGCCCATGTCCCCTGCTCGGGTGCTCCTACCTCTAGGCCCCGTGGTCGGCAAACTGCAGCTCGCGAGCCACATGCGGCTCTTTGGCCCCTTGAGTGTGGCTCTTCCACAAAATACCACGGCCTGGGCGAGTCTATTTTGAAGAAGTGGCGTCAGAAGAAGTTTAAGTTTCAAAAATTTGGCTCTCAAAAGAAATTTCAATCGTTGTCCTGTTGATGTTTGGCTCTGTGGACGAATGAGTTTGCCGACCACGGCTCTAGACCCACAGTGGGTTCCACTGCTCTCCATTCCCCAGGGAAGTTTATGGGTGGTCAGAGAATTTAAAACAAAAAACCCACAAAACTTTGTATCCAAAAAAATCTGGGAAACACTGGGTTAAACAAAATAAGAAAGGTGTTTTTGTCGCAGGCCTTCTCAGAGCCTTTAGGACAGTTGTAGGGGGGGGCGGTGGAGCACGCGGCGTGCGCACGGATCTTCCAGGGGCTGCGTTCCGTAGGCAGTTTGGGAAATCCTGACCCGTCCACTTCCTTTCATGTCCTGTTCGGCACCTTTCCCCAAGGCCGTCACCTGCCTGACCCGCACAGAGGCTGGCGGAGGGCTAAGTCCATCTGCAGGCCTTTTCTCTTCCAGGCCCCAGACTCCCAGCGTGACTGGGGCTTCGTAAACAGAAGGGGAGGGAGGAGAGTCTACTGAGCCGCCATCCGCCCCCCCGTCCCCCATATCTCAGCTTCATGTCACACCTGTTAAGCCAGGGCCTGGAGCTGAACTCCAGGTGCAGGGCACATGGCACGTACAGGAGGGGTCCCTGCAGAGATGCCCCCTCCACTCCCAGCCACACCAGGCCTTGCCCTAGCTCCTGTTTAAAACCCTCCTTGGCTCCCCAGTTCCCTCAAGATCAAGTCCAAAGCCTCGGCGCCGCTCCACCCGCCCTCCAGCCCTATCAGTTCCTGCTTTAAGCTCCAGCAACATCAAACTGGTCGTGGTCCCCAGGGCACTCCATGCTCATCCCCGCTTCTCTGCTCCTGTGCCCAGGCCTGGGACATCCTTCCTCGTCTCATCCCTCTGGATGACTTCCACCCTCCTCAGAGGTTCAGTGGGAGCCTCTTCTGCAGGGAGAGCCCTCCCTGTCTCTCCAGGCTGGCCTCTCCCCCAGATTCTAGGAAATAATCTTGTCTGAGTTTATCTCCCCGGCTAGACCGCAGACTTCTGTCCTCGCCCCCGCCACGGCCTCAGGGCTGCACGGAGGACTGTTTCGTTGCCGGCAGCTACACATGTGTATTAACTCCTACGTATGTATCAGGAGACACATGGGGTACCCCAGGGGACAGCGCAGGCCTGCATCCTGGCTGTGTGGCCTGGGGTGGGTTCCTGGACCTCTCTGTGCCTGCTCCTCTCCTGCGGAGTGGAGTCATTCTGAGTGTGTAGATGTACAACACAGACCAGTGTCTGGCCTGTGGGAAGCGATGTGCATGTCATGCTATGATGGCAATGGTGGCCTCACACCTGGGGCCCGGGGCCCGCTCTGCCATTAGCTGGCTAGCCGTGGCCAAGAGCCTTTCCCCAGCTGCGCCTCCGATCCCCAACCTCAACATGAGGCTGTGGGCCCTGGCCAGTATGGCTCAGTGGATAGAGCGTTGGCCTGCGGACCGCAGGATCCCGGGCTCAATTCGAGGTCAAGGGCATGTACCTCGGTTGCAGGCTCCTCCCTAAAAATCAATGGAAAAATATCCTCGGGTGAGGACTAACGTAAAGAAGTAAGTGAGGCTGTGGGATGGTGGATCCAGGTGGGGGGGTCGAATGGTAGCTTCCTCTCTGGAAAAGGGGTCTTTGCAGATGTCAGGAGGTCGAAGACCTCCAGGTGGGAGGACCCATGTGGGCCCCGCATCCAAGGACACGCGTCGTCCTTGCAGGAGGAAGGCAGAGGGGGGCCTGGGACACACGGGAGCAAAGGCAGAGGCAGAGGCCGGAGCAAGGCAGCCACGAGCTCGGGAGCGCCCGGCCTCCGTTTCTAGAAGAATGCGTCCCTCGAGCCTTCCGAGGGAACCGGACCCGGCCAGCACCTTGATTTCAGACGCTGGCCTCCAGCCCGTGAGAGGGCAAACGCCTGTGTTTTTAGTCACCCAGTGTGTGGTCATCTGCGGCGGCGGCCGTGGGAAACGAGTCCGATCCTCACGGGGCTCTCCCCATTCCGACCAGGACTGACTCAGAGATCCGCACAAGGACCAGGCACGTTTCCCAGGGGGCGGCCCCAAGGTCCCGGAAGCCGGAGGCTCTGACTCTAGAAAGAGAAACCTTATTCTTTCTCTAAGATACTGATCCCAGGACACCCGCCCTTCCTCCCTCACCAGCCCTTAATGACCTACCAACACCTGAGGCCGTTAGAGCTGGAGGAATCCTTTGACATTCTCCCTCATGTCTCTGGGCCTTAGCACAGGCTGTTCCCTCTGAGGGGAGTGCTGTTCCCTGCGGCCTCCATCTGCCACTTGGCTACTCAGGCTCCAAGGAGGACCCACCTCTTTAGAGAGGAAGGGAGAGGGAGAGAGGGGTAGAAACATCAATGATGAGAGAGAATCATCAACCAGCTGCCTCCTGCACGCCCCACACTGGGGATCAAGCCCGCAACCCGGGCACGTGCCCTGACTGGGAATGGAACCATGACCTCCTGGTTCAGAGGTCAAAGCTCAACCCCTGAGCCACGCCAGCCGGGCCCGACATCCCCTCCTCGATGAAACCTTTTCCAAATGCTCCCCCACCAGCTGCCTGGCAGAGTTAACACTCGGACCTTTGGGCCCCTGACGGAGCAAGCGGCCACGTCCCCATTCATTTCTCTCCAGTCAGCATCTAACTCAGTCCCCAGCCCGGAGCAGCCACGCACGCCACCCACGTGCGTTGATGGGAAGGCGCACTGCAGTCCGACACCCCCAGTTTCCAGGCGAGGAGGCCAGGCCCGGGTCGCTCGCGGCCACCGGGCGGATGCTGTGGGAGGCCCCAGGCGGGGGGGGGAGGCGAGACTTCGGCCTCAGCCACGTGCACGGGACCCCACCTTGCTGAGCCTCAGTTTCTTATTCAGTAAGAAAGGGGAAAGTGCATACCGCAAACCTCAGAGGGACGAGAAAGTGCTGGTGCGGCGGTCTTCCTCCCACGGCCGGCAGCTGGGTGGGACCTGGGTGTCTCCTCTCTGCTCTCTGTCATCCAAACACGGCGGGGCCCGCCCGGGGGTGCTCGGGCCCGTGGCCTGGAACCCTGGCCGGGGTAAGGAGTCCCGTCGGTTTATCTTTGCTGTACTGTGGATCCGTGTTTATCCAGGCGCCCACAGGAATAAACAGAATACTCGGATGACCAGAATTTTCCATCGCAGCGTGTTTAACAATAACCCGGGTCACAGCTGTCCCCATGGGCCTTGCAAGACCCTGAGGGCCCCCACATATGCATACCCCCCCCGCCCCCCGCCCCCGGGGTCCCCTATGATGTTCGGTTGCATTTCACCATTTGGTGGGTCAGTTATGGATGTGCAGACCGCTGGAGCTAGAAGGGCCTCAAAGAGTCCCCCGTGACGTTTTTTTAAAAATATTTTTTGTTGTTGATTCCAGAGAGGAAGGGAGAGGGAGAGAGAGAGATAGAAACATCATCGATGAGAGAGAATCATTGATCGGCTGCCTCCTGCACGCCCCCCACTGGGGATCGAGCCGGAGACCTGGGCATGCGCCCTGACCGGGAATCGAACTGGTTCATATGTCGACGCTCAACCATTGAGCCATGCTAGCCGGCCCCCCATGAGTTTCAAATTGGGCCCCAGGATCCCTGCGGGGTGCGGAGGTGACCCAGGGCACCCCGCGGCGGGGTGGGGAAGAGGGCCATAGAAGACAGCGTTCAGGGTTTGACATGCTGGGGTGTCACATGAGAGCTTTCTTTAAGAAGGGTTTTTTCTTCTTCTTTTTTCTCTGAAAACAAAATAAAAACACCCACAAACGCTGGGAAACCGCGGATGTCGTTCAAACCCTTCTCGCTTTACAAAGAGACCTCGCGGATCCCCAGCGCTGCTGTGCCTTTCGAGCCCGGGGCGGGGTCCCGGGCCACAAAGGGCGGCAGGCTTCCCGCCCCCCTGGGCCAGGACTCGCACCCCATCAGGACACCCCCCCCCCCCCCCCCGCCCCAGCCAGGACTTGACTGGGCTTCCCTCCTTTATCCCCAAGGGACCTCCTCCCAGCTTCGCAGAAAGGGACCTGCCGGGGGACCCAGGGTTCCTGAGTTTGCTAACAGGTCTGGGTCCCTCCGCAGGTCCCCTCCTTCTGCAGGGAGAGCGGGTGCTGCCTGGCAGCGCCCCCTGCGTCCTTCCTGTCCGGACACCAGCTGGCCTCTGGCTCAGAAACCTCTGCTGGGGGGCAGCGGGCAGTGGTGGCTTCTCACGGGGCAGGAGGGGCTCTCCTGGGCAGCACAGGTGATGGGCAGCTCAGGCTGCAGGCCTGGCAGCCCTGCTCACCAGGTGGGCGAAGCCATGCACTGAGATGACCTCCTGGCCACCCTCCCTCTTGCATGTATACACTGAGTGGCCAGATGATGATGATCTCTGAATGCATAATCATCTGGCCACTTAGTGTATATCCTATATAATAAAAGGCTAATATGCAAATTGTCCCCTCGACCAGGAGTACGACCAGTAGGCAGGCCGGCCAACCGCCCATGTCCCCTCCCCCTGGCCAGGCTGGCCAAACCCCACCCATGCACGAATTCATGCACCGGGCCTCTGATCTATACATATGTACACTGAATGGCCAAATTATTATGCATTCAGAGATCATAATAATCTGGCCACTCAGTGTAGAGTCCCTGCTGTGTGGGGCCCATGGGTGAGCGAGACCCAGGAGGAGGACAGATATGGAGGCACTCAGACTATTTAGGGGAGCAGTGGCAGGTGGAGAGACACTGGGGATGGGAATTGGGGAAAGCCAGGCAGAGGAGTCGGGGGAAATGGTGTAAGACGGTAGGGTGGCTCAGTGGGTTGGACCGTGGTGCCGATACACCAGGGCTGCGAGTTCGATCCCTGGTCAGGGCACGTACAAGCGTTAACCCATAGCTGCATGGAGAGGTGGAACAACAGGTTGATGTTTCTCTTTCTCTCTCTCTTTCCTTTCTCTCTCTCTTTAAAAATCAGTAAGTTAAATAAAAATCTAAATAAAAAAGAAGACAGCCTTAGCTGGTTTGGCTCCGTGGACAGAGAGCATCAACCTGCGGACTGAAGGGTCCCAGGTTTGATTCCGGTCAAGGGCACGTGCCCGGCTTTCGGGCTCAGTCCCCAGTGGGGGGCATGCAGGTGGCAGCTAATCCATGATTCTCCTCTCATTATGGATGTTTCTCTCTCCCTCTCCCTCTCCCTCTCCCTTCCTCTCTGAAATCAATAAAAATATATGGGGGGGGGAAAGTAAAATAAAAAAGAAGACAGACTGACCAGGGCAGATTGCGACATTAAATGAGATGATGCATATGAGATTCTTAGCATCATACAGGCCACAAGGGGCTCCAACTATGACAGCAATTCTTGTGGTTCCTTGTCTAGAATGACAGGATCGGGGATCTGAAAGGTCATCAAAGCCAGCGGTTCCCAGCCAGGGGTGACTGGGCCTCCGGAGGCCCTCGGTAATGTCTGGAAACGTTTTCGATTGCCACACACGTTGGAGTGGGGGAGGGAGGAGGGGCACGCTGCTGGCGTACGTAGGTGGAGATCAGAGAGGTTGCTGGAAGCTCCTGGGGGTGCACAGGACAGCCCCCGCCTCACGGCCTGTCCGTCGGTCACTCTGAGCTCCAGAAGCCCCGCGCTCGGCTCCCCTCCCTCTGAATCGACTCCCCTCGGAGTCCGCTCCACCAGCTGGTGGTCAGGCCGTCCGCTGAGCGCCCCCACCAGTGATGGGGACCTCACCGCCCTGCCGCCGGCAGCTGGTCCATCGGGAAGTTCAGTGTATTCACAGGGTTCTTCTTTTCACAACGAGTTGAAATCCCTCCCACGTTCCGGTGACTTCCAAGCCTCTGTCCTAGCCCGGCCCCGGCATTGCCCGATTCAGCGCCTTCAGGAGTGGCCTTCAGGTATTTGAGCGTACGTGTGCGACTCTTTCCTGCCTGGATGTCACCACCCCTCCTCACAAGCCAACACGGCAAGCTGACGGCGAGGCCCAGGCCCCCAGCATCCCGCCTGCTGCATGGTGCTCTCCGTCATATACAGCTGCTCCTGGCCTCAGTTTTATCATCTGTCAAATGGGTCGGCAGCACCTGCCTGGCCTTCCTTGCTCAGTGCTGCGATGCTCAGAGGAGGCAACAGATGCAAAGATGCTTTGAAAGGTGAAAACCCTGCCCGGAACACGGCCAGGGGTCCTGACGTACGTGACTCTCTTCCTCCCTATTCATGGACAGCAGAGGCGGAGCGGCAGCAGCGATCCCATTATACAGATGTGCAAACTGAGGGGCAGAGCCTGCCGTTAAGACACGGCGGGGCCCAATAACGGAACTCGGGCCTCTGGGTCCAAATGCAGGACCATCCATGCCAGAGCCACGGCGGCAGGAGGAGGAGGCCGCGGCGAGGAGAAAGAGAAACTGGGCAGGCGCCACGGGTGGGAAGCCCCCCCGCCGTCCCTGTCCCCGGGCCGCTTCCTCTCCACACTCCCTTCTTCTGTGGCTTTGAAGCTGCCCGGAGCTGAGTTCACCTGGAGGGGTGGCTGTGGGCCCACGCCCAGGCCCCCCGCTTCTCGCTCACACCTCCCCTTCTCTTTCGTTTCCTCTCGCGGCCTGTGTTTCCTTCCTCCCTTCAAAGCGTGTGGGTTCTCTCCTCCAGAAGCCACTTTCTTTTCTTTCTTGGAATCTGCCCAGGGAGGGACACCTGTGTTTCTGTTTCAATTTCTGCTCAGCCCCTCGTGTTTCCTGGGAAGGTCAGGGTGGAGGCGTGGCCCCTGGGCAGCCGGTCAGCATCCGGCTCCACCAGGCGGGGAAGCTGGCGTCTGCGAGGCCCCGGGCCTTCTGTTTCCGGGCCCTGACACCCGCCAGCCTCCCCGCTCCTTCTGTCACCAGTTTGTCCTCTTCACTCCAGTCTCAGCCCCCGAGACTCACAGCTTCTGAGAGGGGAGGGCTGCGGTGGGAATCCAGGCCCAGGGAGGGGCAGGGGTGTGCAAGAGGGAACACAGCCCAGTGTGGACAGATGGGGGGGTCCCCCTGCCTTTCTCACGATGCCGGGCAGAAATCTGTTCTCAGCCTCTCCCCCACTCCTCCCTGGCCCCTCAGAACATTCTCTGAATGTGCTTCTGCCACCTCCACCTGTGTTATCTTTTTCTTCCCCCTTCACTTCCTTGCCCAACTCATTTTCTTAGGACTCAGCCCAGTATCACTTACTCCAGGAAGCCCTCCTGGATTGCCTCTCCCTCCCCCCAGTTCCCTGGGCTGAGAGGGATTTTTTTTCTCCCTTTCCATAGCACTATACCAACATGGCCTCATGTGCAAACTATGTTAACGTTCACACCAGGGCTCCGACACGTGTCCCCAACCAGCCCCGCCTTCTCTCATCCCGGCCTGCGTTTTCTGGTGCTGTGAATGAAGGCACTTCTCTGCCCTCCCTCCCCTGGGAGCCCCCTAAAGGCTGTACCTTAAATCTTTTCTTTTTAAGACCATCTTAGTAAGATGGAATTTATTCACCATACAAGCCCCTCCTTTAAATAATTTTCAAATGTGTGCAACTATCACCACAGTCAACTTTAGAACATTTTCATCACCTCAAAAAAAAAAAAATCACACTCTCTGGCTATCACCCTCCCTCAACCCAGAGCAACCACAAATCTCTTGCCTGTCTCTATGGGTTTCCCTATTCTAACCAGGGCCGGGGATTGACCTTGCCACTGAGGCACATGCCCGTGACCGGAATCCACCCCGGGACCCTTCAGTCCTCGGGCGAGCGCTCTGTCCACTGAGCCAAACCGGCCAGGGCGAGCCTTACACCTTCTATCTGCTGAGCAATGGAGCCCTGGAGGGCAGGCCCGGGGCTGGAGGCCCAACTCCTCATGTCTGCTGGGGGGCTTTAGGCAAGGGCCCCCCCCCCCACGCCTCGCTGAGCCGTACGGTTCCCTCCTGTGGAACGGAGTAAGGGTGGGTGCCCGAGAGAGAATGAATGTCAGGTACTTAGCATAGCTGCTGGCATAGGACCCGTGCTCAACCCCTGTGAACTACAGGAACCGCTGTGATGGTCACGCTAAAAGCCTCGACGTTTCTGGCGCCTGGTGAGCCCTCGTGGGTGGCGTGGGAAGAGTGACCGGCAGCAAGCGTGCCCCGGGGGAGGGTGCCAGCAGAGGCCCTAGCCGGGACGACAGGGGCCTCCGGGCCACAGCCCTGCCCAGGCCACAGTCCTGCCCAGCCCGGCTCTTGTCTGGCAGGCTGGACGGTTGTCTTTCTAGGGGTGTCTGGAGCCTCCGCGCATGCACGCTTGCTCCCGGCGGTTTGAATTAGAAAGCAGCGGGTGCCTCCTGGAAAACCCGGGGAAAAACATTATTGTTGGAGGCCAGTCTGCTCCTTGGCACAGCTGGCTGCCCTGGCCTGGCATTCCTGAGCACAAAAGCCTTGGCTGGCAGAATCGGAGCCTCCTGGACAGGAGCTCTCTCCCCCTCCCCCCTCCGCCCCTCAGCCCCCCAGCCAGCCTCCGTGGGCCTGGCAAACACTGGCTGTTGGATGGGAGTCGGGACAAGAATCCCAGGCTGTCTGGGCCCATCCACCACAGAGGCATCTGGTGGACGGAGGGCGGACTCCACTCCCAGCCTGGCAGAGGCCTGGCGCCTGCTGCGGTCCAAAGGTGGTGCCCTCTGGGCCAAGGGGTGGTGACGGGCGAGGAACCAGGGCCAGGAGGAAGGTGGCGACGGGCTGGCTGGACCCCGAGCTCGGCAGAAGAAAGCCGGTGTTCCTGCTTCCGTTGGACAGAGGAGGAAACCGAGGCTCAGAGGGGCAATGTCTCCTGCCCGTGGTCACAGAGCCGGGGCGGGGGGGCGGCCTGAAGCCGGGACCCCAGGCCGGCTCCCGGGCCCCACCTCCCCCTTTCCGAGCCAGGAAGGGGAAGAGAAGTGCTTTGCAAACCCGAAAGCACAGCACACACCCTCGAGAGGCTTTGACGACCATTCTTCCTGCTTTTTCCTCGTCCAGATCTGCCCTCCTCCTGCCCACCTCCCCGACCCAGAGCGGCCCCGGGGAGGTGGACAGAGGGGTTTCAGGGCCTCCCTGGCCGCTGGCCTCGGGGCTGGCAGGGCTTCCGCCTGGTCACCGACAGTTACAGCCACATGACGGGGGGCTGCTTTATCTCCTCGGGGTCCAAGCTCGTGCAGATGGGCAGTGTGATTGTGGAAAGCTGCAGAGCCCTGATAAAGGCACGGCACCCGGGACCCGCCGGATGGAGGTCCCCTCGTGTCCCTCCCTCCACCGCCCCGGCTGCCTGGCTCCCTACGCCCCTTTCCCTCCTCACCAGGGCCGATGGCACCCCCAGAGTCGGTCTACTCCAGCCCCGCGGACACCCACCACTAACCACCTGAGGGGTCCCTCGCCCATTCTCCCATTTCTAAGGTTCAAAGCTGCCATCTAAGGGCCTCTCAGCCCGGTCGACGTGGCTCAGTGGTTGAGCGTCAGCCTATGAACCAGGAGGTCACGGTTCGATTCCCGGTCAGGGCACAGGCCCGGGTTGCAGGCTTGATCCCCAGTGGGGGGCGTGCAGGAGGCAGCTGGTTGATGATTCTCTTTCATCATTGATGTTTCTCTCTCTCTCTCTCTCCCTTCCTCTCTGAAATGAACAAAAATATATTTTTAAAAGTGCCTCTCAGATCCTGTCTACTCTGGGCTCCCCCTGCCTCCGGCCACAAGACCGCAAGTTCCTTCGGAACAAGGGGTACGTCCTACAAACCCTCCCTTCCCCGCCCCCCGGCCTCCCCCACCTGGCACGGTGCCAGGAGCGCAGAGCGAAGCCAGGGTGATTATGGTGGTATTGATGGCAGCCACTGGGCCCTGCACCCTGACCTTGAGCCTTCTCACCTGCTCAGCGGTTGACCTGGATGTTACCTAACGCCCTGGCAACCCAGAGGTGCAATTTGCTACCGATGGCATTTTCAGGAGGAGAAAAGGCCGCCGTGAGAAGAAGCCTGAACCTCAGACCACGCCTGAGGCCCGGCGCTGGGAAGGCCTGTGTCCCCTGCGGCCCGGGCCTGAGACCTGCTCTCCCTCTTCCCTCCAGGAGGTTACAGGGGTCACACGGCACAGCGAGCCCAGTGTCAAGTGCAGAAGCTGCCCGTCTCGTGGCAGGTGGGGGAAGGCTTATTGGAGGACCTGCCCAAAGCCAGAAGCTGGGAAGGAATGGGGATTTTTGTTTTGTTTTGTTTTGTGTTTTTTTGTTTGTTTGTTTGTTTTTTCTGAGAGAAAGGGAGAGGGATCGAGAGAAACATCAATGATGAGAATCATCGATCGGCCGCCCCCTGCACGCCCCCCACTGGGGATGGAGCCCACAACCAGGGCATGTGCCCTGGACCAGAATCGAACCTGGAACCCTTCAGTCCGCAGGCTGACGCTCTATCCACTGAGGCAAACCAGCCAGGGCTGGAATGGGGATTTTTAAAAATATATATTTTTGTATTGATTTCAGAGAGGAAGGGAGAGGCAGAGAGCGCGAAACATCAACGATGAGAGAGGATCATCCATCGGCTGCCTCCTGCACGCCCCCTACTGGGGATCAAGCCCAGCCACCTGGCCATGTGTTCTTGACCGGAATTGAACCCGGGACCCTTCAGTCTGCAGGCCGACGCTCTGTCCACTGAGACAAACCGGCTAGGGCTGGAATGGGGGTAATTAACATTCCCTTTCCCACTCGCTCTCCAAGGATAACAGAGACCGTCAAGACGATTCCAGTAGCCCTCGTCCTGTATGGGGAGGCCCGGGTGCGAGGCAGGTTGGCGCCGACCCACGGACCTTGGCATTCCTCCCCCAACTCCGTTCCTCCTCCCGCGCCAGCTCCAGCCACACGAGCTATCTCCCCACCCCAGTCAGAGCCAAGCCGCCCAGGCCAAGCCCTCTGCTCGGAACGTCCCCCAATCTTGCTCCTCTGAGATGTTAGCCGCGTGAGGCAGCCCTCCCCAGCTCCCAGCCCTGGTCTGTGCCCAGGAGAGACTGGCAGAGCCCCAGCCCTCCCCGGGGCACTTATCTTTGCTCTAATGAAACAATTAACTGCATCATTATGGCATCAGTCTCTCTTGCCAGGCAAAGGCTCTATGGGGGCAGGGAAGGCCCGTCCTGTCCGGGCCATGTCCCAGGGCCACTCGGCGGAGCAGGTGGGGACCAGCGAAGGCTCGCTGGCGACAGAACGAATGAGGGAGGGATGAGTGGACATTCCACTCAGCCTCATCTCTCGCCAGAGCTCAGCCCGGCTGTGCTGTGAGCCTCGTTGGGTCCGGCCAAGACGGCCGAGTGATCCTGACATGTTAGAGGCGTGTGGCTACGGGCTCTGGAGTCAGATTCCCAGCTCTGAGCTGTGTCACGTTGAGGAAGTTGCTCAATCTCTCGGGGCCTAACTATAGAACGGAGACAGCACCTCGATGGTGCTGCTGATAGAAGGCTTATGTGAAATACAGATGACAGCGAGTGGGACTGTCATTATTATTTCTGCTGTGACTCAGAGGATTCCTTCTCCCAGTTAGGATCGTTGTCCCATCTTAGCAGGGGCCCAGGTCATGACCATGGAGTCTGAAAGGCCTGGAAAGAGAGCCAGAATCCAGGGCCTCCGGCTCAGTGGCCCGGTGGTCGGTCGGTCGGTCGTGTGACCAGGAGGAAGTCACACCATCTTGCCTGCTAGCCAGATGACTAAGAGCAGCAACCATCCTATTTCCTAACCTGCTACCTCCCAGGGGTGTGGGGGGCAGATCACACAGAGATGTGAATGAGCCCCATTGTCCCTGCAAATGTTTGTTGAACACCTACTATGTCCCAGGGCTCAAAGAGGACCAGGGAGGGAGACCGCAGGAACCCAGCCCTGGGAAGCCAGAAGTGAAGAGGTTCCTAAGGGTGAGTAAGTGCCCTGTGCCCGCCCCTCTGCTCACCGAGGTGCCACGTGGTGGCCGAGGCGTCTCTGCCAGTCCCAGGGACAAGCTAACGGTCTGGGCAGGAGTGCCTCCCCTCCTGCCTCCTTTTGGTGATGTGACCTGGGCAAGTCCCTCCCTCTCACAGCCTCCAGGCCTTCACGTGTGAGGCAGGCTTCAAGGTGGGGCGTGACCGATCCCTTCCCGGCCACACGGGTGTAAGGACGAAGTGAGTTCATGCGTGAGAGCCGTCTCTCCGAGGGTGGTGCTTCCTGCCAACGCCATTAACTTGGCGTGCCCTTCCTTGTCATGACCTTGATGCCTGGCCCTGACCTGGCACCTGGGGTTGGTGCGTGCAATGCAGATACGACATTGCCTTCCAAAGAGAGAGACCCCGGCTGGCCGGCGTGGCTCAGTGGTAGAGCACCGACCTATGAACCAGGAGGTCAAGGTTCGATTCCCGGTCAGGGCACGAGCCCCCATAGGAGCGTGTAGGAGGCGGCTGATCGATGATTCTCTTTCATCATGGATGTTTCTCTCTCTCCCTCTCTGAAATCAGTAAAACATATTAATAAACAAACAGAGAGAGAGAGAGAGACCAGGAGTGTGGCTGTCACCCGGGGACCACCCTTCCGTCCCACATCAGGGCTGACTTGGGTTGCACACACATGCGCGGTTGTATGGGGACATAGAAAGGATGGACATATTCCAACCCGTTCATTGCAGAGGGTGGGGTGGGGATCGCTACCAATGATCTCTTATGTGCTATGATTGTTTGAACAATAGATGACTTCGTGTGGTTTGTGTTTCTTTATTGTGATAAAATATAGATGACATGAAATTTCACGGTTTAGCCATTTTTAGGGGTTACAGGTCAGTGGTATTAAATAAACATTCACTTTGTTGTGCAACCACCACCACCATCTCATGTTCCCCAACTCGAACCCTGCACCGTTAAGCCCTCACGCCCCCTGCCTCCTCTCCCCTGGCCCCTGGGAAGCTCCGCTGTACTTCCTGTCCCTCTGAATTCGACAATGCGAGGTCCCCCATGTAAGGGGACTCACACAGCACTTGTCCATTTGTGACTGGCTTAGTTCCCTGACACGGCGTCCTCAAGGTTCATTGTGTGGCAGCATGCGTCAGGATTTCATCCTTTCTAAGGTTGGATAATGCTCAATAGATTACTTTTGCAAATGGAAAAAAAAAAAATAAAGATTGGGGGGAACCAACCAAAAGGGTGACGATGTGAATGACTGAAGGGCCTCCCAGGACTGAGTCCAACTCTGTGAATTTTGGACGGGGGGCAGCAGCAGGTCAGCAGGGTGATAACTTGGGGAAGGCACCCCATGAATCAGCCCTGGGCTTCTGTCATAAAAGGAGGGCAGTGGGCCCCCCGTCAGGGCTCCGGTCTCACTGTCCCACGGCCAAGTGGACAATGAAGACACTCAGCCTGCCCGCCGAGGACTGTGACTCACAGGCCATGAGGCCGGACAGAGCCCCCACGCTCGCCCCCGATGCCCCAGCCATTCAACCTGAGCCGTGAGCCGCACAGAGTTCCCGGCCCCCTTCTGATACCGGCCCTGCTCCCGGGCTCTGGAGACGACCCAATCAGCTGGTGAGTAAGGAGGCCTCGGACAATCCTTCCATTCATAAACCTCCCCTGCTGACTAATGACTCCCAGTCACGCTGGCCGCCCCAGAACCAGTCCCTGCCCCCGAGCTGGCCCTGCAGGGATTTGAGGGAGGCTCCCCCTTTCCCATGGGGCTGCCCTCAGGCCCTGCCCTCGCCAACCTCTGGGCTTTGCTGGTCGGCCCTCTCTCTCCAGGCGACTTTTCCTTTCCTCCTTCTCCCACCTGTCAATCATGAGCCCTCCCAAGCTCTTACCCCTGAGCCTTGCTGCCCAAGCCTCAGGTGGGTCCTGCCATAATCCAACCTTGGCTGAGGACCTTCTTGTAAACCCTCCTCCTGCTCATCCTGGGCCTTTCCTGTGAGAAAGGAGCACCTGGCCGCCCGAGACGGGGGCCCCCAGGAGAAGGGGCGCTTGGGCTGGTGGTCAGGGGAACTCTTTCTGAGCATGTGTGCAGAGGGGCCCCCCAACTCCTTCAGGGCACATGGAGAGGTGTCGTAGGAAGAGACGGGCTTTGGAGACAGACCTGAGTTCAGATCCTGACTCTTACTAGCTGGGCGACCACGGGCAGGTAACTCCGCCTCTCTGAGCCGCAATTTCTACATCTGTTTTAAAAAGTGGAATGGGCCCTAGCCAGTTTGGTCCAGTGGATAGAGTGTAGGCCTGTGGACTGAAGGGTCCCAGGTTCGATTCTGGCCAAGGGCACATGCCTGGGTTGCAGGTTCGATCCCCAGTAGGGGGCGTGCAGGAGGCAGCCGATCAATGATTCTCTCTCATCATTGATGTTTCTCTCTCTCTCTCCCTCTTCCTTCCTCTCTGAAATCAATAAAGAAATATATTTTTAAAAATAATGCATAAATAAAAAGTGGAATGGGCATGGGAATAATAGACCCACCCTTCCCTCATGGATGTGAATATAGCACCTTCCAGACTGCACTCAGGTGACAGCCCCAACAGAGGGACTAGAAAATGGGGTTGGGCCCATCTGGTGTGGCTCAGTGGTTGAGCAATGACCTATGAACCAGGAGATCAGGGTTCGATTCCCGGTCAGGGCACAGGCCCTGGTTGCCGGCTCCATCCCCAGTGTGGAGCGTGCAGGAGGCAGCTGACCCATGATTCTCTCTCATCATTGATGTTTCTATCTCTCCCTCCCTCTCCCTTCCTCTCTGAAATCAATAAAAATCTATTAAAAAAAAAGAAAGAGAGAAAAAGAAAATGGGGTGAGGAGGCCTTGGGGAGACCCTGCCTTCCGAGGGGAGGCCTTGGCCAAGGAACATGCGGCCGGCGAGGGACCCGCTCAGCGCCCCCCATGCCCTGGCACGCGGGCAGCCCCGTCTAACAGCAGAGCCATCGCCGCTTGTTCCCAGGGCTGGCGGGAGGGTGAATGGCATTCCTTCAGGGCACCACGTGAGCGCGGGGCCTGCACCCTGGAGGGGAGCCTGGCCTGGGCAGTGCACCACGTCGGGCGACAGGAAACACGGCCCCCATGCTTTGGTTCTGGAATGGCCTCGCTCTCCTCCGTGTGAGAGAGGGCCGCGCCAGCTCCGCTCGCTCGCCGATGAGGCCCGACACAGGCGAGTGTGGAAACGCCTTGGCAGCGGCCGAGAGGCAGCCTGGAAAACCGGGAAAAGCTCCCGCCCGCAGGCCAGCGCCGCAGCGCCGTCCCCCGGAGCCTCCCGCCGGCCCTGTGACCGTGTGACCGTGTGACCGTGGCTGAGTCACAGCCTCGCCGAGGGACAGGGCCCCGATCCGCAGAGGGAGGAGGTGAGACGTTGAGGTCTTTGTGGGTACTCCCCAGCTCTGAGACGCTCTCGGCGGCAGCCATCTCTTTAAAGATGAAATGCAGAGATGCTGAGCTGAACCAGATGTGGCGGAGAAAGCCAAGATCATCAGCCGGCGGCGCCTCCCCCTCGGGCGCCCTGCGTCAGCAAGGCCTGGGGTGAATCCTGGCGCTGGCTCGTCTTGATAGGCAATCAAGGCAGCATCTGTGGGCCCGGCTTCCGGAAAAGGGGCTGATCAGGCCGTCTCCACCCTCAGCCCTTCCTCCGGGGCCTGCGGGGGGTGTGCACCCTCTGGATCCCGGGGGCTCCAGATGGGCCCCCAAACCCAGCATTTCCTACAAAGGGTTTCTGTGCTCAGACCCCCGCATCCTTCCCACCTTCCACCATCAGCCTGGGCTGCCCATTCGCTACAGAAGTATTTCTCTGGGTCTCCCCGGTGCCTGGGGCCCCGCGGGCCGGAGGGAATTCCCACGAGGCACTGGTGTATGAGCGCTCTATGCTTCGTGCTCCCAAGGGACCCTCGATCGGGGGTGGGGGTGAGGGTAGGGGTTGGGGGCAGAGGAGAGGTGAACCAATATCCACAGGGCAAATCAGCAAGTGGGTGAGGAAGGGCTCAGGGTCAGGGAGCAGCGCACCCCGCACCCCCAGGAAAGGAGAGAGGGAAGGGAACCCGGACGGACCGGGAACGGCATGAGCTGAGGCGGCCGAGGCAGATGGCAAATGTAGGCAGCACGCAGCTCTGAGGGCTGGGTTTCATTTCTGTCTCCAGACCTGGTTGGTCTCCATCATCATCTTTTTAAAAATACTTATATAGCCGTAACCGGTTTGGCTCAGTGGATAGAGCATCAGCCTGCAGACTGAAAGGTCCCAGGTTCGATTCCGGTCAAGGGCATGTACCTTGGTTGCGGGCACATCCCCAGTAGGGGGTGTGCAGGAGGCAGCGGATCGATGTTTCTCTCTCATCGATGTTTCTAACTCTCTATCCCTCTCCCTTCCTCTCTCTGTAAAAAAAATCAATAAAATATATTTTTTAAAAAATAAATAAAATATTTATATATTTTTATTGATTCCAGAGAGGAAGGGAGCGGGAGAGAGAGCTAGAAACATCCATGATGAGGGAGAATCATGGATCAGCTGCCTCCTGCACGCCCCCTACTGGGGATGGAGCCTGAAACCCCAGCATGTGCCCTGACCGGGAATCGAACCGTGACCTCCTGGTTCATGGGTCAATGCTCAAGTGCCCGGGCAGAGCCCTGTGCAGAGAAAGTGCTGGAAAAGCCCACGCTTTAGTGTGTGTGTCAAGCCGATTCAGCCGGCGCGTGACAAAATCCAAGTGGTGTTTCAGGGTGGCAGAGGGGCAAGGCCGGGACACGGTTGGCCAGAGAGGTCTTTGAAGGGCCCGGGACATTTTTTCCTTCTTGCTTCCTAATCTGTGGTTTCTCGCCCTTCGCCGGAGCCCTGGGCCGGAGCGTCCGGGCCTGCGAGGCGGGCGTGCGTGGGAGGGATGCGAAACTGCGCCGGCAGCCCCGAGAACAGAGTCCGCCTTTGTCCTCCTCTCGGGTGCACCTGTCGTCCCAAACCCTCGACAAACATTGTGTCATTCACCGTCCCAGCCTCTCCGTGGATCTGGCCTCGAGCAGGGGTGCCGGCGGGAGCGCAGGGAGCGGCATTCCGCGCATTCCTGCCTCCTGACAGCTCCTGGTACCGCGGCCCGGAGCCCGGGGTGTCCAAAAATTCCAGCTGACTCATCCGTGGGTGAGCGAGGCCAAGACAGAGGGCTGGGAGGGATACCCTGGATCCCTGCTTCTGTCCATGTCCCCGACTCAGAGGGGAACGTGGGGCGGGGGCGGGGGGATGGCCGGGACGCGGGCTCCTCCTGCCTCCGCGATGCTCGGGCGTCGCTGGAGGTCCCAGGAAGTGGCGACGGGTGCAGCCCGGTGTCCTGGGTGGGAGCCTCGGCCGGGCCCTCGGACGCCTGGATTGGGGTTCTGGCTCCCCCCCTTATTACCTTTGCAACCTCATCGCACCTCTCTGGGCCTCCGTGTCCTCGACGGGAGACAGGGGGCGGGTCCTGGTTCCGACGTCACGCCTCGTGGTGAGGACGGAGCAAGAGGACGTGGGTGAGACAGGAGCACGGTCCGTGGGCCACGGGCGCTGCTTAATGAGGGTGGTCTGTGCTCAAATGTCGCCCTTTGGCTGCAGTGACATCAGCATCTCTTCCCGGCGGGCAGGCCAGGGTGTCATGGGCCCTCGCGGGGGGCCCCCAGGACGAAGGCTGCAAAGCAGCACTGTGGGGATGCCCCTGCTCTGTTTGGGGGTTCAGGGTGGAGCCACCCTCTCTCTCTGAATATCCCCTGTTGCGGCTGCACCTCCGGGGACCACACTCCGGGAATGACACGGCACAAAAGGCAGCAGCTTCCTGGTCCTCACGCCGGCTTCCAGATGGCCTGTCCCCGCATCCCTGCCAAATCCTCTGACTGCCCCCCCGCCCCCTTGCTGGGCCTCGTCTTGCCAAAGCGTTTCTCAAAAGGGGGAAATACAGTCCTGACGTCATCAGCTCGTCACGGCCTCCCGGGCCGCGCCGTCCAGCTGTCCTCCCCGGGGACGTCCCGGGAGGTTTTTCCCCAGCTCCGTCCGGGGGCTGCAGGGAGCCTGAAGTCCGGGAACGAGGATGGGGACACAGGGCGGACGGGCGGACGTGACCCCGGGCCGCTCGCTGGCCTGCTTCACTCTCCCGGCGTCTGTGAAAGGAGGCGGCTGGTTGAGGTCATTGGTTTCCGGCCGTCGGGTCCCGGGGGGTTCTGGCTGCGGAGCGCTGGGGAGAGGCCGGCAGATCTGCCTCCTGACACTGCCTCGTCCCTCGTTGTTAGGGGAGCAGAGAGATTAGGAGACCAACGGCTCTGGGTTCCAATCCTCACCCTGCGCCCCTGGCCGGCTGTGTGGCCTCAGGCAAGGCGCGCACCCTCTCTGAGCAGGGACACTATCTGTGAAGTGCACACGCCAGCTGCCACCTCCAGAGGTGTACGGATGAGGCGAGATGACGCCGGGCAGAGCTCGGCAGGGTGTCTTGGCACCCGGGGCCTGACTTTTTCACTTCTCCGCGGGGATATGCATGGGCTTGCTCGTCTCCACGGAACCGCTGGCCTCGGCGAGCGAGGCGCCGGGCCCGCGGGCGGCGGGTCGGGGGAGAAGTCAGCCGTGGGTCCATGTTTCCGTGGCCACGCCGGGCCGGCTTCAGGAGGGAGCTGCCGTCACCCCGGGGGACAAGTCCCACCACGTCCGCGCCAGCCCCGCGGGCAGCTCTCGGAGCTCCTGCCAAGCGATGGCTGGGCGGCGTGCTCGCTCCTCCGTGCGCGGTAGCGTGTTCCAGATGCCCCGGCGGCAGCCCGGGAGCGTTGGCAGGCCCTGTTTCGTTGTATCTCCTTTCCTGTGGCTTCGCTCTCTCGTTGCTTTCCCCCAACGAGCCGTCGGAGCTTTATAGACGAAAATCGACCTCTTTTCCGTCCCCTTCGGGACCCCGGGCCACAGGCCTGTCTCAGAGACCCCTGGAAGCGTTCTGGCCCGTCGGTCACAGAGGGAGGGCGGGGCGGGACCACTGGAGACCCGATCAAACGCTCCTGTACCCGTGACAATTGCCGTGCATGCACATGGCATGTTCACTTCCTTTAGTTCTGCCCGCACATGCCCAAGGCCCTGGGAAACGGTGGCCTGGGCAGTTCTGGGGGACCCAGGGCAGCAAAATAGAACGCGCTGTCCCCTGAACACCCTCTCCGGGTGCCCGCTGCACCCGTGCCATCGCCATGAAGGCTGTGATGTCAGCCTCCCTTTTGTGGACAAGAGACGAAAACTCAGAGGAGCTGTGTAATGATCAAGGTCCCCGAGCTCCTGAGATGAGCGTTTGGGGCCCCGCGCGGCCCGGCTCCAAGGCCCGGCTCTCTGCGTGACCGATGCTGGGAGCTTGCCCGCACAGCCTGGCACGGCCTGGGCTCTGGGCCTTTGCTACCAGCATCTACCAGCCTGGGCCCAGGCCATGAGCTCCAGGGGAAACCTGGCCCAGGACGCAAGTCACCGGCCTTGCCTCATCGAGGAGGAGAGCGTCCAATCGACTCCCAGGGAAGCATCCGCAGCCACAGGGGTGTGTGTGTGTGTGTGTGTGTGTGTGTGTGTGTGTGTGTGTGTGTGTGTGTGTGAGAGAGAGAGAGAGAGAGAGAGAGAGAGAGAGAGAGGGCATTCAAGGGTGAAGGTGGGAGGGTGCATGTCTATGTAAGGGTGTGTGTGTGTTTGCGTCTGAGGATGCACATAAGCATGTGAACCTATGTGTGCACGTGTGCGAGGACATGTTGTGGTATGAGAATGTGGGCTCGCATGTGTGTTTGTATGTGAAGGTGCACTTATGTGTAAGGATGTGTGTGCCTGCGCATGAGAATTCTCTATGTAGAGAGACCTCCTGGGTGTCGAGTACCAGGCATTTCTGGCATCTGTTACAGATCTTTTTATTTTTTTAAGTTTATTTTTTAATGGACTTTATTGGGGTGACATTGGTTCACAAAATCATACAGGTTTCAAGTGCACAGCTCAGCGAAACCTCGTCTGCACGCTGCGTGGTGCGCCCATCACCCCAAACAAAGCCTCTACCCCCACTTCTCCCCCTCTGCCCACCTCCACCTCCCTCCCCACTCCCTTCCCTTCTGGCCATCGCCACACTGTTGTCCAGGTCTATGAGTCTTACATATACCTACGGGTTGTTGTTTTTCTTGCTTAATCCCTTCATATTACAGATCTTTTTAAAAAGTGTATTTATCTTCTCACGTGCATATACATGGTAGGTGCATACATGCATGAGGACTGAGTGTCTGTGTTTGTGTATGGATGTGTGTGGAGAGTGTTTGTGTGTGTGGATGCATATGTGTAAGAATATGTGTATGCATGGGTGTGTGGGCCTGTGCACATGTGTACACGTGTGAGGGCATGTGTTGGGTGTATGTACAGAATGGAGACCTATAGGGTGAATGCATGCACCTGGTGTGTGCACCCGGGTGTGCATACATGTGTATGTGCGTGCACCCACGCATGAGGATATGTGTGCATGCGTCAGGAAGCAGGGAGCGGATGATGGTGGGGGCGGGGACCCTGTGATCACCACCCGACGGATTCCTTGTTCCCAGAGACCTCCTGGGTGTTGAGTACCAGGCGTCTCCCAGCACCGACCACAGGCCTTTTGTAAGCGTGTGTATCTCCTCACGTGGTCACAGGGCAGCCCTCAAGCAGAGAGAGGGTTTCTTCTCCCGGAGGAGGGGGCCTGCTCCCCACCGGGCAGCGCGGCTCAGGTTCACCTTGGCCCTGAGTGGGCTCGCAGGACCAGCTTCCTGGGCCCACAGCGCCCTGGCCGGCTCCTCTCCCCTCCAAGGCGTGGCTCCACCCAGCTCAGGCCGGATTACCTCCCCTGGCACCGGCTTTGTTTGGGCTCATTAAGGAGGAGCCGCAGCAAGAGCAGAAGCCGCTCCCTCCCGCCCCGGGCCCGGTTCTGCTGAACACACGGGTGAAAGCATAAAGCTCGCTTTGCATCCCTGGCTGGGAGTCCCGGCAGGAGGGGAAACACCTCGGCCAGGCGGCGTTGCTGCTGAAATGGGGAGGGGTTTGGTTTCCCCACGGAGGTGGCTCTGGCCCCCGCAGCCCAGTGGGCCTGGCGCTTTGCTTGCTGAGCCTCTGCTCCTGGGGTGGGTGGGGTGCGGCTGAGAACAGGGCAATGAGAAGCAGGCGAGGGGCGCTCAGGAGTGTGCAGGGGGAGCCTGCTTTTCTGCGCGTGTCCTGCTGGGAGGGGTGCCTCTGTGTTTCCTGAAACCCTTTCTAACATCCTCTTAAGCGCGTTCCACTCCCCACATTTTCCCACGTTCCCCTCCATTTCCCCTCGCAGGGACCTTCAAGGCCACCGTGCCGCAGCTCCGAGGGACACGGTGGTCACCGGCCTCACCCCCTCCAGAGAGAATCTTTTCCATGACGGTGAGCATGGTGCCCACCCACCTGCCTAGACTCCTTCGGGGCCCCTGGCGCATCAGCTTCCCGAGGGGAAGACCGGGATCTCACTGAGCCTGTCACGGCCCCAGCATCTGGCCTGGCACCTGCCGCCTGGCACGGAGCAGGCCTCGGTACAGATTCGTCCGTGGGGACGGGATGAGGTCATCGGCTCCTGCGGCAGGTAGATGGCCCTGGGTAGACGGGCTTGATCCAAAGATCCCCTGGGATCTTTGAGTCCAATTAAATGGAGCCCAAATTTGCTTCCTTCTGAATGTCACCCTCGGGAACTCGGATTAGCTGGACCACGGAAGCCCTGTAACGAAGCAGACGTTACCCGCCCTCCTCTCAAGGCCTCCCGCCTCCAAGCTGGATGCGGTTCCCACACCATCCTCAGAGCAAACACAAAGGAGCAGCGTGTTTTTTTTCTTTCTTTCTTTTATAAAGAATACAGTTTTCATTGATTTTAGAGAGAGTGGAAAGGAGAGGCAGGAGAGAGAAACATCAATGTGAGAAACATCCTTAGGCCGCCTCCTGCACGCCCCCTACTGGGGATCGAGCCCACAACCTGGGCATGTGTCCTGACCGGCAATGACTCCGGTGACCTCTTGGTGCATGGGTCGATGCTCAACCACTGAGCCACACGGGCCGGGCAGGAGCAATTTTTTCAATGGACTTCTTGTAATATGGTCCATGAGCTGGACCCAGAATCCTAGGCGTAGCCTGTTGGGTTTGTGGTCTCTGGTTATGGCAGCCGTGGGACACGGGTGCGCGGGACCACTGCTCCCCTGGACTTGCACATCGCTACAGGGGAACATCCCTCTGGGGAACGCTGTGGTTTCGCCCTTAGGAAATTTAAAGGGACTACCCGACACGACTGGAATTAATCACAGGAAGATTAGGAAAAGTGACTGGACACACGACAAACACACCCCGGTAAAGGCGTTTTTTGTACACCACGTAGCTGAGAATCCTAATCATGATATTCCATTCACATTGGCACCTGAGGCATCAACCACTTCCCTCAAACCTGTGTGGCACTCTGAGTAAGAACACTACACACTTATATTGGGGAAATGTAAAGAGATTCGAATAAAATAGGTGCTGCTAAATGGAAACATTACATTTAGGAAATTTCTTTAGCCCCCAAATGAATTTGTTTATTCATTACTAGAGGCCCTGGTAGGGTCCCTAGCAGCTGCCGTCTGGGGCCTCCGTCCCTTCCCCCGACTGGCCCCGCCCCCTGGGCAAACTCCTGGACGACTCCCAGTAGGGGACAATTTGCATACTACGCTTTTATTATATAGGATTGCCAGTGCACGTCATATGTCCTGGCTGGTCGGATGGATGGACAGACGGTTGATCACTTAGCCTTTTATATATATAGATGATTCCAATCAAAACCCCAGAGGATTCACTGATTTACAATTTTACATTGAATACGTGAGAGGAAATGGCAAAGACTACTCTGGAAAAAGAGGGTGAGGTGAGGTTGGGAGAGTCCTGTCAGACCAGCCAGTAGAACAAATTATTGCCCGGCCGGCATGGCTCAGTGGTTGAGCGTTGACCTATAAACCAGGAGATCACAGTTCGATTCCGGGTCAGGTATATGCCTGGGTTGCGGGCTCAGTTCCCTAGGGTGGTGCGTGCAGGAGGTGGCCGATTGGTGATTCACTCTCATCATTGATGTTTCTATCTTTCTCTCCCTCTCTGAAATCAATATATATATATATACACATTAAAAAGAACATATTATTAACTAAACATACTCAAGCGTATGATACAAAATAGTCCCGTAAATCAACAGACGCTGACTCCGTGCTGTCATCCCCTTCCAGAAACGATCTCCAGGCGAGGTGTGATGGGCAGGACAGGGCCCGAAGCAGACGAAAGGGCAAAGCCGAGCATGTGAGGCACCTGGGCACCCACACAGATTGAAGAAAACCCCCACTTCCAACCTACAGCGTGGGGCCCGGCCCCCACCCCGGGGGGCTCGCAGCCTCATCCACTGAGCTGCTTTCTCGGGTGGAGGGACCCTCCGGAGCCACGTCCGTTCCTGCAGTGACGTGGCCGCGGTTCCCCAGGAAGAGCCGGAGGCGGGAGAGGCGGGAGGGTCAGGCGCGCATGCATATCTGCTGATAGCTGCTGCGCTTCCCTGGCTAGTTCTGCTGCTCACGGTGTTCTCAGAGGGGGTTTTGTAATCACCAGGACCTATTTTTCTCAATCCAGTCGTTTGACTTTCCAGAACCAAATGAGGTTAGGGAAACACCCTGAATTTGCAGATTCCGTGTTCTCAGTTTCATCAGAAGTTTGCTGAGCATCCAGGATGTGTGTACCAAGTGCTGGGCCAGGCCCAGGACACAGGAAGTTCATGCCATGCGGCGATTCGTTCCTGCCTTGCACAGGATGGATTGGCACGTGCCAAGGAAGGGTCCCGCCAGGCAGGCAGGGGAGCGCCACGGAACACAGCGTGGCGTTGCTCGCTTTATTGCGCAAGAAGGACTCGATGCGTTGCACACACAGTCGTTGTGATTGTGGCTTAGAGCGTTAGTTTACTCCCGGGGGCATCTTCAGGAGGTCTTCTCCCCAGGGCGAGGGTCACAGGGGAGGCCAGGTCCCAAATGCTGATGCCTGGAGGGAAGCCCGGGCTAGGACCAGGGAGAGGGGACCAGTCAGTGCCAGAGGAGAGGGCTGTTGTGCAAGGAGCCGGCGGGTGTGGCTGATCTTGCCGGCCAGTTCGGGGGCTGGCTGCGTGCCGTGGAGGGGGACTCTGGAGGCACATTGCAATGACCTGAGGAGCTTCAAAGGAAAAACCTGTGCCCAGATCCCGGCGCAGCCCAATTAAACCCGAACCTCGGGGTGGCGGGAGGCACGCAGGGCGTGTCACGTGACGGCAGCTCTGCAGGTGCTTCTCATGGGAGCGCAGGCCCGAGAACAGAGCGCGGGACGGGAGGGGGCGGCTGCATCTGGCCTGGTTGGATGTGGCCTGGTTGGTGCGGATGCACGCTCGCGCTCACACACACGTGCAAGTCCTGGTCAAGGTTGGGAATCAAACGGACAGAAACACGTAGCGTCGGTGTGGCCAGGTGTCCTCACGCGGCATGGGGACGTGCGCGTGGGGCCGTGGGCAGGAGACGATTGCAATGGTATTTCCACGCTGGCCTCGCCTCTGGGACTCAGGCATGGTGCCCAACTTTTTTTTTTTTTTCTTTTTTTGCCCATTATTGATGTCTTTGCGGATGTGTCCGAAATAAAAGATTCTGGAGATACAGAAACAGAGGAAACACGAGGGCTTCTCATCCTACAAGGTAAGCGTCCCTGTCATGTCCATCGTCATCACCCACCGGCTTCCTCTGACGAGAAGGAGCTGGATTTGTGAACGCCTTCCTTCCCCAGGGGTCCCTCTCGGCCAGTCCCGGGCTGGTGCGACCAGCAAAAGGTGGAAAGGGCTCTTCTGGTGTCTTAAAAAGTGTGCTTACAGCCCTAGCCGGTTTGGCTCGGTGGATAGAGCGTCGGCCCTCGGACTGAAGGGTCCCGGGTTCGATTCCGATCAAGGACACCTACCAGTACGTCGGTTGTGGACTAGATTCTTGGCCCCTGGTCAGGTGCGTGCCGGAGGCAACCAATGGATGTGTCCCTCTCACATGGGTGTTTCTCTCTCTGTGTCTCTCCCCCTCCTTCCCACTCTCTCAAAATCAGTGGAAAAATACCCTCAGGTGAGGATTAACAAACAGAGAGTGAGTTTGCTTACAGAGTCTATCATGAGATCCGGGAGCCTACAAGGCTTTTTCTAGACGTTTCTATTCTCCCCAGGGATTCGCTCCAATGGAGGGGAGGGTCATGGTTCTGAATTAGGCCAGTTAGTGGGACACATTCTGACTTCAGAGTCCTAGCCCGAGGTTCCCAGCGTGAGCTGGTCACCATAGGGGGTGGGGAGGGGGAAAAAAAAGCATCATAAGGTTTGGGGATGGGGCTTCTCCCTGTGTGTGTGTGAGAACCAAACCGAGGTCCAGATCAGAATGGAAGAAACTGAGACGAGAAAACCCAACCCTTTTCGGAAGATGCAGCTGCTCCCTGCCCCTGGGTGGCCCTTAGCCCATCACCCAGCATCTATCTCCTCCCGGGAGAAGCCTCCTAGCCCCCGGGGCCTCAGCAAAGCCCCATTCTGCGAAGGATTCGGGGCAGCCCCGTGGCCACAGCTGCTCTCACGGAGGAGCGGGACCAGGGCTGACAAGCAGGCCGCTGTACACACCTCCCAAGGAGGGAAGGAGGAACACGAAGAGAAAAAAAAAAGATTCCCCACTTACACCCAGAGTAAACTTCCTGCCCCATTAAACAATGAGGCATTCAACATCGCCTGAGTAAAAGTCCCTGATGTAATGCGCGGGTGAGCAATCTCATGTCGGGCTGTTGTTATGGGATTTGTACATGTCCTAGCGAGGGCTGGAGCCAACAACAATAGCCCTGAACCCCACATGCACACAACCCTCGTTCCCGCAGTTTCCTTAGGAGAGAGCGCCCGGCAGACTCTTGACAAACAGAGTGACTTCAAAGGTAGGCTTGCATCAGGGCCTCTAACCCCCACTCGCGCTGACTGCCCTTCAGCCCGGCCTGGCTCTTCTCTCTCTTGGTTTACTTTTATGAGGTTCACACACACACACGCGCGCGCGCACACGCACACGCGGAGCAAGGATCTGAGCACACGCAGGCCAACAGGAAAGCAATTGCAGCTGAGTACTTCCTTTGTGACGCTGGCCCCTGGGGTGGCAGTAGGATCTGTGCCAGGCGCCTGAGCGCCGGGGTGCGCCTGGGTGACGAGGCTCCCCCTCCCCCCCTCCCGCTCCGCTCTCACACCGAATTCCCGAGGGAGGACGACGCAGTGGGATGGGGGAGCGGGGAAATTTTCTTACATCACTTGACGTGCTTGCTTTCACTCCCCAAACCCTGAGTCATGACCGGGGCTGTATTGCCTCGGGCCTCTGGCTGAAACCAGAGGTTATAGATTTGGAAATCTGACTCCCATCAGCTGACTCCCGTCCAGTTCATCGGAGGAAGCGTGTATTGTTTTAGTCACCCCTCCCTCCCCGGGCCCAAGTGCCTTCTCATCGAGGGCATTACGTGGGGAAGGTGGCCCGGCGGTGGCTGAGTAAGCCGATGCCACGCTGGTGGACAATCTGTGGCATTCGGCGAGTTGACAGAAAGGGCAGTTTCTCTGTTTGTGTAAACGGAGATTAAGTGAAAGGAGAAGTCTTTCTTTCCCATCCCGAGACAAATGCGAAACACATGTTTTCCCTCTCGCCCGAGGAGTGCGGGGCTCACACGGGCCTCCCCGCCCCCTCAGCTGTGCCTCTGCTGGGGTTGCAGGAGGTTTCCTCTCTTTGGTGGCCAAAGCCAACAGGAGCTTTGTCTTTCCAGACAGTGGAGCTCAGGGCGATGGCCCGGCCGCTTCCAGGCAATTCATTACGCGTGTGCCGCGTTCCGGGGCCTCCCGGAGGCTGGGTGGGTCGGGTGGTGAGATCCAGGGCCAGGGATCCGGGGAACTGGGTTCAAGTCAGAGCTCGGCCGTTGCCTGTGTGACCCCCCCCGTAAGCCCCGCTCTCCTCGTTTGCAAAATGAAGGCGGTTGAGTTTGAAATGTCTCGGGGCATTTCCAGGTCTGGAGAGGCCGCTGGCTCAGGTTGGTTGTTCTGGGACAGTGGCCGGCAAACGCATTAGTCAACGGAGCCAACTATCAACAGGACAAGGATTGACATTTCTTTTGAGAGCCAAGTTTTTTAAACTTAAACTTCTTCTAACGCCACTTCTTCAAAATAGACTCGCCCAGGCCGTGGTATTTGGTGGAAGAGCCACACTCAAGGGGCCAGAGAGCCGCATGTGGCTCGCGAGCCGCAGTTTGCCGACCACGGTTCTGGGATGTGGGAGAGACTCCTCGTTGAGGGCTCCCTTGTAGCTCGGGCTGGGGGCAGCATCGGAGACCTCAATCAAGCAGCCTGCCCGCGCACTGACTCACCCGCCGTGACCTTGAACTACTCACGGGCCCTCTTCGTGAGTCCTTCTTATCGGAGCGAGGAGGGTGGGCGGTCTTGCCCCTGACACAGCCGCTTAGCTATGTGACCAGCCTGAATGACGGGGGTGAAGAGTACTTCGTGTCTCTTGGACTAGAACAGCGGTCGGCAAACTCATTAGTCAACAGAGCCAAATATCAACAGGACAACGATTGAAATTTCTTTGGAGAGCCAATTTTTTTGAACTTAAACTATATAGGTAGGTACATTGTTATTAACTTAATTAGGGTCCTCCTAAGCTGGCCTTTGCTAAAATCTCAAAGAGCCGCATGTGGCTCCGCGGTTTGCCGACCACTGGACTAAAATGATTAATTACCTCAGAAGATAAGTTTTAGAAGTGCTAGCCCCCCAGTATATTTTCTGATTATCCAAAACTAGAGTAATAAAAAATCAGTATTCTCTACTCTGGGCTTTCCTTCCGTTGCTCCTGGTTCAGAGAAGGCACACACCCGCCAGCCAGCACGGGCTGCGGAAATCAGGGTTTCTTCCTCCACGTTGGCCAGAGCAACAACGTGCCTTGTTTTTGTCATGTTGCTGCTCTGCTCAGAAACCCGCAAGGTTCCCCTTACATCTGAGATTCAGTCCAAACTGCCATTCCATTCCTGTGATGACCTGGCTCCATCCTGCATTATCTACCCCTCCTTCCTAAAATCTTAGAATCCGCTAGACCCTACACAACGATGCCACAATCACCCCGGAAAGGCCACCTTACAAGTGGGCAGAAGGTCTCTGTGTAGACGCAGTGACGGGGAGGAGCCTCCGATACTTTTCAAATCTCCCCTCGCTATTGGCAACTTCTCCCCTGTGTTGGATCAGAACCTGCCTCCTCACAAACCCCAACTACCCACAGGTCCTGTAGGAGCCGCTCCGATGCCGCTCAGTGTTTGAAGAAGCCATCATGCCACCCCTGAGAAATCTCTTTCCCAGACTCAACAACTGCAGTGTCCTTAACCGATTTTCATTGGCTAAATGTTGCTGCCCTCACCTCTGCCTGAACATGCTTCACATGGTCACCATCTCTTTTAAAAAAAAGTGACCCGTGAGCCTGGCTGGTGTTGCTCAGTGGTTGGGTGTCAATCTGTGACCAGGGGGTCGAGGTTCGATTCCTGGTCAGGGCACATGCCCGGGTTTCAGACTCGATCACCGGTGGGTGGGCGTGCAGGAGGGAGCCGATCAGTGATTCTCTCTCATCATTGATGTTTCCATCTCTCTCTCCCTCTCTGAAATCAATAAAAATATATTCTTTAAAGTGGCCCTTTGACCTAAATGCAATGTTTTGAATGTGGACCAGTTGGTAGAGCTAGCATCTCCTTTGCTTCTCTAACAGGTTAGGTAAGAGATGTGACAATATTCCAGTGGCTTAAAGAATGTAAAATTTTTTTTTCTCTTTTAAGTAACTGCGAGATGAACAGGTTAGCAAGTAACCCCTGTTCTCTGCAGTCATTCAGGGACCCAGGCTCCTCCTAACTGGGGTTTCAATATCCCATAGGGAATTCCTGCCCAAGCTGGGCTGCTGCCAAGTCCTGGATGCAGCCAGCAAGAAAAGAACAGAGTGTGAGGAGGGGGTGAGCTTGTCTCTTAAGGGCCCCAGCTCCCAATACAGACCATTTGTTAGCACCCCACTAGTGAGAACTCAGTCCCATGGCTATAGTCAATCTGCAAGGGAGGCTGGGAAATGTAGTTCAATTGCAAGGGAGGCTGGGAAATATAGTACCCACACACCATAGCAGTGGGGAGAATGGATGTTGGTAGGCACGAATATGGACACACCTCATTGGCCTTTCAGGCCCAGGAAGACATCAAACTCCTTCTGCCCTCAACCCAGGAAAAGTGGGCTCCTCATTGCTCCCTTTCCAGCCTTCATCTGCGTCCTTCCAGGCCCCCGTCATATTTTAGTGATTTTTTTTTTTTTGGGGGGGGGGTGTTTCTTTCTCCTGAGAAACTACTGGCTGGATGAGGACAGGGACTTTGTCTTGCTCTCCAGTGTGTTCACTGCCTGGCCCGTGCCCGAATCTGGGAGGCTACACACGGCTTTGTTGAGGGAAAGAGTGTATGGACACTACATGCTTCCTAAAAAGTCTTCTCTGCCAAGCCCATCGCACTGTTAGGTCATTTGTGGCAAACGAAAAGCCCCACATATTTCTCCATCTGCTTCTTGGGTTTTTGGCCCTAAATACAGTATTTCCTGTTTATACCTATTGTATTTCAGCTGCTTGGTTTTGTCCATCATTCGTTTTTTGCTATATCAACGGGTACATTTATTTTCCCCTTCAAGTTTCAGATGACCTAAAATTCTGATAGATGCATCTTATACGTCCCCTTGTGTCACTGGCAAACATCAACGAAGCTGGAAAAGAGAAACGGGCCAAAGACAGAGCCCCCTTCAGTACCGGAGCCCATCCTTGTACGACCATTGACCATTAGGGGGTCTTTGGGAATGAGTGTCTACGCATACAAACCATGCCCTCCTAGAATCTCACTGAGCCTGGCTATGTCAGATGCTCTGCGGAAGTCGAGGTGCAAATAGAATCCAGGGCCTCCCATTCCACTCCAGGGTCATAGGAATCTCCAGCCAATGGCAAGAATCGCCTTGACAACATCCTCCATTTCTCCAGGCTAGTAACCTTATAAAAACCCGTCAAGGGCTAGGTTCTAGTGAATCCGTATTTAGTATTTAGTGAACTTTTCTAGGATCTACCCTCCTGGAGACTTTCTATACCAGAGGTGCTCCCCATGGGGCTGCGCGGTTGCTCAGAAGACACCAGGGTTTCCTAGCGGGACGACGGGGACTCCCAGGGAGACAGGTGCGAGGCCGGAGCAGAGGGGACGTTCAGGGGCAGGACTCGGTCTCCCTGCCCCTATCTGCTTTCTCTCTCTTGCCTCTAAGAGTCTATAGAATTCTTAGAAGCAACTTGAAAACCAGTGGGATCCCATTAAAAACCACTTCTAGTGAAATCAAAGGAATTTCAAAATTAGTAAATTTTTTTTTAACTTATTGTTGCGTTTCAAACAGGATTATTTTATAAACTTAATTGGTTTTGAATTCTCTGGTTTGGGATTCACTATAAGGTTGTTTTATTTTTTAAAAAATATTTTTATTATTTTTTTACAGAGAGGAAGGGAGAGGGATAAAGAGTGAGAAACATCAATCAGCTGCCTCCTGCACGCCCCCTACTGGGGATGTGCCCACAACCAAGGTACATGCCCTTGACCGGAATCGAACCTGGGACCCTTCAGTCCGCAGGCCGATGCTCTATCCACTGAGCCAAACTGGTTAGGGCATATAAGTTTGTTTTAATTTAACTTGAAGCTCTGGCTAAAGGTTCCCATAGAGCTTTGGATGTTCCCTTTCTGTGAAGGCTCACCTGGTACGTACACCTAGTCCCACGCAGGCCTCATAGAATGAATGTTTCAGTCCCTGTGTCGTAACTCTGCCTAATCTCAATAATTCTAATTCTTGATTATAACATGATTGCAGACCTTTGGGCAAAGCTCGTGTCTGACTCCTACCCTCATCTTGGCTCCACCTGGGCCTTGTCTGATCTCAAACAAGTCCCATCACCTCTCCACAGGAGACCCCTTTTCTCCGGGAACTTCCCTACCCTCCCAGCCCCCCTCCTCGTCAACAAAGTGGGTAGCAGAGCCCGACCGGTGTGTGGCTCAGTGTTGACCTATGAACCAGGAGGTCACGCTGAGATTCCAGGTCAGGGCACATGCCCGGGTTGCAGGCTCCATCCCTAGTAGGGGGCGTGCAGGAGGCAGCCAATCCATGATTCTCTCTCCTCATTTATGTTTCTCTCTCTCTCTCCCTCTCTGGAATCAATAAAAATATATATTTTTAAAAAGTGAAGTGAGGAGCAGAAAGAGCCCTTATGGAGAGAGAAGAATAGTTGTGTGTGTGAAGGTGACGGAGAGTGTGGCACACACCAGGCGTGAGCGTGGGGGACACGGGTGACGTGAGCAAGGGCAGAGCATGCAGGGCTCGTGGGCCACGCCGGGGCGTCTGGACTTGACTCTGAGGCCCTGGAGGTGTTACAGGGGGTAAATCTGATTGTACTTAGACCCTGGGAAGATCCCTTTGGTCCGGGGTTGGAGAATGTGCAATGGAGGCGAGGTCTGCAGTAACCTGGGAGAGAGGGGATGGTGCCCTGCCTTCTGCTTTAGGAGAGAAAGAAGGGTTTCTAGGGAGAGAAGGAATCCCGTTGACATATACAGCATTCTGAATGGGATCCTCACATGCAAAGAATTCTCTCCATCACACACACAAAGCGTCGGGGAGCTGCATGCTTGCCCGAGCCTACACAGCTAGCAGGCAGTCCCGAGGGGCTGGGGGGTGCGCCTCTTATGCCATTGCTCTTCGTCTCTTGGTACAAACTGGCTCCTTGGGAGGCCCTGGAGAGATGGGGCAGGGTGAGCTTCATTGTGGGAGGAAAGGTCTAGGTCCACTGCGCGGTGGTTATCCGGGAGCTATCACCAGGCCTGCTGCGGTGCTGCCCCGGGGCCTCCTGGGAGAATCCTGGGGAGGGATGGGGACAGCAGGCAGCTGGGCTCTCAGGAGAGGAACCTGCAGGACCAGGTGGAGGGGCAACAGACCAATCGCTGGCTGGCTAACAGAATCATTGAACTGACTGGCCAGGAGGCCTTGGAGGCGGACAGCCTGTGACTGCCGTGCAAGAGGCTCCTTTGGAGATGGACAAGGTGTGGCCCGGGGACCCTGGGAAGGCCTCCGTGCACGGGACGCAGCACTCGGCCCAGATCCTGGGACACTGTGTGATCTGGGGCAGCCAGCACCACCCCTGGGCCGTGGACCCAGGCCACGACCCACCTCACCAAACAACTGCAGAGCTTCAGTGGCGAGTCCTCCGCAGAGGGGACTCTCTCGTGTCCTGAGTCGCAGTCTGTGGGTCTGGTCCTCACCGTTCACTCCGGCCACATCTTCAACGCCTCCCCGGGAGGCGCCCCGATGGACTCGGAGAGAAGCGCTGACCCGGAACAGAGCGCACGGCCGTTAGTTGGGAGAGAGAATTCAGTGCCTGTCCCTGTGCCTTGTCATTCCCCCAGGACGAGAAGACTCAGACAGAAAGAAGTAGAACTAGTTTTCACAACACTCGCGACACAAAGACGGAGGAAACAGATTTGACCTTAGTTTTAGGGTCAAAGGAAAAGTTCATCTTATCCATCTGGCTGCCTGGTTTTGCATCTTCCATTTCAAACAGCTCCTGCCTGCAGTGGCTCCGAGGGGGCCTAGGACCAGGGACTTGGGGTACCATGTCATTTAAAGGGAATAAAGGGGGAGGGGTGTATTTAGGGGCTCTAGGTAGTGAGTTCTGGTTTCCCCCCGCAAAAAAAAGCCAAGTTGGACTTCGCTGTTGAGAGACACCTGATTTTCTGGTAGCACAACTCAAGTCAGAACATTGGACAGGAAGCTTGGAGAGCAATCCAGGTGCATGCAAACTCCGGGAGGTACTCACTGTGGAAATTTATGTGCATACGAAAGTGATTCCCAGAGCAGGCCCTTTGAGAAGGTTGGCCCTCAGCCCTCTCCCTGCTTCCTCACCTGCAAATGGGTGAAGCAGCTCAAGGAAAGGGTGAAGACTGGCACAGCCGCGTTTCTAACGACAGGACGACTTGTTCTTGTTTTTGTTTTTTGTTTTTTTTTCACAGATCAGTGTCATTCCTTGACTTTTCCCTTTTGAATACAATTTTCTGTTTCTGCCCCTTTAATCAGAGCTAGAAAATCAATGAACCAGGAGGAAAAAAGAGAAGTCGTCTTTCAAAGTCCATTTCCTTGTGCTCCTGAGAGGTTTTGAGGTTAGGTCAGCACACGTCTGTGCTGTGTACCTCTCGGGCTGTTGACAGAGTAGCACGTGACGGAGCCAGAAGCTGTGGCCGGCCGCAGCAGTGCCCATTGCTGTCTTGGCTTAGAGACTGCTCGTGAATATCTCGGCATATAATAACAGTTTTGTTTTACCAGGTGAATGGTTTTTTTCCCCAACATTTATCATTATTTTTGCAACACCTATCAAAGAAGGGGAAAGCAGCCAGGCCAGGGGACCAGCAGGGCCACCGGGCTGTAGGGAGGACTTTAGGTTTCCTGTTGACTAGACTACATTTTTCTTTGCACCAAGATTCCTCCTCCCCCCGCCCCCTCCCCCCACCCCTCGCCCTGCCCTCAGAAAACAGAACAATATAAAGTGGACATGACATGAACTGCTTTGAAGAGGAAAGTCACGCTACATTTTTAGGCTACAACACTTTTTTTCAGGTCGCTTAAAAGAAATCAAACTGAGTCCATTTTCAGGGAAACTCTGGGCTTAGGGAAATCAGGCATCGACTAATATCAGCAACCCCCGCCCACCCCACCGATCACAAGTGCCTCCGAACATGGCTGGGCTGGTATTTACAAAGTAGACAAAGAAAATGGTTTGAATGTTCAATCAAATTAGTATCTTTCTATGGGAGAATGTTCACAAGATATAGCTGAGAGAGAGAGAGAGGATTCCACTGTCAAATATTTTTTGCACACACACACAAAGGAAATATGCTAAAATGGGTGGTGGGACAATGGGTACTTTATTTCTTTGTGCTTTTCTTACTTCCCCAAACTTCCTAGCACAGCAGGTTTTATACTCACGGTAGAGGATGGTGGTTAAAAGCACAGACTTTGGAGCCAGGTCAAACTGGTTCAAATCCTTGCTCCACCACTTCCTGTGGTGGCATTAAGCAAATTACTTCTTTTTTTCTGGGTCTGTTTTCCTCATCTGTAAAATGGGGACAAGGACTATGCCTATCTGTAAGGTTGTGATGAGAATCAAAGGGTTAATACCCATAAAGTGCCTAGAAAACGGCTAGCACATAGGAACCACAATGTGCTTGTTAAAGAAAGAAAAGGGTCATTTTAAATGTAGCCAAATCGTGGACAATTCTCTCTGGGCTGTTACTGGCCATCTCCTTATCACATTCTTATTTTAGGATCCGTGTTGCTGAAGGGAGGGGACATACGAATATACCCGCCCCCCCCCATGTCTGTGTTTGCCTCGCTAATATGGTTAGGGTGGAGAGACGACATTCGACGGGTAGCTAAAATTCTTCCCCTTATTTGCCAGGTGATGACAAAGAGCAGGAATTTCCCAAGGGCATATGTACTATGACCTCCCCATCGCGCCCCACCACCTTGGTCATAGCTGAATTACGACAAGTCAGACTCTCACCATTGAATTCATGACGTTCGCAGAATTGAAAGGACCCTTGACCTCTGGTAGACTATGCCCCCTGCCCAGGTGGGAATGCCCTGGGCAAGCGCCTGCGGGGTGATACGTGCTTCGCTTCCTCACGTAGGCCTGGGAGGAGCAGAGGGAAGTGAGAGCCGGCTTTGTGGTGGGTAATCAAATAATTGTGAAATTGTTCCCGACTGGTAGGAGACGACGAAGGATAGAATGACGAGGCAGAATGCGCGCAGGGAGCTCTTTTCCCCACGTTGAGAGAGAATCTACACGGAAGCAAACCCATACGCATGCTTCCTGTCGCCTTGCAGACGAGAGAACCCAATGGGTTGAGCTCGTTTGTTGTTTTGTAATAAAACATGTTTTGGTGAGGTGTAGCCCAAGCACTGACAGAAAGAAATTTAAAAAAAAAAAAAAAAGGAAACAGCCCCAAAGGCGGGTGCCTCCTGGCAGGGGGAGGGAGGACAAGGTGGCACTGAAAATCATTGAAAACCACACTGATGTTGTTTCCTCTGGGCCAAGGGGAAAATATGCTAGAAAAAGGAAACTCCAAATCTCTTGTTTACCCAGCTGTCTGTACAAAGTGAATTATTCATGATTGAATGTGAATAATAAACCTATGCAAATATTTGTTGTATTTTCAGTTTTAAGGAGGCTGGGGGAGCAGCAGGAAGTGAAGTCACTTGAAAATGATTTAGTTAACTATCTTTTTTAGAAATATATCAAGAAAATAAATTTTGATGGTTATTTATATACAACCCTCCCTCCCTCCCAAAGAAAAACACACAGGTTGGATTCTCTTCGGGAGTCCATGTCCTATTGGCAAAAACAATCTAAATTCTCTTAGTACCATGACCTTTATAACATTTCCTTAGAAACTAATTGTGAAAGTTGTGTGTGTGTTTAATTTTCTGACTGTAGAGGGTTAAAAAGCTTACAGCAGATGTTCTTCTAGAATGGGAAACCTTAACTGACAAGTTTCCAAGTACCACCGCTTACTGTAAACTCTTACCTATACATTTCAGTTATCGGCTTTTGATAAAGGGAATATGACAATAATACTGATACTGGGCAGCTTGAAGCTACTTATCTGTTTGGTTACCGAATCGGTTTAACAGTTTCCATTGGAACTGCGAGGCTTGTGGCTAGAACAGGGCTAGATTCCATGTAGCTGGTCCATTCTAAGAAACACAAAATCCAAGCCAGAGCGAAACAGCGAAAGGTGTTTCATCATCTTGCAACCTCAGTAACTTTTCAAAGTTGCTTTACATAGTGTGTCATCACCACAATCTCTCAAAGGGTTTGTGGCATGCAAATGCCTCCTCTGTGCGTCCTGCCATCATAAACGAGTTTCATTAATGATGCTAATGACACTTCCCCCTGCACCCTGTCCTGAAGGCTGAGTTCATTCTGACTGGGGCCCGTGGTTCAGTTAACCATTTAACAACTTAGTCCAGGCTCGGGCGAGTCTCACTTTTGCTCAACAAGAACCCAGTGTCTGGAGGAGGGGCCGGAGGACTGTTTCTCTCCCCTGGCTCCGAGGCTTCAGGTCTCTCCAGAACCCGATGAAGGGCTGCCCTCCAGGGGAGCGCTCCATTATGATTTCGGTCGGTGGTTGCTTTCTTACTGTTATGGCTGGGGAGCCCTTTCATGAGGAAGTCTCTGAACCTGCGCGGTAATGAATTCCTTCGTGAGGCTCCTCTTGAGGGAAGGCCCATTAGCAGACTTCACTACGACTGACCATCTCCGTCCGGGAGAAAAGCTCTCTGGAGGCCAAGCGAAACAGACACATCTTTGTTGAGAGATGTGACCAGGGGACTTCACCACATTCCTTGTGGTTTCCGAATGACATGCACATTCTGGGACACACGGGTAGGCAGAGCTGGCTGTTCTCAGTAAGGCCTGACCACACCAGTTCTTGAACGCAGACAGCGAGCTCCACATGTTACAGATTCTTAGAAGAAAGCAGGTGGCGGGTGTGCACCCTGAAGGAAAGGGAATGAGACTCTGCCTGCTGACTGATGCCTCTGAACACAGGCTGCCAGTCACGCAAAGCCCCCCGCCTCCGCCCCCAGGCTCCTGGACAAACCCATTTTATCGTAATCTACTGTGGATTTTTTCTCTCTCCCTTGATCTTGTTCAGTAGTACTGAAGTCTTTCTGTTGGCGTTTGAATATTTTCTAGATAGATAGATAGATAGATAGATAGGTAGATTTCAGAGAGGAAGGGAGAGAGAGTTAGAAACATCAATGATGAGAGAGAAAAATTGATTGGCCACCTCCTGCACGCCCCACTCTGGGGATGGAGCCTGCAATATGGGCATGTGCCCTTGACCGGGAATCGAATCATGACCTCCTGGTTCATAGGTCAATGCTCAACCACCTAGCCACGCCAGCCAGGCTCAATCTCTTCTTATATCACACTAGAGGCCTGATGCATGAAGATTCGTGCAAGAATGGGCCTTCCTTCCCCTGGCTGCCGGCACCGCCTTCGCTCTGGCCAGAGCCACCTTTCTGTCTTCCCATGCTGCCCATAGGCCCAGAGCAGCTGGGATGGTGCGGAACGCCTGTGTCATCACCATGGCGACGACACAAGCATTATGCCCCGCCCACGGCCGCTCTGCGCCTGCATATGCAAATTAACCCGCCATCTTTGTTGGGTTAATTTGCATACATACTCCTGATTGGCTGGTGGGTGTCGCAAAGGTACAGTTAATTTGCATCTTACTCTTTTATTAGTGTAGATTCCCTAGGTGAGATTCATTGTTCTTATTAACAAGCTTCTGTTTAAAAAATGCAAGTGTGGGAGGGCAGCACAGTAAGCTTAATCTGATGCTCCCATCCATCGAACTGTCCTGAGGGCAAGCGAGTTTTGATTTGGGGAGAGGAGTGGTGAGAGGTCTCAGAGCAGAGGCAACGGGGAACATGCTCTAGTGCTGGCCGAGCTAGGAGAGGATGTTGATGCGGGATCTCTGGGCAGGCAAAAGCAGCACAGGGATCCCGAGCTCCTGAGACTAAGGAAGAAGACAGGCTAAGTTAAAAAAATAGCAATTATGATGAACAATTATGACGAACATCTGTTGAGCATTGACTAGATGCGTGCTGAGCAGTTCGTACGAATTGCCTCGCTTAATCCTCACAACAGAGTTGCTAGGTAGGCGTCATTATTATCCACATGTTACCAGATGAGTAACATGAGGGCTATAGGATTTCTAAATTGTCTAGAAAATTGCCGTCAGGTTTGGAAGCCAGAAATCTAGGCTTTTTCTTGACTACCTTGCTAAAAGGAAGGTGAAGACCTAACTGTGCCTGCTCACCCTGGAGCTGATTAGTCATTATCCAAATGGAACTTAGGTACCCCAGACTTCTCCCGCCTTCGGGAGTCCAGCAATATCCAACTAAAGACCCTCCAAAAGTCCACTCTTATTCCAGGTTTCTATCCCTACGGGTTTGAGTCCCCAAGGAAGGTTCCATGCCCTATCAGTCTGTCTTAGACGTTTTGGGTTGTCTGAACCACCTGCCTTTCCCCTCCTGCGCTGGGGAAAACGTTGTACTGCTGAACCTCATGGCTAAGTAAGACCAGACTAAAAGTTTAATATGAGATCAGTCTACCCGCCCCCGCCCCCCACACACACAGTCAGTGAGCGTATTTGTGAGACCAACACATCCTACAAGAGTCAGTCTCAACAACGTTGACATTCCCAGAAGGTGCACCCCGATTTGCAAAGATGTAGTGCTTCCAAGGGGAAGTCACATGAGCGAATTAGTACCTCGAGTCTCTCCGTTTCTGGATAGGATCTTGGCTTTCCAATGTGTTACCGAAGGGCCCATCAAGGTCCTCAACGGTGCCCGCATCCTCTACAGAAATGGACAACGGCACAGCAAGCCTCAGCCAGGCCTCATGACGCAAACACAGAATCACACTTAAAAATAGAAACGAATCATTTCTAACTCGGGACAAAGAGGGGCATTTTCCCCTGAGTGTAGAGTCTAGAATCATACCCGGTGGAGGCCCTCACCTTAACTCCCACAAGCAGAGTGTGTTCAGCCTCATTTAATCCTCCTCCTCCTCCGGAATGATGGTTATTCAAACTGAGGATGATCTCTGCCATCAGAATCCGTGGAAACCTCTAAGGCAAGGGTCCTCAAACTTTTTAAACAGGGGGCCAGTTCACTGTCCCTCAGACCGTTGGAGGGCCGGACTATAGTTTAAAAAAAACTATGAACAATTCCTATGCACACTGCACATATCTTATTTTGAAGTAAAAAAACAAAACGGCAAAAACACCTACATGTGGCCCGCGGGCCATAGTTTGAAGACGCCTGCTCTAAGGAGCCAGGACTGCTGGCTTTGAAACCATAAATTAATTGAACACTTTAAGACAATGAAAACTGGCTCTAACGGTGAACGTTATTTTTTAAAAACACACACACACGACGCTGAACCTGTGTGTGCCACTTTGGCCCTGATGACATGCTCAGCTTCGTTTCCAGCCTCTTCCTGGCAGAGGTGAGCTGGAGAGTGAAAGAACCCAGACGCCAGCGGGACCCGAGAGAGGGGAAATGAAGGTGCGGTTTTGGTGCCTGGCTTCAAAGGCTGGTGGCAGTCTTTGAGCCGAACCCATCTCTTTCCAGCTAGACCAACTTTCTGTAAAGACAGAAAAACCCCAAGCGGCAGAAGTCAAATTTCCCCTGCATGATGTTTAATTGAACAACGTCCCAGTTTCTAGGCCATCGTCATCTAATCTTCGCAATCACACCGATGAACCACGCACAGCCAGGGCGAGGGGATGGCTAGTGTGGGACAGCTCGGGGTCCCAGATGCCATTCTTTTCACTGAAATTCTAGCTTCTTGACGAACTTGTGTTTACTCATTTTGAAGGGCAGAAATGAATAGATGAGAGAAAAGATTTTTATCCTTGTAGTAAATCGTTCAGTAAATAAAACTGAACACCTTCCAATCTTGATACCAGGTTGCATATATTAGCTCTGCTATGTAAAATCAGCTAGTTCACATGTTCATGGTTCTCAGGTCCTCCTGATTACAGATCTCCTTCCCTGTGTAGCCAGCCAAGGGCATAGCCCAGCAGCTTCTGTTGCCTCACACACTGCATTAGACACACACTTCCCACCTATTGGCATGGACAGAAGACTTCCGTTGGGAAAGGGGTGTTAACCAAGACACTAAAATCACTCTAAAAATTTTCTAGAGAGATTCAGATTCTATACTTTGACTTAAAGGATCTGTCAACCTTAGGCTACGTTGATGAAATGTGTAAACACAGAGAGCTAAATTCTCTTTTTAAGCAAAATGGTTCCCTCTGAGGCCCAGGCTGACTATTCCATATAACGACTTTGCTTTGAGAGTCAAAGGCTGCTGGAGTCTTTGTAAAGCTCCTTTGTGTTCAAACACTTGCTATGGAGGGACACTCAGACCTCACAGGGCAGCAGCCCGTTTCAAAATCCTGACAACCTGAAAAAGTGCCTCCTTATACTGAGCCAAATGAACCTTCTGCAGCTTTCAGGAGTTTGGTCTCAGATCTACCCTCCGGAGAGATACACAATAAGCCTAATCCCTCTGGTAGACAGCTAATCTCTTCATACGACTCTCTCAAAAGCAATTGTGGTGACTCAGGCTACAATTCCATCCAGGATATAATAAACACAATACCTTTCCCCTCCTTCCCTTCCAGTGGCAGAGCAAGCTTATGTGAGGATGCTCCCCCATAGCAGGCCCTGGTGTGAGCCCAATCCCAGACCCCAGTCCATGGACGGTCAGAAATGGATGAGAGCCCGGCAAAGGACGGAGCTGGGCAGGGGCGCTCCCTCGGATTCTCCTCTTAGGAGAACACAGCCTTCTTCCAGCTAAAGTGCACGTCTGGCCCCCGAGATGCCCCGATTAGTCTGGGTCAGTGGTTTCAGGGCTTCAATCTTTGGTGCACATTAGAATCGGGGGGTTTCCATAGGGCCCCATCCCTGGAGATTTTGCTTCCGTAGAAATAAAGCGGGCCTTGTAAACTCTACTTTCACAAGCACTCCAGGTGCTGGTGTTCTTAACTGCGGTTGGAGAAACATTAAGCAAAGAAGAAATTCCAAGCAAGAAAGCAATACCTTGCATTTTTTTTTATTTAACCAGTAAATTTAACCAATGCATTTATTTAAATGTATTTAACCTATACATTTCACTTATTGGTTCTATCCATTTAAATTAAATCCCATGTTATAGAATAATAAAAATAACACTTTAAGTCATTTATAATTCATTCCGTCTATCAAAATTCTTCCAGAATAAGGGAACTAGTAACCTCATCTGCAAATTACAGACTGAAGTGTAAACTGAGGGCTGCTGGGAAGCATTCAGCACAGGCCTTACAAGGGAGCCAGGCTCCTGCACTGCAGCCTCTTCCCCAGCCTCGGCTTGGCCAACAGATCAGGGCCCAGGGCCAGATTGGAAGAACTTGATAGTCCAACACTTAGCTGTTCAACCTCGTGACTGACGTTAACACAAAAATCACACCTGGGTAAGCACTACCGCACACATCTATGCAATTCTGTGGGAATTCTAATAAAGCTATAGAGGGATTCTAGGGCACAGGTTACAACAAGTTGGAACATTTCACAGTTGTCTAAGTACCCAGGGAGTTTGATTATGCAAAGAAAACCCTCTCTCCTTTGAGAACAACAGCTTACTTCTCCTCACCGGAGCTGCTGTGGCTCCTTTATAAATAGGAAGGGTGTCTCATCGCTAAATCACTCTGGAAGCAATGCTAGCCCAAGGCAGCCCTGGCGACCATGCTTCCCTGCGGCAAAGTGAACACACGTACTACCTAGTAATTTATAAACTGACTAAGGAAGCTGAACAACAAATTTAGGAAAAGGTTTTGATAGGAACTTACTCTCCTACTAAGACACTTCATGTTGTTTGTTTTAAAACAAAATTCTTTGGGGATAAATGTAGCAAAGCCTTCTCAGTCGCATTTTCTCTCCGGGATGATGCGTATCATCGGTTCGCTGACCTTCCTCTTCTTCCTGATGCTCTCGGGACTTTGCTGACTGAACTTAATATTCCTTCTCTGGACCTGTGAGAATCACCAGAGAGAGGCACAATTCAGCAAAGGATCCGACATCTGCACAAGGACATACAAGACAGACCAAGTGCTAATCCACACGGCTGCATAACGGATCCAAACCTGCCTTCCTGTGGGCCAGTTTGGCCCTGCACAGGGGCCCCGCTGCCAGCATCAGAGTCTGCGAGTCCAAGTTTCAGGAGCCGAGGTCCCCTGGAGGCAGCCAGTTTCAGGGACAGTTTCTTGGCTCGTTTTAGTGGATGCGGCACATCCACCTCTTGAGGGAAGAGTTGTCAGGGTGTGAGGCCAACAAGGAGCAGGTAAGGGTCAGGCAAGATGCAGGCACTGATCGCTTTAGAGGCGAGTAGAATCTCAGTCCCCATTCAGGTGGCGGAGACATACAGCCCTATCTTTCCTCTCAGGGCTTCAGACTAATGAACTGGGAAGGACCACGGACCTTCTTTCTTCTTGAAGAGAAGTGTCATTGATTAAAGGGAAGTTGATTAGTGAGTCATCATGGGTATACAGTTCTCCATTGGGCTCAGCCTTGGTCAAGATTTTAGGACTTATTTTTGCTTAACTGAATGAACAACTAGATATATTATAATCTGTCAGACAAACTCCGATGCCTGGAGTTCCGGGAAACACATAGAGGATATTTTTATATATTCTAGCCACTAGATGGGAGGAAAGGTTTTTCCACTGCCTCTGTTCTTTCTTTGGTAGGAAAATAGAATAAGATAAGTATTTTTTGTTGTTGTTAATCCTCATTGGAGGATATTTTTTTCCCATTGATTTGAGAGAGTGGAAGGGAGAGGGGAGGGGTGAAGAGGAGAGAGAGAGAGAGAGAAACATCATGTGAGAGACCCACATCAATTGTTTGCCAACTAGGGCGAGGAACCTGTGACCCAGGTACATGCCCTTGACTGGAATCAGACCCATGACCCTTCGGTGAGTGGGGCCAATACACTAACCACCGAGCCACACCAGCCAGGGCAAGATAAGTATTTTTAAGTAAGACTTGTCAGAATATCTACTAGAGGTTCCAACATTATCATTTTTTCTTTTGTTATAGATATAGGTTATTATTATTATTGATATGTTATTACTACAAAATAGTGGGAATGTCAATAAAACATTTAAGTACCATTTAGAATCAAAGATTGGGTCTACAAATGGTTAATGTAATCATTAACTTTTCTTTTAGCTTTAGAAAGCAGTTGAAATTCTGATCTCAGAAACCACAAATTCCCTTTGGCTTAAACTAAGACATTGACAATAAAACTCTGAGAAAATAAATAGAGCTGCTCACCAAATAAATGTTTTGCTTAGATATGTAAAAGTTGAAACCGGTCTGCTCTAAAGGAAGGGAAATAGCAACATAAAAATCCAAAACCCAAAACCCAACTTCTTTATTTGTTACAGTGTGGTTGTAAGAAAAAGTACTTGGTAAGATTTGCTTTCCTAGAACTATTGCTTGGGTGTGCTTTTCATTCAAATGAACTGATCCTTATTTCTATCAAGTCTGGGTACACTGAGAAGAAAAGAAAAGGGACATACAAATCCTTAAATGACAAGTTGACCTGATGGTTTAATAGTTTTGTTCTCTTTTTCTTCTTTGCTCAAAAGTAAACCAGAGTTTTATTATAAGTTTCAGAACTAGAATTTTATTGCAGTGAGTTAATGGCAATATTTTAAATAATGTATACAATCTCAAGGAGGCCAGTGAGGCCTGGGAACTTGCAATAATTTACAGAAAACCAGTGGGTTCAAAAGCGAGTATGTGATTCGTCAGGGGACACTTCCTAACACAGATGAATAACCTACATGAACTACATAAACCAACAAATTTGTCCATACAACATTTTTCAAGTGTATTCCAACAAACTGAGTTTGCACATTTGATGCCAAAGCCAGCCAGCAAGCTAAGGGCCAGCGATCAGGCAGGCTAGACAGACTATCTGGGAGATTTGAGCAACATCGGTGATCATCAAATGATTTATAATGCATGGCATAGTATAGTTTAAACAGATAGCTTTCAAAGTGTTTCCAGGGGCTACTATGACCCGCTTACCAATAGAGCCTCAGAAGTAGAGTAGCTACATATATATCTGAAAAAAGCCCTAAAAATATGCTTTCTGATGTAGGATATTTCCCTGCTTTCCATTTTTGGTTTGCTAATATATTCTCCATTGGGAAGCCAAAGAGCAGGTTTTGCCTTAAGCACAACTGGATAGTTAGCTGACTTGGTAGCAGTATTTTAAAAGCACTGGAAAGCATCTTTTCTTTTAAATGAGCCCATTTATTTCTTTATTAACTTACTTTAAAAAATTGGTTTGAATGTTTATTACTGTTTATCCTTGAGGTTAATGAGACTATATTAGTCATCTTTTTATTCCCAGGTTCCTGGCATCTGGTAGGTGCTCTTAAATTATTGGCTGAATTAATTAATGCTTTTGAAATTGATTTGAAGCCAGGCATTGTGCTGGGCACTAGTATCATATCTCTAGTGCTATAAAGATGAATAAGACACAGTCGTTATCAAGAATTGACTCTTATAAGGAAGAAGCATAAAGCACATGATCACAGAATAATGCAATACAATATAATTCAATGGCCACAATAGACATTCATTCATTCAGCAATTATTTAGTGAGTGCCAGTTCTGTGCATGGCACTGTTTTAGGTGCTTGGGGCACATCAGTGGCAAAAGAGATAAAAGTCCCTGCCCTGTCAATTTTACAATCTGTCCATTTTTGGCTTAATAATTTCCAATGGCATCTCACTGCTTGTAGGATAAAGTCCAGAGTCAATACCTTGGGCTTTCATGCCATCAGAGACTCTTTACACGTCTAGAGAGGAAGAGGATCGCAGATTGCCTATAAGACCCTGCTGATGCCCTATCTGGTTTGGCTCAATGGATAGAGGATCGGCCTACAGGCTGAAGGGTCCCAGATTCGATTCCGGTCAAGGGCTCAATCCCCAGTAGGGGGTGTGCAGGAGGCAGCCGATCAATAATTCTCATCATTGATGTTTCTATCTCTCTCCCCCTCTCCCTTCTTCTCTGAAATCAATTAACAATACATTGGGGTGGGGGGGTAGAGAAAAAAAAAGACCCTGATGAAAGCTATGCATTCTCTCCTCAGAAAAATGCTCAGAGAGAGAGAGAGAGAAACAGAGAGAAAGAGGGGAATGAAGGAAGGAGTTGTTATACATTTCACTGTAGCAGGCCATTTGAGGGGCCCTAAGACCCAAGATGCCCTGAATCCCTCCCAATTAGAGTCACCACCCCCACAGAGCCTGGCTGTGCCCAGCAGTTTCAGCCTCAGCTCTTGCACTCTGCTCCTCACCCTCTGACCTCTCAGTTTCTCACATCTTGCTTCTTCCTGATTTGAGACCTTTGCACATGATGTTCCTTCTGCCTCAAATGCTCTTTTCCTGCCACCTGCCCTCTCTTTGCCTAATTAATTCCTAAGTCATTCTTCAGATCTCAGATGAAAAATTACTTCCTCAAAGAAATTTTTCCTACCCCCATGCTCTCTCTTTTTTAATCCTCACCCGAGGATATGTTTCATTGATTTTAAAGATAGGAAAAGAGAAAGAAGAGAGAGAAACATCAATCAGTTGTCTCCTGTACATGCTCCAACTGGGGATCAAACCCACAACCGAGGTATGTGCCCTGACCAGGAATCAAACTAGCAACCTTTCAGTGTACGGGATGATACTCCAACCCACTGAGCCACATGGGCCTGGGCCCGATCATATGCTCTTAAGTAGAATTATAGGAGATCAGGGATGTGCCTGTCTTGGTCACAAATTGCACATAGTAGGGGCTAAATATATATTTTTTCAATGAATGAATGAATCTTCCCAGAGCACTCTGCCAGCAGTGCAGAAAGGTATTGGAGGCATCAAGTGGATGCAGTGATGAGTCACGCCATTGTAGTAGTCAGGTGATAACTTGGGTGGCAGTGCAGACAAAAGTCAGCAGTGAGAAATACATAGAAGGTCAGAAGACTGACCAATTGCAAATGATGGTAAAGGAGAGGCAGATATGTCAAGAATGACTCCAGTTTCTGGTTTAGCTAACTTCATAGATGGAGGTACTGTTCCCTCGGGTTGAAAACCATGGGTGTTCTGAACCTGCTGAGTTTGGAATACCGTGAAACCCCAGTGGCCATGGAGAAGAGGCAGCTGTATGTGGAAGTGGATGGAGTGCTCAGGAGAGAGGTCTGGGCTGGAGATGTGAATCTGAGAGTCATCAGGATATGGAGGCTAATTAATGCCATGGGTGTGGAGGACTTGCTTATTGAGAGATGAGAGCGTGAGAAGGGAAAGGGGCCAGGACATAGCCCAAGGAACGCCAACAGAGAGATTAGGTGGAAGACGAGCCAACAAAGGAGACTGAGAGAGAAAGATAAACGGCCAGCAGATTGTCACATAAAGAAAGCCAGGGAAGAGAGTTTTAAGAATTGGTCTTGGTGGCGCTTAGGAAACCTATGTGGTAAAATTATGGACAATAGGAAAGGGAGTCAGTAATAAACTTTAAAAATTAATGTTAACTTGCTAGGATCCAGATAGCTTTAAGATATAATACTTCCAAATTAAAACTTGAGTTTGACATATTAAAATTTTTGCTCTTGCCCTAGCCAGTTTGGCTCAGTGGAGAGAGCGTAGGCCTGCAGACTGAAGGGTCCCGGGTTCAATTCCAGTCAAGGGCACATGCCCCACTTGTGGGCTCGATCCCCAGTGTGGGATGTGCAGGAGGCAGCCAATCCATGATTCTCTCTCATCATTGATGTTTCTATCTCTCTCTCTCTCTCTCCCTTCCTCTCTGAAATCAATAAAAAAATATTTTTAAAAATTTGCTCTTTTTACAAACATTTGAATGCTTACAACGGACCATAACAGTGTAAAGGCAGGGATGGGGATTTTATTCCTCTTTTACAGATGTGGAAACTGAAGCTCAGAGAAATGAAATAATTTGTCCAGTTCACACATTTAGTAAATGGAAGTCTTGAACCCACACCTCCCGATTTCAAATTCAGTGCTCCTCATAATTTACCTCTTCAACCCAAACGGGAAAACAAAGTTAGGAAATTGTAAGTGAGGCCATCAGAACTCTATGTAGGGTTCATAGGCTTCTATCTGGGGTTGACCTTTTTCGGGCATAATCTACTGGAACCTCACACTAAACACAGCCAAAGCCAAGTTCTTTTTTTTTTTTTTTTTCCCTTTGTAACCAGTTTTTCCTTTGACTTTTCAATTTGTGTTAATCACCATCTCCCAGTCATCAAAGGTCAAAGACATAGTCACTTTAGATTCCTCTATCATCCCCTAATGCCTACACAGAGTTCTTAAATGAGTAAATGGAATAGCACAGATAGAGCGCCTGGTACAACATCACACATGTACAAGTCATTCAGGGACTGATGACTGTTATCATTCCCACCACCTAGGTTTCCCAAATTCCAGCCAAACTGGATGCTGTGATAAGCTGAAAAATGGGGCACCGTTTTTCAATGTGACCACCAAGACAGAGACTGGTGATGTAGCCACAAGCCAAGGGATGCAAGCAGCCACCTGAAGAGGCAAAGAACGGAATCTCCCTTGGCGCCTCCAGAGGGAGTCTGGCTCTGTCTACATCTTGATTGCAGCCCATGGACACTGACTGTGGACTTCTGGCCTCTGGTAAGAGATTAATTTCTGATGTTTAAGCCACCAAATGTGTAGTAATTTGTTACAGAAGCCCTAGGAAACTGATATAGCTACATTCCCCAAACATACTTCATTCCTTTCCTTCTTCTTTATTCTTCCACATTTCAGAAAACAAAAAGCTCCTATTACTTACTCATTTTAAATTTTGAATAATTCCTTCAAGGTCAATCTCTATTTTATCCCCACAGCACATTTTTGTAATTGTGTTTTTCTGGCAGCATAAATATTTTTTAAGCAATCTGTCCTTTACCTGGGACTGGGTTTTAAATTCTTTAGGAATTCCTTTGTATTTAATATTACGATCTTTAGACTCTCTCCAATGCCGTACGCAGTATCTTTCACACAGTAGGTATCAATAATTCTTTTACTACCTATTGTTATCACCTACGAAAGTGTTCAATTAAAAAGTTATTAATATATCCTATTATGGTAGCCATTAGCTATATGTGACCAATTAAATTTAAATTAATCAAAATTAAATACAATTTAAAATTCTGTTCCTCAGTTGCATTAATCACATTTCAAGTGTTCAATAGCACATGCGAATGTTCAAGTGTTCACTAGCACATATTACACATCACAGATATAGAACACTTTCATCATCACAGGAAGTTCAGCTGGACAGAACTGCTTTACAGAGGCAATCTGCTTATAATCCAAGTAAACATAAAGTTTCCTAGGGACCATAGTGATAATAGAAATACAGAAACTAGAAATACTTTTTTTTTCCCCCCAAATGCAAAGACTTATTATTATAAAAATGTCAATTTTCCTAAGATTATTTTATCAAGTCAATCCAATCCAAATAAAAATTTCACTAATATGTCTGTTGAAACTTTAAAGCTGATTCTAATAGTCACCTAGAAGAGAAAATGTACAGGAAAATCTTTAAAATACTGAAAAAGAAAAAGAACTATGGAGGGGAAAGAGTCACTCTTTCAGATAATAAGTTATAATATAAAGCTACAGTAATTAAAGCATAATGACAGTAATACAGAAGTAGACATATGGATCAGTGAAATAGAATAGCAGTCTAAAAACAAACCTACGTATCTATGGGTTTTTAATTTATAATAAAAGTGGCATTAAAATTAGCCGGGAAAAGGCAGACAATTCAAGTGTTCTCATTTTGAGGCGGGGGGCGGGGAATCTCAGCTAGTTTAAGGAGTCAAATGTAAAAAGCAAATATTTAAACTTATTAGAAGAAAATATAGAAAATTTTACAACTTTAGCATTGAGAAGACCTTCTTAGCAAGGTATAAAATTATGGAAAGACAACCCATGTTCCTAAATTGAAAGACTTAGTAAATTAATATGTCAATACTATCCAAAGCAACCTATAGATTCAATACAACTCCTGTTAGAATCCTAATGACATATTTTTGCAAAAATAGAAAAATACATTCTAAAATTCATATAAAATCTCAAGGGACCCTGAAATTCCAAAATGATCTTGAAAAAGAACAAAATTGGAGGCCTCGCCCTTCCTGCTTTCTTCCTGATTTACTACAAAGCTACAGTAATCAAGACTTATGTGTCCTGGCATAAAGACAGACATACAGACCAAGAGTTGGAATAGCGAGCCCAGAAATATCCCTCACTTACATGGTCAAATGATTTCAGCAAGGGTGTCAAGAACACTCAATGGGGAAATGAAAGTCTTTTCAACAAATAGTGTTAAAAAGGTAAAAATAAAAGTGGCACACAATAGAAAAGATGAAAAACATATTTCCTGTGGTGGAACAGTCTGAACAGGACTATCTGTTCAAAGTGTTATCCAACAGAAATAGAATGTAAGACACAATTATAAGCCACATATATAATTTTAAATTTTCTTATAGATATACTAGTGGCCCAGTGCACAAAATTCGTGCACGGGGGAGGTGTCCCTCAGCCCGGCCTGCACCCTCTCCAATCTGGGACCCCTGCCGGCCTGCTTGCCCCAATTCCTCCCCCCCCCCCCCGCCGGCCTGCCTGCCCCTAACTGTTCCCCCTGCCGGCCTGCTCGCCCCCAACTGCCCCCTCGCCAGTCTGCCTGCCCCCAACTGCCCCCCCTGCTGGCCTGCTTGCCCCTAACTGCCCCCCCATCAGTCTGCCTGCCCCCAACTGCCCCCCCCTGCCAGCCTGCCTGCCTCCAACTGCCCCCCCTTGCCAGCCTGCTCACCCCCAACTGCCTCCCCCTGCTGGCCTGCATGCTCCCAACTGCCACCCCTGCCGGCCTGCTTGCCCCCAATTGCGCCCCCTGCCAGCCTGCTTGCCCCAACTGTCCTCCCCTGCCAGCCTAATCGCCCCTAACCGCCTCTGCCTCAGCCCCACCACCATGGCTTTGTCCGGAAGGTCTCCCGGTCTAATTAGCATATTCCCCTTTTATTAGTATAGATTTTTATAAGGGAAAAGAAACAAATAAAATTAAATAATAATTTTTATTTAATCCAATATAAAAATATCATTTCAATATGTAGTCAATATAAAAATTATCGAGATAATTTATATTCTTTTTTTAATACATCCTCACAATTCAGTGTATATTTTATATTTATAGCATATCTCAACTCAAATTAGCCACATTTCACATTCTTAATAGCCACATGTAGCTAGTGGCTATCGTACTGGACAGCACATCGTGTATGTGTGTGTGTGTGTGTGTGTGTGTGTGTGTGTGTGTGTGTGTGCATGCATTTTAAAGATATGAAATATATTTATTGGTAATTTTAAAATATCTATGAGAATGTAGTCATGCATAACTTATATAATTAAAAATATAAAGTTACACATTAATTTGTTTATTAATTTTGTTAAAATTATGTCTTTTATTACTTGATATGTTTATAATCAACATGCTTATTACTTCAACTCTTTAATTTTCCTTTATTTCAATGTGATGAAAACTTTATTATGAAACTATTTTTATTTGTAAACTGAAAGGTAATGAATGAATATAAAAACACCTTAAAGCTTATTTGGCTTACCTTTCACAATTATAAAACATTTTAAAATATTAGATACTTTTCCATGGAAAAATGTCAGTTTCTTTCCTAGTTTCAAAGGCCTGAGTAATTAACTATTAATTCAGTGGTAGCTAACAGTAGACACGTAAGACACATAAAAACATACTCAAGCACATACTTGAAGTAATTATCAAAACGAAAACGTTTTCCTTGGTTTGTGGCATGTAGGAGGAACCCGGAGGCCATGGCATGATGATGTTATTCGATGTACTAAACTTGACATAGGTTTGCTGATTCTTCAAAAAAGAGATGAACAGATAGGAGATTCAGAATTGGAAATGTGATAGCCTGCTTCTCAAAGACTTGCTATGTAGGTCATTTACTTGAATCTGAGTCTCCATAAATTACTTAGCAGGTGTTAAAAGGAACACAGTATAACTGTAAGTACAGAAATGACTCGAGAGAGAGTCCCATCAAATATACAAAAGAAAAGGCCACTCTGGGTTGCAGACTGTCTGAGATGGAAGCCCTGCCCGTGTGCTATCCACACCTCGGGCCGGAGCTGCCCACTCTCGCTGGCAGGAAGAGGAGGGCAAAGTAGGTGACACTTAGGGACTCGCACCCTCTGAATAGTTCTTCATGCCAGGCGGGGCAGAGCAGCAAAGATACATACACTAAGAAGTCAGAGCTCCACTGTAAACTGGCCTTAAGTTCACTTGAGGAGAAAAAGACAAAAGAAAAACAACCCTAAAGAGAAGTCGTTGGGTGTTTAGAGTTTTACAGGAGGAGCAGACACTTAATTTTTATTTTCCTTTTCCAGCAAACAATGAAACATTTTCAGTTTCTAAAACAAAATGAAGATAACCATACCTCTCTTTCTGATCTACTATTACTTTTAATATATTTGAATCATTTCCTATAATTAACAGAATTTTCTATGGCATCAATTTAGTTCATTTCTATTTAATTGCCTGCTTCCATTTTCCATTTATTTCAATTACTTATATAGGCCCATAGAATGAAATTCAAAAGGTAAAATAAAGGTGCAGTGAGATTTCCCCTGTACCCCAGAGCCACTCGATTCCCCCCAGAAAGCAACCACTATTACCAGTTTCTTATACATTTTCATTTTAAAATCAACGAGACCACTAAAAACTGAAACTGCTATAAAATTCACAATATCATCTCTTCAAATTGCTTTACTAAAGCGGAAGCAGGGCCCTAGCCAGTTTGGCTCAGTGGATAGAGCATCAGCCCAAGGGTTGCAGGCTCGATCCCCAGCCCAGACTCAGGAGGCAGCCAATCGATGAGTCTCTGTCACATCAACATTTCTCTCTGTCTCTCCCCCTCCCTTCCACTCTCTGTAAATAAATAAATAAAAATAAAGCAGAAGCAGGCCTGGCCACAGTCAGAACGAATGAGGAGGTGGAGGGCTTTGACCAAGTAACACTCTAGCCGCGGGGTCACTCCTGGTCTCATTCTATGGAGGTGGGCTTTCTCCCCATTGCCCCCCCCCACCCCCGTTATCTTCCCCATCTAGAGACCACGTGCTTTCCTCAGGATGAAAGGAAATGAGCGAAAATCAAGGCGTGGAAGGTGAAAGCAGAGAGTCAAGGCCCTGTGCTAAGTGCTGTGCCGGTGATGGGCGCAGCAGGATGTCACAGCAGGGCTGGGCAGCAGTGTTTCAAGGAGTAAGAACACAGATGTGTAAACAACACTCTCTCCCCAGCATTGAACACAGGAATGCAGGAATGTAGAGGAAGAGGAGCATGCAGGGAGGGACTTCACAAATAAGCCCAGGGCCGGTTGAACATGTCTGACGAGCTTCTTCTCCAACTGCACACGTTTTCCCTGACTCATGAAAACCTCAAGCTGGGAGGATGCCAGGCCAGTGTGCTAACGCTCAGTCAGGAGGGAAGTCTTTTGGAACCAATATGGAGAGGAAAAACTAACAACTTTGCGCGTGCGCGCACACACACACACACACACCCCAGAATAAGAATCAAAGTCCTACTGCAGGTCACAATCGGTGAATTGTGAATCAGAGAAAAAATAAGAGCATTTTCAAAAACCTTCCAAATTAGTTAAAATCAGGGCTGCCAGGCACTGCTCACCTCCAGGGGGCGCCACTCACATGGTTGTCTGTGTTTCAGGTATCCCTGATTGTGGAATTGTGCAGTCTACAATCAATACAACCCTGCATGGCAACGCTGCTAGGCAAACATACCACTTTCTAAATTTCCCCCTCATTAAACTCTTACTTGGGATACAGGCTATTCCTTTTGGCTAATATTTCCTATGACAAGAGAAAACAAACATTTAGAATGTTATGAATATATTTTCTTAAAAACCCAAGGTTGTTGAGTATAAACTGCAGTGTAGCTATGCTACAGAATATGACTAGATTATATACCTAACGTATGACATACTGTACATATTTTCCAAACTATAAAGATTTTCCATGATGGATAGGGCTGCCCAGTTTCAAATTAAACACTATTTATTTAGAAACGTAGGGCCATTTCAAATCAGGCTGGGCCAGAGAGCAGAGGAGACTAGAACTATTGTTGCAGGGCATCTGGCACGTTTTACTCCGGGGCTTTCAGAATTTAATGATTAAAAGTTGAAAGTTTCTCCTTGTTTTAGAAGAGTTTTTCGGATCTCCTTCCTCCCCCTCTCCCCCCGGCCCCAAAAGTATCTCTTTTCACTGCCATTATCTAATTCAGCAATACAGTAGGAAAAAAAGAATCTAAAAATGAGACATGAGACATGAAACTGGTCTTATGTTTAAAATTATGCCACTGTAGTTTGTAACTCCTGGTTCTAATATTCCTGATTAGAAAGTGTCTAACCAAGTGAAATCAAGAAATATTAGTCATTGGTAGATATGGCTGTGTTTTGTTCTCTTCTCCGCTTTGAATTAATTGTTGAGTCTACAGGAATCTTTTAAGTTTTGTGTGTGTGTGTGGGGCGGGGGGGTATTGAGCTCATTCCTGGTGGTTTTAGAATTTACCCACATTTTCCCTTTTTGTGGAAATATTTACACTGGGGATTTCCACTAAGGGAATTAAAATTAATTGAGCTCTTTCTTTTTATTATAACAGCTGAGGCCATATTTCTATTAGTGTCTTTTTTCCCTCTTGCCCTACACATGAGACTTAATCTAAATGGTTCTCATGAAATATTACATATGTAAAATAAGGTAATATATTTGAAAATGTTTGGCACAATATATGGTACATGCTAATCACCCAATACAAATTGAATATGTGGTTGCTCTAAATGAAATGTGCTCTGAGCTGGTATGGGGGTTTTAAAAAGTCTAATCTATCTTGGGTTATAAGAAGTATAATGGAGCCCTGGCGGAGTGACTCAGTTGGCTGGAGCATCATCCCGCACACCAAAAGGTTGTGGGCTCAATTCCCCATCAGGGCACATGTTCGGGTTGTGGGTTTGATCCCCAGTTGGGGCACGTATGGGAGGCAACCGATCCGTTTCTCTCTCACACCAATGTTTCTCTCTCTCCCTTCCTCTCTCTAAAATCAATGAAAACACATCTTTGGGTGAAGATTTAAAAAAAGTATAAGGGATCTCTGAGTCATAAGTGAGATTACATATCCAATAACAAAGTCTTTAACTTCAAATATCAGCTACAAATTTCTAGTTCCTATAAATGCAACCGCGGAAGATGAACTACATATGCTTGAAAATGCTTAACTTAAAACGAAGAAGAAAGGTGGAACCTAGAGACACTGAAAATGGAAATGCATACAAACTGAGACATCCTCTCAAATCCCACCCAAGAAGCAATGAATAAGCCTGAAAAATTGTTCATCTGGTTTTTGGGGGTTTTTTCATGGTATAGTGTCAAGACTGAGAACAAGGGGGCTGGGTTCCATCACTGACTTTCAAGTTTCCATCACAGTAAAAAAAGGGAGGGGGAGAATATGTGCCATGTACCAAACAGCAATGCTTTGAGGATTAATGACATAATGTCTGTGGAGGTTGGAGCTCCTTGGAAAAAAGACACTACATAAATATAAAGTAGTATTAATATTTAGGCTTAGTCCACAACGTGAGACCCGCTTTCTCTGGCCCATGAGGTCATGAGCAGTTTTGTGAAGTGTGCTCAAATACGCACAAAGGCGTGTTGTTAGCTGCCTCGCAAGTGGACTGTAAAGCTAATCTGACCCACCTGGTCGGAGCAGTCATGGAGGCGATGTTCCATTTCCAGGTCTCCGAGAAGGTACAGACAGAGAGTGCTCGACTCCCGAAAGGAATGAGACATGGCCGAGAGCACTTCAATAGCATTCAGGGCTTCCCAGGAATGCAGTGGGAGTTTGGGAATGTTTTGGCTTAGAATTAAACAAAAGTCCAGTCATATCACATCTTGATTTAGAAGAAAGACTAAAGTTGCCTTTCTCAAAGAAAATCTGAAGTAAGAGTAGGAATGAGAAAGCTACTTCTTGGAATGGTTAGTTTATATCTTTAAAGGATTTGGAGGCAACCGGGTGTTTTTGTCCTGGGAAAGTTGTAGTCTCCAGGAGTTGTCTCTTTGATGGCAACATCCTGATTCCTCATCAGTGCTTCAATCTGTGAAATGCTTATCAAGGGCGATCTTGCAGAGGTTTTAGTTCTGAAGTTTCAAAGAACAATTAATTCAATGTAGACACTGCCTTGCAAAATCTTGTGGTATATCTAAAGGACAATAATGCTTTTATGACAAAATATTTGCATTTCTCAGTTTTAAAAGATATAATTTTGATCCAAGGGTCTCAAGCATCAGAAACCACCATATTCAAAACGTAAGGTTCATAAACTTATACTCACTAGCACTTAATAGTGATTCTGAAGCTGTCTAAATACCAAAATATTTGAACAACAGATAGAAAAAAATGTGAGGAATCTTTTATCTGGATGTTTGTTTCTACATTGACCTAAGTTGGGTTCTTTCAGATCTGATTTGGCTTCTTGCTCACGGATTACAATGCTATTTCAGACTGACCAATGTTGTTTTTTAAGGGAAAGGGAACAGAAATGTTATAGCCTTCTCCACGTGGAGCCAAATCTACACTAACTAGAAAGCCTTTGCTAAATAAAATACTGACCTTCTTCCTCTTCCCATCCCTTGATGAACAGCTTAGTCCTAATGCCAGAGTTAGGTGTGGCAGAGCAAGACTGGCACCCACACGGCGGGGTCAGAGCTTGAGCAGGATGAGAAGGGCGTCCATGTGGAGAGCAGGCCTGGCATGGAGAATGAGAGCTGAAGGCCGTGAGGAGGGCCTCATCACAGTGACTTGCAGTAGGTGTGAGAGGGAAGGGGTCCAGGGTAGGAGAGTCAGCGCCCTGAGGGCTGAGATGGACACCTATACGTGTGTGGAGAAGGTGGCAAGGGTGGGAGTTTGGTTACACTTGAGGGGACTGATTAAGTAAATATGCTAAGTATAATGGGAGCTAGGTTCCTCACGGATGGAAAAATTACAAATACGGACAGTGAGAAAACTAGAATAATTTCTATAGAATTGACTCAGAATTGTCATTATAGGTAGGTGTGAATTCTATTATATAGAGACATAAATGTAGATGTGTATGTGTGTGTGTGCTCTTACATATATTCTCTAGCTCTCTCCACTGCAAGAGTCCACATCGAGGTGACTAAAAGGAACCACTGAAAAACCAGGGGACCTTGGAGAAATGGCTGACTCCAGAACTGGGATGGGGAAAGATGTGCCAAACTTGTGCCAAAGTGTAAGGAAGTGGGACATGTCAAAAAAACAAAACAAAACAAAACAATAAACAGCTTGAAGGGTCTCTCACTGGCAAATTTCTGAGACAGTGAGAGCATCAAAATAAATATTAGTAATGGATAAAATAGGCACCCATAATTAAATAATGAATAAATGGGAAGTTTAATAAGGAACAGGCTAATTTACATAGTTTCAAAGTACTTCCCTACAAACTACTTATTTATTACAAAGAGGAAGAAAGTACCTTATAGTAGAGAACCCTGGCAAAAACCATCTTAATCAAGTGAGCAAAATAAATGTCACCAGTAATGGACAGTTCAAAACCATGTGTCACCTGACAGGAAGCAATGAGTATGAGGACTCGGCACCACTTCGGCGGCATTCTTGAAAAAGATGCACACCCTGAATTTAATCATGAGGAAACACCAGACAAGCCCAAACTGACCTTCTCCAAAATAACTGGCCCATTCTATAAATACATGTCAAGGTCATGAAAGTCAGAGAAAGGCTGAGGAACTACTCCAAACTAAAGGAGGCCAAAGACATTTAACACGCAAATGCAGCATATACGCTCTAACCCGGACCCTTCCGCTGGAATGGCCATGACTGGGACAACTGGGAAGCCTGGGGTGGAATCTGAGGGTCAGATGGCAGCAATGGACCAGAATGAACTCCCTGGCTCCCAGGGCTGCGGTTCTGTAGGAGAATGCCCAAGCTTCTGGGCATCTCAGGCTGCGGTGTTCTGGAGTTGGCGAAGCAACTGATTCAGAAAAGTACATTACTTGTGCTGTGCTCACAGCTGTAAGTTAGTATTTCCAAAGAAAAATAAGTTCAAACAAAAGTATTTTTTTAAAGATTGTACAATTTCTTATTTTTTCCTGTTATTATAATACATATCCTACAGACAACTATTGTAGAAACTGAAGCCATGGACAGTCAAGTAGACATGAACAGATTCCTATCTTTAAAAGGTGACTCAGTGCTTTGTGTCAAATAAACAGTGTGAGGGCCACATGAAAAGAGGGAGGCCATTGCGGCAGTACTGCTTACTTGGGCTAACGGGGTAGCAATGAGATAGTAATAAGTGGTCAGATTTGAAATCTACTTTCAAAGGGGAGCTCACTACACTTGGTGGTAGACTGGAGGTGGGTTACAAGGAAGAAGAACTCGGAGTGGCTCTGAGGGTTTAGTCACAGGAGGTGGGTAAATGATGGTGTCATTTACTGAGATTGCAAAGACTGAGGGAGTGACTATTGATAGGAAAATACTGAGAATTAGGTATTGGACAGTGGAGTGGTGTGGATGAACACCTGATTAAAGTAGGTTAAAGAGAACAGAAAGCAGGAAAGTGGACACAGCAAGCACAGGCAATTCTCTTGCAAGACAGATGTGATTTGGCCCCAATGAAGGAAGAAAGGCATTCCGGGCGAGAGAAGTATGTTTGTTAAGATTCAGGCAGAAATTAACTTGGCTTGTTCTTGTGACAGTAAAAGAACTGACGTAACAAGGAAGGGGAACATGTTGGGTAATAGTGGGAAATAAGACAGGTAACATGGAGCCAGATCATGAGCAGCCTGAAAGCCAGTTAGAGGTGTTTAGACTTGATGTAGTAGGAAGTAGGAGTCATGAGATACTTTAATTGGGGAAGTGATATGACGAAAGTGATATTAAAGACGACTAGACTGGCAGTGGTATGCGGGATAGAGCAGGAGGTTGTGGGAGAGCCTGGAGGCTGTGGCAACAATTCAAATGTGAGAGGATGAAGGCCTGGACTCGAGTTTTGGCAGGAAGAACAGACTGGAAAGGGAAGGCTTGATGGAATTTTGATACCTGACTAAATAAGGAGAGTGCTATCAGGATTCTGAACTTAAGACATTGAAAGGATAAAGGTGATGCTGAGAGGCAGGGAAACTGGGGAGAGAAACTTGTTCTGGGTGTGAAAGGTGGAGAGCGACGGTGAATAAAAAGATGAGCATACTGGACTTGACATAGTAGTGAGTCATCAGAGTGGAAATGCCCAACAGAAGGTTAAAGATGTAGAAATGGAGCTCTGGGGCATGGTGAGGGCTGAAGATCTGACAACTGGGAGTTAACACCATAAGTGTGACGCTTGAAGCCCTGAGAATGGAAAGCTCTTCCAAAGGAAAGACCCTCTCTCAGGAAGTTACCAGAGGATTACCTGGAAATGAGAGAGCAAACCAAGAATAGGAAGTTAGAGATCTACCACAAGGAGAGGCAAAGAATTCCCTGGAAATCGGCGAAGGGAGATTCCAGGACGAGAGGCAGGCACCAGGCAGAGAGAGCAATCACGCAGATTTGGTCAAAAGTGAGAAGCTCCAGGATAGATTTCTCGGTGAGGATGAAATTATTGCTTCTGAATATCTCAGAGAAGACTTAGACCAGCACTGTCCAGTAGAACTTCCTGTGACGACAGACATGTTCTATATCTGCACTGTCCAACACCGCATTCACTAGCCAGAGCACTTGAAGAGTGGCTGGTGTGACCGAGGAACTAAACTTATAATTCTATCTAATTAAAATTAATTTAAATTTTAACAACCACATGTGGTTAGTGAATACCATTTTGGACAGTTCAAGTCTAGATAATCAGCAGAATATTTGAAGTTGAATTAGGAGTAAGTATAGAGAAAACTAAGAAAATGAAAACAATTATTAACCACAGGGAAAACAAAAACTTATGCAAGAAGGGAAAATGAAGTATGGCTTACTACATAACACAGCTCTATACAGAATTATATAGTTATAAAAATATAAGCACAAGTTATTGACATAACCCAAATTATAAACTGGGAGGCTATTAGGTGGCTTATTTTATTTTATCCTCATTTGCCAAATAAGTACAGATAATTTCTCAATAGCACTAACTTTATTTCTCTAATATATTCTTTTTTACAAAATTATTTTTTATTGATTTGAGAGGAAGGGAGAGAGAGAGAAACATCAATGCGAGAGAAAAACAGTGGTGTCTCCTGCACACACCCTGACCGGAGGTCACACCTACAACCTGGGTATGTGCCCTTTGGTGCACAAGATGACACTCAACTAACTGAGCCACACCAGCCGGGAATCGCTAATATATTCTGAATGGCTCCATAACGCTTCATGTTATTGGTCTGCCAAAATTTACTCAACCAATTCTTCATTGAGTGACATTTAGGTTGTTTCTAATTTGGGACAATTAGACATAGGACTTTAATAATTAACATTGTGGGTCACTGCTTTTTGAAAAGCAACTGTAATGAGGCAAAATTTACATACTATTGCATCTATTTGAAGTGTATATTTCTATAAGCTTTCATAAATATATACAGGGTGCTCTCCAAAATGTATATATATTTTGAATAATTATAAAGGCAGTGTTTATTAAAATACATTTCATTTTCAAAATCTAAGAGTTATCAGCTATTAACACGTGTATACATTTTTTTGGGACAACCTGTATATACTTGTAATCACCACAATCAAGATAGACAACATTTCACCACCCCAAAGTTTCCTTACGTCTCTTTGCAGTAAATCCCCATCTAATCCCCACCCCATCCAAACACCAATTTGTTTCCTATTATTTTAGATTAGTTTTGCTTCTAGATTTTCATGTAAATGAAATCATATAGATGTGCTCTTGTCTTTTTTTTCTGACTTTTAAAGATTCATTCCTTTTTAATGCTAACTAGAGGCCCGATGCACGAAATTCATGCAAGAGTACTAGTAGGTCTTCCTTCCCCCGGCTGCCGGCACCGGCTTCCCTCTGGCACCCAGGACCCAGGCTTCCCTTGCAGCACTGGCTTCATCTGGAAGGCCGTCCAGAAGGACGTCCCGTCTTATTAGCATATTACACTTTTATTATTATAGATAATTATTCATTGCACAAAGATACCACAATTTGCTTGTTTCCAGTTTGGAACTATTATGAATAAAACTGCTGTGAACATTTGTGTATATATCTTTTTGTGATTACATGTTTTCATATCTCTTGGGTAAATAACTTAGAGAGAAACTGCTGTACCATATGATAAAATGTTCTCCAAAATTGGATGTACCATTTTACATACCAACCAGCAATGTTTAAAAATTTCAAAAGCTTTACATCCTTGACAACATCCTTGGTATTGTCATACTAATTTTTAGGCATTCTAGTAAATGTGTATCTCACTTTGGTTTTAATTTGCATGTCCCTGATGACTAATGACATTAACCGTCTTAAATTTCATTTTCCAATTGTTCGTTGGTCATATAGAGATATACAATAAGTTTTTTTTTTTTTTTTTTTAAATATTTTATTGATTTTTTACAGAGAGGAAGAGAGAAGGATAGAGAGTTTCAGCTCCAACCCCCTACTGGGGATGTGCCCGCAACCAAGGTACATGTGACCGGAATCGAACCTGGGACCCTTGAGTCCGCAGGCCGACGCTCTATCCACTGAGCCAAACCGGTTTCAGCTACAATAAGTTTTTATATATTGATCCTGTATCCCAGAACTTGTTAAGTTTATGTATTACCATAATCCTGGTAGCATCTTTCTTGTAATTCTTAGAATTTTCTTTAACACAATCATTTCAATTCCAAAGAAATTCAGTTTTATGTCTTTCTTTCCAATCTGTATGCCTTATGTTTCTTATTCTTTTTTTTTTAAATATATTTTTATTGACTTTTTACAGAGAGGAAGGGAGAGGGATAGAGAGTCAGAAACATCGATGAGAGAGAAACATCAATCAGCTGCCTCCTGCACACCCCCCACTGGGGATGTGCCCGCAACCAAGGTACATGCCCTTGACTGGAATCGAACCAGGGACCCTTGAGTCCGCATGCCGACGCTCTATCCACTGAGCCAAACCGGTTTCGGCATGTTTCTTATTCTTACCTTAATTCACTGACCAGGACCTCTAGAATAATGTGGAATCAAAGTGGGAAGAATTGATATCCTGTTTAGCTATAAGTGTTTAGTCTTTTACCATTAGGTATGATGCTCCCTTCAGGTTCTTTGTAAATTGTCTTTTATAATGTTGAGAAAATTTTCCTTCTATTCCTTGTTTTCTAGAAGTCTCTTTTTTAAAAATTATAAATGGATGTTGAATTTTGTCATATACTTTTTCTGCATCTTTGGAGGTAATCGTGTGCTTTTCCTCCTTTCTTTTAGCAATATGGTGAGTTACACTGATTGATTTTTAAATCTTAAACCAACCTTGTATGCCTGCAATAACTCCCACCTAGTCACGTATTATCCTTTCCATATATTGCTGGATTGATTTGCTAGTATTTTATTAAGGACATTTGCATTTACAGTTATCAGGGATATTGGTTGGTCCATAGTTTTCTTTTCTTATAATGTTTTTGTCTGGTTTTAGTATCAGGATAATACTAGCCTCATAAAATGAGCTGTGAAGTCTTCTGTTCTATATTCTTAAAGAGTTTGTTTAAAATTAGCCTTACTTCTTCCTTGTTTGATAAATTTCACCAGTGAAACCATCTTTCCTGGAGCTTCCTTTATGTGAAGGATTTGTTATAAATTCAAATCCTTTAACCAATATAGAATTATTAAATTTATTTATTTCTACAAATGCCAGTTTGCTAATTTTTGTCTTTCAAGGAAAGTGTCTATTTCAACTAAGTTGTCAAACTTATCAAAATACAGTTTTCACAATAGTCCTTTATTTTGTTCTTAATGTCTGTGCAATTTGCGGCAATATCCTATTTCCCATGCCTGATATTGGCAATTGTGTCTTCTCTCTTAATTTCTCAACCAGTCTAGCTAGAGATTGACCAATTTTATTGATATTCTTAATATTCTCCTTTGGTTTCAGATTTACTGAAACTTGTTTTATGACCAGAATATGATCTAACTTTGGTGAGTGTTCTACAAACACTTGAAAAGAATATGTATTTGGTAGTTTTTGGATTGTTTTATTAGGGTAATAATGTCAAAATGATTGATAGTTCAATTTGGATATTTTCTATTGCTCTACAAGTTCAGTGATCTATTTTTATAGCTTCTAATCTGCTGCTAATCCCATCTAATAATACTTTAAAATTTCAGATATAGTATGTTAAGTTCTATAGTCTATTTGCCTCCACCACCCCCCAATTTTTAAAACTTTCTATTTATCTCATTATTATATTCATTCATGTTTTTATTTAAATCCTTGAGCACAGCCTTATCTCATTTGTTTTACTTAAGTATAACTTACACCCAGTAAAAAATAACCCTAGCCGAAACCGGTTTGGCTCAGTGGATAGAGCGTCGGCCTGCGGACTCAAGGGTCCCGGGTTCGATTCCGGTCAAGGGCATGTACCTTGGTTGCGGGCACATCCCCAGTAGAGGGTGTGCAAGAGGCAGCTGATCGATGTTTCTCTCTCATCGATGTTTCTGACTCTCTATCCCTCTCTCTTCCTCTCTGTAAAAAATCAATAAAATATATTTTAAAAAATAAATAAATAAATAACCCTAATTTTTAGTATACAATTCTGACAAATGTATACACATACATGCATATATATATATGTATATATTACATATATGTATATGTATATATGTATATACATATATATATATGTTTCATCAACCCCAAAAACTCCACTATGCCCCTTTGTAGTCAAACCTCACACTCAGCCCTGAAACCTACTGATCTATTTTCTTTCCCTATAGCTTTGCTTTGCAAGAATGTTGTATAAAAGATAAACTTACAGCACATCAGTCTGAGGAGTTTCATAGACCTGCTTCCCAGAAGAAACTGGTGAAAACTATTTTTAAAACCGTAAAGTCTCTGAAATGGTCCCAAGGAAACATAGCAAATGAGGAAAACTCTATGCAAAAAAAAAATTACAAAAATTTGGCAAGAACAACAAAAATCTGTAGTATTTGAACCAAAATCACTCCCTCCATTCTCCTGGCTCTGTGAGATTCCACTCCACTCAACTCCAGACTGGTGTAGCCAAGAACTCCCAGCTCCCTCTCCCCCAACTCACATTAAGAAGGCTATATTTATGAGAGGGAAAGACGTCAGCATTTCTCATGCTGGCCCTAGCTATCTATTGCTGAGGATAAATTCTATGTCATATAGCCAGGAATTATGGGTTTCCATCTTCCACCCAGCCCCCAAGATGAGACTAATGCTCTACTTTGGGTGAAGTTCTGAGAGTGCGAAGGCACCAATCACTCTTTCCCTGGTTTATAAGACAGTGGTTCCGTGCTGGGAAAATCAAGCAGAAAAGACCGGAAGCTAATGTTCCTCAATAGCTAATACTCAGTTCCTAAATCAGAAATTTTACTCTGAGAGATGCTTGCTATTGTCCCCACCCCCAGCTCTGGGGCTATAGCTTAAAGATTTTACCAGGGGGTAGAAGTGGGATATCAAAGAGATCACTCCTAAACTTTCCCCAAGGAAAGTGACTTATTTGCAACAGAGCATGAAAGAAATTCAAGGCAAAGGGCACTCTCAAATACAATGAAGGTTGTATTGAAAAATTTGAGAGGTTATTGGTAGATTTATTGGAGATACGTATGGGCTAAACTATAGTTTGGCTAGTTTGCAAGAGATAATCAGGAATAGAAGCAGCTGGGAGGAGCCCTCATGAGGACAGAACAAATCTCAAACACTAACCTAAGGAACCATCCCTTCAAGGAGCACAAATTTGATTGGACTAGTCTCTAGAGCAATTCATGCCTGGAACACTGTTGAAAACAATCACCAGCAATTAGTTTAATTTAACAGCTGGGTGTGGTCATGGAAAGAGACAGTCAAAGAAAGCCCTGATAAAATCATCATCATCCCAAAATGACTGTGTGCATATCCAAGGCTGCACTACCTGAGTAGCAACTTCAGAGGCTTAATACTACAGGGGAAAAGTAGATTTCACTAAAATAATCAGCCACTCACTAAACAAATAAACAAAGAAATATTACCAATAACAAGCCCGAGAGGTGAGAAAAGAACCATAACCATAGTTGCTATAATATTTGATATAAAATGTCAAGTTTCCAACAAAAATATTACAAGATATGCAAAGAAATAGGAAGGTATGACCCATACACTAAAAATAAGCAGATAACACAAAATGCCTGTGAGAGCAACCAGATATCAAAGTTAACACACAAAGGCTTCAGAGTATACATCATATCCATGACCAAAGATTTAAGGAAAATCATCTTTAAAGAAACAAAGGAAGGTATGACAATGTCACACCCAATAGAGAATACCAATAAAGAGATGCAAATTATAAAAAGTACCAAGTGGAAATTCTGGAACTAAAGGTGCAATAACTGAAATAAAAATTTTACTAGAGAGCTTCAGCAGTAGATTTGAATTGACAGAAGAAAGATTAGCAAATTTGAAGACAGATTAATAGAGATTATGCAATCCAAAAACCAGAGAGAAAGAGAATGAAGAAAAATGACAAGACCCTCAAAGAAATAGGGAACACACCAACACACACATAATGGAAGAACCAGAAGGAGAGAAAGGTGAAAAAGAAATATTTAAATAAACAAGGACTAAAACCATCCCAAATTTATTGAAAACATTAACCTTTACATCCAGGAAGCTCAATGAACTACAAGTAAGATAAATACAAAGAGATCCACAAACAGACACACCATAGTAAAAATGCTAAAAGCCAAAGACAAGATGAAAATCTTAAAAGCAACAAGAGAAAACAACTCATCACTTACAAGGGAACCCTATAAGACTAATAGCTGACTTCTCAGCAGAAACAATGGAGACCAATTAGGCGGTAGGATAACATATTCAAAGTGTTCAAGGAAAAACTGTCAAATAAGAATCCTGTATCAAGCAAATCTATCTTCAATTTTTATTGTTGTTGTTAATCCTCACCCAAGGATTTTTTTTCATTGACTTTTAGAGAGAGTAGAAGGGAAGTAGAGAGACAGAGAGAGAAACAACAATGTGAGAGACATATCAATTGGTTGCCTCCCGAATGCACTCCAACCAGGGATGGAGCCTGCAACCAAGACAGGTGCCCTTGATCAGAATTGAACTCGGGACCCTTCAGTCTGAAGGCTGACACTCTATCCACTGAGCCAAACTGGCCAGGGAGAGCAAAGCTATCTTTAAAAAACAAAGATAAAATAAAAACATTTCCAGATTAACGAAACCTGAAAGAATTTATTAATTGAATGCCTGTCTTATAAGAAATACTAAAGAGATATTTACAATACATGCATTTGACAAAGAACCTATATGTAGAATATGTTATATATATATATATATATGTGTGTGTGTGTGTGTGTGTGTGTGTGTGTGTATGTGTATATATATATATATATATATATATATATATATATATATATATATATACTAGAAGCCCGTTGCACGAAGTTACGTGCAATAGACTTTCCTTCACCTGGCTGCCAGCACGTTTTCCGCCAGCACCAGTTTTCCTCTGGCCACCCGCCGATCGGAGCGCCTCCCGAAGGCTGGGGGCGGGACTCGGGAGGTGCTCTGATCGGCGGGTGGCCAGAGGAAAACTGGTGCTGGTGGAAAACTGGTGCCGGCAGCCACGCAATCAGGGGTGGTGCCTTCCGCCGGCTCCATGGGTCCTCCCGCATCGCCGGCCGTTTAGGCCGGCGGTAGGAGCGGAGAGCAGGGACTCGCGAGTCCCCACCCCCCGCTCCTACTGCCAGCCAATTGGCCACCCTGAGTCCCGCCCCCCGGGCCTCCAGCAGGCCCAATCGTGGGCGTAGCGGAGTGATGCAATTTGCATATTACCTTTTTATTATGTAGGATATATTAGAGGCCTGGTGCACGGATTCGTGCACATTGAAAGGAAATTAATTAGAAGAAATATTTTAGAGGCTGGGGAGGGACCACAGGAGGTTGGCTACACAGCATGTCTGGCCTCTCTCACCCAGTTCCGATCGGCCAGACCCCAGCAGCAAGCTAACCTACTGGTCAGAGCGTCTACCCCCTGGTGGTCAGTGTGCATCATAGTGACTGGTTGAACAGTTGAAACCGTCAGACACTTAGCATGTTAGGCTTTTATATATATAGATATGTATAAGCAGACCTCCTAAAAATCAATAAGAATGCAAGACAACCCAATAGAACTCAATAGAAAAAATTACAAACCCTGAAAAGACACTTCACCAAAAAAAGATATCCAAAATGGCCAATTAACATATGAAAGGGTGCTCAATTCATTAGTCAGCAGGGAAATGCACATTAAAACCACAATGACATATTACTACATACCCACTAGAATGGTTAAAATGAAAAAGATGGAAAATGCCAAGGGTTGGTGAGGATGTGTAGCAACCACAACTCTCGTATATTGCTGATGGAAGTGTGAATTGACACAACCACTTTGGAAATTGTTTTGTAGTACCTATTAAAGGCTAAATGTACACACATCCTTTGACCCAGTAATTCTACTCCTAGCAATTATATTCCTACCAGAAATGTGTACGTATTTCACTAAAAAGCATGTGCAGAATGTTCAGAGAAGTACTATTCCTAACTAGAGGTCCAGTGCATGGATTTGTGTACCAGTGGGGTCCCTCAGCCTGGACCATGGACATCATCCAAGGGGTCCTGGATTGTGAGAGGGAGCAGGCCAGGCTGAGGGACCCCACCAGTGCACAATCGGGGCTGGGGAGAGACTGTGGGAGGGCTCCAGGGCATGTCTGGCTAGTGTCACCCAGATTGGCCAGACCCCAGCAGCAAGCTAACCTACCAGGTGGAGTGGCTGTCCCCTGGTGGTCAGTGCGCGTCATAGCTACTGATCAAACGATCACTTAGACTTTTATATAGATAGTAAAAAATAGGAAATTACACAAATGGCCATCAACTAGATGGAAAGTGAGAATGCCCTATAACAATATGCAAAACTGTAGACAAATATCACAACATAATGTTGAGTGGTTCATACTCTATGATTCTACATCTGTAAAATAAAAACAAGAGAAACTAATCTATGCTAATAGAAGTCAGGATAGCCCTAGCTGGTTTGGTTCAGTGGATAGAGCATTGGCCCATGGACTGAAGGGTCCTGGGTTCAATTCTGGCCAAGAGCACATACCTCAGTTGCAGGTTTGATCCCTGGCGCTGGTTGGGGCATGTTGGGGAGGCAATCAATCAACGTGTCTCTCTCACATTGATGTTTCTCTCTCTCTCCCTTTCACTCCAAAAATCAATGGAAAAATATCGAGTGAGGATTAACAACAACAAAAAAGAAGTCAGGATAGAGATATTTTTGTTGAGTGGAACAGTGACTACAAAATAAGACTACGTTTTCTGGGGGGCTACTTGTATTTTGTTTCTTAATCTAGGTGCTGATTTAACATGTTTACTCCATAGGGCTGTGGCAAGGGTGAGGCAAACAGGATACCTAGGGAGCAAAATTTAAGGAGACACTCACTCTCACCTTGTTTGCCTCACCTTTATATCAGTCTTGATGTTCATTTTGTTAATATTTATTAAGTTATATCATTATGATGTATTTTCTGTATTTATATTATACTTGTATTAAAAAATGTTAAGGGCCTGGCTGATGTGGCTCAGTGGTTGAGCATCAACCCATGAACCAGGAGGTCATGGTTTGATTCCTGGTCAGGGCACATGCCCAGGTTGTGGGCTATATCCCCAGTAGGGGGCGTGCAGGAGACAGTGGATCACTGATTCTCTCTGAAACACTTCTGGGTTTTTGCCTAGCTTTGTTTTCAGTTTGCAAATTCTAAGACCCTTAAATAAAACTCTATCATTTATTTCTAGCAAAGCCTCTGGACTCTTTTTGAATATGTTTATTACTTATAAATGAAAGATAGAAAATCCAAAATTTTCTAAATTCATGGGTATCTTTTATAAAAGAAATATATTGGAAAGTCTTTTTCCCCTCCTAATTGTGGACAATTTTATATAACAAAGTATATTTCCTTTATGAATGCAGTACTTTTTTTTTTTTTTTTTTTTTTTTAGAATAAACACTCCTTACCCTAGTTGGCTCAGTCGATAGAGAGTCAGCCTGCGGTCTGGGGCAGGGAGGTTGGGGGGGGGGGGGCGGGCTCAGGTACGATTCCGGCCAAGGGCACATGCCTGGGTCACGGGCTCGATCCCCAGTAGGGGGTGTGCAGGAGGCAGCCGATCGATGATTCTCTCTCATCATTGATGTTTCTTTCTCTCTCTCTCTCTCTCTCTCTCTCCCCCTTCCTCTTTGAAATCAATAAACATTTTTTTTTTAAAAAAAAATAAACATTCCTTAAGGTTAGGGTCTAATGGAATGTGCCAGGTATAAAAACTGTGACAAAACTACCCGGCTTTTATACCTGGCACACTCCAGAGACCCTGTTACTGTTTCAGTGTTTATACCTGGCACACTCCAGAGACCCTGATACTGGGATATGACCTGTATAGTAACTGTGTCACTGTGTTTAACTGAAGCATGGAGGCTCCCTAACGCTTTGCCTTACTTGATTGCTGCACCCCTCTTCTTCCTCATTGCAGTCTAGAGCCTGCTGGGTGATCTCGGAAACGCTGTTCTCTTGAAAGAGGTTATCCTCCAAATCACACACTCTGGTGGCTTCCGTGATGACTTTTAGTTTCATGTTGTGAAAGCCAGTAGAGACTACTCCCACTTGCAGGTTTACAGGCTCCCCCTCAAACAGCAGGACGTGTGAGTTCACCCCATGTTTAAAACCAGGGGGCTGGTAATAATCTGGGGTCACTGTAAAATAAAGAGTGAAAAAAACTGAGTTTCCACAGAACAAATCAGGTTAATCTTTCATGTGTAGCAACAGACATAGTTTTCTGATGCTTGCAAAATCCTTCTCTTCCCATAAAATATTACTTCAGCACTTCAGAAGGGATTTGACTAGAGGTCTCCACCTACCTGCATTGTAGTAGTGGAGTTTCATAGTAAGTACAACATCATTAGGAAGGGGTCCAAGGTTCTGCATCAGCATATACAATTTACGAAGTAGTAGGATGCTGGCTTTCTTAATATGTCCCCTCTTTGTCCCACTCTCAATGCTCGTATTACTGCTATAACCACATAAAAAAATAGCATACTTTTCAATCATATACAATATCAAAAATACCTTGACCAAAACTTTTTACTATAAGATCAAATAAAAATAAATTAAACATCAGGACACTCTTGAGACTTCTTTTAGAATGTAAATTAGAGGAGAGGTTGTATTTTTTACAATGTATATACAAAGGATTTCTTTATAGCAAGTTCCCTTAAGGTATTTTAAATATGACCTGATTTTTTAAAATTTGATTTAAAAATGACCACATGCTACAATAGTGAGAACAATGGATTTGGAGTTAGGTGACTTGACATCTAATATTGGCTCTGCTGCTATTAGCTGAATGACCTCAGTCAAGTCACATGGACATGCTAGGTCAGTTAGTAAGAGATAAGCTTACACACATTTCTACACCTTTTCTAGTATAAAATTGGTCATCAACTCTGGGCCTTTCTATCATCTGGTTATCTCTCAGAGGTATCCCCTCCTCACTCTTACATGGATTATGGTAATGACTATTCTTCCTGCTTTTTTCTTGTCCATACTGAAAAATATTTTCCATACCACCACTGGAATAATATTGCTAATAAAAAAATCTGCTCATGTCACTCGCTTGCTTAAAATTCTTCTATTACATCCATCACCTTTCAATCAAATTGGAGAATGGTGTACAATGCCTTTCATGACCAGCCATGCCCTCACCCCACCTCCCTTTTTTTTTTTTTTAATATATTTTATTGATTTTTTACAGAGAGGAAGAGAGAGGGATAGAGAGTCAGAAACATCGATGAGAGAGAAACATCGATCAGCTGCCTCCTGCACACCCCCTACTGGGGATGTGCCCGCAACCAAGGTACATGCCCTTGACCGGAATCGAACCCGGGACCCTTGAGTCCGCAGGCTGACGCTCTATCCACTGAGCCAAACCGGTTTCGGCCCCACCTCCCTTTGCAGTCACTGTCCAGTTACTTCTCATCCACGTGCATTTACACCTTGCTTTCCTGTGCTTTTCCCACTCCTCTTCCTGACGCTCCTGAGTTCATTCTGTAATACCTAGCCATGTGTCACCTTGTCAAGGAAGTCTTCCCTGACAATCCCGTACCTCACCCTTGTTTATAGCTGTTTGTATGTCCCCTTCTAGACTATGAGTGTCTACACCTTTCCTCTCCACAGTACTAAGTTTGGCGCCCAACTACAGTAAGTACACAATAAATATTTGTTGAATTAAGGAATGAATGAACAAGTTGGACAAATTACTTTCCAATTCTAACATTTTCTTTTTCCCAAGAATTTTCATCCCCAATTCATTTCACATTTGAGTAGTTTCCAGGAAGAAGTATGACTATAATATATTTGCATACTGCCTCTCACATAGTAAGCACTCAATACTGAAAAATAATCCTCAGTAATTGAACTACTGGAGGCAGTGTGAATTCCTAAAACAAACATTGTTAAGTAAATACATTTGTTCCTGTTTCAGTTCCGAATAACCTTCAGTTTTGTCTACCAGGATTTAACCAATTTGAAATAGGTAACCAGAGATAGCCATTTAGCTCATGGGATTCTTCAGTATACGTCATATTCACATAAAATCATAATCAAGACTTCCCTGCACTCTTTTAAAAGGGAAATTATCTTTACCATGGAAGAGGTGATAGGTAATTTTATATGGTGATTATTTAAACAAATGTCTACCTTTGGTTTCTAGGAAATCAGTAATATGTATTACCGTCTCTCCTTCTTAGTAGCTAAAAGATTTGGCCATTTGTTTTCCATTCACCTCTTGACATACATGCCTTCATAACAAAAGAAATTTCTTGCCCTAGTTGGTTTGGCTCAGTGGATAGAGCGTTGGCCTGCAGACTGAAGGGTTCTGGGTTCAATTTCTGGTCAAGGGCACATACCTCGATTGCAGGCTCCTTCCCAGCCCAGTACCTGGTCCAGAGGCAATTAATCGATATGTTTCTCTCATACTGATATTTCTCTCTGCCTCTCCCTCTCTCTTCCACTCTCTCTAAAAAGCAATGGAAAAATATCCTCAGGTGAGGATTTGAGAGAGAGAGAGAGAGAGAGAGAGAGAGAGAGAGAGAGATTTCTCTGGTTGTCAGTAGTTCTTACATTTGAATTTTAGATGATAAAGGCAACTGTTTTGTGTAAGAGAATATGTATGAAAAGTGCTGAACAATCTGTAAAGTGCTATACAAATGTTAGCTAATGATGGTTAATATTTTCATTCTCATTCCTAGAACTTACTTCCTCTTCACATCCTAGTGCCATCTGTAAATCTTGCAAATGAGAAAATAATTAAGGAAGTGAATCTTGAAGAGAAATCCTCAAATTTGCAATAAGTTATGAAACAGAGCTAATAGTACAGAAATTGAGAAATAGGCCACATTTCTCTTTAGAGTCATTCCGTTCAGGGAAACTCATCCCCTTGGCACAGAGTCCTCTGACATCCCGAAAGGCCTGGTGCACCAGCGGACAGACAGCCAGCTCCCCCGTGATCGAAAGCCAAAGCGGGGGAGCTGGCTGTCTGTCTGCTCCGGCACCAGGCCTTTCGAAAGCCTCCGCCGCGCCGGAGGCTTTGGAAAGGCCTGGTGCACCAGCGGACAGACAGTCAGCTCCCCCACGATCGAAAGCTGGGAGCTGTGTGTCCGCTCCAGCACCAGCGGACCCCCTGCCATCAAAAGCGGGGAGCAGGCTGCTAGCAGTGTCCGCGGAGCATGCTAGGCTTTGCGGGGCAGTGGATATGGCCTGGATGGCAGGTTAGGCCTAGGGGACCCTACACGTGCATGATTTAATCATGCACTGGGCCTCTAGTTAGTATATAAAAAACTTGGAATTTGAGACTTGCTAGGAAAATACAGTGCTTCCCAGTCTTTTCCATACTAAGACATACATAGAAAATTATTTTTGTATGACATACTGAGGTCAGCAGTGACGATGATTGTGTCTATAAGCAAATCGTTCAGTGGTTTCATCTACCCCAGATTCAGAGGGCAGAGAGGACCAACATCTGGCATCGCAATGGAGACATTTTGGTTTAGTGGAAAGACAGCCTTTGGAGCTCTTCAGTCAACACCATGGAGACGGCCTCGTTCATACAAGTTCTACTGCTGTGCTGTCTACCAACCACCACTGCCTTTAGGGACCACTATCGCCACCGCCACCGCCACCACTAGGTACCATTTACTGAGTGTTTATTATGTGCCAGGCCTGGGCACAGCTTGATATATGCATTATAACTAATCATCACAACAACCATATGAAGTAGATACTTATTATCAACTCCACTGTGCATACTCTTATTTGGGGAGGTTGAGTAATTTGTCTAAAGTTATATAACCAGTAACAGTCAGAGCTGGGGTTCGAAGCTAGATCCTTCTGCCTTAGGAATTGGAACTCTTAACCACTCAGCGTAACTGCTTTAGACCCTACTAGCACCACCTATGAGAAAAAGAGGAAAGAAGAGAGGAAGCCCTTATTCCCACCGGAAATCTAAACAATTATCCAATCCCTCTTTAGAGCAGTGCTGGTGTTCTTTGTAGGTTATTGGGAGAGTTAGAAAGGAAGTATGAGACCCATCTGTGGCCTCAAGAGGCTTATGTTTACCACAATCATATCTATTTCTCGTGTTCATTAAACAATTAGATTCTACCTGTCAAAATCCATGGTGATTCCTTCATTTGTGTATTTGAATTTGAACTGGTATATCTCAGTCACTTTCTAGAAACAGCAAAGGGAATAGAGAAATAAATTACTTTAAAAAAAGAAATCCTTTGGTAGTTACAAAATAGTCAAGGGGATGTGAAGTACAATATAGGAAATGTAGTCAATAATACTGTAATAACTATGTACGGTACCAGGTGGGGACTGGAAATATACTTCAGGGGGAACACTTTGTAAAGTATATTATTGTCTAACCACTATACTATCCACTTCTAACTAATACAAAATAATATCAAATGTAAACTGTAATTGAAAAATAAATTTAAAAACAAACCCAGAATCTTATCTGATAATAGATAAGGAACATTTTCATTTCGTATTTACTATATACTTCCTACTTACCTGTTTGTTTCACAGCATTACATTATTCAGGAATAATCTTTGCAGATATAGAGATAAGGATTTTTCTCCTGATTTTTTTTTTTTTTTTTTTTTTTTTTTTTAGAGAGAGTGGAAGGGAGGGGGAGAGACACAGAGAGAGAAACATTGATGTGAGAGAGACACATCCATTGGTTGCCTCCCACACGTGCCCCGACCAGGGCCAGGGATTGAACCTGAAACTGAGGTAAGTGGCCTTTAATGGAATTAAACCCAGGAAACCTTCAGTTCGCGGGCTGACACTCTATCCACTGAGCCAAACCGGCTAGGGCTATGGTTATCATTTTGAAGCTGGAAAAACTAAGGCACAGAGTCAAGTACATGACCCAGCATAAGTAAATGACAGTGGAACCAGCTGAGAAACCATTTATTCATGTAACAGATATTTACTGACCTTTGTGTCAGGCACTGGAATCACCATGGTGAACATGACAGAAAAGGTCCCTGTTTGAGCTGAGTCTTGGGTGACAAGAGGGGACGATGGGGTGTCCCAGGCAGAGGGAACAGCAATACAAAGGCTCTGAAGTAAGAAAGAAAGCCTCTTCCAGGATCAGAGAGGAGGCCAAGTGGCTGGCAATGAGTGAGCAAGGGGGAGAGTACAGGAGATGAGGTTGTAGAGGAGGTTTGGGGGCCTGTCAGTCACCGTAAGGGGTTTAGATTTTATTATAAGTGAACCCAAGTCCAGTGAAGGGTTGTAAATATGGGAGTGACATTTTTAAAGATCACCTGGCTATTTTAAGAGTGCAGAAGAAAAGAAGTGGAAACCATGAGAGTAATTAAGAGGCTACTGCAGTAATTCAGAGATTAGAATGGCAACAGGAAAACCGGAAAAATTAGAAAAGGAACTAGGATCTATGATTTCAGGTCTTGTTTTTGTTTATCCTGCACTTAAAACAAGGTACTATTGCTATCTCTCCCCTCGTTGTTACAAAAGCTAGAAATAAAGAAGGGCACATTTCCTCATGAGAGATATACTCCAATTAAAATATAATAATTATCTAGTAGTTGAAGCAAACATTTGGCCCAGATATACTATAGTGTGTCCACAGAGCTGGAGAAGGTATTAAAGACAGGAAAAAGATATGAGTTTAAGTCAGAACATAAAATCTACCCTTCATTTATCTATTTGTTCCTTGGCAATGTGGGAATGAGGATGTTAGATTGATCAGAAAAAGTCTCAATGTTCTTGTTACTTTTCTTTATTATAAGACTAGTGCCCCAGTGCACGAATTTGTGCACATTGGGAGGAAATTAATTAGAAGGTGGCCGGTGAGTGGGATTGGGCAAGACAGGCTGGACACGCCCTGGAGCCAACCTCCTGTGGTCCCTCCCGACCGGCTGCACCTGGGGTGGCGCTGCGGCTCAGAGGGCATCTGAGGAGTGAGGGGGGGGGGGGGGGGGGGGGGGGTCTCTCTGGTAGGTGGGGTCCCTCAGCCTGGCATGTGAGGATCAGGCCAAAACCGGCTCTCTGACATCCCCAAGGAGTCCCGGATTGCGAGAGGGCAGTACTCAGGTGACACACTCCAGAATCGGGCTCCCACCTCTCTGGTTCCAGGGTGCGTCACCCAAGAACCACCACTGCCAAGTCACCACAGCTTGGCAGCTTCTGCATTGAGTGTCTGCCCCCTGGTGATCAGTGCACATCATAGCTATCGGCCGGACAGTCGAATGGTCTGACAACTGCTTAGCCTTTTATATATATAGATTTGCTATCCCATTAATCACAAGTGATCAGGTCCTAGAAAAATTTGCTCATCTGCTTAAACTCAAAGAATATTGATTTTTAATGCAGTTGATTTTAAAAGAGAAAAAATATTTTTCTAGCTAGACTTGAAAAATCCAACCAAGTTCAGCCGAAACCGGTTTGGCTCAGTGGATAGAGCGTCGGCCTGCGGACTCAAGGGTCCCGGGTTCGATTCCGGTCAAGGGCATGTACCTTGGTTGCGGGCACATCCCCAGTAGGGGGTGTGCAGGAGGCAGCTGATCGATGTTTCTCTCTCATCGATGTTTCTGACTCTCTATCCCTCTCTCTTCCTCTCTGTAAAAAATCAATAAAATATATATAAAAAAAAAACAAAAAACCTCACTTTAAAAAAAAAAAAAAAAAAAAAAAAAAAAAAAATCCAACCAAGTTCAGAAGGCTGCTTTGTGAGTACAGTCAGACCTGTGTATCTACGGGTTCCACATCTGCAGATTCAACAAAGCAAGGATCAAGAATATCTGGGCCCTGGCTAGTGGTTAGAGCATCAGCCCAAGCACTAAAGGGTCATGGGTTTGATTCCAATCAAGGGAATGTACCTCAGTTGCAGGTTCAATCCCTGGCCTGAAGGCAACCAATCAATGTGTCTCTCTCACATCGATGTTCCTCTCTCTCTCTCCTACTCCTGCTATCCCTCCCTAAATGGGAAAAATATCCTCACATGAAGATTAAAAAAAAAAAGTTAAAAAAATATTTGGAAAAAATATGCTACGTGGCTGCTGACGTGCACTATGCAGTCAGGCCTATGAGGGTTGTATCTGTACTGAACATGTACAGACTTTTTTTCTTGTCATTATTCCCTAAACAATACAGTATAACAATTATTTACAGAGCACTTCATTGTATTAGGCACTACAAGCAATCTACAGATAACTTAAAGTATTCGGGAGGATGTGCGTAGGTTATATGCAAATACCACAACACTTTATATAACAACTTGAGCATCTGCAGGTTTTGGCATCCCCAGGGGTCCTGGAACCCATCGCCCGAGATGACTGAGGGAGCACGGAACAATAGGAGAGGTATGTGAAACTGGAGTGCCCACAGCAACAGCTTCACTTCAGACAGGCCAGCTGCATGGCGACCTCCCCTCGCTGACGCTGAGTGTAATTGCCTGTCATGCAAACAGTGCCTATTCTTCCTGCCTGCCCATGTTTCTCAGCCAACTCCAGTTGCAATGCTCTGGGCGATCTTTCATGTTTTAAATTGTACCAAGAATAGATCCTTTATGACCTTTCTATAAACAGATTGTTTAGCAAAACTGAGAATATACAACTTTTACTCAGTGGTGCTATCTGTTGTCTGAGATCATTTGAGAATGAAAACATTTGATATTTGATTTGTATCCCCACAATATTCATATAGTAATTCTTTAGGGGCCTATCATGCATTGAGCTGTACAAATCTTTCATTAACATATTTACATTTTGGCTTACACTTCTTATTAATACCCTCCACACATTTTGGTTTTTTGTTTGTTTGTTTGTTTTTTGTTTTTTTAATATATTTTATTGATGTTCCACAGAGAGGAAGAGAGAGGGATAGAGAGTCAGAAACATCGATGAGAGAGAAACATCGATCAGCTGCCTCCTGCACACCCCCCACTGGGGATGTGCCCACAACCAAGGTACATGCCCTTGACCAGAATCGAACCCGGGACCCTTGAGTCCACAGGCCGACGCTCTATCCACTGAGCCAAACCGGTTTCGGCCCTCCACACATTTTGTAGTGTGTGTCTGCAGAAAAGCTACACTACCCCACTTTACTACTTTCCTTTTTTTTTTCTACTTTACTTTTGTCAGTTCATCTCAAAACGTCAAGTGCACAAGCACCACAACTTTGTGCATTGCTCAAACTCTTGTTGACCTCTGGACTGGGTAAGCATCCTTTACTTAAGACAGTGGTTCTCAATTGTGTATGTGACAGACTCTTCACGGGTGTGCTGCAAATTTTAACCCATGTGTCATATGTATTTTCACTTCAGGTAAATATGAATATTGTTATTGTCTGTGCAGTTTTGCTTAGCGGAGGATACAGTTCTATGGATATGAGTCAGGAAACATGGCACGAAATCAGATAAATGCCAATAATGAAGAGTCTGGAAGCACTCAAAATATTTTTTCAGGCTCATAAATGATAGCTCAGAACTTATCATATAATAAGCCTTTGTTTCCTAATTCACTGTTATATTTATTGCGTGTAGCAAAGCTCATTTAATAGCTCTCTTTTCACTCTGTAAGATTTTTCTGTAGTTAAGCCCAATTTGCTTAGCATTTCACTACTTCAAAACCAATGATTTCAGAGTTGAAGTTGTGTATGCATAAGAAAACATAATAATTTACCGCACTAAGGAAGTGACCAATTTATTAACAATTTATCAGGAGGGTGTAGTTTGGGAAACTTCCCATTAAAGCTGGGGGGCGGGGCGGGGGGAAGCATTTTGAAGTGACACAAGAGACAAAGACCCAGAGGTACTTTGGCATTAAAGAACTGTTACCCGCCTGTATGTACTAGTTTTCTTCCACTTGTTCAAACACATATTTATCATCTTGCCAAGAAAGGATTTTAAAGACTAAAAATGCTTAATTTAGTCTTGAATGCCACTAGTAATTAGGCTAAACCCATTGGCTTAGAGAAGGAAAATGGAAAGCTAAGAAAAAGGTAAAGGAACCAGAAAGAAAGATAGGAAGAAAGTAAAGAGAGTAGGAAGAATGAGAGGCTTCTCCCTCCGTTTCTAAGCCACTGCCACAGTTTCCATTCAAAGCAGCACATGTAACTATTATGTGCCCAAGACTATGATATTCCCTTTGGGAGACAGAAAACAAGACAAGTCTCTTGTTCTCAAGAATTCACAATCTGGTTGGGAAGATAAAGTAATCTACATGAATCAATTGAGAGTGTTAAATTGTGGGTTACTGATGAAAAAGGAATTTAGAGAAGGAAGAAATGAGTGTGAACAGAATAGGCAAAGAGGCTTTCATGAAATATTTGGATGTAAGTTGGCCTTGAGGATGAGTAGAACTCAATCAGCAGAGGGAAGAAATTTAGAGAAAGAAATAAAGAGGTAAAGCTCTGAAAATCTAGGAAAAGGTCAAAAAGGGGAGAATTTAGTTGGGGGAAAAAGTTTAGAATTATGCCATACCTTCCAAAAGGCCACAAACAGAAAGGATTCAGAATCGGTTAAAATAAGTAATAAAATATGGTGTTTATACAAGCAGAGATTCTTAATGTTAACATATTAGGGAATAGGCTCAGTTCTACTCAATGCTTATTTTTCAATGCCCCTAAGTAGTTTTTAAAATCTCATAATGAAGAATTGGTGCAATTTATAATAAAACACACTGAAAGAGCTCACTACGAGTTACTTTGCTCATATGGTAGTCTGGTAACATAATCTATGGCCCTCAATTAAGGTAAACATTTTTAAATATAATGTACATATACTACCCATCTCTATGTGTGTTCTTACCTCAGGTTCTTTGGGATTTGGGTAAAGCTGTTTAAGGAAAAATAAACAGCACTTAATTTCTGAAAGACACTAGATTACTCCTCACAGAATACATGTTCTATATGAAGAGTTCAATTTGTGCTATATTGAGTACAGAAATAGATAGGTAGGTAGGTAGGTAGGTAGGTAGGTAGGTAGGTAGGTAGGTAGGTAGATAGATAGATAGATAGATAGATAGATAGATAGATAGATAGATAGATAGATAGATAGATAGATAGATAGATAGATAATCTTAAGATACATAGTTCAAGCTAGAGAGAGAATAAGCTTATTTTGTAAACATAGTCTTTAGAGTATTCTGTAAACACTAACTATAAGAAAATTGATAACCAGGTATTTATGATTACTGGTTATGATTTGTGACTGAGCTACAAATAAATTCTAAATAATTTTTATGGTTTACAATTTTTAAATAAATAATATATCTAAGACTCTCAATGGTATCTCCTCATTTTCTTTCTATCTTAATAACATTCACCATGCTATACCCAGAAATAGATAAAACTTCAGAAAACTCTACAAAACTTCAATCTGTAAACTCAAAAAATAAAATTCTGATAGCCAATAGATGAAGCAGTTGGTATATCCTATATTTTCCCATGTATTACAATATGCCAACAAAATAGTTTGTGATATTTTATTAAAACTCATGTTTTTAAAAATTTTATTTTTAAAAAATTCCAAAATGTCATAGGACAGATAAAGAAATTCAAGAAGGCAGAGGAAAGTACTGTTTTAATGTTTCACTTGCCAAAGGCAATGAAGCAGAGACAGAGGCTTGGTCTTTAAATGTATACTTACTGTAAGTATTGCCATGTGTAGCTTCAAGAAAAAAAATATTGTTATTACATTTGATATACTTGCACCTATGTTGTTACTATTTTCATTAAAGGCTAATTAAAATATTATTTCAGAGAGGTCCAAAGTTTTGAGTTGAAAAAATATTATTCAGAACAAAAGGGATCCTAATTATTCATTCACTCAGTGAGTGCCTATTACATACCCAGGGTTATGCTGGGAAGAGGGGGGATTTAAAGAAAAAAAGAAAAAAAGAAAAAAAAAGGAAAGAATATAATTATCCTTATTCTCTATAAGTTATATTATAGTTTGGGAGGTAAAATATATAAAAATAATTTATTATTACTAGAAATTAAATATGCCACAAGTATGTCAATAAAATGTGTCTTTTGAAACAAATCAACTAAACTAAAAAGTTTTAAGCCTGACATAAATCTATAAAACCTTTGCTCTCCCTACATCTATACATTACTATAAACAGATTATTTCTGCTTGAATATATAGATATACAGATAGAGATATAATGAAGCCTATCATTCAAATTTTAAAACTACAATACAAATGACAAAATTTCAGGGCCACAATTTCATAGCAAATTATTCACCTATTTCACCCAAAGGACTAAAACTTTAGTGACACTGTGTGGCTATTTTGGTTACTGCATACAATTGATTTTAAGACTACACAGTGCAACTCTACTGTATATTAATTATTTAATTAAAAGTTTATTCATTCAAAAATAGACATGGCCCCAGCCCTGGCCAGTGGCTCAGGTGGTTGGAGCATTGTCCCATACACCAAAAGGTTGTGGGTTCAATTCCAGTCAGGGTACATACCTAGGTTGCAGGTTTGATCCCAGGTCCGGGCATGTATGGGAGGCAACTGATCGATGTTTCTCTTTCACATCAATGTTTCTCTCCCTCTCTCTTTCCCTTCCTCTCTCTCCAAAAATCAATTTAAAAAACACACACCATATCCTTGGTGAAGATTAAAAATAAAAAAAAAAAATAGACATGGCCCCAATCATGGAATTTGCAGACCAGCAGGGAAGAAAATATTAAACAAAAAATATCACACAGGTAGGTGCCAACTGTATTATTTGCTATGAAGAAACAGCACAAGGTGTTTCAGAACAATGGGGGAGAGGGGTGTCAGAAAAGGCCTCCCTGAGGAAGCAAATATTTAGGCTGAGACCTGAAGGATCCTGGAGTAGCCAGCTAAAGGATGTTGGGTGGGAAAGAGCTTTCCAGGCAAAGGGGAGCAATATGTAGAAAGGTAAAAGGCACCTGGCATATTCTAGATTTGTTATGTGGCTGGGACAGAGTGAGCAATGGTGAGAGGGATGCCTTGGAAAAGCAGATGGAGATTAGTTCACACAGGCCTTGCGGATCACTTCAAGGTTTCTTAAAGAAATAGACACTGAGAGGGGTAAAAAGACACAGATGGAGAAAAGGGGAGGAAGCAGTAATAGGAATTTCTTTTTATATATCTTGTCTCTTCAGCTAGGACCAGAGCCTCTAATTATTACACCCTTTGTAGCTGCCTAGGGCAGCAAGAAAGATCTGATGCACTTAAAATTTAAGCTGCATTTCTAAAATATTTGAGCTACAGTACTAGTTCTTTTGAGGGAACAGATTATATATATATACACACCAAACATAGTTACCAAAATAACCAACAGAATAAAAACGAATTATTCAAGTCCATTTTTCCCTTTCATATCTGCAAACTGAATCGCCACTATTTTGAACATGCTCAATGTGCTAAATGCCAGATTCTTGTCTCCCCTCTCCCACATCCTGTGGATCTCTTCCAGTGACTTCAGAGGAAATTCTGTGGTCAAAAGATATGAGTATGTAAAAGAGAAAAAATGAGGGTTTCATTTCTAATTGATGTAAATGAGACATCAATGGGACAACAAAAACTTAAAATAAAAAGAAACTGGTTCATGAATACAAATGTAGGCACTGGTACAACATTAAAACACAACAAAATATAGGCTAATCTTTTTTTTAAGGAATAAAAGATGAGTCTTTGAGTAAATGTTAAAACATTCTTACGTATCCCCTTTCCAAAGCGTCAAAACAACCTTGAATCCTGTCAAGAAATAAATGTTTGATGTCAATTTGGACATGCAAAGCCAAAAAAATTCAAAGTATAGAACTGATTTGTATTTTTTGCTTTGAAGTACATTAAATTGATAATCATTTATTTACCTTTCCCATTTAATAAATTTTTAAAACTCCCAATACCTTTTAATATGTTAATAGAACTTTATAAATAATAGGTAAGCAATTTTAGGGTATAGAATTACATCTTATTTTTCATGTTGGTTTCCATACTGTTTAGGACACATGAGTAATCAAATATTGATTGATATTTTTCTTTCTTTATACAAGTCTATTTACTTCAAAAATAACACCAAGTCAGTATCTTAAAATTACATTGAATAATTATTACAAATTTGTAGAAAATTATTTTTAAAAGGCAGAAAGAAAATGTTTTAAAGAAATGTAACCACCACCACAACAAAGAGACATTTAGTTTCAGTTAATGCAGCATAAACACAGATTGAGACACACTCTATGAAACAGTTACACGCCAGGGCTTCAAGTCAGACTACCCTGAATGTTAACCCCCGGGTCTACCATCTGCTACCTATGTGATGTTCAGCAATTTAACCTCATGAAGTCTGTTTCCTCATCTGTAATATGGAAATTATAACATATCTCATCAGAGTTAAGATGCACATTCTTTCATATTTTATCATCTCTAATATCAGGATGCATCTTATAACTGGTGGTATGTCTTGGTTTCGTTAGCAACATTTTTTTTTCTTTCTTACTGGTACATAAATTGTGTAATTTATATACCACAGCATTTGCTATTCAACTAAATAATTAATATGTACTTCATAAAGTTGTTTTGAGATATAAAATCATGATGTAAAATCTTATGCCCTAGAACTTGGCCCACTGAAGACTCTCAGTAACTAATACTCATGAATGTTGTACAGTATGATTTCTGTAAATGCTGGCATTTTCCTGTCTTTTTGGTCATAATTTTTGTTTGCCAAAACTAGAAGTTAATTTATTTGCAAAATCATTGTTGTTAGAACCATCTGCCTACCCAATTGTTCGTCAAATTTCCTCTAATATCTCTGGCAGCAGGATATTGACCCTAAGGGTTTAAATCTAAAATGTGAAATGTGGTCAAAATAAAGTTTGTGAACGTCTTAAAAAAAGAAAGAAATGATGTTACCAAATAGAGTCTTATGGGTAATTTCAGCCATGATAAAAATAATATTCAACTTTTGAAAAATTTCAATTACTTACCATTTAATAATAAGCTCTGACCCAGGAGAGCTTTTATCTTCTCGGAGGATTTTTAAATTGAGGTCTACAAAAATAGAAACACAGTCTATTTTCATCTACTAAATGACTGCTGTACTAAAATTGTCCATTCTAAATAAAGGTATTTCCTTTATTTTATTTATAAAGCTAAGTTTTATAGCTTATAAAAATATTTGGAATCTCTACTAGTAAATATCTAAAAATAAATCCTATGTTGATAATTAGCTTAGTTCTGATTTTTATTCTAGTTTAGAAGGCTACCCTTACACAATATAGTGAAGGGGAGCCAAATATTACATCCCAAATGTGCCACGTTAGCAAGTGGATTATTTGAAGCTAATGGCAATCAAGACCCAGCTGACTCGCCTGGTCGGTGTGACTTAATGGTTGAGCATCAACCTATGAACCAGGAGGTCATGGTTCGATTCCTGGTCAGGGCACATGCCCAGGTTACGGGCTCAGTCCCCAATAGGGGGTGTGCAATCAATGATTCTCTCTCATTATCTTTCCCTCTCCCTTCCTCTCTGAAATCAATTTAAAAAAAAGACACACCAGTATTTAAAAAAATAGAAGGCCCAGCTGACTCAAGGTAAACTTTTACCTTTCCATTAACTGATTAAAAGAATTTAGATAGGGGACCTGGCCCAGAAAGAGAACTATTACCAGAGATAACTTTTTATCTGATAGACTTACTAATCTGCATTAACAGGGATAACATCTGATTACCAAACACCTGCTCCTCTTATCTTCCTGTGAATTGCCCTCCTTCTCTTTGAAACTCCCTGGCCCTTATCCCACTGCTTAGCTCAGAATGGCATATACATCTTAATTGCCTGACTGCCTTTGCTCTCATATTTGTATGGGCTCCTGTATATACAAAATTAAATTTGCTTTTCTTGTGTTAATCTTATGTCAAATTAATTACTAGACAATTCAAGGAATCTAGGAGAGTAGAAGAAAAAATTTTCATTCCCAACAGTAGCACAAATGAATTGGTTGCAAAATCAATTTGTCTCACTTCTTTGCTTCTGTTGAATTCTAAATAATCATAGGTAGCCGAAAATGGTTTGGCTCAGTGGATAGAGCGTCGGCCTGCAGACTGAGGGGTCCCAGGTTCGATTCCGGTCAAGGGCATGTACCTTGGTTGCGGGCACATCCCCAGTGGGGGTTGTGCAAGAGGCAGCTAATCGATGTTTCTAACTCTCTATCCCTCTCTGTAAAAAATCAATAAAATATATTTTTTAAAAATAAATAAATAAATAAATAATCATAGGTAGTATTGAGACCATCTCCATTAACCAATTTAAAATATACACTTCAATCTCAAGTCACTTCTTTTTTCTTTCTCTTTTTTAAAATTTATTTTGTGTTTATTTTTTCTCCTTTTTTGGGGTTTGCACTTTTTTATGATGACATAGAGAGGATAGAAAATTGTATTAAAAATTTGTAGTTCAGATCAGTCCAAAATCAATCACTGATTCATGTATGACTTTGAATAAGTCACTTCACCTTTTCATATTGTTTTCTTATTCTAAAAATTATGTCACTTCTATCTCTACTGAGGAATATTAAAATTATTCCATGTTGTTAAAACATTTAAAGATTACAAAGAAAGAGAGTGACATAGGAGTATTGAGCATTTTTATGATATATGCTACTTTAAGTACAAACTTTGAGAGGGAGACATATAACTTCCACAAAAACTGTCACAAAAAATAAAGCTATAGGAATGGTATTACCCACTCCCCACCCCACCCCATGCCTATGGGCAATAATTAGCGCAGAAGTGTTTAATTATATTAAAGAAAAAAAAAACACACACAGGCCCAAAATGAAGATTAATTGTGCTAAAAGCCCATGATACCAAACCTAGATTTAATACAAGCTCTAACTGCACTTTCAATCTCTCTTACTCAACCAGTGTGGAATTTTCTGGTCAAGCACCAATAAGGTAAATCTGTCCCTCTGGGCCCTCTCCCTCCTTTACAGAAAAAAGAGTCAATCTGTATGATAAAACCCTTCCTGTTATCTTCTCCCAAAGAGAAGAGTCATGGCCCACAAAGAATCCATTATTTTGTTTATTAATAGCTTCCTTGCGCTACCCTTCTTCCTATTAAAAGCTTTCCTTTTGTACAGCCCCTCAGAGTACCCTTCTGGTTGCTGGACGGGATGCTGCACAATTTATAAACTGCTAAATAAAGCCAATTAGATCTTCAAATTTACTTGGGTGAATTTTGCTTTTTAACCATTAACTACCCAAAGCATGTCTTTTCCCAATTCCATGTTCCAAACAAAAGGAGAAACTATAACTGTGCTATTTATAAACATATTCATTATTACAGATTTATATCCAATAAACCAAAAAAGGACCTGATACAAATGAGGCTATCATAATAATTACAAATATTTTGCTTTTGTGTTTATAGCGTACATATTTCACTGAAGCTCATGTAGAGAGTCAAATCTATAATAATAAAAGCATAATATGCTAATTAGACCAGACAGCCAAACGACCTTCCAGATGAAGCCGGGGCTGCGAGGGCCGAGCCCCTTGCATGAATTTCGTGCATCGGGCCTCTAGTGTTTAAGAAAATTACATTGAAATGAGGCTAAGGTTATAATTAAGTACAGATATGAGAAATTGAAAGTAAAGTTAGATTTTAAAAAATACGTTACAAGGACACTTGTAGCTCTATATTTATTTACTTTTTTATTTTTTATTTTGACAGTATGTTTATTAAAGCTGGGGATAGTCTAACAAGGAACAACTTAGGATAGAAGAAGCAACAGGAGAGAGCCTAGGTGGGGTGGCGTTGGCTCTCTAGAAATGTTACAGAAATGAGCTGCTGTTAGCTCACTGGAAAGTCAGAGAAAAGGGGCCTTGGAGACAGGTTCAGGGGGTAAGCCTGGGATGAGCTGCCACTGCCTGCTGCTTCCTGGTTGCAAGTCTCATGGAGCCCCTTAGAGTTTAGGAGAGAAAAGTAAGGATGCAGGTCTGAGGGAAGAAAGGTGTGTGTGTGCCTCCAAGAGAGAGACCACACCTATTTATTTTTCAAAGGTAGTTCCTACTTTAGTAACAAATCAGCAAGATTTTCTGAATTGTTATCATAATCCAGCTTTTTTTTTTTTATAATCCAGCTTTTTGAACAAATAATAAGATTTTGAAAAATTGAGGAGTCCTAAGTACATTTTCTAAAAATTTCAACAGAAGGAGCCAAAAACAGCTTGTAATATAAGAAAATGAGATCATAAGTTTGAGGACACAAGAAACAAAAAGGCCCTGGCCAGGTAGCTCATTTGGTTAGAGCGTCATCCCAATATGCCAAGGTTGTGTGTTGGATCAGGGCACATACAAGTATCAACCAATGAATGCATAATTAAATGGAACAAATCAATGTTTCTCTTTCTCCCTTCCTCTCTCTCAAATCAAATTTTAAAAATACAAATAAAAAAGAAACAAAAAGAAGGCAAGCTGAAGGCCTGGCACTGAGAAAGGACCAAAGCTGATTAGAATAATAATTGTTTAAATATACATGCTAATCAACAAATGGGTTTGGAATGAATATGCACTTTTATAGCATATTTACATATATGTTAATAGGAAGAAGAGTTTTCACCTGGCTCTCAATGCCAAAGTATAATTCAAAGAACAAATTTAATTGGATGCAAATCCATAGCATCCAAATAGATTTTGATTTGGCTGCTGCTTTTATAGGTCTAGTTTAGATTTATTGGGCTTGTCCATATAGATTTCTTTTCTCCTCAGTCTGTCATTTGTTATCTGGCCAGGAACTAATAGTTCCTATAAGTAAAACCACTAAACATAGTCAAATTAAAATGGAAAATTAATTAACAAATTGTTCTTAAAGAACAGGCCTATGACTTGGACTCAGCACACTCTGTGAGAAATTAAAGGTTTACTCCTGCCAAATAGAGAAAAGGGACATAATGGCCAAAGTAACCATTTAGTTAAACTTTACCTTCCAAATGGCGGTCTCCATAAGAGCTTTCTGGAAACAGGCCCCTTAAATATGTTATACATGAGATACAAGTAGCAAAAAGTTTCTTCACCATTGTCAATGACTCTTCCTTATCACTAATTTGGGATGGGAAAATTGGTCCCTGGAAAAAAAGGATGAAAAAGATTAGTATTCACCCTGGCCTGTGTGCTCAGTGGTTAAAGCATCGGCCCGAGCACCCGCACCCCAATCCCACCTGCCCCCTCTAGAGCTGTCTGCCTGCTCTCTATCTATGAGTCTGTCTCTATTTTGCTTAGTAGTTCAGTTTGTTCATTAAATTCCACATGAGTACACTCATATGGTACGTATCTTTCTCTGACTGACTTATTTCACTTAGCTATCGTTTTTATAATGCCTAGTACATGAAAATACTATAAATACTGTAAAACAACACTGTTACAAATTATTTTAATAAGATAGTGTGCTAATGACACTTGATGTTTTACAGCTTAGCTGTTAAGTTACATGACCTAAGTTACTTTATTTCTCTGAGCTTCAGTTTCTTCCTTATTGCAAAGTTTAATTGAAATAATAATATACTAGTAAATCCCTTGGCACAGTGCCTGGCACATGGTAAGTGATGAATAAATGTTAGCTTCTATAGCTATTATTGTTTAAAGTATTAAGTAGCAAAATCACTTAAAACTTACTGGGAGAAGTAGCTCATGTAGTCCAAACTACAAAGATCTGTTTATATCAAAGGGTCAATTTGCTAATACTTAGTGAGAAAAATAACTGCCAAGTTGATTGCAGTTCATATATATGGCTCAGCATCTTTGCCCCATGAAGGAAGCACACTTAGAAAACTAAATGAGATCAGCAGCTTGGTGAGTATATTGAATTCGAGCAAGAAAGATGGCTGCCTTCTCTCTGCCATAATTCTCCTTCAACTTCACTATTTCCTATTTCTGCTACAGCTTAATATTCCTGAAACAATTATTTTACTTACTCTCCTGATCAAACCCACTGACTTTCTATTGATTGCACAATAAAGTATAAGTTCCTTAGCCTTAAGATCCATATTATTTATCCTCAGAGTTCCTATTCAATTTTATTTACTATTTCTGTTCAACAGGATGACACGCCAATTCAGTAAGGATGGTTCTTTGTTATTCTCTGAAACATGCCACGCTCATTTTTATTCTGAGGCAAAGCATATGATAGGCTTCCCTCATGGAATTCTCTTTTCTCTCCTCTATTAAAATCATTTTCATCATTCAAGATTCACTTTAAGTCTATCTCCTTCATGAGGAACATACAAACTATTCCAGGCTATTTAAAATCTATAAATTCTTATCATTTGTATTGCCTTACTCTTTCACATATATTACTTTGTATATTGATTTAACTCCTGTAAATCTTAATTTAACCAGATTATAAACTTCTAGAAGATGAAGAGTCTTTGAAGATGAAGAGTCTTTTTTTTTTTTTTTTAATCCTCACTCGAAGATATGTTTTTATTTTTAAAGAGGAAGAGAGAGAAATATCGATGTGGCCTCCTGTACTGGTCCCCACTGGAGATCAAACCTGCAACCTAGGTATATGCCCTGACCAGGAATTGAACCTGCAGTCTTTTGGTGTACAGGATGATGCTCCAACCAGCTGAGCCACCCGGTCAGGGTGAAGTTTGTTATTTATTTATTCATTCAGAGGATAATACAGTATTACATATTATATGATATTGGGCTTTCAATGAATACATAAATGGTTCATTAATGAATGTCATAGGACAAGATAAACTTGCCAAAATAAACCAGCAAGTTCGCCTAGCCCTGGCATGCCCCCCACGCGTCCCAGCATACAAGTTTTTCTCATTGTTCTCTCCTTCAGTTCTTATAACTACATCGTGTTGTACTTCAGAAGTTTCTTAATTGTTTCAGGAAGTGAATGTCTAACAAAGAACCACTCTCTTTAAACATCTTTTTTGTTTCTGATTTCTTTTACCCTAGAAAATCTAAGTATATAAATATGAAACAACACCCAGTAAGTTATTTTGTAGGAGTCTATTCTAATTTTCTGAACATCCTCAGTCCATTAGGCAGTTAAAATGTAGACATGCTCTGCCAGAAATTTTGTGCCAATTAACTGATAAAACTGCTGTTAAAAAAAATGCCAAAGATTAAAGTCATCATTCTGAACTGACTACATAGTCATCAATTTTCTTTTAATTCAATTTTTAAGTGAAATAGAGTTTATTAGTGAAGCAGTAAGATGGAGAATAGGCTACTGCAGAAACAGAGCAACCATAATTCTTACTAAATACCTTATATGCCTTGCGAATTCTGATGGGGTGAGAGAGCTGAGCAATGGCCATTATAGTAACGTATCAGGATTCTTTTAAGTCTAACCTGCAAAAAAAAAAAAAAAAAAAAAAAGAAACCGATTAGAGACCTTGCCCAACATAATCCTTATTGTGAATTTTCCAAAGAAATATTATAAAATTAGCATTTGACTATATTGTTTGGAAAATTAGTTTAATCAACATTTTGATCTCCACCTTTTTTTTTTTTAATTTGGCATAAAGTCTCTGGATCAGTTTTTCCAACCATCCAATGAAAATGTAAGTTGACTTACTTGTTCCCAAATACATTTAGAGGAGAAAAATATTGTAAATCACCTAATGAGTCCTAGCTGGTTTGCCTCAGTGGATAGAGCATCGGGCTGCGGACTGAGGGGTCCCGGGATTGGTTCCAGTCAAGGGCACATACTTTGATTGCAGGCTCAATCCCCGGCCCTGGTCGGGGCCCATGTGGGAGGCAACCAATTAATGTGTCTCTCTCATATTGATGTTTCTCTCTCTGTCTCTCCTCCTCACTTCCACTCTCTCTAAAAATCAGTGGAAAAATGTCCTCTGGTGAGGATTGACTTCCCCATCAATAATATATTTTTTTCATCCTTGTTATTCCCTCAAAGTGTAACAGTGCTTTGCATATAGCAGCACCTCAAAATAATTTCTTGAATTAACTTCGTGTATAATTGATTTTCAAAGCCAATTCAAAATTTAATGTTTATACTTCACACCCATTAGGTTGGCTATTCAAAAAAAAAAAAAAAGGAAAATAACAAGAATTGGTGAGGATGTGGAAAAATTAAAACCACTACTGATGGTAATGCAGCTGCTATGGAAACAGTATGGCAGTTCCTCAAAAAGTTAAATAATCACCATATTATCCAGCAAATCCGCTTCTAAGTATACACCCAAAGTAAACGAAAGCAGGGATTCGAACAGATACTTGCACACCACTGTTCGTAGCAGTATTATTTACAATAGCCAAAAGATGGGACTATCCATCAGCAGTTGGATTTTTTAAAATGTGGTATATACAATGGAAAACTATTCAGCTTTAAAAAGGAATGAAATTCTGATACATACTGCAACATGGGTAATATTATGGTAAGCCAGACACAAAAGGAAAAATATTGCATGATTCCACTTATATGAGGAAGGTAGTCAAATTCATAGACAGTAGCATAGAGGTTACCAGAGGTTGGCGGGTAGAAAGAATGGAAAGTTTAATGGGTACAGAGTTTCTGTTCAGGGTGATGAAAATTTTCTAGAAATGGATAGTGGTGATGGTTGTCTAACTCTGTGAATGAGCTTGGTGCCACTGAATTGTACACTTGAGAATGGTTGAGATGGTGAATTTTCTTATGTACATTTTACCACAATAAAAACCATTGTTTCAAATACATAGGCACTCTGCCTCCCCGGAGCACGCCCATGCATGCATCCCCCACAGGCGTGCATCTCCTAAACTCTAGGACCCAGGAGACTGGCAACCAGGGGAGCAATGGGCAGCCACGGCTCATCCCAGGCTCACCCTGAACCTATCTCCAAGGCCCCCTTTTCTGTGACTTCTCAGTGAGCACAAGCAGCCCCGCCTAGGCGCTCTCCTGTTGCTTCTTCCATCTTAAGCTGTTCCTTAGGAAAAAAACTAAACAAAACAGGTTTTCTTTCCATTGCTTCACTACATTAAAAAAAAAAAAGTAAATTTCCCCTTTTCTTTTCAAAGGCTTTAATCTAAACTGTGGCTTCTTTTCAAGGTTTTATCCAGTTCTGACCAAAATATTTCTAAAATAGTCCGTTAAAAGAAATTCCATTCTGGGTCACCCTGTGACCTGTTTTTGTGTATAGATTAATGCAAGATTCTGGAAGATTTTGCAAATAAAAGAGGGCAGAATTATTTGAGGCCACCAGGTGGTGACAGAGATAATAAACAGGTAATGATTCCTCTCAAATGACTTCTTCAGAGCAGCACTAGGGGACACTCTCTTACAGTATTTCATATGAGACTGAAAACCACCTAATGCTTCTCTGGTCCTTAAAGATTCCAACAAATGACTTCAGACTATAACTTCCATTTCTGAGTGTAACCTTCAAATCTGACTCAACATGCCAACTGTTACCCTTAATGACTGCAAGAAATAAAACAGGGCCCAAGCCAGGTGGCTCAGTTGGTTGGAACGTTGTCCCATACACCAAAAGATTGTGGGTTTGATCCCCAGGCAGGCATGTACCAGAGGCAACTGATCAGTTTCTCTCCCCCTTTCCTCTCTCAACATAAATGGGCTCTACAACTGAAGAGACATCCTCTACAACTAATCCAATCCCTTTCAAAGGGTAAACAATTCAGTGGAGGAAGGGTAGTCTTTATAACCAACTAGAGGCCCAGTGCACAAAACTCATGCACTTGGGGCGTGGGGGGGGGGGGGGGCAGGCGTGGGGAGGGCACCTCAGCTGGGCCTGCGCCCTCTCCCAGTCTGGGAGCCCATGAGGGGGTCAGACTGATGGCAGTCGGACATCCTTAGCGCTGTCACAGAGGCAGGAGAGGCTCCCGCCACCATCGCTGTGCTCGCCTGGCTTCTGGCTGAGCCGCTCCCTCTGTGGGAGCGCACTGACCACCAGGGGGGCAACTCCTGCGTTGAGCGTCTGCCCCCTAGTGGTCAGTGCGCATCATAGCCACCGGTCATTCTGCCATTGGGTCGATTTGCATATTAGCCTTTTTTTTTTTTTTTTTTTATATAGGAGGATGGTGTTGGTGAAATAGGAAATCCATAAGGCATGGGGGGGAGGGGGGAGAGGGGGATTTTAGGTGAGAAACTCAACCTAAATCTCACACCATATACAAATACTAATTCAAAATGGGTCATGCATTTAAATTTAAGATATAAAACTATAAAGAAGAGGAAAGCCAAGTCCAGCAAGAGGACTTGGTTTGCCAAAGGTCTCATCCAGGGACTCGAAGGATTCCCTGAGTCTGTTTTCATAAATTACAACGACCCGCCCCCTCCCTCCCCCTTTTTAACACATCCCATTTGGCCCCCATTAATTCCCCTGCTCCAGGTTCACTCAGAGGAAAGGGTTTCCACTCTATTAGCTGGGCCTTTATTCACGCTCTTTGGTGGGTGTGTGTTTTTTTTTTTTTTTTTTTTTTTAATATCTTCTTCGCGCTACGTTAATTATTCATTCATTCAACGTTTTTTTACTGGGCGACTACAATGTGCTAAGCTTCCCCTTGGGATTACAAAAATGTAAAAAAAAAAAAAAAAAAAAAAAAAAAAAAAAGACTGTTCACACATCTCCAAAGATTGATGGCTCCTTGGGGGAGAAATGAGATGATCGCCCTAATTCGATTAAGCGCTCTTTTGAAGAGCAAGGGCCATACTTCTTTTTTTTTTTTTTTTTTTTTTTCCGTTTTCACCAGCCAAGGACACGATGTACCCGCACGCCCCGGTCCAGGGCTGGGCCAAACTGGAACACGTTTTTTTTTGGTGATTGGCTAACCTCGCGTTTCAAGACACTCTCTCCCCGCCGCCGCGTCCTGTTTGGGGAACTAAAGTCCACGGAGGTTCAAGGGCACATCCTGGATCAAAGCGAAAGGAGAGCTTGAGGTCCCTTGGTGGCGGGGACTCCTCCCCACACCTCCGGGTATCGATGCTGGCAGGAAACCTCCATGGCGGCGGGAGAAAAAGCGGGCCTCGCTCCCAGCGATCTCGAAGGTTCCACACGGGGCTCCCTGCAAGAGGCAGCGCCCTGGTCGCCTGGGCCAGCTTCCTCTCCCAGACGGATTCCTTCTCCTCCACCGAAAGCTCGACGCAAAAGCTCCCGGAGGTGGTGGGAAATGGGGTGTGTCCCCCGCCGCCCCTGGGAAACGTGACCGCCGGCACCGCCAACCGCGGAGGGGTCCGTGTTACCTAGAAGCTTCCCCCCAAGGCCGCCTCCTCGGCCCCGGGGTGTCTCCTCACAGTATGTGGCGCCCCAGCGATACACTTTCAAATCGAATCGAAACTCTCCGGTGGAAAGAAAAGAAAAAGTTCACAGAAGCCTTGGAAGACCAACAACCCTCAAGGGGCCCTTTTCCTCCGCAGGCCTCGCGCGGCCGCCTCTCCCCGCCGAGGGGGCCACAACGGCCTTTTCCGGGTCAAACCCGCCTCTCGAGCTCATGAATAATTAACCAGGTCTCCTCGGGGGGGGGGGGGGGGGGAAGAGCCCTTCATGAATAATTCATCACCTCTCAGAGCGTACGCTGGCGTCCGTCCTCTCCCTGCTTCATGAATATGCAAATCAGAGCCGAGCGGCGTCCAATAGGCCCCTGGCAGGCCCGGCCCCCCCCCCCCCCGCCCCCTCCACGCCCGGCCCCCTTAACACCGGCCCTTGTTCCCGGCCGGACACCTGTTGACAGTTTCCTACCCCCTCACGCCGACGGCCTGGCGTCTCTATTCCGGCGTTTGCAGCCCCTCCGAAGCCTGGCCCGGCGCTCCGGGGCCTGGGTGACCCGCGTCGAGCACGGGGCGCCGCCGGGAAACCGGGGGTGCGGGGCTACACAGGACCCAACGGCGCCTTCGACTTGGGTAACCGGTACCTCGAGGACAACCTGCCGCGGGGCTTCCTGGGGAGACGCCTCCCTCCCCCACCTCCACCCCCCACAGGTGAGGCGGCAGCGGGGAGGCCCCTGCGGGCCCGGGGAGGGTCTGGGGGCCGGGAGGGGTCGGGGTGAGAGGCCGAGGGCTAATGCGAAGCCTTGGCCGCGGGTCCCGGGGTCCCAGAGAGACCTGAGGCCAGCGCCGGGCAGCGTGGGGGTGGGGGTGGGGGTGGGGGTGGGGGGCGCTAGAGCCTGGAGGGGCCAGGGCCCGCGCGGGAGGGGGATTTAGAGGTCCGGACGGCAGAACTTGCAACCCTCGACGGCATCTCCACTTCTTTCCCGTGCATAGACCCAGCATGGCTTTGTCTTCAGCATTAATTTGTAATTATGCCAATAAAACGTGCACACGTTCTCCCTACCCTGCCCCTAAGCCCGGTCCCTGAGGCAGGGGTGCCCCCCCGGGGGCGGCTCCTCGCCCCGGAGCCCTTTCCCCGTGTTGAGGTTGCTCAGGTGCGTGCCGTCCCCGGAACCGCTGCCACGGGATCTCCTAAGGGAGTGGATGAAGCCGCGGGCCACGTGAAGTTTGTTTTTCACTTTGTTTCTGAAAGTAAAGCGGGGGGGGGGGGGGGGGGGAGGGGGAGGGAGTCAAGTTGGTCAAAACACGAGTTGATAAAATAATGACTTAACACCAAAAGTTGGGATGTAATATTCCTTTAGAGCAGGGTTCCTCAACCTCAGCTGCGAGACACTTCCACCCCCCTTCCCAAACCGTGGCAACCCAGAATGTCTCCAGACCTTGTCAAACGTCCCCCGGGAGGGCGGGGGAGGGGGCAAAATCGCCCTTAGTTAGGAACTGCTACTACAATCCTGTACTTTCCAGCATTAACCGCTCCTTACGCTCCAGCCACACAGATGGTCTCTCTCTCTCTGCCCCAGCCCTTTCCCAACCTCCGCTTTTACCAGCTCCCTTCTGGCTAAACCGCTAGCCCTCCATGCTGGCTGCTTGGTTCTCATCTGCCTGTGGGTCTCAGCTCAGTCAACTACCACGGTCTCCAAAGAGCCTTCCCCCACCGGCCTATGCTAATGGCAGTCCACCCGACACCCACCCCTAAATACAGTTATCCCCTCTCATTATTAATTTCCTTCGTAGAGCGTACCACAATCTGGGTTTTGTTTTTTATTTATTTGTTAGCCTGTATTTTTTTGTTTTTTCTCCTCCACCTCCTAGTATATAAGGAAAGCTTCATTTAGAGGCCTGGTCTATCAGGGTCACCCCGGGTCCCCAGTGCCTGCCACACTCAACGAACATTGCTGGGCTGAAACAATACATTACCTTCTCTCCCTCTTAAGAGCTATGGAGTTTGTCCTACTCCTTTCTGTCTTCAGTGCCTGCTGGTTTCCTTGTAACCTTGGATGAATGAGCACCTGTTTTAGAGCTGATTTAGGAACTCCTTGAGGATACTGCCCTTTATGCTGTTCATTGAAGGTATTCAAACAGATAGGTGAATGAACTCGCCTAACCCAAGACTTAAGGAATAAATATTAGGCAATTAGTCAGTTAGGACAGTGCTACAGGGGGGCTTTAGAAATCATCCAAGTCTAGTCTCTTGCTTTACAGCTTAGAGTTTAAGTCATTTGCTCAAGGTCCCTAAGCTTGTTCAGAGACACCAAGTCACAGGTACAACCCATGGTCTCACACCTCTCCTTTCAAAGCTCTTTCTTACCTCCAGCCAGTCTAATTTCTGATACTTTTCTGCGAAGCTGGTTTAGCACTCACTCAAACACAGAAATCCCAAGCCAAAGACTTGCTTTCTTGTCTCCTAAAAGCGTTTGAGCTCCTATTCTTCCTCTTTTTTTTTTTTTTTAAATCCTGTTCATTGATTTTTAGAGAGAAACATCCATGTGAGACAGAAACATCGATTGGTTGCCTCCTGCACGACCTGGGCCAGGGATCGAACCAACAATCTAGGTATGTTCCTTCACTCAGAATGGAACTCGTGACCTTTCAGTGTACAGACAGCGCTCCAACCAACCGAGCCACCCCAGCCAGGGCTATACTTTCATCTTTGAATAAATACAGACCTAGGATAATAGCCTAATGAACTCAGAAGTGCCATATGATATTCAGACAATTTCCCAGCTTCTTTTGTACCTTTCAGTGATAAGAGATTGGGAACTTTCCCTGTCAAAGCAAAGTTACTTATTTGTTTTGGAAAGAAAAAATGTGCATTGTGGTAGAAATTGATCATTGTTTAGAAATTTCCAAATAACCAGTTGTTAAAGTTTTGCCAAACCCTGTGAAATGTGCAACAGGTGAAAATCGAGGGGAAGTTACCTTTTTGAGATGACTTTCATTGCCTAAAGCTAACCTTTCTCTCTCTAGACATGCTTCATTCTACTCAGTGTACCTGAAACAGTTGTCACTCATTAATCAGTCCCCGGTTAGACCTTGGTTTTGAGAATTAAAGACATTTGTTCCTTCTCACACATTGTTAGTAGAGTCTTGAGTAATGCTGTCAGCTTTCAGAGTCTTGGAGTTGCTTCGGAGGCATCTGACAGCACACTGTTTGTCATGGGAAATAGATACCACTTGTCTGACTGATTGAAACTCTCGCTATCAGGTTCGGTTTAACCTTGGGAATCTTCTCCAAAAGATGCTTTTCTTGAGGGTTATCAAAATAGACATTCTATATAATAAAAGAGTAATATGCAAATTGACCCTAAGGGCAGAATGACCAGAACAACCACTTGACCAGTCACTGTGGGGCTCACTGGCCACCTCTCGGTTCCTTTCCCTGGCCGGTAGGCTCCGATCACTCAATGGCAAACTGGGAACCGGGGGTGGGTGGTGGCGGGGGGCAGGGCCGGCTGCAGGCAGCCAGGGACGATGGCCCTGATCTCAGGCCAGGCCTAGGGACCATACCTGAATTTCATGCACGAATTTCATGCACGAATTTCATGCACCGGGCCTCTAGTATTGACTATAAAATGTATTCCCAGGAGGACATCTCTAGATGAGGCTCTCTCTTCAATGTATGCAATGATACCAAATAGAGAAAAGAGATTAGGGTGGAGAGAGCAGCTAAGTAGAAAGTATGGTTTCTTTATCCTATTTGCATTCAACTTTTATTAGAACTAATAAAATCATCGTAACTCCCAATCATCGTAAAGCTGACAGCACCATATTTATTCATTCATCAAGCATTTATTCTGCTTGGCACTGTGAGGACCAGAGAGATAATGATCGGTCCCCAAGCTGTGGAAGTTTACAGTTTAATAAGAGAGGGAAACACTGTAAACACATTACTCACATAGAAAATAGTCTGCAAATATTAATGCAGATATAAATGATATGATAGAGTGTAGAGAAGGAAGCTATGCATTCTGATTAGGGAATCAAGACAACTTCACAAAGGAGCTGGCATTTTAGGAGGACAGCGTATGCATATAATTTCCTTTGCTCATTCTTTGGCAATGGTTAGACTACGTCAAACGAATAACATTTGCCCACCACTTTAAAACTAGGAAAGAAAAAGTGTAAGATCCTTTTTACTTGTGGAAGCAACCTGCTTCTGAAAGCTAAATATTGCCTTTGCAATTCCAAGTGCCTCGGTCATGGTTAATAGGAGAGAATTCCCTTTCATCTTTGACTTCTTCCTCACTAAGGTTACGTCAAATGTGGCTCTCTCATGCCAGCTGTATTATTTCAAACCTTCTCATTTCTGCATTAGGGTATTATTTTATCCTGATCTCCATTGGGGCATGCACTAGCCAGTTGTGTGTTTTTAGTGGGGGCAGGTGTCAGTAATGTTTATAAATGTGTTTAGTGTGACTCTGGTCCTAAAATTTTCAGTGTTACTGAGAAGGAAAGAGAGGCTAAATGATTTCGATAACTAAGTTTTAAATCAAGCCTCTGTGTAAACTGTTATACTGCCTAACTTATTTAGGGTATTTTTTTTTTTAAAGAGAAAGGAAAAGATAAAGGATTGCCAGCTTGGCTTTAGCTTCTGAATTTGATCCATTCTTTGGCAGCCAAAGAGAAGCCAATCAATATGATATAAGCCCTGACTGTAAGGTCAAAATCCGAGCTCCTACTGTTTCTGCCTACTCACTGTCAACCTACAAAATATAACTCCACGTGTAGGTGGCAGTTTATTACGGACCTCGTGGCCACTCGAGAGTTGCATATCAATTTCTGCATCCTTCGAATTGATCTTTGCTGACGGGCAGAAGACTCTCCATGTGGGTTGTGTGTTTCTGGGAAAGCCTGGGGTCTAATGAATTGGAACAAGAAATGACAGGGGATGCAAGCGACAGGCCTGCATGAGTGCCCTGACAAAGAAATGATGTCAAGGACATTATTGAGTTCTCAAGCATTAGAGCAATGCTCCATTGGACTACTTGGTTCTGTTTTTTGCTGACTAGGAAGTTTTGGTGACATGTAAAATGATGTTCTTTCTCTTAATGTTTATCATTTAATAGAAAAGGTTTCAAATGAAATAGATTTTCAACTGACTTTTCATGATTGCTACTTGGTACGTCTGCACAGAAATCTGAGATGATGTTCAAAAAATTACCCCACTACTGACAGCCCATATTTTAAGGCCTTTTACTTTACTAGGATTCACATTTGATGCTTGGAAAATGTCAGTTACCAAAAAATGGTTTAGAACTCCTACTGGACCACAGTGTAGCCGTGGTCACAATGGGGGCCTTGTTTCTTCCTTAGTTTATAGTATAAACGGGTGGGGAATGTCTGGCCTGTGGGCCGTACAAGGCCCGTGAAATCATTTGGTCTGGCCCTGCCAACGCATTACGGGTGAATTAATTAAATGTTTGACCAAATATAGCAGGCTAATTTTTTAAAAATATATCTTTATTGATTTCAGAGAGGAAGGGAGAAGGAAAGAAACATCCATGATGAGAGAGAATCACTGATTGGCTGTCTCCTGCACGTCCCCTAATGGGGATCAAGCCCGCAACCCAGGCATGTGCCCTTGACCGGAATCGAACCTGGGACCCTTCAGTCCACAGGCTGATGCTCTATCCACTGAGCCAAACCAGCTAGGGCAAGGCTAATTTTTAAGCTGATAATTTTGTATGGCCCCTGAATGATGTTACAAATTTCTAAATGGCCCGTGGCAGAAAAAGGTTCCCCACCCCTGGTTAATACCAACTTAACGATAAATTACATAGTGTAAGTACTAATGACCTCTGATGGGAAGGTCCCTAATTTAAGATTCAGAGTACTAACGATCTTCACATGGTATGAATTAAATAACACAAAACATCTAAGGTAGACTTTTCTAACATTTCTTCTCATTAACCAAACAAACAAAAACCAATTTCTTCCTAGATAGATAAAGGCTAAACAACTGGAAAATAAGAAATCACAGAAAAATTACCTACATAGCTTGAAAAATAGAAGGGAGAAAGAATTGCATGAGGTTTACTATAATTTACACCTAAAAGAACTACCCCAGGAAGCCAGATTTCTGTGAAAGCCATTGTCTCAATGTGCCAGGGGCTCTCTTAACCTGAGTCACAGTGCTCAGAGAGATGTATTATAGTAAGAGGCAATGAGAGAATCCAAAGTATGACCTTATCAATAACCTGTGGACATCCCGCTCCCCTTTATTTTGTTGCAAAGTGGCTAGACTTAGGACATGTTTAATCAACACGTTGAGTAAATGCACAAATGTTATTGGAAGAATACAAAATAGTTTCAAAGCGATTAACTGGGATGTATTCACATTATGCATAGTGGAGTTGATCTTTGAAAAAATGCATTCCACCCCTAACTGGTTTGGCTCAGTGGATAGAGCGTCGGCCTGCGGACTGAAGGGTCCCAGGTTCGATTCCAGTCAAGGGCATGTACCTTGGTTGCAGGCACATCCCCAATAGGGGGTGTGCAGGAGGCAGCTGATTGATGTTTCTGACTCTATCCCTCTCCCTTCCTCTCTGTAAAAAATCAATAAAATATATATTTTTTAAAAAGAAGAAAAAATGCATTCCAATTCCCTTTTTCTGTTGATCATATTATTTTTCCATTTATCATTATTTGAAACGATTATTCTCATATTTTCCTTTCATTCTTTAGTCCTTGGTTTCCTTTACTTATATGAACATATTGAGCTTACTTAAAGTTTTTGTCAAGTAATTTCTCTTGACTGTGAGTGTGTATGTGTGTGTGATACTCTTGTTTCTTTGCATATCTTGTAATTTTTATTGAAAACTTGACATTTAAAATATAGTGTGGCAGTTCTGGAAACCAGATCCCCTGCCTTTTCAGAGCTTGTTGTTGCTATTTACTTGTTTAGTGACTTTCCTGAACAAATTTTATAAAATCTGTATTATTTGGCACAGCCAGTGTGGCTCAGTGGTTGAGCATCGATTCCCGGTCAGGGCACATGCCAGGGTTGTAGGCTCTATCCCCAGTAGAGGGGCATGCAGGAGGCAGCTGATCAATGTTTCTGTCTCATCATTGATGTTTCTAGCTCTCCCTCTCCCTTTCTCTCTCTCTAAAAAATAAAAATATTTTTAAAATCTGTATTTGTTTTTTAAATATATTTTTTATTAATTTCAGAGAGGAAGGGAGAGAGATAGAAACATCAACGATGAGAAAGAAACATTGATCAGCTGCCTCCTGCACGCCCCCTACTAGGGATGGAACCGGAAATCTGGGCATGTGTCCTTGACCAGAATTGAACCTGGGACCCTTAAATCCATAGGCCAATGCTCTATCCACTAAGCAAAACTGGCTAGGGCCTGTATTATTTGTTATGTGTGGCTATAGAAGTCTCTGCTTGAAAACCATTCTCTTTTTAAATTTTTTGGTATTGATTTTAAACAGAGGAAGGGAGAAGGAGGGAAAAGAGAGATTTGTTTTTCACCCATTCCTGTGCCCTGACGGGGATTGAACCCATAACCTTTGGTGTATTGGGATGTGTTCCAACTAATTGAGCCCCCAGCTAGGGTGAACCCATTCTCCTTTAGTCTTCCTTTTCCCTTTGTCCCACATGCAATCATTGGCTGAGATTTAGTTTTACTTACATAACTTTTCTGGCATTTATTTCCTCCTTTCATTCTCATGTCACCCACTCTATCTCAGGTCCTGGTTACTTCTTACCTTGATTACTGTAGAAACATCCAAATTGAGCAGTCCCCTTTCTGATTTAAACTGTACTGTTTTTTCTTTCTAAATATGGTTTAATCATTGTCTTCACCCTAACTAGTAATATTTCCCCCCCCCAAAAAAAATGCAAGGACGATTACATTAGAGGAGAGACACCCATATGGGTAAACGGAAGAATCTTGTAGCAAAAGAGTAACTGCAGATGTAGTGTAAGAAGTGACTGATAGCATAAAGTTCTAGAGAAAGAAGGAAAGAATTGGACTAGGAACACCTGTGCTGGAAACAAATTTTATATTCTTTTTACTAAACTTGGTCATCCTTGGAATCACTTACCAGGTTCTTAGCCTTTCTTGTTTTTATTTGTCTCGAGGTATTTCTCAATTCCCCTTGAGATTTCTTCTTTGACGCATTGGTTGTTCAAGTGTGTTGTTTAATTTCCACGTATTTGCGAACTTTCCAGTTTTCCTTTTGCTGTGGCTTTCTAGTTTTATCCATGTGATCAGAAAATATACTTGGTATGATTTCAACTTCTTAAATTTCTTAAGAATTGTTTTATAATCTATTCTGGAGAATGTTCCATGTGATTTTGAGGTGGTGTATTCTGCTGCGGTTTGGTGGAGTATTCTGTATGTCTGTTAGGTCCAATTGGTTTATAGTGTTGTTCAAGTCCTGTTTCCTCCTTGATCTACCTGGTCACTCCATTAATGAAAGTTGGAAATTGAAATCTATTGTTATTATTGTGTTACTATCTATTTCTCACAATAATTCTGTCAGTTTGCTTCATATATTTGGGTACTCTGATGTTATGTGCATGTATATTTGTAATTGTTAAATCTTCCTGTTAAATTGCCCTTTTATCATTATATAATGTTCTTCTTTGTCTCTTGTAACAGTTTTTGACTTTAAAAGTCTATTTTTTCTGCTTTCTTTTGGTTACCATTTGCATGAAATATTTTTCCAGCCTTTCACTTTCAGCCTATATGTGCCCTTATATCTAAAGTGAGTCTCTTGTAGACAGTATATAGTTGGATTTTGTTGCTGTTGTTTTAAATATATTTTTATTGATTTCAGAGAGGAAGGAAGAGGGAGAGAGAGAAACATCAATGATGAGAATCATCCATCGGTTGCCTCCTGCACATCCCACACTGGGGATTGAGCACAACCGGGCACGTGCCCTGACCAGGAATAGAACTGTGACCTCCTGGCTCAACCACTGAGCATGTGGGGCTGAGCTTTGTTGTTTTTATCCATTCTGTGTCTTTTCATTGGGGAGTTTGACCCATTTACATTTAATTACTGATAAAGAAGGACTTACTATTGCTATTTTGCTAATTATTTCAGTTATGTCCTATAATTATTTTGTCCCTCTTTTCATCTCTAGCTGCCTTCCTTTGTGTTTTGTTGATTTTTTGTGGTATGCTTTGATTTCTTTCTCATCTTATTTTGTTTGTCTTCTATAGATGTTTTCTTTGTGGTTACCCTGGGGATTACACATAACATCTTATAGTTATAACAACCTATTTTAAGCTGATAACTAAACTGCAATTGCATATAAAAACTTGACTCCTTCCCACTTTGTTATTGATGTCATAAATTACATCTTTTTCTATTTTGTATCTATTAACATAGTTCTATAGTTATATTTTATACTTTTTACCTTTTAAATTATATACCAAAATTGGACAATCTGCACACCACCATTACAGGATTCTGTATTTGCCTTATTTGTCCATATATTTATCTTTGTGGGGTTTTTTTAAAGGTGATTTCTGCCCAGCTGGCATGGCTTAGTGGTTGAGTGTTGACCTATGAACCAAGAGGTCATGGTCTGATTCCGGTTAGGGCACATGCCCGGGTTGTTGGCCTGATCCCCAGTGCAGATGGCATCCAATCAATGATGCTCTTACTATTGATGTTTCTCTCTGAAATCAATCAAAATATGTTTTTTAAAAGAATAATTAAAAATAAAAGGCATTTAGCCCCTGGCTGAGTACAACTGAAGCCTGCCTCTGGTTTCTCCTGGACTTTGTTCTCTATGGCTTTCCTTTGTTGATTCCAATCTGTATCCTTTCATTGTAATAAACCACAACCATGAGTATAACAGTTTTTCCCACATCTTACGCGAGTGCTTCTGCTGAATTATTGACATGATTGGGGATCATTCATGTTGCACTAACTAATCTACTGGTACACTGTTTTAATTAGGCCACATGTTCCTCAGGACCAAGCTTAAGTTCATTTCCACAAGCATTTAATGAATGCCTTTTATTTGCTAAGTCATAGGAAAGCAGAAAAACTCAGAAGTCATGCCTTGGCCTATACCTTGGCACAGGTCTCTTCCTCTTCATCCTTCTCAATCTAAGTGGTAGAAATCATAGATATAGGAGATACTATGTTCATTCTTGTTTCCAATTTACTTCACCCAACACATCATTCTACATCTTATTCTTATGCATTCTAGATCAGGCCATTCTTAAAGGGAATACTTAGTTTGCAAGGTACTGAATTTTTGTTAACTTATGAAATTTATTTTTAAAAGATTTATTGAAGTATAATTTATATACAGTAAAATTCACTCTTTATAATCACCCTGAAAAGTTTCCTCATGCTTCTTTTTGGTCAAGTCCCCTCTCCATTCCAAGTCACTGGCAACTGCTGTTTTTTTATCCCTATAATTGTGCCTCTTCCAGAATGTTATAGAAGTGGAATCATGTTATGCATTCTTTCGTGCCTGCCTTTTTTTTAACCTATCGGAGTGCTTTTGCAATTCATGTTGATTTATGTAGTTTGTCCCTTTTTATTGCCCAGTAATATTTCATTGTATGGATGTACCATGATTTATCCATTCACCAATCATTGGACAGTTGGTTGTTGTTTTTTCGTTGTTCATTGGACATTTCGGCTGTTTCCAGTTTGGGGCTGTTATGAAGTGTTTGTGTGGACGTTTTTCTTTTGGGTAAACACGTAAAAGCAGGTCCTGTGTCACATTGGTAAGTATGTTTTTAAGAATGTTAATTGCTTAGTTTTTTTTCTCCAAATGGCTTTGCCATTTTTTTATTTGCACCAGCAAGTATGAGATGTCCAGTTGTTACTCCTCTTCATCACCACTTAGTACTGCCAATCTTTTCTAGTTTTAGCCATTTACAGGGAATCTGTAGTAACTCGTAGTTTTCGTTTGTATTTTTTAATGATAATGCTGAGCATCTGTTCTTATGCTTATTTGCCATTTTTACATCTTTAGTCAAGTGTATGTTCTATCTTTCATTCATTTTTAAATTGGGCTGTTATATCTTAAGAAATTATGAGTTGATTATATATTCTGGATAGAAGTTCTTTACCCTAAACGTTTTGCAGCTGTTGTTTCTGTCTGTGGCTTATCTTTTCCTGAAAGTGTTTTTTAATGATCTCTAATTTTTAGGAAATCCAATTTATCAATGTTTCTAATGGTTAGTGTTTTTTTCTCCTTAAGAAGATTATGCCTAATGTAGGGACAAATTTTTTTCCCTTGTTGTTGGTTTTTTCCCTAGACATTTAATAGCTTTTTGTTGTTGTTGTTAATACTCACCTGAGGGTATCTTTCCATGGATTTTTTGAGAGTGGAGCGGTGGGGGGAGACAGAAACAGGTTCTTTCCACCAAACTCGTGTTTTTGAGGCAGTGCTTTAGGGGTTCTCTGCAGACATTTGCTTCAAATGTAATTTTAAATATTAAAAACTATCTTTAATATGTACATGCAGGTGCAGAACGAGCCTTCACTAAGGCTGCCTGAGACCTCACAGTAACGCCTTCATTGCTGTGCTTATGTGGGCTTCTCAGGGTCGCTGATCTAGAGGGCTCTAGTTCAGTGCTGTGATCACCAGCCCAGCTGCAACTCCATGCTAGTGGCTTTCACCATAAAATAATTTTAGTGATTATAACCACTGGATGATTCTTACTTGACATGTGAAGGTTAAGGACTGAAATATTCTATTAACCTGTTTTCATCAAGCATCTACTTCAGTCTTGTCAATAATAACCAGAGATTGCAGGCAAGCTGTGACTATTAACATTTGCAATTGATTTTCTATATAGTCAGGATTTTTTCTCCATATCATACAAATTCAGAAATAAATTGGATGCTAATTTGCACTAGTCAAAAATGCTCCCCCCGCAACCTCACTGATTTAGGACAGTGTTTTGACTTGAACTTAAAATATATTACTAGCTTGAATTGTCTAAGTAATTGTCTATGTATATCTGAAAAGTTACAAGGAAAACCAAAAAAATTGGATTATATCAAAACCTTTGATTTTGGTTAGGAGGGAGAAAGAGGGTTTAAGATAGGCGTCCTCAAACTACAGCCCACGGGCCACATGCGGGTGTTTTTTCACTTCAAAATAACATATGTGCAGTGTGCATAGGAATTTGTTCATAGTTTTTTTTTTTAACTATAGTCCGGCCCTCCAACGGTCTGAGGGACAGTGAACTGGCCCCTGTTTAAAAAGTTTGAGGACCCCTGGTTAAGACTTTTGGTAACAACTAAGCTCTTTTCCAAGATTTCTGGCTTGGCTAACTCCAAGAGGACCAGGTTAAAGTGACTATTTATCTCAGGCTGTCTTCTAGAAGCACTGAGGAGGAGGAGGGGTCAGGAAAGAATTTTTAATTCAAACTTTGCTATTTATTCACTGGGAACCCTGGATGAGTCTTTGCTGTGCCCTAAGCCTCAGTTTCAACAAAAACCAGGAGGTTGGAGTAAATCAGTGATTCTGAACACCGAAACCTTTCTTCAAGTCAGATTTCACCTAGAAGCCGAATACTGAATGGGCCTGGGTCTCCCTCCCCATGAAGGCCTGACAGAACAGCAGGAAAAACATGACACTAGATAACCTAAGGCCTTTCACCGCTAAGTCAGTACTCCAGACCCTCTATCTCCCAGACAGACTAAGGGGCTGAGCTGATTGATCCCTCATACCCCACACACTGGTCACAGCATTGGCTGGAGAACCTGAACCCAGGGGCTACACAACTGTCTGTGGGTGAATGACACATTTATTTAGTTTTAAATGGTCACTGAGGCTACAACAGAATCAATGCTGCTACAGTAGGCAAGCACTTACTGTCAGAAGCAACACAGTATATTTCTTAAACAGCATCCAAGCCTCATTGGTTACGTGTTTGTTTGTTTTCTTTTAATCTTATAAATCAATTGAGAGGCAGTTAAAGGCCAATTTTAAATGCCAATATAAAGCAAGTGTCACTGAAAATACAATTGAAATGCAACTGCTATGAGCACTATAAGTTAACTAAGAACTCGGGTCTGAATCAAAAGACTAAGTGGTAAATAAACACAAGAGCAGCATTTAAAACCTTAATTCCCATTTAGAGGGTGCCCTTTCCCCTCCCATACCCTTCCTGCCTGTCCTAGCAGAAAGAGCCTGTTTGACGGGTTGGCAGCTGTGTCTGCTGGAATGAACTCTACACCAGGAGTGGAACAGAGTCAGTGCTGGTGATGTGCTCAGGACAGCGGACAGCAGGGCTCATGTTTGAGTCAGAGGCTTAGAAGGGCTGCCTCCTACTCCTGCCCTCCAGAAATCTTGTCAGTGACCACAAATGTTCTTAGAAAATGTAACTGAGCAGCTGGGACTCAGCTACTATGTTATGCCAAGTTCAGATGGAGTCAGGGCCCTGCAACCTCTTTTATTATAGCCCAGGGACCCCCTTTTTTAACCCTATTAGCCCTACCTCCGCTAATGCCATCGGGTGGTGCAGCTGGGGACAGGTCACTTAAGCCAGCTAATGAAATCCTGAGAAAGCAACCTTTCAATCAGTTCTCATTCTTAAAGGATCAATAGAGGGCAGGGCTAGAGTTAACTTCAATAGGCACGGGGTCTCCTCCTCTCAATGTGCAGCAGCCAAGTATATCAAGGACAATTGCCTGTAATCTTAATCCCCACTTGATATTCTTTAATAGCTAGAAATTACTTAACAAATCCTAAATAATTTCCACTTTGTTCATTCTCCTTTACATCTGCCACAGTACCTTTTTAATTCCTAGAATATTCTTTGCTAACATAGAAATGAACAGGGAGCATATTAGCAAAATTGCTGAAGAAAACATTTTCTATACATCCTCACTAGAAAACCCAGTGGATTAAGGCAGCCCTCTCATTTTGGGGTCTGGGATAAGGAGGCCAAAGTATACAAAGGAGGGAAACACTGAATGAGTACCAGGATAGGAAAACTCAGAGCAGCTCAGTCACTGTTACCCCGTTCCTTCAGACCAAACGCCTCCACCTGATGGCCTGACGAAAGCTGGCCTTGTCCTTGAACCACATACACCATCTTCACAGGGCAGGTCCTTGCCTTCAACCCACGCTGTGCAGGTCTCTGCAGCTCTCCACCTGTGGGCATCAACAGACTTGCCAGGTTCTGCTGGTGTCTGAACTCACTGAGGGTTAAACCATTAGACCTCAGACACAAGAGGAGCTGTGTCTAGACACACCTCGGCTAGGAGACAGTTTTTACAAATTGGTCTGAACAGACTGGTGGGCTCCCTGCTGGACTGAAGCAGCTGCGACAGCAGCTTCTCCTCCCAGAAGACAGGCTAATCCTCAAACGGGTGGAGGGCACTTGCAGCTTTCACGCTGGAACCAGCCGAGCTGCTTTTAGTGCTTGTGTTCTAGGCAGAGAGAACACCCTTCCAGAAAGCCTGCCCAGAGTTAAGGCCCTCAGAGGGGCTCTGAGCAGGTCCCTTTTCAACAAAGCCCAACCAGCACAGCATGGAGATACTGGGCTGGGGACCCCAGAGCCGAGCACCACCACCACCAGCCTTCCCTAGGGAAGGACTGCACAGCGTACCTCCCGAGGGATGCCCAACAGTGACACATGCGGAAAGAAAATCACCTCTCTGTGCAGAGGAAGAACTAGCCAAGACGGGATTAGAAGCTTAGGCCTTGCTCGGCTGGTTGCATACCTAAGGAGCAGGTTCCTCTCAGACCCCTAGTTAGGCACATACTCCAATCACATCCCATTCAGTTTCTGTCTGAAGTCTCTCATCCAAGAACACACAAAAGCAATATCTTTGTTTTGTTAATCCTCATTAGATTTTTCCCCCCCACTGATTTTTAGAGTGGAAGGAAGAGGGAGAGACAGCGAGACACAGGGATCGGTTGCTTCCCAACTGGGGCCAGGGATCCAGCCTGCCACTGAGGTATGTACCCTTGACTGGAATTGAACCTATGACCCTTCAGTTCCCGGGCTGATGCTGTAATCACAGAGCAAACCGGCTAGCCCCATGGTTGGCAAACTGCGGCTCGCGAGCCACATGCGGCTCTTTGGCCCCTTGAGTGTGGTTCTTCCACAAAATACCACGGCCTGGGCCAGTCTATTTTGAAGAAGTGGCGTTAGAAGAAGTTTTAAAAATTTGGCTCTCAAGAGAAATGTCAATCGTTGCACTGTTGATATTTGGCTCTGTTGACTGAGTTTGCCGACCGCTGGGATAGCCACCCTCCCCCCAACATCTTTCACTCGACTGCTACAGGTGCAGCTGATGTTCCTTGGGTAGGTAGGGTTAAGGAGCCAGAGCATTGGTTGCCCTGAAATCAGAGCAGCGGCAAAAAAAAAAAAAAAAAAAAAAAAAATGCTTGGAGGCCAGAGGTAGTTTTAATTACTGTTGATGCTCAGTTGTTCAGATAAGGAAGAACCACTTGATTGTTATGGTGCCTGACTGCTTCTTTAGCTTTGGAAATGTTAGGGGCAAAACCACCAGGGAAATGTGTTTCAGTGCTTGGGCATCATGGTACAGTTCCTTGCCAAGGTCCAGAGTGGAAAAGAAATCGTTTTCCTTTGCCAAAGGGATAAAGGGGATAAATCAGAAGGGAAAAAATCGGAACGTGTTAGCAAATGCTACCATGCGGAACACTAAACTTTATTCACTTTATTTATATATTTAACAGTTCTAAAGTATTTACTTCTTGCTTTGACAAAAAATGAAAAATATAGGAGCACTGTCTGACTCCTCTTTAGGAAAAAGGGTTATATGTACAGCTACGGAGAGTTACGGCTCCTCCTTTACATACAAAGGAAAATATTAAAAAAGTGCTTCATTGATCAAAAAAGGGCTAAGAGCTGCAAGCATTTATTCACACTGTACATCAGACCCAAGAAACCCGTATCTAACCTCTTGGCACCTGTCACTAAGAAATGCACAATCTTCAATTAGACTGACTTCTCCCTTTCAGCACGGGAAGACCACACAGAGTGTGGAGAACTACACCCTGTTTCACGAAATTCAAACTCCAAACTCCGCAACCTGCTGCCACTGGAAAGTCGGGCTCGTGCTCAGGTGCTCTTGGCTTTGCCTGGATTGGATGCTCCAGGGATGGCTTCTGGGCCCCATCTTAACCCTAGCCAGGCACACACAGGAGCCACCTTCCTGAGACAGAGCTTGTCTTTGAACAGGGAACCGCTTCCAGAAAGCGACAAGCGTCCCCTGGTCTCATCCCCACCACTCACAATCCGCCTTGTGACCACTTAGCAGCTTTAGCAGACCCAAGCATGGCCCCACCCCGCAAAGGGAGGGCAGGCACAAAACATGGATGCCAACCAAGATTACAAAGCACAAACCTAAACTCTCCACCCCTTCCCCATACCCACCTCCACCACAAATATTCTTGATTTAAGGCTCTTTTGGGACCACATCAAAGCTTACTGAGGGAAGGTGCCCTGAATTGCTTACGGGCTGTCACTTCTCTGAGGACTGCAGAGTCGCCTAGTGCCCTCACTGCTGGCGAGCAGCACAGGAGCAGGGCAGGAGGAGGAATGCTGATTGTGTGGGACACGCCCCATTTCCAGAGGCTTGAACTCTAAAAGGCTGATTCTACCCCTTAAGGGGGAAGTCCATGATTTGTTTGTTTTGGGAGTGGGGGAATTTTTGGAACCCTGAGTCTGGATTTCCCTGTGCTAGCCAAGGACAAGAGATTGTTTGGGGGACCAGGTGCCTGGGCTCAGGGCAGGCTTTGGCCTTGGCCACAGCAACAGACTTGACCAGTCTGCACTTTTATGCCCGAGAGTGGGAAGCGTGGGAAGCACTACACAGCCTGGCGAAGAGGCAGACCCAAGACAGTGAAGGAAGCCATAGATCAAGTTACACACAATCCCACGGGAGAACATGCCGGCCACCCGGCCCCTCCCCTCTCACTTGCCTCAGAACAACATACACCTCCCTTCCCCCAAAAGCCAATCTCCTCTGTCTGTGAGATGGGACTGGCCCCTGGCAGGAGGGAGAGGGCACCCAGGGCAATGCTCTTGGGGAAGAGCTTCCAGCCTCCTCGGCAGCCAAGGTTTCCAACCAGCTCTGACGTGGCGTGAGGAATGGGCACAATGTTAGCACTGGCTCTGCCCGTGCATTTCTCAGGCCTCCACTCCCAACTCTGACCAGCCTCCTTCCATCCTGAGAAACCAGCCAACCCTCAGCATCGCCTAACAGCAGGCAGCTTTATGGTTACATGGGGCCTGGCAATCTCTGGTATTCCATTAAAAAATTTTTCCTTTTTTTTTTCCCCTCAAGACAACCAGGGGAGCATTTTTCTTTTGGGAAGGCAGAGGGAAGATGGAAAGGGGAGAGAGAGGAAAAAAAAAAAAAAAAAACAGGAAAGAAAAATCAATCTACAATCCAGTGGTACGTCCCAAATTTCTGTCACTCTGCACAGGTGGTTCCAAGCCCCCATTCCAAAGTGCACGGGCCCCTCGGTCTGCCAGGCTGCATGGGCCTGTCAGAGGAACAGCAGCTTGGCCTCTGCCTGCCCCAGGTCACGTAGCTTCAGTTTGAAGTGGCAGCAATGGGCTTATCCAGTTCAAGGTCAATGCTGGAGCTCGTGGGATGTAGGCTGCTATAGCAAGACTTGCATACTCGACTGGGTTCAAAGAGCTGCTGGCTGGGAACTGGAACCTTCTGATTACAACAACTGGAGCAGAATACATTCCCACAATTCCTTGAGGTGAGGAGAAGAAACAAAACAATATTAGTTTTGGTAGCAGATATGGGTGGGGAAACCAACTTCAGAAGACAGGAATTAGTTGTGTGCAATTCAAATGTGCTGGAGACTCCTCTAAGAGTGAACTTTCGTTTGTCTAGCCAAGAAAAAGCCAAGCAGAGAGGGGATCCCTACCTATCAGTCACAGCCTCATCACTATGGCTCAAGGTTACCAGGTCTACAGGAGGATGTTGCTCAAGAGAGATCTGTGAAAGCAAATGAGCCCGGGGCAGAAGCAGCTGCTAGCTCTATGGGTAAGTCCTGGCCCAGGAAAATCCAGCGGCCACACCCACCTGGGCAACAGCCTCTATGTAGCGTGTGATCACAGAGAGGCCAGAGTCCAGTGGAACTCCCACAAGCCCTGCAGATGAGAGAAAATACCCTGCCCAGCTAGGGAGTGAGGAGCCTTGCCCAAAGGACCACTGCCCCAGAGGCTCACAGGCAGCAACAGCAACATGGAGAATAGATTGCTGCCATCTAGGACTGCTCTGCGTCCAGCATGCAAAGCCAGAGACAAGCAACCAGTGACAGACACATGCTCAGGGTGAAATGACAAGAACACAGATGAACACACATGCACACATCCCCTTATTAGATAAGTATCAGTCAATTATGGCTCACTCCCCTGCCCCCATGCAACTCCAGGGACTATCCGCTCTCCCTGAAGGCCTGACTGGTACCCAGGCCTCATGCCTCCCCTCTCCTTCTCCACTTGAAAGCCGCCTCTGATGTGTGTGTGCAGCACAGGTCTGCACACCCCAACAAGACACCTGTTCACAGCTAACAGGAAAGGGACTGGCAGAGGATGACTTTCTGCCCACCTTACAAACCCACTTTGATGGGCCTCACAGGACAAACCAATCCCAATGAGCCAAGAACGAGATTCCAAGGAGCCTAACGCAGCTCGCCAAAGACAGGGAAAGCAGCAAAGGGAAATTCTTCTTAGCCAACATCACTCACTATTTTTTCATTTATGTTCCTCAGAATGCAAACCCAGTACTGGATTAAGGACCAGCTAGGCACATAGGAGAGACTACAGAATATCCTTTCAGGACAAAAAAAAACACCACAAAAGGAAAAGTCTAGACACAGCGTAATGAAAGGACAGAAAACTAAAACACACAAAACTTTTTCTGGAATGCAGTACTTCACAACTCTGTTCTGAAAAGCGTAAGTCAGCAAGAACCTGTGGTTACACAGAAAAAATTACCTAAATCTGTTTTTGAATATTTACATTTATTTAACACACCTGCTAGAGTTCAGCTCAAAAGCCTGACATGAATTTGATCAGTTAAGCTTTTCAATCTGACTTCAGGGGATCCTGACAGACCCTAAGTGGAGTTTTCCCTTCAAGTCTTCCATGTTAAAACAGTTCTCTAGAAAGACAACCTCTGTTCATTTCTGGTCTCTTTGGGGGGCGGGGGGGGAAGAAGAGCAGTGATGCTGTTTGACTTAGAAGTCATTAGCATTATTCTGGCATCTCAGAGAATGACTGCCCCCCCCACCCCCACCCCCCAAAAAAAAACCCTCTAAAAATCCAACAGGTTATTCCACAAGACCTGCTGAAGCACTGCTGCAGCCTGACTCAGCCCTAATGGTCTGCTCAGCCGGCTGCTTTGGTTCTCCCGGAAGCCACCTGCCTGCCTGCGCTCCCAGCCCCAGGTTACATCCCAATGAGAGCAGAGAGGGGGAAATGGCGAGTTAGTGTGAAGTTATTATAGCTATGCAGACATCACAGACATGTTGTTGCAAATGCTCACCACGTTTGATCAACACGGTCAGTGTCCCTGCAAGGAGGGGAGAAAGAGCTCAGAGGAGAAGCCAACCAAAGACATTTGGGCTTGGGGGTGCAGGGTAGGGAGATATATAGTCCTAAAAGTATCTTTACTAGACAAAGAGGTGATTCCATTTTTTGTCTGGGATCACTCAGGTGTGTAAGCTGTACCACGATTCATATAAACTTCCTATACCAAGAACACTGACCATCCTCTAGGCACCACCCCAGGTGGGGCCAAGCATCAGTAGCAAATCACTACCCAACCAAGAAGGAAGGAAGAAGTCAGGAGCCTAAAGGTTTAAAGACTGTCCTCCGCTGTGCAACTACTATCCCCAGCTACTTTTGCTCACCACTAGCAAAAGGAAACCAAGTTTGGTGTCAGGAAACAGAGTAAGAAGTAGGAAAAGTGAAGTTCCCTGCCCACACCTGGAAAACTATTTTGCTCATAGCAGCCATGTTGAATGGGAAGCAGTTTTATTTTAGGAATAAGAAATGGTGATTTGAGTGGTGGCTATTGCTCCACCAATCTGGGAAGCGAAACAAAAAGGGACAAAACTTGCACATTTCAGAATTCAGTCATGGTCATTCTGAACTGGAAGAAAGACACCAAATGCAGTTCTGCAAACACCAATTTCAGAGGCACAAAGCGTGAGTTAGAAGCCCTATGGACCAGGGGCCTGTCTTAAGACAATACTGCCAACCAGATGCCTGCCTCTCTCCAAGGTACAGGGCTCCATGGACCAAATCTCAAGCCCACACCCTGGCCCACCACACCCCCCAGTGGCACCTGCAGTGATGTTTCCTGCTGGCGAGCCAGAAGGCGCTGTCACACGCATAGCAGTGGGCAGCCAGGTGGTCAGGGAGCCAACGGGTCATCTGTAAAACAGATGGGGCCAGGTTAGTAACAGGAAATGGGCCATCCAGCTGTTGCCAGCAGAGCCATGCTGGGGGCAGCAAGAGTCACAAAGACCAAACTGTCTCTGGGGGCACCAGACCAGCAGGCCTGATGTCAGCAGTACAATAAAGGCGTCCAAATCATTTTCCTGGAGGGGACTCGAAACTCCCCTGAGATAAAATGGTAGGCAGCAGCACCTTGGGTCACTATGAGAGCTGGCAAAGCTCCAGTTCACACAGGCAATGAGAGAGGGCCAGTTCGCCGAGTCTCCGAGTCTCCCTGGCTCAATAATTCTAGGCTCCATGGGGATTCACAGGCGCGGAGATTCACAAAGGCTCGAGGCTAAGTGTGCTATGAGGTGATTCCTTGCCCAGGGGAAGGGGATAGGGATGGGGATGGAGAACTGCAAAACAGTTGCATGGATGGCACTCAGAACAGGGGCTGAGCCTGTACCTCCGTGTCCTGTTTATCCACCTGCTCCCAGCTGGCTTCAGAGAAAATCTCTGTGCTGCAGCGAGACAAAGAGTTCTGATCCAGATTGCTTTCCGAGTCGGGGATTGAAGTCTGTTGGCAAACAAACACAGCTGAAGAGAATGAACCTGGTCTCCTTCCTGAAGAAGAAGAAAGGGCTTGGAAAAGAAGAGGGAGCACTGGGGACTTTGGGTGGGCCTTGGTGTTAAGGCTGCCGAATCTGTAGGAACAGTACATCAGCCATCAGGAACTGGGTTGAGCAGGTGCAGAGACAGGGTTGAGCTCAGCTGGACGAGAGATACACAGGTCTAAGGCTGTGTGCAATGATTCTGGGCCTTGGATTCCAGGAAGTGAGTGGGGCAGAAGTGACCAGGATGGAGTGGGAACTCAGTGTCAGCTGCTCCAGTGGGCCTGTCAATCCAACCCTGCCACTTACATCTGTGTGTTGAAATTGAGTGTTTTGGGCCTGTCCTCCTTTCTCTGAAGGACTCTTGGGAAAATGAGAAATCATCATTAGTGTGAAGGAAAAACTGAGGAGACAGTTGTAACTGAAAGTCATTGATGAGCCCGCCTTTAATGTACGCTGACTGCCTCAGAGCCAAGTTCGCACTTGTCCATCAACACCAAATACTTGAACATTAGCACACCCAATAAGAGACAGCCTCCTTGATAATCTCCCCTCAATACCCCCACTTCGTTACCAGGCCCCATCAGTGCTAATGCTAGAAATCACAGTGCTAGAAATCAATCACTTCATTTCTGCTGCCATCACCTGCCACAGAGCAGATAAGAACATCTGTTAAAAAGGAACCAAACCTGCACCGGTACAGCCCATGGTGGGTGGGCAGGGGGGTGGGTGGTGCTACCAGGGTAGGACAAGCACTACAATCTAATAGGAATATTGGACATTACCCTACAGATGTCATTCTGCCCAGGAGTTTATGCCCTTGTGATCCTCTCTCCAGAGTCTTGACTAACCATGTAACGAGTGCTAGCTCTCTTCCTTATTCTAACTGCCTGAATAGGACACCTGTGGAAAGTAAGCAAGGCAGGAAAGAAAAAGGCAGACTGCCATTCACATGGCCGCCTTTCCAATTCTCTGGGAAATCTGAACAATCACCACGCACCAGTCACAAAGTGTGTCCAGCCTCAGTGTGCCGTTTCCTTGGGCAGCTGTGAAGCACAGTATACTCACCACTTCATCCCCAAAGTCCCCATTGAAGCGTAGAGAGCTGGTCAGATACTGGCTCTCCAGGCGACTCCTCAGCTCTTGGACTTGTTTCTTCAAGGTCTCCACTTCCTGTTGGTGGCCTGATTCAATCTGACGCAAGCGCTGTTGGATAGTGTCCGTATACACAGGCATGCCGTCATCGTCCAGGTGGCTGCGAGAAGGCTGGTCAGGGCTGCCAGTTGCAGATGGTCTCCCTGTCTGGCTGTGTAGCCACTTGTGGTGCAAGTTCCTCGAGTGTAAGTGGGCAGAGCTGCAGCTTATAGCAGAGAGCTGGCAGCTCAGTGAGTCCTTGCTCCTACCAGCCTCCCCATTGGCGCAGTGACCGTTGGGGGTGGGGTACTCCTGGAGGGTGCTCAGCCCTGGGGGCTGCTCGGAGGCCTTGTTTTCAGTCTCTGGGACACCGTTGCACACAAGCCCCTCTTTACATTCAGCTACAGGCAAGGCACAAGGAGAACGTGCTGGGCTGTGGGTGCTGCCAGGGGAAGTCCTATGCACCCCAGATCCCACCAGGGGCCTCTCGGCCAGGCCCTTCTCTGGAGGCCTGGGTTCCATGGCTTGAGGAAGCACGTCCTTGCCACTAAGCCTGTCACTGTGTACCAGGCAAGGTCTATGAGGAGGCCCACTTTCTGACTTCACTTTATCTTCCATTAACATGTCCAAAGAACTGTCTAAGTTTGGTCCTCTGCCCTCAAATGGGACTTGGGAGAGCAGCAGAGAACTTGACTGTGAGGTACCATAACCAATTTTTGCATCAACTGGGATTGTAGTAATTGCTTCCTCCCTATCCTCTGCGATAGCTCCTATTTGAGGCTGTTCCACAGGGACCTCCTGGACATCCTCTCCCATGGGGGGCTCCTGGAGAGAGCTGGGAAGAACACTGTGCCCGCCCTGCTGGTCAGGAACACCCTGTGAGGAGAGAGGAAGGCTGGTGCCTGGAGGGCTCCTCAGAACAGCAGGATCCAGAGGTGATGCTTGATGAAGCACAAGGGCTGAGTCCTCAGGGGCCTTCCCCCTGCTGTCTTTTTCTGAGAGAGCCTCCTCTGTGCCCTCCTGCATCAGGATGTTCCCCCTCTGGACAGTCTCCTCTGCCCCACTCTCCTCTTTGGTGGCCTCTTGCAAAATGTTCTCCATTTGCCCCTCAGCCACTCCAGCTGCAACAGAGAGCTCTGCGCCACCCAGCACTTTGGTTGGCTTGCCCAGGCTGTCAGGATCAAGGGGCTCCTCCCCAGGACCAGCCAGGCTGCTTAACTCTAGGGAGCGCCTGTGCTGGTGCTCCTGCCACTTCTCATTCAGGCTTGGGTCGCTGCTGCGCCGGCTGGCTAGAGGCACCGTGTTGTCGCAGGCTGTGGTCAGATTGTCAAATGATCTAGTCTTTGGTAGCCTACAACAAAGGAAGTAGGGGGAAATGAGACTCTGAGGCTGATCAGATGGAAAGTAGGAAACAACAGATTTTTTAACAGGTTGTCATTTCATAATTGGGTCCATTGTAACTACTCAAGGAGCTATGGCGTCTCTGAAGTGAGGCTCAGACTGCTAGAAAGGCAAAGCTCCAGGACCAAGCCTTCTGTAAGTCTGCAGACTTCCTCCTGCACCACCCTCTACCCCATGCCCAAAATATACAAATAAGCTAACAGCAAATGCTATTTTAAGAAGTCGTCCTTTATGATACTACTGTTTCTCAACTAGTGGCAAAGGAAAGTAAGTACTGCTAATTTTCTGACATATATCATTTTAAATTAATTTATTACTTACAGTCTGAATTCAATAAAGTTAATTCAGTGGCTGAAACTCAAGCCAGAAGATCTCAAGGAATCCAGAGGATTTACAACATCACTGAAAAACTGCTCAGTGCCTGCAGCAGAGCGATGTAGTGGCAGGGCCCACTGAGGCCCAGAACCCTTATACCTTTCCTGAGCAAACTTCCGAGAGCTAAGAAAACATGTGGAGCCAGGCAATGTCAGGATCTCTGACCAACCCTGGGCATCCTCACAGAGGAATACACCACACAAGACTTAAGGCCTTGGCATCAACTCTGGGCTCACCGGCTCAGGAGTGGATCATCAGGGCTGCTGCCAGGGGCTGGGTATGGTGCACAGCTGTCATCCACAGGGGTGGACGGGGATGGGCAGGGCAGGTACACTGCACTCCACAGCATCAGGTTACGCACATGGCACACAGGGTACAGCACCTGAAGAGTGAGGACACAGGTTTCAACAAGTCCTTAGAGATATCTAGAAATAAAGGCAAAGAACAGGCACCAGGCTGGAACCACCAGCAGTTCATGGCCAATCTCCAAAGGAAGTTAGCATCAGTGGATACAAGTCTATTTCCCAAGAGGGCCTATATAAGTTTAGACTTTAGGCAACATTTTTCAACAGGCTCTTGTAAGCATGAACACTTAAAGTGCTTCTTTAAAAATCCATTTCTCAGGTCACCTTTACTGAAAGACTGACTCATCAGCTTAATTGGTTGCTTTTTCTACATAAGAAAGTGAGTCATTGCACTAGATGGTGGCTGTTCCCTGGTACAAAAACTTGGCTTCAGAAGACACTGACCTATTTTACAGGGCCATTGTAATTAATCATGTGACAAGGAGGGAAATTTCTTCCGAGAGAAGCAGTTACCTCAAATCTTTCCTCTCCACTTAAATGTAGTGAAAAGCACATTAATAGTCCAGCAAAGCAATAAACCCTCTGATCAGCCTCCTTTCAATTCTTTAGAATTTAAGATGCATTCTGACAAAAGGAACATTACCGTACATCAGCACACAGATGTAAGCGCCTCCTTCTCTTGGAGGAACAGAGTCTTAGAGGGCCTGCCAGTTCTCCATGTCAGCACAGAAACAGACACACATGCTAACGTCACCGAGCTTTCTGCTCCCTGGAACAGAAGCTGCTGTGGACAGCACCGCCGGATGACACTGTAGGTGCTGGGCGACTGGTGGCAGCTTCTTCTGAGCTACCAGGGGCACCAGGGCCAGCTCGTGCCTCTACCACTCACAGGACAGAACATGCTAGGAGTAAGTGAGCTCTGGCGGAGGTGCCAGGAAAGATTCGTGTTCCCAGTGGCAGAGTTGTATATGAAATCAGACCGCCCTGAATAAAAGTGGTCAGAAGCAGATCAGAGCATCACTAGAAAACAGGTCTTTAAGGACAAAGTGATAGGAAAAAAATGAACCAACCCATCCAGAGACCACAGAGATGCCTTTGAGAAAATAGTCACTACTCAAAAAATGGCCCCACCAATAAATTCCTTCTGCTGATCACAAAGACTGAAGGATACATACGGCTTCTGACTGAGAGGAATACAGTAGGTTTTTGAAAGCCTTGTTGCCTGCCCGAAGCAGCGACCACACGGAGCATGTCCGTTCCTGAGTATGCTTTTCCCCTCTCTCCTTGGCGTTGTTGCACAGGAATGTTCCAAAGAGGCAGGAATAGGTATGTTGCACCAGTTTCACCTATGGGAATCCAATGAGCAAAATTAAGCAAAAGGGTACATATTCTCTGGGGCAAGTTCTTCCCAGAAATCCCTGAGAGCAGTTCCGTTCACACTCGGTAAGGATGGGAGAACTAAGTAAAACCACGTAATAGCCACCTCCTAACAGTGCCAATTTCAGAGTGCCAACCCCAACCACCATGACTCCTAAATCGAAAGAACAAAGACAGATAATTGGCATACCCACCCCTCTTGCCTCCCTGACAAACAGTCTCTGAGGTCCTAAGTTAACAGTCACTCTCAAGAGTGACAGCATATAAACTGCATACAGGAGCAGGTCAGTGTGCAACCCCAGTCTGAACTGGGAGCACGCTTCTAAATGGCTTTCATTCAACAAGTGGTTACTGAGCATCTCACATACTCCAGATGTTTCTCTAGGGCTGATATACATCAATAATCAGGTAGTCTCCTACCCTGATGGAGCTTATTCTAGTTGTGAAAGAGGGATGACCAGTGGTATGGACAACAATAAGGTAGAGTAAGAGGGACAGGGCAGTGTGGGACAGCCTCCCCAGCCCAAGACTTGACGGAATGAAGAGCGGTCATGTGGGTATCTGGAAGGGAAATGCTCAGCAGAGGTGACAGCAAGCACTACGGTCTTAAGGTGAGTGTATGTTTGTGATTTCTGAGGAACAGATGGAGGCCAGTGGGACTAAAGGACACTGCACAAGAAGAATGGCAGGAAATGAAGCTAGACAGATAACCTCCGAGGGAGACCTGCAGGCCATCGACTTTGACTTTTACTCTGTAAAATGGAAAGTTGGAGGTTTTTCAGCAGAGGAGTACCATGGTCTGTATTCTGCTTTAGAAGGATCCCTTTGGCTGCTGGATTAACTCTCTTAAACTGGGGCAGGAGGTGATGGTTTGGACGAGTGTGGAAACGGTGACAGCAGTAAGTAATCAGGTTTTAGATGTATTGTGAAAGCAGAGGTGCAGAATCTGCTGACAGACTAAATTTGGAATGTAAAAGAAAGAGGAAATACAGATAGAGAAGCAGCCTACAGGCTGGGCCTGGGGCATTCCAAAATTCAGAACTGGGCAGATAAAGAGCAACTGGCAAAGGAGACAGAAAGGACCAGCTAGTGAGGTAAGGAGAACTATGAGACAGTGCATGCTGGAAGTCATTTGTTTCAAGTGTTTCAAGAAAGAAGTGATTAAACTATGCCAAATATTAATGGATCAAAGATGAAGGCAGTCAAAAGGTACCAACTTCCAGTTATAAAGTAAGTAAGTTATGGGGATGTAACATACAGCATGGTGACTATAATTAATACTGAATTGCATATTTGAAAGTTGAAAAGTTCTTGATACAAAAAAATAACTCTGTATGGTGAAGGATGTCAACTAGAATCACTGTGGTGCTTCATTTCACAATATACACAACTATCGAATCATCATGTTGTTTACCTGAAACTAATTATGTTACATGTCAATTACTCCTCAATTTAAAAAAGAGATGAATGTACACAGACTGATGGAATTTTAAATAAATGGGAATTAAGTATTTTTTAGAAGATGAAGACTTAGAACTTATCACTAGATTAGCAACATGAAGTTCACTGGGCACCTTAACAAGAGTGGCCCTGATAAACTGGTGGGGTGAACACCTGATCAGAGTAGGTTTAAGAGAAAATGGAAAGATAAGATTTTGAGATAGTAAATGTAGAAGACTTGAGCTCTGCTGTGAGGAAATGAAATAATAGCTAGAGCGGGCTGCAGGACTGAGCTAAGTGTGATGTGATGAGATGAGATGAGAGCCACTACACCATGCTTGTATGCTGATGGCAATGACATGGCAGAGAGGGAACTATCCATGCTGCTGAGCGGAGGAGAGGAGACAAGAGCTGGTGGACAAATTGGGGGGGGCGGGGAAGGTGCGGCTGGAAGAAGGAAGGGTAGTGTGTTCTTTGTCAAAAGGGAAGGACAAAGAGTGTGGGACAGATGGAGGGGTTTGGCAGGTGAACTGGAGAGAGCAGACAACATACTATTCATTCTATTTCTGGCTGCTATTTAAGGCTTCTATCATCCATTTTAAAAGCTTAGTTTAAACTTTAAACCAACTCAAAGACTATACAAACCTAGTACACCTAGATTCAAGGAATAAACACTTGTTTTTCACTGTTGTTTTCTTAATTTTTAAAATGGGAGAATGACCCCTCTTAAATTCTAAAAAGGATACACAGATTCAAGTGAAAACTGGCCCACTATCATTTGTATTGATGCCCCCACGAATTTAGAAGGTCCCCAAAATGAATCATATGCCCAAACTCACAAGGAATGCTTCATTGAACTCAAAAGAGCAAGGAAATTGCCTCTGAAGCTGATGAACACAGTCAAGCCACTGCAGAAACACTGGGCAACGCTCGTTCAGATCGTCGGAGTTCTCCCCATGGCCACACCGATCAGCAAACTTGTGACCAAAATCTAGCCACTCCATCTCCACAAGGACCTGGAAACCCTGCAGGGAAGCACACAAGAAAGACCATTTGTGCTTATCTGTCCAGACTGTGACAGTCCTGAGCCTGGTATCACTAGCAGTGAACCCTGTAACAGCCTCCCACTAAGCCCATCAAAAGAAGCCCTGGATCCAGCCTCAAGGCCAAAGGCTGCATCCCTGATAAGATATGTTTAAGCCAATTTTCCCATTCCCTCAACTTTGTTCCATAATCATCAAAAGGGTACTAAGCCTTTCTTGAGTTAATATTTTTAGCCTTCACTCACTATATAAAAGTAACTATTTTCGCCCTAACTAGTTTGGCTCAGTGGATAGAGAGTCAGTCTGCAGACTGAAGGGTCCTGGGTTCGATTCTGGTCAAGGGCACATTGCCCAGGTTGAGGAATTGATCCCTAGTAGGGATGTACAGGAGGCAGCCGATCAATGATTCTCATCATTGATGTTTCTATCTCTCTCTCCCTCTCCCTTCCTCTCTGAAATCAAGAAAAATATATTTAAAAAAACAAAACGTCACTATTTTCCCCTAAATTTCTTTTTTACTTTTTAGTGTCTTTCATGTTATACCTACAAAGAAAGTAATGTTTGTAAAATCTTTCCTAACCTCTGATTTACATATGTTAGGGTACATTTATGGTTTTTCTTACATCTTTAACCCAACAGGAGGTTATTTCAGAGTAGAGCTCTTTCTTCACAGAATACTGTGGTAATACCTATGACCACAATAAGTATGCCAAGATTCTTCTATAGAAGCCCCATTTTCTTGGGGTAGGGAAAACTTTTCCAAGTAGGTAGACTACAAAGGAAAATATGCTATATTCTCAATACTTTGTTATCTAAATCTGCGCGATTTAAGAGGCAAGAACTGTGGTAGGCACCACCACAATTTAGCTCAAGGTAAAGGAGCAATGATTTAAAACAAGAAAATTTCACTTTCATTAGACCTAACCACACAACCAAAACTGATCATAAAACCCTCTAATGTGTCCCCCACTCACCCTGAAGTACCAAGTCTTACTCCCTGGATGCACCCACCTCTATGGTTCGGTAATAAGGGTCCAGCAAGAGCTTAGCCAATGCCACAATCTGGGGGGTGCGGTCCCAGCCATCAGAGCAGTGCACTAGCACTGGTCGCTGATCTCGATCCACAGCATGCACTACCAAAAGTGCCGACTTCAAAAGCACAGATAGGTGATGGAGCCATTTTGTGCTTTCAAGAGCTGAGAGCCAACTATAAAAATAAAAACAGAAGGGGATAAGGGAATGCTGACTCTTCTCATTACTTCACTGTGTCATGCCAAATAACCATCAAATTAAACAGCAATTCCCAAAGACTTTCCCTTCAAATAAACATTGCCAAAGCAAACAGAAAACCTGTCTCTGTGTCTTCATAAAACATGTACAAAGATGCCGAAACCGGTTTGGCTCAGTGGCTAGAGCGTCGGCCTGTGGACTCAAGGGTCCCAGGTTCGATTCCGGTCAAGGGCATGTACCTTGGTTGCGGGCACATCCCCAGTAGGGGGTGTGCAGGAGGCAGCTGATCGATGTTTCTAACTCTCTATCCCTCTCTCTTCGATGTTTCTAACTCTCTATCCCTCTCTCTTCCTCTCTGTAAAAAATCAATAAAATATATTAAAAAAAAACAAAAAAACAAAACAGGTACAAAGATGATGCCCAAACCCTACTATGCAATAGAGCAGCGGTCGCCAACCTTTCAGACCTCAGGGACCACTGGTTGGTGACCGCTGCAATAGAGGAGAGCCTTAGAAAGAGGGCGGCCATCAATAGGACCACTTTTTGTTTCAAAAATCTTATGGCTGATTTCCCAGGAAATTAATATTTAATATTTTTCAGTCTGTGATAGGTATATACCCAGTTTTAAAAAACATATAGTTCTGGAATCTTCTCTTGAAGAAAATGCTGCCACTTCTGAGATGTAAAACAGAAGATATTTAGATATTTATATTTAATGATCAGCAACTTTACCCAACAAGTTTTCAAAAAAAAGTACAGAAAATTCATTTAACAGAGACTGGATTCAGCCAGGATGTAGAAGACCCTTATTCGGAAGGCCTTTAGGAAGTATCGGATCACAAGAATTGCCCCTTGAGAGTAATCACAAGCTGATCACACTTGTCTTTTAACTGTTGACAATTTGTTTCTTGTCATGAATTCCACCTTCCCCTTTCCCGCCCCACCCCAAAAAAGCTCTCTGATTTCTCCAAAATGCAATCAGATTTGTATTAAGACCACAGTGTAGCCCTTCAAACACTGAGTCAGAGGAAGAAATAAGTACTTCTGCTAGGGGGCTCTGAGAGGGCTGTTGCCGAGACTACTATAAACAAATATTAAACCTCGGGGAATGAGTGTGAATTTTTGGAATAATCCAAGGAGGGGAGGTAAACAGACAACAGAATGTAGTGCATAAGCTTTGGTTTCACATGGATTAGCTTGGTCTACCAATCAGACTCCAGATCCTCGGAGAGCGGACACTATCTCAAGCATAGCTGAAAATCATGGGTAAATAAATGAACAAACAAAAAAGCAAAACTCAATCTCAAAACATTCTATCTCTAATAGAAACATTTTTTGCTAATGGATAAATTGTTTATTCTCATTCCTCACACAGTCTTGAAAGAAACTAAAAGATAAGGCACAGGAGAGAAAATACTCAATTATTTCCTGGCCCCTGGAGAGACAGTAAACGAGAACGAGTGTAAGATTCTCTTGAACCTGGCTAAACTATTCACACTTACCAGCTGGTGCTGTCCATGCCTAACAGAGAAGCTGCACTACAACTGTGCCAACCACGGAGGTGCTGCAGACTCCACACGCTTGTCCTATTCTAAAAGTGGAGTAGGAAGATACCGTGCCCTAGCCTTCCACAGCCACCAGTGCTGGGAGGCTTGTTTACAGCTGGTCCCACCACTGCCATCGCTTCCTTGTTCCTCAAGGGAGGCGTCAGCACAGCATTATAACTTGCTGCCAAAGACAAAGCTGGAGGGGGAGGTTGAAGGACTGAGTGAAAAAGGTGACGGGATTAAGAAGTACAAATCGGCCCCCTAGCCGGTTTGGCTCAGTGGATAGAGCGTCGGCCTGTGGACTGAAGGGTCCCAGGTTCGATTCCGGTCAAGGGCATGTACCTTGGTTGTGGGCACATCCCCAGTAGGGGGTGTGCAGGAGGCAGATGATCGATGCTTCCCTCTCATCGATGTTTCTAACTCTCTATCCCTCTCCCTTCCTCTCTGTAAAAAATCAATAAAAAAATTTTTTTTTTTAAAGAAGTACAAATTGGCAGTTACAACATAGTCACATGGATGTAAAGTACAGCACAGGGAATATAGTTAATAATATTGTAATAACTATGTATGGTGCCAGGTGGGTACTAGAAAAGTTGGGGGGAACACTTTGTAAAGTATTCTAACCACCATGCTGTACACCTGAAATACACACAAAATAATACTGAATGTAAAAACTATAATTGAAAAATAAAATTAAAAAAGATAAAGCATTACCTTCTGTACTTTTTTATTTTTTATATTTTTACTGGTTTCAGAAAGGGAGAGGGAGAGAGAGAGAAATATCAATGATGAGAGAGAATCACTGACTGGCTGCCTCTTGCATGCCTCATACTGTGCATCGAGCCCGCAACCCAGGCATGTGTCCCTGACTGGGAATCGAACCGTGACCTCCTGGTTCATAGGTCGATGCTCAATCACTGAGCGACACAGGCCAGGCAGCATTACCTTCTTTAAAAAACCCCTTCCTACCCATTCATTGGGACCAACCTAGTGCTAATTACACCCTTTGTACTCTGAGTTTAAAAACTGGCTTGCCCTGGCCTGGCAGCTCAGTTAGCTGGAACACCAATGTACACCACGGCGGGTATGCACCCCATTCCTAGTCGGGGCACATATCTAGGGTGCATGTCCCATTCCCAGTAGGGGTGCTTATGAGAGGCAACCTATTGATGCTCCTCTCTCATATCAATGTGTGTGTCTCTCCCTTCCTCACAATCTAAAAATCAATAAAAACATATCCTCCGGTGAAGACAAAAAATAGCTTTCTAATTTTAATATATGGAAGATTAGAGATCAGGTAGTGTTGATTCTATCCCTTTCATTTTATAGATAGGAAAACTGATACCCACAGATTTGGCCAAAGTCATACAGTGGCAGATCTCCCAAGTCCTCCTTTCTATGTCCCACCTTTAAGGAAGGGAGTGCTACCAGCGGGGTTCTGTAAATGTACAGCACATGCAAGTTGCTAATCCCCAAAGCAGAACATCAAGCTCATTTCTTCCGTCAGGCTTTTCCCCAAGGACAAGTGCTTCACCCTCTGGGCTGATTGCAACTGTGATGAATTTAATCATTTGCTACCAGGAGTTAGCACACGAGCTTCAGGCAGCCATTTGATTTAATAAATCAAGGAAAGAAGGCTGCAAAACTTGATGTGATCGTGAGTCTACTAAATAGAACCCTATTAGAAGAAACAGCTATGGGCTCCAGCACAAATACCAGAAAAGAGAAAATTCTCTCTTCTTTGGCACCATTTCTGGCTTCCTGAAATGTAAAGCAGGGGCTTTTAAATATTTATCTGTCCATATTTGTTTTACAGAGCATTCCTCCTAATTTATCTTGTATTCAAACATTCCCTTGGGAAGAGGGGACGTTATTTTACCTTCCTCACTGTAAATGCCAGCCATTCATTTTTAATAATCAATAAAAATCATGGTAATGTCCTTAGTAAATGAGGGTAGTTTAAAAATCAGAAGCTTATGTAAAAAGAACTGACCTAACAGCAAGTTTTAAAAAGTTTAACCCTTTTTAGAACACGATGAATAAACTTTGACTCTTCATGGTAAAACATCACAGTTCATAGCAGATATGTGTCACTACATGATGTCAGAAACCAAAGAATTAAATTACTTTGGGCCAAAAGCAAATGTAGAAAAGAAGAAAGAGTTTTCAGAAAAAAACAAGAAAGCAATACTTCCCTTCTGAGGGCCTCCGTTTGTTATGTGCTGCACATGTTAAACTTTTCAAAAGGCTACATTTTAATCCCAGATCCTCATTTCTGCTGCCATGCTCCTAATACTGAAAGAATACCCCCAGAGACTGACAGTAAAACTGACGTTTACCAAGAAACAGAAGGAACCTCTGAACTCATTTGAAAGAAAAAAAAGGGCAATGCAAAATTAAAGCCAAGGCCAAGGTCTTACTTTCCCGGATCTGGCATCTGTGTGCACAGCAACCGCAGAGACTGAAAACTCCTCCGAATTGAATGAATATTTGCCATCCCCATAAACACAACTTCACAGTTGGGGTAATACTCTGGAGAGAAAAAGAGTAAGTAGAATACAAATGCGTTAAATTTAAAGCCCACATGGCCAAATTTAAAAGAAGCAAAATGGCAATAAACAAACCCACTGCAGCTGCTAATGGAACTGCAGTGTTTTGAAGCCTCTATTAGCTCAGTCCTTTATTATGAGTGTAAAACAGTGCTTAAAATTTTACCTGTTTTTGCAAAAAGGAAGGTTAGATTTGTGAGGATACTGACATAAAATAGAAGCTGTTACTTAAAAAACATTAATAATGAAAATAAAAAGATCTATATACTCCCATCTCACCCAGGTTTACTTCTTGGGCCTCTGCTAACTTGTAGCTCTGGAATCTCTGAATAAAACCTGGCAGAACAATGCAATTCATGCATTCAAATTTCACCTTGGTACCACTGCTTTTAGTTTTCAGCTTAGATCCCATCTGAATAAGGAGTCTGGTGCCTCAACTTTCTCCATCGGCACACAACTGGCACCAAAGGGTTCCTTCTTTGGAGAAAACCAGCATTCACACAGTGGGCATGTCAGAGGTTAGGAGAGAAGCACTTTGCTAGAGTTTTGTATTTACTGCTTCCATTTCCACGACAGGTTTTCTAAGTGGAAGGCATGTGAGGAGTTTCTGTAAGACAAGTGATGAGCATACCCACTTGTCAAAGGCAACACAAAGCTCCTAGAAGGCTGAGAAATTGAGCCACTAAAGAAGCCGCTTCCAAATAAGAACAGACCTTATTATGGGAGAGGACTGATTTTCCTTATCACCTAAAGGCTGGCACAAGGAAGGAGGATTATTTGGTTTCACTGTACCTCCTCTTCCGCTTCTCCCATGAAAAGAGCAGAGTGGTAAGAATCCAGAGCCCTGGCTCTCTCAAGATAGGCTGGGGAACATGGCTGCCTTTCATTTCACATCAGGAAGTAAGAGCCAGCTGGGCGCAGGCTGGACTCACGAGGAGAGAATGCTGGGGACAAAGCACTGTCCATCTCACCTGGGCACTCACAGCCTCCTCCCTTGGCTCTGTTTGCAACCGCTGCAGCATAGGAACGTGCATCCAAGATCAAAAGCTTCTGAGGCTGGATGGCTAAGCTCTCTGCTCCTGAGGCATGTGACAGAGAAGAATCTAGGAACATCAGGAGTGGGGAGGAAAAACTAAATGACCTGTCCCTTCCAGAATTGTGCAAATAAGAACTGCAGACACATATTACAGTACAAAAAAATAAACTAGAATTACGTTCAATCCCCAACCAGAACTCTGGCACACACACTTCTTTTTTGTTTTCCGTTTTGCTTATAATCTCCTAATCCTTGTTTCTACAACGGTAGTCCTTTAATGAAGCCTGGTGCAACTTTCCTCCATGGTCTAGAGAAACTGCAGGTCCCCTACCACATATACATTCCATTCTTGTTACTATGACAAGAAAGACCCCCCAAAACAAACAAACAAAACACGCCACTTTAGTCCGCTTAAACCAAGTTTGAAATGGGGGGTCTTCTCGTCCATTGCCAAGACCCATGAATCCTCAAACAATCCCATCAATTGAAGCTTTGCTCTCTTTTCTATAAAACAAATTCTATGTTTTATAAGGAAAAGGCCATTTCAAGGAAAGGTTCTCAGATGCTATGAAAATTGCTGCCGTGGGTCCAGGAAGCACCTTACCAAACTCCACATCAGAAAGGTCTCCTGCATTGGGAAAGTCTCGAGAACTGTTCCTAGTTGACAGCTTGCTGCCACTCGATCGGGAGTTGGAGGCACAAGCTTTGGCTACTGACTGCACCAGGTGCTCATCATCAGCATTTCGCCAGCCCCACCAGCTGACCTCTGGCTGCCCACAGCGGGCAATGACAGCTCCATTGCTCTGGTGCCTGTGCAGGGAACAAGACAGCAACTGTACCATCCAAAGGCCCCATTCAGATGCTCTGTGCTCATACCAAAAGTGAGGTTGTGGATTTTAAACGCCTTAATGAACTGCCTAGCTATAGGTAAAAGATGCATTAGCTTCAAGTCCTCTCAGGGCAGAAATCTTACATAGCAACAAAAACAACAAAACCTACCTAGACCTTTCTCAATTATCATACCATTTTAGAGATCTTTGTGGAGTTACCAACAAAATAATAAATGTATCTTCTTAGAGAAAACAAATTAATATGCATAAAGCAAATGTCCGTATCTTTAAATTTATTTTTGGAAAATAGGGTTAAAAATAATCTACAGATACTACACTGATTCTCCTAATCAATAATTAAGCATTGTTCTCTCCTTCTTATCTGCACCTGAAAAATTTGTTTCCTCACTGATCTCTGAAGGTCCACCGCAGCAACTGGCTGGCTTGGGGATTATTTTCAAAACAAGATCCCCCCTTTGGGACTGAAACACTTACCTGGCCCACAGTGAACTGCTTGACAAAATCTCCTGAGATTTCCTGAGTCACAAACTGCTCTTATTATAGGCAAATAGCTCAATGAGCCAGCTACCCTTCCTTAAGCTCTTAGAAGGAAATGAACAGCATAAACCACAATAAGCCAAACTCTCATAGATCCTTTTCCAAGAAATAAGATCAGAATACTCGTAGTCTAAGATTCTATTAAAACCCAGTCTTTTCCTAATTAGGAATTTTAGCTAGGCAATTTTAGTAATTAAAAAGTTATAATATTATTTGGCAATAAAGAGAAATGAAGTCCCAACACATGCTACAACATGGATGAGCCTTGAGTATGATATGCTAACTGAAAGAAATCAGTAACAAAAGGCCACATTCTGTATGATTCCATCTATATGAAATGTGCAGAACCGGCAAATCTAGAGACAGAAACTAGATTCCTGGTAACCCAGGACTAAGGGCTTTGGAGAGTGACTACTAATGAGTCTGAGATTTCTCTTTGGGATGTGAAATGACTAAAACTACCAGTAAGGATGGCTGCACAACTCTGTGAATCTACTTTAAAAAAAAAGCTCACTAACTACATATTATATTAAAAGGGAAATGTACAGGACATCTCCATAAAGCCATTTAAAAAAATTATCAAAGAAATCAGTTCACTGTAAACACAAATTAGTAGAATAAAAAGCTAAGTAAGCAAAAAATTTACATGTCCCTCAATTCTATATTCTAGAGGAAATCATCAATGTCTTACTCCCATTAAACTTGTTTCTGGCCCTAGCTGGTTTGGCTCAGTGGATAGAGCGTCGGCCTGTGGACTGAAGGGCCCCAGGTTCGATTCTGGTCAAGGGCACTGCCCGGTTTGCAGGCTCAACCCCTAGTGGGGGGCATGCAGGAGGCAGCCAATCAATGCTTCTTTCTCATCATTGATGTTTCTCTCTCCCCCTCTGCCTTCCTCTCTGAAATCAATAAAAAAAGGTATTTAAAAAAATTGTTTCTAAACACATACATGCATACACACATTACACATATGTAGAGCAAATATGGATTTAAGCAACACATACTTTTGAATCCATTTGTCTTCTTCAAGAAATGATGTGAGAAAAGATTTTTGTTTTTAATCCTAAAGCTCACAAGCAATACATTAAACTTGGTAATAATCAAATTTCACTGGAACCACCAGTTTGCTTGTAGTTTTTAAATCCTCCCTTATTGGGAGACAAGTAGTTGCATATTACCAACACACTCAACTGGCTCACCGGAATGAAGCCAAACTGAAAAAACACCCCTCACTGATTCTTAAAATGCCTACTAGCATATGATCATAGGTGCTGGGTAACCAATGAGCTGAGGGATGCCAACCTCTAGAAAGAGGCTTGGCAGGACCTTTCCTGAACGCTTTCTCTGCAGTGCTGCCCAGAAGTGCCCAGGAGGAACGGTAGATGGCACTCTTCATCCACTAACGGCTATAGCTTTATAGCAGCGAGATGCAACTTGAGCTACTGCAGTGGGCAGTTTGCTGCAGTCTTCTCAAGTGCTTTAGATGCATGAAAGAGAACTAAAACACAAGCTAAAAATCACTAAAGAGCATTTCTATCATTTTCACAAACAGAACCATAAAAAATATAAAAATTAAACAATGAAATGTTTGAACTATCCCTAAACTGGTGTCAGACAAACTTCCAAAATGACTAGAATTTCCTAAATCATTCAATGAACAAAGGGGGGAGCTGTGGATTGCACTACAGAGGGGGTGCCCTTCGCACCATCCTCCTGTGTGAGAGCAATCTCTGTCTTCAATGATAAATCCAATTAAGCACTCTCTCATCACAGTAGGAGAAAGCACTCATCAGGCACTGGTTCAGTGCTGTCAAGGAACTGCTGCTAGCAACCTCAAGAATCGTTACTGCAGTCTACGGACAATTAAATTCAGTAAATGCAGGTGGATTCAGAAGCATCCTGCCACCCAGGCTGACGAAACAGAGTGCTAGAGCAAGCCTGTCAACCTCATTTAAACGAGGCATACAGCCCACTGGCCACGAGTTTGACATGCTTGTGCTAGACTCCTGAAACATTCAACTACCTCAATCTGACAACCCAGTCTGGAGCTCAGAGATACAAGATAAAGTTCTGAAATAGAGGCCAGTTCCTGGAAGCCTGCTTTTATGTGGACTACACCAAGAACTTTCATTTGTAATCTTTTGAGAGCAGATTTTCTCTGAGAAATTACAAATTAAAAAAAATTCATTTATACATACTCTGTGTCTCCAAAAAGGGTTGGAGGGGAAAAACCAACCCAACCCATGGTTCATGCTCTCTAGAATAAATTTTAGAAGGGAAAAAGGCTTTCCACGTTTATCCTAAGAAGAGACCAAGAAGTCTGCAGACTAGGAAAATGAAATGGAGAATGTGAACATTACAAGAAGATGACATCTGAAACAGTTTCCAAATAAGAGGTAATGACGTCTTAAAATTTTAACATGACTCTGTGAGTACTGAGATAGTCATTGAATTATAAAAGCAGCCATCAGGAATACAACCTACTCCAGATACCGCTTAGAGAAGTCAAGTGTTTATAAATTCATTCAGATGCCATAGCATACAGGCAAAGAAAGAACAGCATTCCCATTTTACTAATTAAGAACGGGCGTAAGTCCATTAAGGAACTTACTCAAGGTGCTATAGCAAGAAGTATCAGAGAAAAGACAAACTCCAAACCTGTGCTTGTCACCATGCCACCATCCCCTTCTAGACTTGCCCCTCTGCTAGTAACCTCAGAAATCATCACTGCAATCTACAGACAACTAAATTTAGTGAATGCAGGTTGGATTCCTGCCTTTGATTTCTAAGGTCTTATATCCAGCCAAGATCTTCTATCTAGCCTTCTTCCCTAAATGCTCCCCCTCCAAGTAGAACTCTTCGAAGTGTCGAAGTTTTTCAACCACAAAGACAATCACAAGTGACTCAGCTCTACTCCCAATTCTCACTTTCTAGGACTCACCTCTCTCGTTCCAAAGGCCAACACCTGAAGCGAAATGCAGCAAGCACATTATCTTCCCATAGACTGTCAAAAGAATCTTAAAATAGCAAGACCAGCCACCTTCCTATTAAATTTTTAACAGTGTTAATTTACTGCTATCAGCTAGTGCCTGGGTACAGTCATTACCGGTGTGTGAGTGAAAGAGCAGCTTTGGCATAAGGAAGCACAGAGCGGCCTGTAAAGTGTCCTGAAGCCTCCTCCCCTCCCCTCCCCTCCCCTCCCCTTCCCCCTCTCCCCTCCCAGGCGAGCAGCCTCAGAGGCAGCAGACCGCTTGCAGTGGGCAGGAGGCCACGCTTGCTTACCTATAGATGACGGCAGGGATGCGCTTCCAGGACCTGAAGCCGGCTACACTTTCCAGTTCTTTGTCCGTGATCCAGGCAGGCACTATGAGTTCCTGTGGATAGCTACCACATAGCCTAACAGGAAAGGTGAGAAGGAGGGAGAGACATTAGGTGAATCAGCAGAAGGATGTTGATCAAGCTACCCCAGAGTCAGTTAAAAGGCAGTGAGGAGCATTACTTGAGTCTTGGCCTGCTCAGCAGAATGGGCTGCCTCAAGTGTTTACATGTATACACACTATCTTGGATTGTTTCCCTTGATGCTGCCTTTTGGGAATCTGCCAGTCTTAACCATCAATGAAAAAAAGGGGAGTGGAGAGGCAGTTACTCCACTGTAACTCTCTGTTGTAACAGATACACAGGTCATTTCTAACACACAAGTGCCCAGTCCAACTACAGAAGGGAAAGTCTGTGTTACCTCTACCAGACCCCCCTCAGTTTTTCAGGCTTTTGTCAAAGTGAAACATAAAAAATGCCAAGAGTCCACAATTGCAAGTTTCCAGAGACCTCATAGGATTGTTAATGTATTCTTTGATATGAACCAAACAGGCTGTCCTAATTAAAGGTAACAAATGCAGCAAAGGGTATGTACAAATAGTACCACAGGTTAGTCTATTTGCATATATAATCATAGTTCCATTTAGCCAAGTCAGTAATGAGAACAAGCTATTAATGATAACTTCTATAAAATACACTTCATAACAAACTACACTCGGGGGGAAAAACATTTTCATTCATGAAGATGCTAGCAGCTGCATGCTAGGCAAGCTGGTGCCCTAGGAAGTAGTATTTCCGCGAGGATTTTTACAGGACAATCTGCCATCTCTCCATGGGTAACCCAATATTCCTTTTTCAACAGTGAATGTAATTAAGACCTTTCATCCAAATCCTAATATACACATTTTACTACTATTCCTACTACTACACCTACATCTACACCTACACCACCACCACCACCCTGCCCTAAACTATCCTATGCATTATGGAAAGAGGCAGAAAAAAACACAAAGTGGCTTAGGAATTGGGGGGTTTTGAACATTCTGCACTAAATATCTCTCTCCTATTCTCAGTTTCCACAAGATTACATATTAAGAATTTAAAAGCCACTGAACCAGGAGAACGTCTATGACCAAGAGTAGCTCTATAAACTTCCTGGCAGCTACCCACAAACGCCTAAAAATAACCTGGTACACACAGTTAATAATTATTATTAATTTTATCTCATTTAAATTTAAAAGTATATTTTTATAGTAGAAAAACCTTTTTAATTTCCTGAAGACTAGTTTTGAGGTGAAACAGACTCACAGACAAGAAGTAATAATTTTTAAAACCCATATAAAATAGGAATTTTTGAAAACCAATGGCTTTTGAACTCAATTTTCAATAAGCTTTGCTTAATTCACAGGTCTTTTTATTTCACTCTATTTTCTGATCATTATGTTCCTTGACCTATACATATACTGTATAACACACCTAGTAGTCAGCTCTTCAGCAAGTACTAGCTGCTCATTTACAGAGAAGCGGTTTCCAGGAGGAAAGGAGAGTCACAGAAGAGAGAAGCCTGTAGCTGCCGCAGGCTCTCTGAAGCCCCTCCTCTCGTCTTCACTTCCATTCTCTACTTTGATTTATCCCTGACATGTGATAAGTATGACAGATCTGTAGCTCCCAATTCTTCACAGCACCCCAGGTTCTTAATTTCTTGGCCATGGTCCATGTTAAGAGCTATGTATAGTAATTAGCTATAGTTTTTCCTATAAAAAACAAAATGCTCTGATGGCTAGCCACAAATATTCCAGGAAAACTGCTATCATAATTTGAGGCAGCTCAAAGGACAACAGTATAATTAATGCCATTTACTGTAGGAAAACTTAAGAGAAGGATATATTAATTTAAATATCCTAGACAATTCTCTTTTGTTTTAGAGAAATTTGGCTCAAAAATATCACGTATGCCGAAACCGGTTTGGCTCAGTGGATAGAGCGTCGGTCTGCAGACTGGAAGATCCCAGGTTCGATTCCGGTCAAGGGCATGTACATTGGTTGCGGGCACATCCCCCGGTGGGGTGTGTGCAGGAGGCAGCTGGTCGATGTCTCTCGCTCATCGATGTTTCTAACTCTCTATCCCTCTCCCTTCCTCTCTGTGAAAAATCAATAAAATATATTAAAAAATATCACGTAAGTTAACTGACCTCCCCGCCAAAGTATGTATACCTTTTAAGGAAACAGGTAATGAGAATATTTAATAATAGTAACATTAATATTTAGTGGTTAAATGTTATCACAGCTGTGAAGTTAGTTTTAGATCAACACATATATTAAATAACAGAATACTTACGTCTATTTCATAGAATGTGGAGTAAAATTAGTCATAAAGATTACTCTAAGTGTTTTATCTCTGCATATGAGATCACTGATCCGATCTCTAATGTGATGTCAAGGGGTGATGAGAACTGCCTGCCTACTCGTAAACACTGTTATCTAGATATGCCTGTGCCAAGAAGCACAGAGACCTGGAGAGGGTAGAAAGGAAGGTTCCAGAATCCTATTAAGTAAGGATCACTTTCCACTTCAGTAATAGCAATGGGAACAGAAGACTAAAGAAGAACTCTGAAAATCACGCATTTAGATTTAATAAATAAACGTCATTTGAAAGAAAAAGTCTAAGTTCAAATGTTCTGCCACATGAGAAATGGGTTTTTGCAAAGGCAATGGCTGTGAAACACAGTCCACAGGGACCCATACAACTCACTTGTACTTCTCATTGATGTTGGAAATCCTCCAGGCATTGATCATATCAAAACCCATCCGCTCCACTTCATTTTTAAACCTTGATGTTACGTGTTCCCCTAGAAACCAAAGATAGCAGAAAAAGGAAATGAATACCATTTTGCAAAATAGGTAGAATAAAAGTGTAGCTATCCTTCTCAGTAGGGGATAGGTATTGTATAAATAAAACAGCATATATTTGGTTTTAGTGTTAAAAATCCCTGTCAGGCCGAAGCCGGTTTGGCTCAGTGGATAGAGCGTCGGCCTGCGGACTGAAAGGTCCCGGGTTCGATTCCGGTCAAGGGCATGTACCTTGGTTGTGGGCACATCCCCAGTAGGGGGTGTGCAGGAGGCAGCTGATCGATGTTTCTAAGTCTCTATCTCTCTCCCTTTCTCTCTGTTAAAAATCAATAAAATATATTAAAAAAAAAAAAAAATCCCTGTCAGGATAAGACTGAATTGAGGAATAAAGACATTAATTTTGATCAAGAAGTATGTTATCTCATCTAATCACTACTATCAAGTCTGAGGATAGTTATCATTGAGCTCATTTTACAGAGGACAAAACGGAAACTTGAGAGAGGTTATTATGGCAGGTCCGTCTGGTCCCAAAACCCATGTTCTTATCACTATTCTGGCTGCTTACCTACTTCCACACTCAGAGATGGTACACATAAGAAATAACATCAACAGTTCACCAAAAATAGTAACATAGATCTACAACTCATCAGAAACCCTTTGGGCCAGGCCCGGCCAGTGTGGCTCAGTGGTTGAGCATCAACCCCTGAACCAGGAGGTCACAGCTCGATTCCTGGTCAGGGCACATGCCCCGGTTGCGACTCAATCTCCAGTAGGTGGCATTTGGGAGGCAGCTGATCAATGATTATCTCTCATCACTGATGTTTCTCTCTCTCTCTCCCTCTCCCTTCCTCTCTCTGAAATCAATAAAAACATTAAGAAACAGAAAAGAAAGAAACCCTTTGGGCCAGATTTCAGAACTTGAGAATTTTCTGGATTTTAAAATGATACATATTATTATAATATTAAGTTAACACTCTAAACAGGGTCTACTTAATCAAACATTAGTATTTCTACAATGAAATGCATAGAGCATTCATACTGAGATAAAGCAACAAATAGTTTCAGATCAGTTCAAGCCACCAAATAAAATAAGAAAAATCATTCAATTTTCAGAGCCTTATAGATTACAGAATTACAGATAAAAGAAAACAGAACTGTAAGTGCCAGTACCCAGGAATCTCAGGAAACACCATACTACCAATTAAAGTGCTAAGCGTTTGTAAGAACAGCCACCCAAACATGTGTAACCCGTCTACACATGCCCTACTGAATTTGGCTTTCTCTTCCTTAAGACAGTGAGAAACAAAGGCATTAATGAACCTAATATAAAAGTCATTAAATCTGAAATAACTTTCTTCCTTTAAAACTCAGAGTCCTAAGGCAGTAATTTTATTAAAAAATCATTAAGCAGGAGAAACAACAATAATAGAAGCACAAAAGAAGCACAGGACTGCTTTGATGATCAAAGTATAGAGCTTTGCTCTCCCTGGGAGAGGAGCTTCAAAATAGGAAACAGCAATTACTGGAATGAAGAACAATTCTATAAAACTACTTCCCATTTAAACTGCTTTTCTTGAGCTTAAACTAAAGTAGGTATTATATGTCTCCTGAAAGAAAGCTATAAAAAGACCAGGCTCAGAAATGCAGGAAGAAATAATCAGCTGAATCTATTATTTTGGAAAATGATATAGACTTTCAAATAGGAAAAAAGCTATCTGAATTGGGGTGCCATCTGTCTACTAATTGCATGGAACAGTGACCATCAAGAGTACCAAACGGGCCCTGGCCAGTTTTGTTCAATGGTTTTAACTTCCATGTGGACTATATGTACTGGGAGGAAACAAAATACAACCTTTACTTATAGAGAAGTACAAACCAATTAGTTACAACAGCACAGCATCACCTTGTATATTCATAATTTCCAAAATGTTTTTACAAGCATGGCACATAGGAGGTACACAAACATTTACTGAACTGAGTTCTAGCATAACCGATCTGATCTTCAGGATGCCCAGAACAGCTTGGGCAGGAAGAAGAAGGTCCCAGTCTGAAGAACAAAGGAAACTAAAGTACAGAGAGGATAAATGGCTTACCCAGTATTTTTTTTTTAATTAAATAGTAGAGTACAAATTTGATATCAGTTTTTCTAATTCCTAAGTCTAGTACTTTACCCACCAAATGCCTCTATCCATCACAAATCCATGAAAGACAGAGGACACCATGGACATCTGTAAGGCCTGGTGGTCAAAGAACACGAAATAACATCAGAAAGGAAGGACCTGAGGACCAAAGACATCCCAGCTCAGGACAAAGCCATACATCATTAAAAGACCACAGTGAAGTTCTGACCTGGCATATCTTAGGAATATCCTAAGAGTTGGCTCAAGTCCAAAAGAATAAAATTATCAAGGGAATAAAAAATCATCTAAAAAGATGAGGAAATTTCAGTTTCAGGAAGGAGCAAGCAAGCTTTGTTAACTAAATGCTGCCAATCCAAAACTAGGGGAATGCCTTTGGAGTTAGGAGTCTTAAATCAAATGTACACATAAGATTTGTGCATTTCATTGCGTATAAACTTTAACAAAAACTTGAAAAGAACCAGAAACAAAGAAACAAAACAAAAAAATAATACAATGGCTTCTCAATAAAGAAGGCAAAATAAAAAGAGGGATGCAATGGATAATGGAGTGAAGTGAGACAGTTTAAAAGCACATTCTCATAACCTCCAAGGTTGGTGTGGTCTCTTGCTGCTGACTTTGGATTCCACTGGCCTTGACCAGACTTGTGGGAAGCTTAAATTCCTGAGGCTTTCCTTTAGGCTCAACAAGGGCAGGGGTTTGTTTTTCATCTGTATCCACAGCACCCCACATAGTCAGTTCTCAATAGCTGACAATTGGGTTTAAGTTCTAGCGCTGTCAGTACCTACCAGTGGAACTTGGCAACAGGCACTGTCTCCGAGTCTCATCTTTAGCTCCCAAAACAAAAATACCAGCCAATCCTGCCTGTTTGAGCAGATCATAAGGGCCAAACAAAAATACATATCAAAGCGTCTTTTAAAAAATAAGATGCTGCTTATGATTGTTATATTTTATTTGAACAAGAATATAAACCAAAAACTTCAACCAGTGAATGAGCCAAAAACAAAAAAATGCACATAGCTAGACTAGCCTCAAATGTTTAAAATGAGCCAGGGCAGAATTGTTAAGATTGAAGATTCAGGATTAAAAACTGAGGTTTAAAGAAAAAAAAAAATCCCAAGAGTAAACTTTATTGGAAGAAAACTCACAACTCTTCACTGCTTAGGAATTCAAGACTTTGCTCCCAAACTGGATACACTAAAGACTTCATGTTGGACCAGAAAAGTTATATTAATAAGCAACATCAAGTTCACAGACAACTCCATGGAGAAATAACATTAACTCAGTCAAAGCCATTTCTGAGGGAGAAAGATAGTAAATGCGACAAAGGTTTAATGAGGAGTCAGAAAGTCTGGGTTTCAGTACATGCTCAGCTTCTCTGTTTGTCCTGAAGGAAGTCACCTGGCCTCTGGACCTCTGTTTCATCATCTTGGGGTGAAAGGGGTGACCACAAGTAACCTATGGCTTGAAAATTCGAAGGTAGTGAAATACTGTCTTTATATTCCCCTATTATATGGCCTAATCTCACACTTCTATACCTTTGTTCCTGCTACTTGCTCTATCATTCTTTTCCCCATTCTCTAATCAATGAACTCTCACCTGACCTTCAAAGCCTACTCAAAAGCCACTACTAACGTGAGGTCTTCCCAGACCTGCATACAATACTCATGGCTCCGTCCTCCTAAGCTTCCAAATCACCCATCAAATCTTACTATACAGTTGGTTTTTAAGCCCAGTAGATTGTGATGCCAAATCTTGTGTTCTTTCCTTCCCCTGAAAGGCAGGAAATGTGTTCTACTCAGCTTATAAGAATGATGGGCACATGCTAAGTGCTACATAAAATATACATTGATTGACTGTATGACTGCGTAGGAGTCCTGTTTCATGTTAAGGGTACCTCAAGTAGCAGTTCCTAAAGCCGCTATTTGCATATTTTAGAAGGCCTACCTGGTCTGCACAGGTCTCCATGTTGCTCTTTTTCACTGGCATAAACCTCCATGCACCAAGCATGGTATGCAAATGAGAAGAGATCTTCTATTTTAGCAGGTGGTCGGATTGCATTGTTCAGTCTCTTAAGCCACTCTTGACATTGCTCAAAAGTTGAAAACTGACACCTTTGTAAAGCGAAACAAGTACGGATGTAATCAGAAGACAGATAACAATAAAAACTAAGAAAAGTCACATTTTAAGAGTGCCTACTCATGATGAGGTGATAACTACAGTCAAAAAAGCATTAGAAGTGGTCATTCACATGTTTATCATTTATAATAAAAACAGGCCAACAGCCCTAACCGGTCTGGCTCAGTGGATAGAGCATCGGCCTTCGGACTGAAGGGTCCCAGGTTCGATTCCGGTCAAGGGCATGTACCTTGGTTGCGGGCACATCCCCAGTAGGGGGTGTGCAGGAGGCAGCTGATCGATGTTTCTCTCTCATCGATGTTTCTAACTCTCCTTCTCCCTTTCTCTCTGTAAAAAAAATCAATAAAATATATATTTTTTAAAATGATACTAAGTTTAAAAAACAAAACAAAAAAAAGGCCAACAAATTTTAGCCAATAGTATAAATGTCAGAAAGAAGAAAGCTGGACATATGGGAAACTTATGTTGTTAGATTGAGTGTCAATTATTAAAATAAAATGGCAGTCATTCTCTTCCATGAGTGGAATTTCATTCTATTTCTTCAATCAAAGCTTTATAGTTGTCCCTCCCAAGAAATAGGTTTAGAGAAGTCCTTTTGTTATGATATGTTAGGCTGAGCTCAAATCACAGCAATACTTTTTGCCACTTAGGGAATAATTTCAAAATTTATCTATTTAGCAATTAGAATAAATCAGCAACTTTATAACCAAAATAAGATATATTACATTACAGTATTCAGCTATTACCATGTAGGGAACAAAATTTTATTATCAATTGCAACTTTCAGAATGTATAACTAAGAGGTTAAAATAATCAGTGTAGCCGAAACCGGTTTGGCTCAGTGGATAGAGCGTCGGCCTGCGGACTCAAGGGTCCCGGGTTCGATTCCGGTCAAGGGCATGTACCTTGGTTGCGGGCACACCCCCAGTAGGGGGTGTGCAGGAGGCAGCTGATCGATGTTTCTCTCTCATCGATGTTTCTGCAACTTTCTATCCCTCTCTCTTCCTCTCCGTAAAAAATCAATAAAATATAAATAAATAAATAAATAAATAAATAAATAAAATAAAATAATCAGTGTAAAAATACTTTACCTTTTCAGATGCAGTGTTTAAAATTGAGTAACTAATAAGCAAGCTCTTTAAACTGTGAGTTACAGCCAGTATCTATCAAAAGCAAGCCAAATCTCAATGGCGAAAAAGCAACTGTACATATTTACCTTAAAACCAAGAAGGTCAATTAAACCTCTCCCTTGTCCCAATCAATGTGGCTCATCAACATGCCAGCACACAATGTTTATTGGCAACTCCAGAACAGGTCAAAGAGATAAAGTAAAAACTTGGGGAATTTAAAACTTGCAGAGCTACTAAATTTAAAAAGGTATTTCAGGCATCATTTTGCAACCATTATAGTAAAGGTTAGATCAGATAAAAACATTAATGGATGCTAAATCTTTGGGGAAATGTGGTGAGAAACAAGAATCTGCATTGTCTTAAAGTGCCTCCCATAGACTATTTATTAGTTGCAAGGGAGAAAGTTTAGAAATTATGGTGACACCTTAATAGAGTGATCAAAATTAACATCACCAATAAGGGACAGATGGATACTGTTTGCCTCCAGACGTAATACAATACCCTGAAAAGGACACAACCTCATGGGTATAGTGTAACAGCTGAGAATGTACAACCTCAATTTAATCATGAGGAAACACTGGACAGACACAAAATAAGAAACAGTCTATTAAAAGACAGTGTTCTTCAAAATGTCATAAAGAAAAAGAATGTCATAAAGACAAAGGTGGTGAAAAACATTCCAGGTTAAAGAAGGCTACAGAATCATGCCACCTATATGTAGTACCTGACCTTGACTGGATCCTGTTCTGAGCCAGGTGGGGTAGGGGCAATGCTGTAAAGGGCATTATTACGTCAACTAACAAATTTAGAATATGGATTGTAGGTTGGATAAAAGTATTGTAAGTGTAAAATAGTGAAGTTGATAACGATACTGTGATTATGTAAAAAAAAGTACATATATATATATATACGTATGTGTGTATATATATATATATATATATATATATATATATATATATCCATCCATATCCCTATTCTTAGGAAAGCACGCGTAAGTATTTCAAGATGAAGAGCCATGATTATATTAACTTACTTTCAAATTGTTCAGTAAAAGAATCTCTCTCTCTCTCTCTCTCTCTCTCTCTCTCTCTCACTCTCACACACACACACACACACACACACACACACACACACACAAAGCCCCTGCAAATGATAGAGCAAATGGGGTAAAATGTTAACAATACAGGTGTTCTTTGTACTATTTTTATTTTTGCATTTTTTGTAAAGTTGAAAATATTTCCCAATAAATTTAAAAATACCTTTCAAATAGCAAAGTAACCTAAAATATTTCAGACACTAACTACTCAGAAAAATATCCCCAAAAGGCTGATCCTCAAAAGCTCTTTTTCTGTTAACAAACCCTGAATCCATTCTCTAAAAAGTCTTTTCCACACTAAACAGCAGCATAAACACGCCACATACCTGATAACTTTGCAGTCTTTGCAAGTCAAATGAAGCTGAAATATATCTCGGCATTCAACACTTTCTATAAGCTGTAATGGAACCTGCAATTGAAAGAGATAAAGTCCCCTTAGTAAAAAAGGCACTGACCCTGCAGTTCTTCCACGTGTCCAACAAGAGTGATTAGAAAGCTCCACCAGGGAAAGGAGCAAACAGAACTGCGAACTTATCTGGATCACTAGTACTCCAGTGCTAGTAATTTACTACTGTGTGAATTAGGGCTTCCCTTTCTCTATCTCTAAATCAAAAACACAAGTCATGAAGAGGAGACTCCACCTCTGGAAGAATGGGGAAATATGTCATCTCTCAGGCATCAAACTCACAGGCTCAACACTCAGTACCACTTGAGAAGCTATAGCCAGTTGTGATTTGTAATGACACAGAAGCTGAAGGGAACCAGAATAGTAATCCTGTCTTGTTTAGAGAAAAGAATTGTAGATCAAAGTGCTAGTGGGACTACTTGTCCTTTGCCCCAAATCATAAAGTGAGCTTGTGGCTTTGTGTCAGTCAGCAAAGGAGCATCCTAAAAAAGACAAGTCTAAACTGCCTGCAGGTTGCAAAGAAAAGACGACAGGGCAGTAGATGCTGGCCAGGCTTTCTGCTCAGTAAAATAGACCTACAGCCATCAAGGAGGAAGGAGCAGACCACACAGTGGGCAAAGGTCCTAAAACTCGCGAGGTCTAATTTGTTTTAAAAGACCAGTTGAGGAACCCTGTTTGCCAAGTGGGACTTGAGATATGAGCAAGCTAGAATGGTTTTCTTCCTGCCAATCAGGTCAGCAGACTCTACTGAATGAACACAGGAGTAAATACAACAGTAAAAAGCTAAAGAAGGGAGACAGGATGGAAAAGCACATGAACAGGGTGACAAATCCTCAAGTTGACATGCGACTCCTCCCCATCTCCCTCTACTCATCCTGACTCAATCCCTGGCTTCAAAAAGCAATTTTCGAAACTTCTAAAGAAAGCCTGATAAAGCCTAGTGCATACTCTTGCTCCTTGGAAAAGGTTAGACCACTGCCTCTTACACTGTATCATGCTAGCCAAAACATGGCTATGGGAGCTGCAAGTAGCATTCAAACAATTCGTGTTTAGCATAGAAGAGGGAGGCAGTCTTCTCCAACACAGACAGAAAGGAGGGAATGCTGGCTGCATAAGGTGGCCCTCATGTTCGCTGAGCCTTTTCGGAAACCCTGTCCTACCATGCAGTTGCCAAAGTCAGCAGAGAATTCTTAGAACAAGGATGTGGGGATCAAAAAAAAAGCCCCCGTGCTGGACATCTAGGTCAAAGAAACAGAAACTGGGGCAGGGATTTTAAAAAGAGAAGAAAGCAAAATAGTAATATTCAGATACTGGCTGGGAGTTTCTACTCAAGACCAGGGCCTTCTTGCTTAGTTCTAAGTCTGTAATCTGCAAATTTTGCTTACACTTGTAATAGGACTGGGAGTAAGAGAAAGACTATGAATCTTGCCTGTGTTCTGAGAAAAAAAGCAGCACTGGCCCTCGGTTTTTTAAGTCCTTAACCCCAAGGTGCTGTGAGAAACTGGAGCTGATACAGCTAAAAATTCTTTCAAGACCTGTACATCTAAGAAGGAAAACAATAATAACAATGTATTAGTAAGAATAAACTGCAAAGAAGGAATATGAGATTAAGAAGAGAACACTGATTCATTCTCAGGACAGTACTCTAACAGACTCTCACATTGTTTTCCTTTCTTTAGGTAGCCTCCCCCTCCTCCCTTTGCAGTGAGGGAGTTTTACAAACCCAAGTGGAGAGGCTGCTATCTCAGCAGTTACCTGCACCCCAGTCCCCTTTGATTGCTTGAAAACCCCCTTCAGCCCCAAAAGAAAAACAAAAGTGGCTACAAGACTGACAAGTAAGAGGCCTGAGTTATTTCAAGTATTACAGATCTCCCTCTTTTCCCCCACATTGGCCCCTCTAGCCCGCTCCCCCAGGCCTTCACCACACTATTGTCTGTCCACAATTTATGCCTATAAATTCTTTGGTTAATCTCTTCCCAACCCCCTTTCCCTCTGAAATGCGTTAGTCTGTTACATGCTTCAATGTCTCTGGATCTAGTTTGTTCGTTAGTTTATTTTGTTCATTAGATTCCACATATAAGTGAGATCATGAAGAGGCCTGAGTTCTAATCTCAATCTTCGAAAATTTTATCAACTAAAATTGTGCCTGCTTCCAGACTTCCTTAGATGAGCTTCCCACCAGTCTCTGCTTTCTGAACCTCAGATAGTCGCAACTTAGGAATTCCCAGGTACAGGGAATGGGAAGGGAATGAGAAGAGCCTGGGGTGCAGTGAGTGAGCTTTACAAATCCAAGTGCAGAGGCTGTGATCTCAGCCGTTACCTGCCCCCCAGGTCCCCTTCGATCAAACCAATTAATGCTCTTAGCAGCCGCTGGAGAGAGTGGACACCAGCCTGTGCTACTTAGACACAAAGAACAGGTAAGTTTTACATCCCTCCTACTAGACCAGAGCCCAAGGGCCTATGCCCAGACTTCCAGAATAAAAATAATGAAACATCTCAGAGCATGTAAAAAATGTGCTACCTAAAATGCATTTGTTACACAAATGTTCATGTTAACATCACAAATTTAAAGAAAAGAATAAAGATGTTGGTTGCTAATATGCAGATACTAGAAACACCAGTGTATATACCACACGTACTCAGTCATAGATCTATAAAACAGATTTTAAGACTCATGCAGATTGTTACATGCAGTGAAGTTTAATATGCAGCAGGAACAGGAACATATAGAAGAAAAATACCTGATGTTACATCAAATGAACATCTTCCTTTTTTCTTCTACTTCCTACCTCATTTTCCCGTCTTCACTGTTCTTTCCACAGAGTGCTTCCTCTTCTAAAAAGATAGAACTGGCCTTCTTTTCCTTTTCATTTCTCCAACCAAAACATACTAAATTTCTCTGTATTTTTTAAGGCCCACGCCATCATTTTAGGTTTCTCAACTTTCCCCAACTTTCCTCACCATTTCTGTTAACTAAAACCCAATATCCAATCTCATAGGCAAACAATTACAGATTCAAGAGCCAGACCATTTTACAGCCCAGGAAGGTCAGCCACTACACTATAAGCTAGTGACAAACTCAGGACAGTAATCCATGTCAGTCCTCCAGTCCAGGCTCCTTTCATTATGGATAGGATGCGCGTTTCTTCCTTTAAGATTGCACTTCCCTTCTGTATGCGCTCTACTTTAGTTTTTCTTTCTCAATTAAGGCCTCTCCCTCAGGGATCTTCAAGAGGAAAACAGAATCTAAACCAAGATTCCTTAGAGGCAATTTTACCCATGGAAGAGTAGTCAGAAATCTAAAGTCACATTCAAATCCTCTATAGCTCCCCTATTCAAATGTTTTAGAGCAATTAATTTTCTTTTTGTTATTTTTTCCTCTGTCGTCTAGCTAGGTAATTCTATCTCCCTTTACGGTGCTCTTCCTCTTATGAATTTCACCAAACTCATGCTCAAACCAATGCATCAAACACACTAAGTGCTGTTAATCGATTTCTCAAAAGGCCAGAAGTTACATCATGAACAACAAAACTCTTAAGAGCGTCAATCCAAAAAAGCAGAAGAGCAGCAATTAAAGACTTAATAGACATGCACAGGTATTAAAGATCCATAGTGCTGTCCCATTCTGGGATGTGTGTGCACACTCACGTGCACATGTGTACTGTTTTTGAGCACCAGAATTTAAAAATGGGATTAATTTCTACCTTTTAAAAACAAATGCCCCCTTTATAACCTGGATGGAAAGTACTAATCTTGTATGTACAATTGAAGTAAAAATGACAGTAACTAAGTGAAAATAAAGCTATGATTCTAAACCTAAAATCTGTAATAAAGTGTGGAATATCCGGGCACTAAATCTTATGCTTTAAAAACCAGTCCTAAAAAGAAGACTGTCACAGGCTAAAGACACAAACTTTTTATTGCTCTCCTTTGATATTTATAAGCTACTCTTCCAGCACTGGTGCCAGATGCCTCTGCTGACATATGAATGCTAAGGCTGAAGTGTATTAAGTGTTAATAATAACCTCTTCTTGATGTTTGAAGAAAGATTTTTTGATGTACTACAGTCAGACAATAAAAAAATGTGAAAAAAATGCTAAGAAAGGTGTTTCCAGCTGCTACACTTGCACCTTTTTCCTCAGAAGCATTAGGACATCCTACAAACAGAAACTGAATGTCCTTTTAAATACTAATGTTGATTTTACAAAAATTTCCAGTGGGAACCTGGTTTTCCTTTTTTGAAGGTCACAATTCCACCACTGTGTAAGCTATGGGGCTTTATCCCCCCACTGTTCTCACTCTAGGCACCACGAACACTGTCCAGTAAGAGGGAAGGGACTCATGCAGGATGGACACATTTTGCTGACTTGCAAGGTGAGCATCTGACATTCAAAACCAATTTGTTTCAGGCACATATGCAAAAATCGCCTAGGTTTCTCATGCTACTTACTGGGACTTCAGAAGCAGCAGATTGAGAGGCAGTCTATTGAATTACACAAAAATTGTTTTACACTTTCATGAATTCCACTTGAACACTTATTTGTTTATAAATTAGCTGAGCATCAAATAAATATATTTGTACATATCCTACATAATAAAAGGGTAATATGTAAATTACCATCACTCCGCTACGCCCACGACTGGGCCAGCGGGAGGCGCAGGGGGCGGGACTCGGGGTGGCCGGGGTGGCCGACTGGGCCGGCAAGACGCTGAGCTCACGTTGCCAGCTGCGGCGGCACAAGCTCAGCGTCTGCGCCATGGCTGTGCTGCGGCACAGAAGGGGCCTCTGGGGCAGCAAGCCCACGTCCTGCTGCGGACCATCAAAAGCGGGGAGCGAAAGCGGGGAGCAAAAGCGGGGGAGCTGGCTGTCTGTGCACTCCGGCACCAAGCCTTTCGAAAGCCTCCACCGTGCCGGAGGCTTTCGAAAGGCCTGGTGCACCAGCGGACAGACAGCCAGCTCCCCCACGATCAAAAGCTGGGAGCTGTGTGTCCGCTCCAGCACCAGCGGACCCCCTGCCATCAAAAGCGGAGAGCAGGCTGCTAGCAGTGTCCGCGGAGCGTGCTAGGCTTTGCGGGACAGTGGATATGGCCTGGATGGCAGGTTAGGTCTAGGGGACCCTACACGTGCATGATTTAATCATGCACTGGGCCTCTAGTGTAAAAATATAGTTTGGGCAAAGCACAGAATGGGGGCAATTCATACCTTAAATGCTACCAATGAACTCTACTACAGAGGTTCTTTACCCTAGAAATTTAAAACTGGATATCCAGTGAATGTGTGTGAATTATAGTGCACAATACTTTTGGCATTTAAGTCTACAGACTTTCACTCAATGTGCTGTGAAGTTGAAAGAGAATGTATGTGATGAATAGTAAGCAGATTTACAGTGGTGTGGTGTATACAAATATCGAATTATAATGTTGTACACCTGTAATATATGTAATCTTGTATACTAACTTTTACCACAATAAAAAACTTTTTAAGAATATATAATATCAGGTTGCTATTTAAAACCTGATAGTAAATTATTTTCTATTTCTAAAGTACTAAATATATTGATTTAAAAATACAAAATGATGCAAACTGGGGCATGCCACAATATATACTGGCACATTTTGGGCTTTGACAGTTGAAAGGTGTTTGAATAACCTTCAAAGGGAGTCTCTTGATCTCACCTATTTGATTGACATATTCATCTGCTGAGGGAGAAAGAAAGGGAGGGAGAGGCAACCCCACCAACTCTCTAGTCTCCATCCGGCACTTAGCAGGAGGAGCCACTGTTTCTTGGAGTAACCAAGGTTTTAGGAACCTTAGCACGAGCTGTGATGCAAGTAATTTATTTGTATGGAGAAGTCATAGTCTCTTTCAATCTGTAGTATTTAAAGTCACTGCAATACCAAAATACTTCTGCACAATCATTTTTCTAGACAGCCATTATATTGGGCTTTTTAAGTCACATGCAGGCTCTATGCCTTAGAGGGTTATAATGCTGTCTGAGAAAACACTTTTAGGTGAGAAAATAGGTCAAAAGTATGTACATGGGTAAATTTCTTAAGCCTATCTTTCAGTCACAAAGAGGGACGAACATTTAAAATAAACAACCCACTTATACAGCTACCCTTAGAGACACTGGCACGGGCCTATCACGCAGATATGTTGTTTAAAATGAGCTTTAAATCTACAAAGGGTTTTAAAATGGTCTAATAGCCATTTCAAGCCCATATTAACTTTAATTCACATAATACAGGGGTGGGCAAAGTAGGTTTACAGTTGTCAGTACACAGAACAGTTTATTATTATGTTATTATTTATTATTGTATTATTTATTCGTATTATTTGTAAACCTACTTTTGCCCACTACTATATTTACTGAATATCATGGTACCAGGATATATGCTGGATTCTGAAGACACAAAGATGAATAACCAAAAAACTTCAACATATCTGGTAAAGATTGTAAAGGTGTGGTCAAGCTACAGAAAAGCAGCCTGGAGTGTAATACACTGCCAGGGAGGAGGTGGGACTGAGAAAGACAGCACAGAAGTTATCACCTGATTTGGGTTTTGAAAGATAAAAAAGAGTTCCCTGGGCAGGAGAGAAGAGAGAGAACTCAGAGTGTGAGATTATGGCTGAACAGTCCAAGGAGGATATACCCGTTTTATTATCACCAAGGGGAGAAGGGAGAAAAGAGGGAAACAGACAGGGACCAAGTACCAAATACCCTGACACCATGCTAAGTAATCCCATCTTAAAAGCAGTGAAGAAATACTGAAAGGCTTTAGGCTGGTGAATGACATGATCAAATCCATGCTCTCTCTCCAACAGACCCTATTACAGAATAGATCTAAAAATAGTCCCTAAAATACTTGGCCATAAGCCAACAACCTGAGAAATAGGGGACTGAATGGAAAAATGCAATGATATGAACTATATCATCCCCACATGCAATTTAAGTAGAATTTCACTGATTCCAGTCATTTAACACAAATTAAATTGAACAATTCTACTTACTACAGTAGTCTCCCCTTATCTGTGATGGATATATACTAAAGCACCCCCCACTGGATACCTGAATCTGCAGATAGAATCAAATCCTATGTATACTATGATTTTTTTCCTATACACACAGTTTCTGCCCCCACCTTATTGGCAGTTTTGCTTTCTGTGAAATCAGTTACCCACGGGGGTCAACCGTGATCCAAAAATATGAAACGAAAAATTCCAGAAATAAACAACTCATAAGTTTTAAATTGCATGCCATTCTGAGTATTGTCTTGAAATCTTGTGCTATCCTGTTCCATCCCACCTAGGGCGTGAGTTACCCTTTGTCCAGCTTTCCAGGCTGTGTGGTGCCTGCCCGTTAGTCACTTAGTAGCTGTCTTGGCTATCAACCGCTGCAGTACTGCAGTGCTCGTATTCAAGTAATCCTTACTTAACTTAATAATGGCCCCAACTTATTACCATGTATTGTTATAATTGTCCTATTTCATTATTAGTTGTTGTCAAATCTCTTACTGTGCCTAATTTATAAACTTTATCAGAAGTATGTATGAATAGGAAAAAACATAGTACATATATACAAGGTTCAGTGCTCTTCAAAATTTCAGGCATCCAATGGGGGCCTTGGCATATATTCCCCATAGATAAGGGGGGACTATTGTACATACCTCTACATTTGAAGGAAGCACTTTATGGCCTCCCTTTGGCATATCCCAATTGCCAGCATCACTACTCCTGCACTCCAGGGCCATCTAGGATGGCATAAGATTTTATCACACTGCTCAGAATGGTGTGCAACTAAAAACTTATGAATTATTGCTTTTAATCCTCACCCGAGAGCATGCTTAGAGAGAAGAGGAGGAGGGAGAGGGAAGGGGGCAGGGAGGGGAGGGAGAGAGAGAGAGACAGACAGACAGACAGACTGACAAAGAGATCAGTTGCCTTTTGTACATTCGTACATGCCCTGACCAGGGATGGAACCCAAAACTCAGGTATGTGCCCTGACTGGGAATCGAACCACAACCTTTTGGTGCACAGGACAAAGCTCAACCAACTGAGCCACTCCAGCCAGGCAAAACATATGAATTGCTTATTTCTGGGATTATCCATTTAGAATTTTCAGACCACAGTTGACCATGGGGGACTACTGTATTACCCTCATTACTCTCATAGTAGCTGGTGGGGGATTTCTGGTTGCTGGGATTTTAAAAGAGTTTCTATCCTGTCCCCTCCTATGACAACTATGCAATTCCAATGGACCCTCCTGAACACAGTGCAATAGGGTATGAAAGCACAGCATGCCCCTTTCCTTGATGAATCCAATGTGTGTTAATAGCTGACGAGCAGAAATCTTATATAACAGCTATGATAGTAGCCCAAATCTAGAAGCCAGAAGGAATCCAGGCCACAATGGCTCCTGGATATAAACGCTTAACTACAAAGAATAATAATAAATACTACATAAATAATAAATACCAACTATAAAGAAAATGGCAGTCATTTGAGTCTTTTGACATACACACACACACAAAAAGAATGTGATGAAGGAATTGGGTAACTTTTGAATCAATGAGAAAAATAAACTTAAGTGACAGATAGAAAAAAATCCCAAATGAGCCTCAAAACACACGATCTGAATGATGTCATAATACACTTCTCTGTGCTAGAACCGAAGTGCAGAAAGGCACAATGCTGGCAAATGAAGAAAGAAGAAGGCTTTCATTTGGTGGGAGTACACAAATTTTTGTGCCTTTGTGGTGAAAGGCACATTAACTGAAAACTATTAATAATGGCAGTGTACTGGAAGAACCAGTCACTCAGAGTACCCTCACAACAAGGGTAAATGCACTGATTGAGAGCCTTCCTTTTCTTCAGGAATACATAGTCCATTAAACAATTAAACATTGTACTTAACAATTATACTTATACCACTATGGAGCCATTAGACTAACTTCATTCTATGATAGTCTGACTGAGCTCAAAGTACATCTCATCATTTGACATTAAGATCCAGGAAATTCTCTCAACTGAGGCAGTTAACTATTAAAGGTTGAGGAATGAAAGTCTATACAGCCTTTGCACTGTTATAAAACTTAATGATACAGCATAACCTAGGGCAAATCAATTCAGTAATACTAAACAATGGACACTTCAGCTGGCAACTACGGATATCCTTTTAAATCAAGCATTGCAACTGCTTGCTAACCTAGTGTCACCTGGGTGCTAAACTGAGAGAAAAGCAGGGCACAGTGTTTTCACACCCAACCCTGTACAACACTCCTCTCGCTGATAACATTAACCAGTTTTCTTACTTTCCTTCTCCAGCTACTTGAGTTGGTAATCACTTACATTAACAAGAGACTCCTTGAACTTGATATGAAGTCTGTAATTAGAAAGGGCAATGATGGCATCCTCAGCACGGCCCACATACTCTGTGCTTTCTCCATGAAGTTCAAGGAAAGGAACCTTCAAAACGGAAGCAGAAACCCTTCAAAGCTCTGAAGCAGTAAATCAAAGTCTTCAAACACAGGCCGGATAAATGGATGATGAAACATCCTCTGTTACTCACACTTAGAACACAATACATAAGTGAGTAAGGGACTGGGTTTATGTCCACATAATTCGAATATACCTAGTTATTCAAATTCTAGACTACTGAAGGAATGACACAGAGATGAACATCTCAAACAGTCGATTCTCAGGAAATAAGTCTTTCTAAAAGGAAAGATGTTTTCCAGCAGTATTTCTACTATGTGCATAGCTTAGGAAAAAAGATATATATTATATAGTACATTACTTCAAACCATTAGCTCACTACTAAATACTTTCAATCAAGAGTGGCCTGTACTTACCTGAAGATTCTCATCCTCCCGGATCAGCTGCTTCCTGGGAAAGATCTGATTGGCCTGGATGCACTCAAGGCTGTGCCGAGTCTCTTCATCCTGAAACAAAACCACACACACAACAAACCTATAAATAATTTCAAAACTCCCAGTCACCCATATTTGGTTTTTCTGCCATGTTTTAATAGTGTAATCACAATGGGAGTCTGGTGATCAAAGTTAACAGGAAAAAACTCAAGAAAAAAATATTAATCCCCAAAAGTGTTCCATCAGATATATATGAGGCGCCTCTACTTAGAAAACACACTGATGCACAAAAATCTTAATCAAAGAGGGTAAGAGCATTTATATTAAGCAGTAATAAGTTGTTAGGACATTACCTGTAAGAGAAACCAAGATATAGTTTTGTTTTTTATTACCTTAAATTCTTATTTTTGAAAGATACATTCTGAATTACTTAGGAATGAAATGCTGTGATAACTGGAATTTGTTTCAAAATAATCAGAAGGGGAAAGGTAAGGAGGAAATGAATGGGGCATAAATGAAACAGGATTGTCCATAAGGAATGATTAATGAAACTGGGTAAGTGGGGGTTCACTATGCCATTGTATCTACTTTGGTTATATGTATAATTTCCATAACAGAAGTTTTTTTAAAAATGCAAAGCATAAAAACCAAATTTCTCAAATGGAAACCATGTGTGAAACACTATCCCTAGTTTAGTATGTCTTATATTACAGAATAGATTTATTTCTATTAAGGCAATTTCAAAAAAAAGCAGCAATAAATTCTAACTAAATGGCACTTGAACTAATTGTAACTTGCAGTAAAATATAGTCTTTTACATTATGAATCTTTATGGTACAGGAAGACAGGAGAGAAAAGCAATATAATGGAAAGTCTGAGTATAAATTATGATGCAATTTATTTACACAAACTTTGTAAAATCAAAAGCCATATCATGCTCAGCTGACAGCACCAAATTATAATCACTAATTAGTGGATGGACATTTCTGCATATGCTACTTATCACAATTCCAACAATTGTTTCTACCTCCTCAAAGAGGGAAACAAAATCCTACCTATAAATAAAACTTAAAAGTTTTACCGAAGAGCACTCCTAACCTTAAAACCATAATACTCTAACTAGTGTGGTTCTCAAAGGGAGGTCTGTAGATTCTGAGACCCTTTCAAGGGGCTCCAGGAGGTCAAAATCCCCTTCACAATAATACTAAAACATTATTTGCCTTTTCTCACCGTATGACATTTGTATTAACAGTGCAAAAAGAACTGGTGGGTAAAACTGCTGGCACCTTAGTACAATCAAGGCAGAGACCCCAGCAGCACCAGGATGAAGGCCACATTGTTGCTAGCTATGTGGAATACAATGAAGGACAACACCTCAGTACAGAACAGAACTGCCTTAATAAGCTCCTCTGCTATTCATTGGCACTGGCATACATACCATATAAATATTAGGAAAACACTTATCAATTCATTAAAACCTATGGGAAAACCAATAAAACATGATCTAGAAAAACAACATTTAAAGTTCATCTGTGTTTGGGTCTAAGATACATTGTTATACCCATAAACTAAGAAAAAACTGGCTCAGCTTGAGATGAGAGCAGTTACCTCTCCTCCTTTTAATATGAATTTCTGCACAACTAGTTTTTCTGTTTTAGCTTGTTTTTAATTTTGAAACGCATTTTCCATCCATGTCCCTAATGAAGCTTGAAATTAGTATGACCTTTTCAATTCCTTTTTGTGCACCAGCATGAAACAGTCTGCATTTAGGAAATATCACAAGGTAGAAGCAGGACAATATTACAGAGGGCTGTTCTTTTTTAAGTCTTAAAGCTCTATTTACCTATTCTCAGGGTTGATAGAAATGTGGCTGACTCACTGTTGCATCTTTTCTGCCTAAACTGGCCTGGGTCCTAAATGGCCCCAAGTCACTGAAATGTCCATTAAATATCCATGCTCTTTGTAGTCAAATATGTGGGCAGGGGTGTGCAGAGCTGCCCCACCTTCTTTGGGATAAAAATACTGCCTTAAATAAAATGGGGAAGGTAGGGAATTGCTTTTGTCCAGATGACCATATCATAATTCTACACACACTCCAACAGTTTTCATACCTTGCTTTCGAGAAAAGGAAAAAGAAACCTAGAGCCGAAGAATCCTGGGTTTTAGTCTTAACTCCATTGACTCCTGACCAAAGGGAGACAATATCTAACAGAAATGAAACAGCTTTAGCACACTAGAATATCCTATAATCATTACTACTACGTAAACAAAAAAAGAAAGGAGACGAGAGTTCTGGGATAGGAAAAGTGAAATGATTCCTTACCACAAAAATGGGTAACTATTATGTATTAATGTTCATTTGTCAGGATAGAGTTCAATTCCAATTTTCTTGTTATTTGCTTGTTATTTACTTACCATGACAGGAGGCCCAGATTAGGAGGAGAGATCCCCGTCCCTTCTTCAGTGTATGGCAAAGCTTTTCTTTCCTTTATGCCTGGATCTTTAAAAGGGGGATGGGGGGAAGGAGAGAGACAAAATTAGCAATTTTCCCCCAGTTGGCCATACTTCAATTAAAGGAACTACATATACACCGACCCAAAGACCTGACCAGAGTCAGCCAAGAAAATGTTGAATATTACCCAGGATATTCTTACTAGTCAAATGCAAACTCCATATGCCTTTGTGAAAATCCTCCTGAATTTTGGGCAAAAAAATAGCACGGGCTCATATTCCTAATGTTGCTAGTAATATGAAAAATGTTATGAGCTTTGGATGAAAATAATAAAGCAATAATAATTAAACCAACATGCAAGTACAAAAAAAATACTCTTGTAATATTATAAAATGTTTTATCTGTAAGTTCAAAATGGATCCCCCTATCTGTGGGAACCGAACTGGCTTAGTAGGCAAAATTGCCTTATTGCCCCTATATTCTATATTCATCTGAAAATTCACATAAAACTGTGCTAATCCTCAGTTGTTAATCCTTGTTGTTAATCTTCACCCGAGGATATTTTTTCCATTGATTTTTATAGAGAGAGTGGGAGAGAGGGAGGGGAAGGGGGAAAGGGAAAGAAAGGAGCGAGGGAGGGAGAGGGAGAGAAACATCAATGCGAGAGAGACACATCGATTAATTGATTGATGGCCTCCCACATGCACAGGAGCCAATGATCGAACCTGCAACTCAGGTAAGTACCCTTGACTGAGAATCAAACCCATGACTCTCCAGTGCTTAGGCTGATGCTCTAACCACTCAGTTACATGGCAAGGCTCTACAGAAGTTTTAACACCTGCAGGCCGATGTTCCCATGTGTGCTAAGCCACACATCAGCCTTGTGCATTTGTTCACTTGCAGTGAGTGATGAAGGAGATGTTTTTAAAGCCCACTTGTGAAGAGCCTAAAATGCCATGTTCAAGGTTCTGGAACAAGAAAATGATTTGAATCTAAAAACTTAAAACCAAAGCAACAACTTCTGAAAGGCCTGGTGCACCAGCGGACAGACACCCAGCTCCCTCCCTAAATGTGCATGATTCAATCATGCACTGGGCCTCTAGTTAGATTATAATTTCCTAGATTAAACAGATGGCAGAAACAAGAGGCAGTCGTCAAGAGTTAGGCAGTAAGAGATACACACAGGTCTATGAAAAGGACAGGACTGGAGTTAATATCCACACTGAAGACAGAGCTAACAAATTTTTAGAACTTGTTTTCTATTTAAAAATCAAATTAGTGCCACTAAGTCTAGTAACATGGCCTTGGTTCTCATACACATATATAACAACAATTTAAGAAAATTCAAAATAAGAACCAAGTTCCAATTTAAAGAACTTCATGTTGTTGTAGAGGACAATCTATTTAAAAAAAAGAAATTGGGCTACAACTCATTCAATCTCCACTTAAATACAAGTTTCCAGGCACAGTATATTATATTATGGCACAATTACATATGAAAAAAGCAATCTTGTTTGAGTTCCAGTGAAAAAACATTTCAAGACTTAACATTAAAGTGAAAATATAACAGCTCATCTCAATAATTATGTACATACTGTGTACAAGGACAAACAGATGCCCCAAAATAATCTGTAAATTCGTTTAACTTGCCTCAAAACAGCACAGTTGGCAGGAGGGGAGACTTACCAAGAACTTTGTCCCAGGAACTTTTTCTACTAGAAGGTTTCACAAGAAAATCTGCAAAAGAAAAACCAGTATTTTTATGAAAAATATCCTAAGAATCAAGTTAAACCACTTAGATCTGCCCCAAGACTTTTCTCTACAAGTTAGAATGCCAGGATAATACATTTTCTTTAAAACTGATACAATGTGGACTATTTAGTCAACAGCAGATTTTAAAATGTTTAATTGTCCACAAAATGGACGCAACCAGGCCTCAGCATGCATTTAGAAACTGCAGAACTATACAGACAAACTTTCCAGGAACCTACAGCTATTCCTATTTAAATGTTTTCCTCAATCAATAAAGCATCACTCTGATAGCTCCTCAGACAAACATTCATAGCAAACTTGAGTACAGAGGTTATATAAAGTAATTCAGAGGTTTGAAATTGGTCTTTTATTTTTTAATTCTCACCGAGGATATGTTTTTATTGGTTTGAGAGGGGGAGAGAGAAGGAAACATCACTCTGAGAGAGAAACATCGATTGGTTGCCTCCTGCACGCACTCCAACCAGGGATCAAACCCACAACCTAGGTATGTGCTCTGACTGGGAATTAAACCTGCAACCTTTTGGTGTACAGGATGATGCTCCAACCAACTGAGCCACCCTGCCAGGGCCAGAAGTGTTAAATTTTAAGTAGTAGCTTCACAACTGTCACTATTTTGGGCAAGTTTTCAGCTTCGGAGTTTCCTCATTTATGCCTAATAATTTTTCAGATATCTGAGGGATGACATGACCTTCCCAAACTAGGATTCTGTGGTATGTTGGATAGGATTATTCCATGATGGGAAGATTATTTAATCACCAGCAGTAACCAAAACCCAAGCATTTATCAGCTGAATAAAACTACTGTGGCTTAGACTTATTCCCTGAACAGAAGCCCAAACTTCAGCTTTCCTAAAACCTTTGCTGTTGAAGTGAACTATAAATGAAAATAGAAACAAGGAAAGTTCAAAAAGTACAGATGCAATCGCCTACCCTAAATTCACTGTGTGACCAATATTTTGGGGTGATAGGCACTCTTTAGGCACTGGGGATGCGGCAGTGGAGCTGCAGTCCTAGAGTTAACTGTAATATTCTCACAGGGCTGAACGGGCTCCGTGTGACGCCCCCTCCACTTATCAGGATCATGCTTTGAAGATAAAATGGAATAGTAAATATGAAATTGAGGCAGTGTCCTGATTCAGTGATATCTCCAAACAAGATGACTTAAAAAAGAAGATCTATGTCTCTTTTCTACCTCTTTTGGTAGAAAAGTCTGCAAGTTTTCAGGGATCCAAACGCAAAATCATCATCAGTGTACTGCATTCCTCTGCCAGCTGCAGGACCCAGATAAACAGCTGAAATATTATCATTTCCTAAGCAAAAACCACAACCTTCTACTTGAGAAACAAAATCCAGTATGTTGTCAGAAACCATTAGCTGAACTCCATGTTATAATCACATTTCTGTATCAAAAAGTCTTTTACTGGTAATAAGTCTCTTGATCCGGCAACGCTTATGATAATGTTCACGGTACCAAGTAAAATCTCCATTTCAATAGATAATGACCAAAGATCAATCTTGGTAATTCTGTGACTACATGAGTGGTTCATTTATTTTTGAGGGGAGGTGGGGGGGAGAGATGGGGATGGAGATACTTTTTTTTTTTAGTGTGGGAGATGTTCTGAATACTTCCCTTCCTCCCTCTAAAATCAATAAATAAAAGTTTTTAAATAAATAAAAGCCAAGCAAGATCATTTTATCTAAGTGCCGGAGGTAGTTCAATATTTATTATTGCTCCAGCATGGGAAAATGTTTCCTAACTTTTGTTTCTTTGATTGGTTCTGAGGTCTACCTTTAGGAAATTAAGAGAAGGCAAACTCCTGCACACTCATTCATGTCCTACTTGCTCTCCGTTAACCTCTGGTGAAGAGAAAAGAAGTAACTTGTGCCCTAACCGGTTTTGCTCAGTGGATAGAGCGTCGGCCTGCGGACTCAAGGGTCCCAAGTTCGATTCCGGTCAAGGGCATGTGCCTTGGTTGCAGGCAGCTGATCGATGTTTCTCATTGATGTTTCTAATTCTCTATCCCTCTCTCTTCCTCTCTGTAAAAAATCAATAAAATATATATATTTTTTAAAAACACACACACACACACACATATATATATACATATATGTATGTATGTGTGTATATATATATATATATATATATATATATATATTAAAAAAAAAGAAGTAACTTGTTTTCCCTTGCACTCCCCATAGGTTAAATCAAAGAAAGAGACAGGACAGAAAGAGAGGAGAGAGAAACTTGTAATGGCTTCTACTCTTCTTAACAGCCTATATAATAAAAGGCTAATATGCAAATCGACTGAACAGTGGAACGACTGATCGCTATGATGTGCACTGGCCACCAGGGGGCAGACGCTCAACACAGGAGCTGCCCCCTGGTGGTCAGTGTGCTCCCACAGGGGGAGCGCCACTCAGCCAGAAGCCAGGCTCTTGGGTCGGACATCCCCTGAGGGCTCCCAGACTGCAAGAGGGTGCAGGCCAAGCTTTGGGACACACACCCCCCGCACCTCCAGTGCACAAATTTCGTGCACCAGGCCCCTAGTATCATATGATTATCTCTTAACATGAGATTGCAGACTCTGTAACTTGCCTCCTACTGATTAAAGAAGAAAACTTTAACTGTATTTTCTGAAAGTAAACTACACTCAAAAAATAGCTATTAGTATTATCCCAAACCTAGCTAATTTGCACATTGCTTATTAGTATATTAATATTATATATTAGAAATCTTAAATGTTCCTCTCTCCATCTATAAATACTCTTCAAAGTTCTGGTTCCCTCCACTCATTTTATTTATTAGAGTTAACAGGCATCAAAATGGACAAGAACCAAAAAAAAAAAAAAAGGACAAGGACCAGAAAGCTGACTATAAATGCATATTCATCCTTTAAGCATACAATTTAACAATGAAGAGAAGAAACAGATTTGAATTTTAAACTGCTGTCATCATAATTAAAAACTGTCCACTCTAGCTAGCCAATAGGCACATTCAGAGGAAAGAGACAAAATTCAAATAGCAGAGGCTATATACAATGAAGAGCCCACTCTTCTACTGGCCTAGTTAAAACTTATATACTGGCAATTAGATACGGGGTTACTCATTTTTTAAAACAAGCCAATAAAACCCCAAATAATCTTCAATAACACACTATAATGTGGGCTTTATTTAAAATGGTAAGTTCAAATACCTACTCTTTTAAAGCAGTTCTCCTCAATTATTAAATAGCCAAAAAACAGAAATTGCCTTGACCAGAACACCATCTTAAGAATCCCTTTAAAACCATACAATTCAACAGATCCCCAGAAAAAGACTGACCCACCCTTTTAAACTACTACTGTTTATCTCACGTAAACAGAAGGACACATGTGACTGCCCTCCAAATACAGGAAGAAAAGGAACTTTCCAGTGAAAGTCAAAAAGTAGAATTTATCAACATGTTTTACTTAGGAAAAGAGGGACTAAAAAGAAATAAGCTCAACTGATTATTTTTCCTAATTTTTTTTTTGTTATTTCATGACTGCACTTAACAACTCAGAAAAACTCAGACTAGTCATAGGTTCACACTAAAAACAAAACCAAACCTTAAATTTAAAAAATTCTCAAACTATCATTTTGCTTAATTTATAAATCAGAAGGGGGAAAGGGTTTTCTTTCTTAAAAAAGCTAACTTACTTATATTCATACTAAATATATTTAAATATTGGTAAAATATTCTCTAAAACAAGATGAAAAAGTTCTCAAACATACAGCCTAATATAAATCTACATTATGGAGTATATTTTTATATATTAAAAACTTCGGTACTATTCAATTCAGCATGGAAAAAAAATCCACATAAACAAGTAATTGGAATGATCAAGTTTACAATAAGCACATGAACATAACTATTAATAATATCACACCTCCAAGGTCAATCTGAGCCAGTCATATATTTCTTTGCATTTTCCAAAATGAAAATAGTTTGTCAAAGAAACTAATGTTGAAAGAAACAGAAGGAATAATGTGTATATTCAAGCTCTCTGGTAAGCAAAATGTTGTATAATGTACAAAATAGTAATAAAAATGAACTAGATCAACTTAATACATAGGAATGTGCAAAATAGAAAATATAGCCTAAACCGGTTTGGCTCAGTGGATAGAGCGTCGGCCTGCGGACTCAAGGGTCCCGGGTTCGATTCCGGTCAAGGGCATGTACCTTGGTTTCGGGCACATCCCCAGTAGGGGGTGTGCAAGAGGCAGCTGATCGATGTTTCTCTCTCATCGATGTTTCTGACTCTCTATCCCTCTCTTTTCCTCTCTGTAAAAAATCAATAAAATATATTTTTTAAAAAAAAGAAAGAAAATATATACAGTATGATTCCATTCAAAACCCGGTAAAACTAAAGTACTGTTTACAAATGCATACATGGGTAACAATACAAATGAAAGCCAAACAATGATTACCATAAAGGCCAAGACAGTGGTTAGTTATTTCTAAGAGGGAGGGAGAGATACATGTAAAAAGAAATAGGCCTAGCTGGCATGGCTCAGTGGTTGAGCATCTACCTATGAACCAGGAGGTCACCATTCGATTCCCAGTCAGGGCACATGCCTGGTTGTAGGCTCAATCCCCAGGGTGGGGCATGCAAGAGGCAGCTAATCAATGATTCTCTCTCATCACTGATGTCTCCATCTCTCTCTCCCTCTCCCTTCCTCTCTGAAATCAATAAAATATTAAAAATATATATATGTAAGATACTTCTCTTATAAAAAATAAAGAATTTACCAAGGCAAATAAATGGCTATTAAATTGAAAATTTGATGTCAAATAAAGTTTTACTACAGATTATTATTATTAAATAGTAACAATACAGCCACTGACGTTTTCTGCAATGTTAACAAAGCTGAACATGTATTAAATATCCTCAAGCTGGGCACTGCTTTCTACCCACTTTCTTAAAACCTCTATTTCAGCACTGAGACAACCTAATCTAATGGAATAAAGTCAGGAAACCAGATTTTTATTAAACTCCCAAGTTCACCATCCTCAGAGCTGGCATCTAGTATAGGAAAAAGCTCCGGGATAGGAAGGAAGTCTACTTGCCCCGCATTACTGGGCTCTTAAGTTTGTGTTGTTATGGGTACCAGCACAACAGAAAAACTGTAAGGGCAAGGAATCAAAAAGCTGACCGGATGAGACAACTTGGTCCATGTGATGCATATATTAATGAGACAGCTACCTAAAAGTTTCCAGGCATGCCCAAATAATCTGACTTTCATGAAAAAAATTATTATATGGGGCTAGGATCATACTGTAACAAAACGGGAGAAGTTAAGGAATCTTCATTTTTCTTAAATCAGATAATCTTGGTCCAAATTACAAGTGTTAACTACAGAATAAAAAGAAATGTAAATCCATGTAAGGGATTTCAGAATAGATAGCTGGTTTTGTGTCCAGCTTCTAAATTTTCCCCCAGAAAAGGATACAAGGACAGAAGGGATTATTTTATCAGACAGTAAATCTAATCAGACAGGTAAATATTATTTTGCAGAAGTCAGAATTTAAGATTAAATCCCGTTTTTCTTCCTTTATTTTACGGCCCACAGCTGGTGGCAGAGTGGAAGACTATGATTTCTGCTTTTACTCTGCAGTATCACTTCAGTTTCTGCTGTTTTAAACAAAGCCTTCAAAGGAACATTCGTGTTTAAGAATTTAAAATGTACTGTAGCATAGTAAAGAGTGTTAGTTTTTAGGCATTCTGGCACAGCTTTAGAGTCAGCCTGACCTTGCCTCAAAACCTAATTCAGACATTTATTATTCTGTAATCTTGAGCAGGTCATTTGTCATTGACATGCTTCTGATGGCAACAATATTTCATAGTGTTATTGTAAAGATTAAGTGATCTAATACACAGAAGCAACTGGAATTGTACCAGCACTTAGTAATCACACACATGTTGGCTAATAAATGCCCTGTCATATATCAGTAATTAAACCACACACTCTCTAGGTATGCTTCTTGAGCTTTCAAAAGAAATATAATTATCTACCCTGACCAAACAGCCTCACAGGATTATTGGAGAATAAACCAATACAGTTGACCCATGAACAATGCAAGGATTACAGGCTCTGACCCCCACCAGAGTTGAAAATCCACACATAACTTTTGACTCCCCCAAAACTTTACTAATAGCTACTGTTGACCGGAAGCTTTACTGATAGCATATATAGCCAATTAATACATATTTTGCATGCTATATTATATATTATATTCTTACAATAAAGTTAGAAAAAAAGGATATATTTTTAAGAAAATCATAAAGTTTATCTGCATTTTCTCAAATTGTTATAAATCTCCAAAAAAATTCCAATATATGTATTGAAAAAAATTCACGTATAAGTGGACCCATGTGGTTCAAACCCGTGTTGATCAATGATCAACTATATACATTAAAAAACTCTTAAAAGGTCTTCATTATAGAAGAATCTATTACTTAGTTCACAAGAAAACAACAGTTAAAATACTGCATACAGAACTCTATTTAAATACTAATAATAAAACGATATAGGCTTAGTAAAACTAGTCTAAGAGTATATAAATACTTTGTTAAACAAAATCAAACTGAAGAAATACCATTATCTTTATATTTAAAAGCTAGAATTTACTAAATGAAGAGCCAATCACTGAGCTACGTACTTTTCATACATTGTATCATTTAATCTTCATAGGACTGTTGAGGTAGGTACTACTTAGCCTATTTCACAATGATGCCTCCAAGTCTCTCAAGGATTAAGTAAGTTGTCCAAGATCAAAGAACTAGTACACTTCTTTAACCTAAAATACCAGTGTACTTAGTACTGTCTACTCTAATAAATGTTTGCTAAAAATTAAAAATACCGGATAGAATGGACACATCACCATGATGTGACATGATCACCTAAATGCAGTTTTCCCCTAAAACAATGATAGGATCTTATCAACTTCTACAAATATGACGGTGTATAATAAAGTTCTGGAAGTTAGATATTAAGGAAAGAGATATAAATTTTACATTAAAATGCAAATTTAACAAAAGAAAACTCCAGAAGTTACATGTACAAGAAAAAAAATTGGGCTCCAGAATATCCAACAGGGCATGTGGAAAACCAACACCTTCTTTGAGTACTCCACTATGGATAGCTGCTCATTTGGTTAAATATGTGCAAAGAATTTTAGTGTCCTGAGTTTAATTTTCACAAAAAATTTACTCACTTCCAGAGATATTATACATAATATGTCTTTATGCATAAATTAATTGCCCTAAAAATGTGTACTGTTACAGGGAAAACAGATAGGAGAATAAATGTGGCTTGGACAAGCATAAGTATATATCCTCTCTGCAGGAGGTGGCGATAAGGGACAACTAAAAATTCTGTTGGGTTTAGAATATCATCTTGATACTTTACAGGATCAATGTATAAAGGCCATTAACAGACTAAAGTCTGATTAGTACCTCCTTAGTTCAAAAATTATGTGAATTTTTGTAATTCCTGGTGACAACAACCAAATGAAAAAGCAGGTTGTACTCTAGTCCTAGGTAAAGTATATTCTAAGCATGAGGAAGGCTGCATAAAACTACCTTAGAATGATGTTATTAATAATCTGAATTATATAATTTACTTTGCTCACTTCCATGCCTTCCAAGCAATCCTATTATCTATAAACTAGAGGCCCAGTGCACAGAATTCATGCATTGGGAGGGGGGTCCCTCAGCCCAGCCTGCACCTTCTCCAATCTGGGACCCCTCAGGGGATGTCCACAGGGATCGGGCCTAAACGGGCAGAAGGACATCTCTCTCGCAATCCGGAACCGCTGGCTCCTAACCCCTCACCTGCCTGCCTGATTGCCCCTAACTACCCCCCTGCCAGCCTGATCACCCCTACCTTGGCCCCTGCTGGCCTGATTGCCCCTACCTTACCCCCTGCCAGCCTGATAGCCCCTAAACAGCTCTGCCTCAACCCCCAGCCTAAGCCACAGTCTGGCCTCCCTCTGCCGGAGGCGACCTGGCCAATCAGGGGAAGGCGCCACCCACATCACTCTGCTGCTGCTGCCATTGGTGGCCACCATGGCTGCCTGAGCCTCGAGCCTCGCAGCCGGGCATGGCTGCCTGAGCCTCAGGCTGGCCCTGGGCGGCAGCAGCCGCCATCCGCAGCTTGCCTGAGCCTCAGGCAGCCGCTGTGGCTTTGTCCGTAAGGACGTCCAGATGGTCATCTGGAAGATGTCTGCCCTAATTAGCATATTACCTTTTTATTAGTATATAGATAATAAAAGTGTAATATGCTAATTAGACCTGACAACCTTCTGGACAAAGCTGGGGCTGCGTGGGAAGCCCAGGTTCCAGGTGCCAGAGGGAAGCCGGTGCGGGCAGCTAGGGGAAGGAAGGCCTACTCTTGCACAAATTTCGTGCATCGGGCCTCTAGTAACTTTAATAATAGGGTAAGTATGCCACTCCAGTGCTCTAGTAAATTTATAAATAAAACAAAAAAGAAACTTTTTAAAAAGAACTTTTACTATAAAACTAAAAAACAAAGGTACTTAATAGTGATAGAAGTCAAAATAGTGATTTCTCTTTACAGTATGTACTGACTAGGAAAGGGTGGAAGTCTTAGTGGAGGAGAGCTATAAATGTCCTATCTCAACCTGGATGTAGTTACATGGGTCTATACATATGTAAAAAGTTATCAAGATTTAAAGGTTACTACACCATTATATGTATATTATTTCTCAATTTTAAAGAAAAAGAGTTAAAACAAACAGAAAGTACTTTCAGAGAACAGAGAAGTTCTCAATTTAAATCCAAAAACTGTAACACAAAAGACTGACAAGGATTATTACTGGCACTCAAGATTTATAACCAGCCCCTATAATCTTGATTAACATGAGTATACCACTGAGGTGGGTATTTTTTTAAAAAGAATAACCACTGGAGAGCTTTGAGTAGAAGGTGTGCAAAGCAATGAGATAAAGCCACATGCAAAGAAAGAAGAGCTGGCTGTCAGGAGTTCTCACCAAATAACATAAAATCTTGATGAATCCATAACATTAACTGTTTTTGCAAAAGGGCTAGAAATCAAATTAGATACACTCCTCTCTACTGTCTTAATCTACTTGAAAATAAAAATAAAAAATATGGAAAGGTTTTTTTCCCCTTTTAAGAAGACTACAGAAATGGAAAATTATTTTTTTTAAAATACAGCTTTGGCAAAAATTAAAACACTTATCATTTGGGATGTTGTCCTTTATCAAAACAACGTCTGTATGTATGCCGAAACCGGTTTGGCTCAGTGGATAGAGCGTCAGCCTGCGGACTCAAGGGTCCCAGGTTCGATTCAGGTCAAGGGCATGTACCTTGGTTGCGGGCACATCCCCAGTAGGCGGTGTGCAAGAGGCAGCTGATCGATGATTCTAACTCTCTATCCCTCTCTCTTCCTCTCTGTAAAAAATCAATAAAATATATATATAAAAAAAAAAACAACGTCTGTATGTATAAGACAATATAAACCAAAATCAATGTATGTAATGGTAAATACAGCAGTACAATGAAACTAACATTTAAGAGGCAAGTATGGAAATAGATAGGGGTAGATCAACTACTGCTATCTTCATTCCTCTAGGCTATCTCCTTTCAGAGATGCAAGTACTGTTAACCTTGTTGTGTCAGTATTTCCACTGCAGAATTAAAACAAAATCTTTTTCTAATTAGTGAAGTTGCAGGTCACCATTCAGAAACTACTCTCAACTCTAAATAAATTAAAGATATTTTAGCCAACAACTAGTTCATCCTTTTTAAAGTTCACTTTCTTAATAACAAGCTAAATATAATCATATAAGCTCAGAAGTCCACATAAAAGGTCTGGGAATGATCATTTTTATAAAGTTATGTAATAGGCAAAACTAATCTATACTGACCAGATCAATGGTTTGCTGGGGCAAAGGGGAGAATTGACTGTAAAAGAGCATTAGGAACCTTAGGGCAATGGAAATATTCTATATCTTGAATGAGGTAATGGTTTTATAAATGTACACATCTGTCAAATTATACTAGGTTATTTCTGTTATACACAAATATCTTAAAGTTGATTTTAAAAGTATACACACACAATTTAGGCTTTTAGAAATAACTGGAAAATCAAATGCTAAGAAAAAAATTACTAAAATTTATTTAACTGAAAATAAATGAAAAGGTTATTTGTATAGAAGCCAATCTAGGTGCCTCCCAGAATGACTTGGTCTTCACCTGCTCTACTCTACACACACTACTCCCACTCCTTAACCACTTGCTCAATGCTACAAGCTTTTCAGTCAAAATATGAAACTTCACTTGAAGCATTAGAGATACCTTTAAAAATTACAGGTCTAAGACAATAACAAATGCACACTTTCCTAAAGCGACTTTACAATAATCTAATAGGAACTGAGCCTGGCCGGTGTGGCTCGGTGGTTGAGTGCCAACCTATGAACCAGGAGGCCAAGGGTTTGATTCCCGGTCAGGGCACATGCTTGGTTGCGGGCTCAATCCCCAGTGTGGGGCCTGCAGGAGGCGGCCGATAAATGATTCTCTCTCATGATTCTCTCTCATCATTGGATGTTTCTCTCTCTCCCTCCCTTCCTCTCTCTGAAGTCAATAAAAACATATTTAAAAAATAAATAAAAGGAACGGAGCATATAACCTCCTATAATCCATGAGAAGAAAAAAAAATCAATCAAAATACTAGACAAATGATATTGGAAAACCACATAAAAATGCAAATGTTCAAGATACATATGAAAATATGCTCAACCTCATAAAAAATCAGAAAAATAAAAATTAACAACAATAACTAATTTTCCATCCTTAAAATTGGCAGAGCCCTGGCCTGGTGGCTCAACTGATTGGAGCATTGTCCCATGCACCAGAAAGGTTTCAGGTTCCATCCCTGGTCGGGACTCGTACAGGAGGCAATCAATTGATGTTTCTCTTTTACATCAATGTTTCTCCCCCCTACCCCCATCCCTTTCTAAAATCAAGAAACAAAACCTCAGGTGGTGAGGATTAAAAAAAAAAAAAGATTGGCAGAAAACAAGATATTGTTTAATTTCAAATACTGGAATGAGTTTTGAAAATAACTACTTGGCATATACTTTTTGGAAGAAATAAAACTGTTACAGCTACTCTGAAGAACATTGTGACAGTATATTAAAACTATAGCTATGCAAACAATATGACCCAACAATTCTATTTCTCTTGATATGTCAGAGAAGTTATCACACATGTGCACTGAAAGATAAATAAAATCTTTACTTCAACAGGTAGTAAGAACAAAATACTCAATAGAGAAATAGCTAAATGAATAAAAAATTAAGTTCATATTATGGAATGTTATATAATACTTAAGACATATTTGCTTAAGACATATTTTTGAGGAAATGTAAAATAAATGCACAGTATAAAGAAAACTAAGAATGAAGGATGGATGGAAATGTGATGGGACTAAGAAGTACCAATTGGTTGTTACAGAACAGTCATGGGGATATAAAGTACAACATAGGAAATGTAGTCAATAATATTCTAAAAACTATGTATGGTGCAGATGGGTACAAGGTTTGTCAGGATCATCACTTAGTAAGCTACGTAATGTCTCATCACTGGAGTGTACACCTGAAACTAAGACAATACTGCATATCAACTGTAATTGAAAAATAAAAAATTTCAAAATCAATAAAAAAGATACCTAGGAATAAAGTTAACCAAGGAGGTAAAAAACCTGTACTCAAAAAATTATAAGATACTGAAGAAATTAAGATACAAAGTGAAACCATTCAAAAAGTTTAATTTTCAACCATTTTTGTTACGCAGATGCAAGACAAATATGCAAATGACTGTAACACAACATTCAAATATTCTAAATACAAGCAGGCACCAAATCTGAACACACACAAATTTAGTAAGATACTGTTCAGTAAAGTCCCCTATCTAGACTTCAGTTTAAATACCTTGTTTATTCCTAAAATCTTAAATCTTAAATTTCCTGATGGGCTTATTTTTACATATTAAAACCCCAACAAAATGTTCTTTTCTCTAGCCCTAACCGGTTTGGCTCAGTGGATAGAGCACTGGCCTGCAGACGCAAGGGTCCCAGGTTCGATCCCGGTCAAGGGCATGTACCTTGGATGCGGGCACATACCCAGTGGGGAGTGTGCAGGAGGTAGCTGATCAATGTTTCCCTCTCATTGATGTTTCTAACTCTCTATCCCTCTCCCTTCCTCTCTGTAAAAAATCAATAAAATATATATTTTTTAAAATGTTCTTTTCTCTAGCCTATTATAGATGGTTTAATTAGCAGAAATAAGTCACTTAGAACTATATGCCATGATCTAATAATTTTTTTCACTAATGAGGAATACCAAATGAGTTCCTGAGTTATCTGATTTAAAATTTTAAAGCAAATCACTTAAACCTTAAGAATAACAAAAGCACAGGTAAAACAAAATGCGTATTATAAGATCATCAACCAGTATCCTAAATAAAGTTAGAATCTGAAACATATTGTAAACATAATTATACTGGGTTGAGTTTAATCTAGAAAAATATTTCTTACCAATTAAAACCAAGGCTAGAAAAATGCCTAAAAGTAAATGTAATAGTCCTGAAATAATTATTAAATTTCAAGAGCCAAATGTCTTATTGGGCATATAACACTGCTTTACAACAATTTTATTAACCCCTTGATGACAAAACTTCCCTTTCTCCCTTCATGGCTAGCTTTTGCTTTCAAATTGGACACTTTAAACCACTTCACCAAATGTGTCAGTGGGAAATCCAAGGCAAGACAGAATGTCAATTACTTTTAAGTATGTACATTTTGGGCATAAAGTATAAACATGTGCCCTGCTAAAGAATTAAGAAGAGGGGGGCCTAGAGAAAACTTCTTTTCCTCCAGAAGAAAAGAGAAAGGACAGGAAGCACAAAATGAGGAAACTTAATTAATGACCCAATGACTACTAGCAAAACTATGTAGTTAGTCATATGATATTTTTCCCAAAACATTAAGGGTTATAATTGTTGATTTTAGCCTGATACTAAAATGTCTCTTGTGGGGAAGAAAGAAATTAGGCAATTCAACTAACCGTACAAAAAGGCAATAATTTCTTTGTATTCTTAAAGGCAAATAATATTGTGTACATCTACTTGTTAGATTCCACAACCAATAGCATTTTTTTTTGTTAAAATTCCCTTTTCCCTTAATATATGATATATTTTTAAATTAATAGTTGACAGAATTTCCAGACGGATTCTGGTAAAACCGCCAGTGTATCAAAAAAAAGCAGAAGACTATCTTAACCATTCAACATAAATCCAACACCTATGCCTATTTCTTTTCCTTGACAGGCAATAAACTGAATGAGGTCAGAGACCATATAACCTTGTTTTTACCACTCCATCCACAAGGCTACATGCCCAGTAAATAGGAAGCATTTGGTAAATGTTTATTGTGTTAATAAGCCTAAACCAAGTCCCATAAAAGAAACAAGCAAAGATATAAAAGAGGAAGATGTTTCAAGGCAGAGGAAATGCTTCAGAGAGCTCCTACTTGCTTAAAATTCAAACTTAATTAGAACACATAGAAGTTCTTTTAAATTATATGATCAATTTAGCCCTAGCCAGTTTTGCTCAGTAGTTAAGAGAGTCAGCCCTCGGACTGAAGGGTCTCAGGTTCGATTCCGGTCAAGGGCACATACCTCGGTTGCAGGCTAGATGCCTGGAGGCAACTAATCAACCAATCAATGTGTCTCTCTCTCATCCATGTTTCTCTCTCTGTCTTGACTCCTCCCTTCCACTCTCTCTAAAAAGCAATGGGATAAAAAATATCCTCAAAGAGATCAACCAAAGGACTATATGCATGCATATAAGCCCAACCAATGGACACAGACACCAGAGGGGTAAGGGCATGAGTGGGGGTGGGAGGGCATTACACATATGTAATACCTTAATCAATAAAGAAAAAAATAATAAAATAAAGAGATGCAAATGGATTTAAAGCCATTTTTAAATGTCTTCCTTGGTGATATTTCCTAATTAAGATTTTTTTGGGTGTATACTTTCACACAATGTTATTGTAATCCTTAATGTATTTATTGTTTGTAATAAAAATGCATTTCTAAAATAAAAAGATAAAAAAATATATCCTCAGGTGAGGATGAATTTAAAATATATATATATATATATATATATATATATATATATATATATATATATATATATATATACACAAACCAATTTAGCGATGCTTGCTTAACATCACGGACTTATTTTTCACTACATTAAGAAGTAAAACCGCCGAAACCGGTTTGGCTCAGTGGAAAGAGCATCGGCCTGCGGACTCAGGGGTCCCGGGTTCGATTCCGGTCAAGGGCATGTACCTTGGTTGCGGGCACATCCCCAGTAGGGGGTGTGCAGGAGGCAGCTGATCGGTGTTTCTCTCTCATCGATGTTTCTAGCTCTCTGTCCCTCTCTCTTCCTCTCTGTGAAAAATCAATAAAATATATTTTTTTTTAAAAAAAAAAAAAAAAAAAAAAAAAAAAAAAAAAAAAAAAAAAAAAGAAGTAAAACCTTATTCTGGCATCCATTGGGAGATTAGTGTAAGAAAGAAATATATATGTAAATTTCTAAACAGCACAAGTATACATCATGCTCCTAACACTTTCCTTCCAGGTACATCTCATACCAAATAACACTAGCAATTACTAATCAATTACTAATCTTTTCTAACTGAAACACAAACTCTGCATTAGCAACATAAAACACTGAATGATTTCAGATGGGCAAAAGCATTTTATAATTTCAAGATAAATAAGCAAATTCCTACTAGTATGTCAAATGATCCCTTGACAATTATTCAACTCCCATTTAATCTGTTAGCAAATACTGTTTATCTCATAAAAATCTTCAAGCTACACAAAAATCTTACTTTTCCATATATATCATGGATACAATATGTCAATTTACCCATAGAGTGACTTTTTACCAAGACATAAAAGCTATAAAAGGGAAGTAAAAAAAAAAAGATGTTAAATAAATGCATAATATTTTTATAACTTTCTATCATTTACCTAGTAGTATTCAATAAAATAAGAAGTATTTGACGCCTTTTGTCAATATTTAAATACTAGCTCTATTGAATAATGCCAAATTTGACATGAAGACTCGTTCCAGTGAAGTAAAGGTTCTGGTGAACAAAGATATCCAATTCAGTAGGTGAAAATTAGATAAAAATTACATGCTATGATTATAAAGTCTGCTAGGTATGGGCTGCTACTTTTAATGCAAATCCCAGTACAATTTTTAAAATATTACATGAAGAATCTTTTCTTGAGTAACGAGGAGTGGAGAAGAGAATAATATCACTAAGAAAAGCGAAGTCTGTAATCCTAACCAATGATCCAGCTATAAGAGATACCTTTGGCCACACAATTTTATTTAAGCAATATATATATGAAAACTTAATACCGCCTTCATATGAAAAATAAATAGTCACTTAGCATCACCTTTCCACTTCTAATGTTAAAATGGATTTTTAAGAGGCTAGTCCTATTGTTGCCATATTTTAATGAATAGCAGCTGGTGAAAGCCAATACAAAATCCTTTACTAAAGGTGTTGGGATATTATAGAACAAGAACAGAATAATCCATAATTAAATAGTGACATCATATCTTGAAGCTCAAAATACTGTGGTTACAGAGGCCAGTGAAAGAGTTCCAGCTATCAATTGTAAGCATTAGAGACCAACAGGTAAAGTAGTAAATCCAGAGTATTGTTTACAATCTTCTATAATAATAAAAGTGTAATATGCTAATTAGACTGGACAGCTGAACGACCTTCCGGATGAAGCCAGGGGTGCAAGGGCCGAGCCCCTTGCATGAATTTCGTGCATCGGGCCTCTAGTCCCATTATAAAGGCTAAACATTTCTTAATTTACATAAAATCCCTCCATAAGTCATTAGAACATGGAAATTGGCTAAGTCAGGACAGCTGCTGCAAAAGGCTGCCTGCAAAATGTAATACATTAATTCATTCAAAACTTTCATCATACAAAATCTTGCATTTCTAAACGATTCACCTATGATGGAGTAAATGGGTTTCTAGGGGAATAAGCAGGATAGTTTTCAATAATGTTTTTTAAAATATTTTTTTATTGATTTCAGAGAGGAAGGGAGAGGGAGAGAGAATCATTGATCAGATGCCTCCTGCACGCCCCACACTGGGGATGGAGCCTGCAACCCGGGCATGTGCCCTGACCAGGAATTGAACTGTGACCTCCTGGTTCATAGGTCAATGCTCAACCACTAAACCACACCAGCCGGGCTGAAAGTTTTTCATGATGTTTTTTATGCAGATGTGATCTTATCCATATTTTTTTTTCACGGCCATGAAATTTCCCTGGAGAGGAGATTCATAGCAGCCTCACTCTCAAAAGTTTTGCTTTTTGAAAGATAAGGGAAACTCCAAGAAGGCTTCTTTCTGCATCTGTTGACCAGGACCCTGAAAGAGCACACCTGGAAAACTGATGAAAATTCTATTAAGACCCTCCCCTGAGACCTCCCCTAAGATTTCCACTGGCAAGAAAGAGATAAACCCGCTGAGTGTACTGCTCTCCCTCCAAGGAGTGCTCTTCCCTTATCCCTTCCCTTCCCCCACAGGCACATATCCCGGAACCCCTAAAGTATCCCACCAGGGGAACAATGGGCAGCAGCAGCTTGTCCCCGCTAACACTCCCTCCACCTGTCTCCAAGTCCCCCTTTGGATATTCCCATCTCCCATCCCCTTTTCCTTAAATAAATTTTTCTTTAATCACCATCTGAGATGGCTATTTAGCCTGCCTGCGCACCACCAACTTTAACCTTTCATATGGGAGGCAAAAGCTGACAGAACTGAATCCACAATTGTAGGGATGTTAGCACTCTTCTTTCAGTAACTGACAAAACAAAAAATAATATGTAAATATATAAAATACTCTAATAATTCCTATCAACCAACAATTGATATCTACCTGCAGGATACATATTCTTTTGAAAGACACATAAAATATTCACCACGATAGGCATCACTGCAAAAGAAATCTCAAAGTAAAAAATTTGAAATCCCAGCCAGGTGGCTCAGGTGGTTGGAGCACCATCCTATACACCAAAAAGGTGGCGGGTTCGGTTCCCAGTCAGGGCATATACCTAGGTTTTGGGTTCAATCGCTGGTCAGAGCAAGTACAGGAGGCAACCATCAATGTTTCTCACATCGATGTTTCTCTCTTTCTCCCTCTCTGCCCCTTCTTCTCTCCCCCGTCACTGCTTCCTTTCTCTCTTAAAAAAAAAAAAAAAAATCACTAACAATAAGCTATCTAAAACCCCAAATATTTGTTAATCAAACAACATACTTCTAAATAACCCATAGCTAAAACAGACAATCGAAATTAGAAAATATTTTGTACTTAATGGTAGTACATAATGTATCAATTTGAGGGATGCAGTTAAAGCAATGCTTATAGGAAAATTTAGATATCTGTATAGAAAAAGATGAACCTAAACCCTTATCTCATTCATTAAACAGACTATTTCACAGACCTAAGTAAGTGTAAAACACAATACTATGAAACTTCCAAAACAATTTTAAGAAAATATCAGTAAGCTTAGGTTTAGAGAAGATTCTTACATAGGATATAAAGAACATTAACTACAAAATAAATTTAAAAAATCAGTAACTTGGACTTCATAAAAATTCAGTTTTTCAATCTTTGAAAGATACATTAAGAAAATGAAAAGGCAAATCACAAATTACAAAAACATATTTGTAAAACATGTGACTTACAAAACCTGTGATAAAGAACTCATATCCAGAATATAAAAAGAACTCATGCAACAGTAAACAAAAAACAAATTTCTAATAGACAAAAAAATGTGAAGATACCTCACCAAAAAAGATAAATGAATAGCAGTAAGCACATCAAAAGATAATCATCGTTAATCACCTGGAAATCACAAAATAAAATCATGCTAGCATAATACTACAGACCCACAAGAATAGCTAAAGTTAATAAAGACTGATGATACCAAGTGTTAACAAGTATGCGGAGCTCCTGGAATTCTCATCCATTGCTAATGGGAATGTAAAATGGTATAGCCACTTTGAAAAATAGTTCGGCAGTTTTTCATAAAGTTGCAAGCATGCATTTACTATACAACCCGGCAATTTCCACTCCTAACTATTTAACCAAGAGAAATGAAAACACATGCCCATACAAAGACCTGTATACATTCACAGGAGCTTTATTCATACAGCCACTAACTAGCAATTAAACAGAACAATCTACTACTTTTTAAAAAATATATTTTTATTGATTTTGGAGAGAGATAGAAACATCAATGATGAGAGAGAATCATTGATCAGCTGCCTCCTGCACGCCCCCCTACTGGGGATCGAGCCCCATGTGCACTTGACCAGAATTGAAACCTGGACCCTTCAGTCAGCAGGCTGACACTATCCACTGAGCCAAACCAGCTAGGGCTCTACTACTACCTTTAACAACAGGAATCAATCTCAAAGCATTATACTAAATGAAAGAGGGAAGAAACAAAATAGTACATATCGTATGATTCCATTTTTGTAACATTCTGGGGGGAAATGCAAAATAATAGTTACAATTATCAGTATCCACCAGATGGAGGAAAGAAAGTGATCACAAAGGGACACGAGGGAATTCCTGGGTGATAAAATGGAATTGGTTATACGACTTTATACATTTATAAAAACTCAAACTTCAGGGTTAAAAATGGGTGAATTGTGTTTTGTACAAATTATACCTCAATTAAGCTGATATTTTCCCCCATTTGACAGCAAAAAAAGTCAAAGGTATATATATACACATGTGCTCCGGGTAAGGCAAGTTATTTTTCCTAAATCTTATTAAGAGTAGGGAGCTAAGAAGTTAATGACCTGCCCAACATCAAACCATTAGTTTCTGGTGGAACCATGTTTTGGGATACAGACCATTTTACTGTAAATCTAAACCCAGAATGTATGCTTTAGGTTACCATGAGGATCTGTATAATTAAGACTCTTTTTAATGGAGATCCATGAACTGCATTTAACCCATAGTAAAGCTTCAAAGGAAGTTTCTACTTACATAGGGCAAGCCAGCTAAAACAGATTAGGCTAAAAGTTGGATAGTGTAGCATAGACATCTCAAACTTGGCTTACCACATTCCTGCCAAGGGTCAAGTTTACTTTGGGACTGGATATATATGGAGAGAGAGAGAGAGAAACATCAATGATGAGAATCACTGATTGGCTGTCCTTGCACGCCCCATTCTGGGTATTGAGCCTGCAACCCCGGGCATGTGCCCTTGACCAGAATCGAACCAGGGACACTTCAGTCCATAGGCTGACACTCTAGCCACTGAGCCAAACTGGCTAGGGCTGGGACTGGAATATTTTCAAATTCATGTTCACTGAAGTTCCTACACATTAATCCCATTCATCAAAGGCTTCCAAAACAACAATCCTGAAAGTTTGAGTACTCATTTTTTATTCTCACCTAATGTGTTACACTCAAGTAATTAGGGTCAAGTAATAAGAGAGCAGATTTCTCAGGAGCCCATCATCTAATCCAGATGTAGGCAATTCATGGAACCTACAATAATTATTAGTGGCTCAATAAAGCTTACTATATATATATCTCACCTCTTCACTTCCTCTTCTCTGTTCTACTTTTCACTCAGTTTTCCTCCTTCCTCTTTCTGATCCTTTTATAAGGTAACCACATGTTCACTGTCAGAATATAAAGAGGATATTTATGACTAATCAGTGACATTATGACTACAATACGACTTTATTTCTTTGCCCTTCTACTGATTTGTGGTGATCATCTCTTTAAAGGAAACTTCTACACTGTATAGGTATAAATGGTTAGAAAAGACTATTGATCCATCCTTTACCCATCATAAACACTTTTCCCTTTAAGCAAAGACCACTAAAAATGGAAGATACTTTATTTTCACTCCACTGATTCTGAAGATTAATTCATATATGAAGCGAGTTCACCTATGTATATTAAATGTTTATCCTGAGATTAAAGCTCAAGCTATCTTTAGTGTAGAAACAGTAATAGGTAATAGCATTAGATATGTCACAATTCTCAATTGTAAGTGAAAGAAACCCAAGCTAACTTAAAATCAGAACTGACTTGCTCACAGAAGGATACTGAGGTGGTACACAGAAACAAAGAATGAACTTCAAGCAATAGGGCCTCAAAGGCTCAATGCTACCGGATCCATCTCTTTATCTCATGCTTCTCTTTACTCATTGGCCTCATTCTCTCCCACTGTAGACAGACCGCCTGACTCCTGCTAGAGGCAGTCCCAGCTTCACAAACCCAGAAGAAAACTGACAGTTTGCTCCTGTAGTCTGTATACCAATATCAGAGAACACCTATTGGCCCTTTGTGTCAAATGCTAGTTAGTACTGTAAGTGGGATAGGTACAAAATAGGCCAGGCCTGGTACACACGTTTAGTAACCCTTAAGTAACCAGAAAATGAGGAATGAGAAACCATGATGAATAAATGAAAATTTACTTGCCACTACCTGTAAGTTAATTTATTTCGATTCCATGAATTAAATGTAAGGGCCTCAAAAACAAAACCCAGTGAATACTCTATTCCTTTCACTAGAACTATAAATTAAGTGTTGGAGAGTTCCTAATGTTCAAAAAGATCTGATTTAAGGATACAATCTCGAAATTAATTATCTTCCAGATATAATTTAAAATGTAAAAAATAAGAAAAGCTAACCTCTGGCACTGAACCACTGACCTAAAATTGAAGGACTTTTCTAAACTCACAGGTAAAAGAGGAAAAGGTCAATTTAGTGGGCTTGTATATATGATAGTTTAGCAAGAAACAGAGCAATCTCATTTTGAAAATTCACTCAGTAATGGCACAAATCTGAAACTAAAGAATAAAATGAAACTTGTTGGTGCAATGGCTAAGATTCATGCAGCACTCAAGGAGCTAAAAATCTCTGGAGAAAAGCTTCCTTCTTTAAAAGACTTTTAATTTTTTTTGGAAAGGAATCTGAAATTTCCTACCATATCTAAGTTTTAAATTACTTTGTTTCAGGGCCAATCATTTCAAAACAATTGATTGTTACAAATCAAACCCAGCAACCCCAAAGTCCTTGCTGATCCATCACTCAGTTTAACTGATGCAGTTTGCTACCAACTAGTTTTTATCTTTTCAGTGCTTCCAGTCCCAGGCAAGCTGTTTCTGTTCTACATAACTGCAAGTACACTCAGAATACAATTCAAACAACTGACCTAAATTTAGTACGACCTGGGTACCCTATAAGACCCAGAAAAAGGCTCACTTTCTACTAATTTCTTATCTTTCAAGTTTAATCTGAGAGAGAAAAATGGCACTATTTCTTAACAAGGAGCAAATGTATAGTTATCCTATATAATAAAAGGCTAATATGCAAATCGACCAAACGACGGAACAACTGGTTGCTATGATGCGCACGGACGCCAGTGGGCAGACACTGAATGCAGTAGCTGCCCCCTGATGGTCAGTGCACTCCCACAGGGGGAGCACCGCTCAGCCAGAAGCCAGCCTCATGGCTGGTGAGCACAGCGGCAGTGGGGGGAACCTCTTCCGCCTCTGTGGCAGCACTAAGGATGTCCGACTGCCGGCTTTGGCCCGTTCCAAGAAGTGGGCCTAAGCTGGCAGTTGGACATCCCCTGAGGGCTCCCAGAATTCGAGAGGGCGCAGGCCGGGCTGAGGGACGCCCCTCCAAGTGCACAAATTTTGTGCACCAGGCCTCTAGTTTATTATAAAGAATTAAATACAGCCCAGGCTGGCAAGGCTCAGTGGTTGAGTGTTGACCTATGAACCAGAAGGTAGTGGTTGATTCCTGGTCAGGGCACATGCCCAGGTTTGGGGCTCAGTCCCCAGTAGGAGGAAGCCAATCAATGATTCTCTCTCATCATTGATATTTCTGTCTCTCTCTCCCTTCCTCTCTGAAATAAAAAATATTTTTTTAAAGAAATACACTTTTAACTTTTGAGAGGCACATTCTGGATAAAGCTCTTATTAAATGACAGCACTTTGAAAAATAACTTTTCATTCCTAAATACACTTAAAAGACTATAGCAAATAGCTAAAAGCAATCTTCCACGATATTCAATAGGAAAGAACTATCATGTTCAACAATTTTTATTGAGAAATAGAAAGTACTACAATAATAAAAAGTGGGTCAATCCATCCCTGTGGCATATTCACTTATCTATGAAAAAAAATTTTTAGATTATTCAAGTGTTTTCTTATCTGAGATAACCTTCAACAACATGAAAAGGGCAAACTATTTCTACAGAGAGTCAACATTAAGTGATCTTTGGTAGTGATTATAAAAGATTAATCTGCCACCTAGAAAACCTTAAGGCTACGAAATGGAATTTAGAAATGGAATAGCAATCATTCTAATCCACAAAAACAGAGTTAATACTACTTATTTCACAGTTCTGAAGCCAAGTCCACCTTTGTATAATTTTTACTCCTAAAATGTGCAATGCAAGTAGGCAAAGGGTCTGTTCTTCAAAACTGAACTGATTCTGGTCTTGCTTTGGTTTTTCTGGTTTGTTCAAGTAGGAAACAGTGGCTACAGTGTCTGACATGAACTTGATACTTGTGCTTACTACTGAGCTAAGTATATTCCCTGAGCTCTAGAAAACTGATACAGCATTGAGCTTCTTGAGTTAACCCTTAGTCACTACAAGACTATTCTCAGTCAGGCCCAATAAGGAAACAGCACTGCAGCCCCACAAAAATAACCACTATACTAAATCCTCACCTTGTTTCCCATCCCCAAGTTTTACAAGAGTGATTAGAAAAAAAACAAAAAACCACCACCACCACCACCTTAGTTGCATACTACTGTGGAAGTCTTCCTACCATTATTCCCAGGAGGTACTACAAGATCTCATCTTGATTTCTTGGCTGCCTTTCACTTGATGTAATCATAGCATGAAGCTTTGAAATAGGACCCTGGGATAGACCATTCCCTTCAAAGCGTCTATCATTACTCCTTGGTGAGTCAGCTTCTGGACAGCTGCCAATGTGCTTTTTGTTGAGTTTATCATGGAACCATATTTTCTGTAGAGTTGAAATGATGGCCAAAACACTGCATTTCAAAAGAATCCCTCAAAGTGTTTATCAAAGCCACTCACATGCTTTAGTGAAAGAAGGGGTTTTACGTAGTATCATGTTAAAAGATTCTCTTATGTGCAAGAGTCCAAAAAACGTCCTGTAAAATCTTCTGATAATTTTGCTTAAGTAGAGTTTATGCTAATATGTACATTTAAGAGCTTTTCATTATGCCCTTAAGGAAGGAAAAGTTATTTTCTGTATCAGGTAAATGAATTGAAGAATTTTGAAGTTAACAAAAACATAAGATATCCAAGAATTCTCTGAAGCTACATGGAATATCTCTGAAGGGAAAAATATTTTCTACTGTACCTTTTTAGAGGAGCCCACTAATAAAAATTTTTACAATTCTTAGTTTTGAGAAGGTAAAACACTGTTGGGAATGGAGAAGGGGCATGTGTAGTACAATTAAAGTAGTTCCACAGAGCAGGAAGGGGAAAAGCTCCTAATAAAGTAAAATAATGGACAGTAATAATGCTCTTAGGGTATACAAAGTAAAAATAAGTATTCATGTGTGGTATTCTTCTCTTTCAAAAACACCAAAGTTGTTCCTATAAACTTTAAGACTGACATGAGAGCAAATGTTCAAGATGAATCTGGACTTTGAGATGCTGAAAACTTGTTTCAGGTTGGAGAGTAGAAGGATACAGAAAGACTTTTAAAAAGGGAACATACAGATTTACAGGTTGAGAAATCTACCATCATTAAAATATGCTCATGTATGTTCTTAGTGTATAAATTTAAAGCATACACCAAAACCCCATAAAAGTTGCTTTAATATCCAAAGAGGAAAAGGTGTAAGTATACAATAACTACAAATTCAAAAACACTGAATATATAAAATATATAATTCTACAGAGCAGCTATATTAAAGGGAAGGTATTCCCTAACAAGTAAATTCAAACAAGTTGCATTTAACTTAGAATGCTTAAAGGAACAGTTCTTATGCTAAGAATACCTTATAAACACACAAGATCCAAACACCAAATGGCGTAATCCTCTCATTTATAATTCAGAATTTCCCAACTCTTAAGAGTTATACACATGGTGAAAGAGCTCAAGAAGTATTCAATAATCTATGAATCTCCGTTACTTACACTACGATATGCGCTGATAAGTTTCTCTATTGTTCTGTGTAACCACTAAAAATGGAAAATGTATAAGCTTCTTACTGCTAATGTAACAAATAGCTCTAAGAACTGTATGTAAGAGAGAGCAACAACTTGGTGTTGTTTAAATCTTGGTACAGAGTAAGTCTCCCATACACCATCTATGATGGTGATTTAAAAATTTACCTCCAGCACTGATCCTCCTTTCTCAGTCTTGCCCTATAAAGCTCCAACTAACATATTTGTACTTACATGTCCAATTGCTTACATGTTTAAAAGACAGAAACACACACACACACACACACACACACACACACACACACACACACACACGCTTGCCATCTTTCTGCCAAAATCCAACTCCCCTTGCATTTACCTTATTTCAACTCTAACACTAACCCCTGTGGGAAGAGGCAGGTGTTGCTGCTGTGTTATCACTCCAGTAACAGTAGCAATAACTGCAACTAGTATACTAGTACATGGAGTGTTGACTAATGGCTAGCTACTGTAATAAGCACTTGGTGAATCCTCACAAAAGCCCCAAGAGGTACATATTGTTATCCCCATTTTAAAGCTGAGAAATCTGAGGCACAGATAAATTCAACAATTTGCCTAAGATCACAGGTAGGTATCATACTAGTGGTGGAGCCACCATTCAAACCCAAGGCTTTTTGTTGTTGTTGTTAATCCTCACCCAAGGACCTTTTTTTCCCCATTGATTTTTAGAGAGAGTGGAAGGGAGGGGGAGAGATAGATGTGAGAGAGACACATCAATTGGTTGCCTCCCACACAAGCCCCAACCAGGGCTGGTGATCCAACCTGCAACCAAGGTTCGTGCCCTTGACTGGAATTGAACCCGTAACCCTTCAGTCTGAGGGCCAACACACTAACTGCTGAGCCAAACCAGCCAGGGCTTTTTTAAAAAAATATCGTATTTTCCGGCATATAAGACGACTTTTTAACACAGGAAAATCTTCTCAAAAGTCGGGGGTCGTCTTATACGCCGGGTGTCATCTTATAGGGCGGGTATATCCCAAACTCTGTATTTTAACTGGAAAAGTTGGGGGTCGTCTTATACGCCCAGTCGTCTTATACGCCGGAAAATATGGTATATGTTTTTAGAGAGGAAGGGAGAGGGAGAGAAACATCGATGGGCTGCCTCCTGCACACCCCCTACTGGGAATGGAGCCCACAATCTGGGCATGTGCCCTGACCAGGAATCAAATCGTAACCTCCTGGTTTATGGGTCGATGCTCAACCACTGAGTGACACTGGCTGGGCCAAGCATGAGCTCTTAATCACCATGTTAGACTGCAATAGAGGAAAGAGCTTCTAAACTTGACGTCAGAAGATCTAGGTTCAAATTCTAGTTCAGCTATTCACAAGCAGTGCCACCTCAGACAAGACTGACAGCTGTGAAACACCATTTATTCAGCTGTAAAGTGAGTGATAATATGGCCTGCCCTTACTGCTTCACAAGGTAGCAGTGAAAATAAAGTGTGCAACTAAATAGAGCTAATCAAAAATTTATTTGTAACACAGGTCCCATAGTTGCTACCTCCATATTCCCAGGGTTTATTTCGGTAACTCTATTCTGGAATTCTAGACTTATGTCACCAACATTGTAGTCTCAGGAAAAGTAAAGAGCCTAAAGCTTGTCCATTTCAAGTAGCCACATACAGAAGACTGTTAATTTGCAATCCCCATTACTATCAAAATAGGGGATCTTCAGGTCAATATTTCCATGTAAAATAGCTAGCCACATAACAACCAACAAATTAGATTTCCACTTACCAAATCATCACATTTGAAGTATAGTATCTCTTGGTTCTAAGCAATATTCATTTTTCTGAATATTTTAACTCAGAAGAAATGTACATTGCTGAAATAATGTTCTGTACACCAAATATCTAAATCATAAGAGACATTAAAATCTGAAGGGCTTAAACTAAGACTCTAGACTAAGCCAAAGAAATACAAACACACATACTATTCTCGAACATGTCAAACCACCTCTGGAGTTCGCTGCAGGGTCAGAATTGGAACCTCAAAACTAACTTGCAAAAACTGCCTGCAATCTCTTTTCCAAAGAAAAGGGTCCCATTTCTTTCTTTTGGCCTTATATTGCTAGAAAAAGAAAGCTCATTGCAGTGGAATAGAGGATAATTTCATTCAAGTAGCTAATCAACCATAAACCACAGAACATGTCTTATGTCTTGTTCACATGAAACTCTGGCTACCAATGTTAATACTTCAGGCATCTTGGGGGCGGGGAGGAGAGGAAGAGGAAACTCTGTAGTGCTAATATTTACTTATAGACTTTTCATAACTAATTACATAACCTAATTCTGCTACTTAGAGGAACAAAAGAAAGTCAAGATTTCACATTCAAAAGCTACTAAAAACATAGTACGAAATTATGCACTAATGTTTTATAACTAAATTTATCCATTGACTTAAGTATGTGTGCCTAAATTTTAAAAAGTTTAATGATTTAGTGTAAGATTATTTATATAATAAATTACTCCCATTCCAGAGTGGGCTTTTGGGGGGTGAAGTTTACTAAGCAATTTACAATGATCTGTGAAAATTACAAGCTTTTCCAGGTCAAGGCACCCTATTTTTTTTAAACCATTAAAAAAAAAAATCCATGGGCCCTGGCCATGGTGGCTCAGTGGTCAGAGTGTTGGCCAGCACACCTAAGGGTCTGGGGTTCGATTCCCGGTCAAGGGAACATACCTGGATTGCAGGTTCAATTCCTCAGCCCCAGTCTGGGTGAGTTTGGGAGGCAATCAATCTATCTCTCACCCTTTCCCCCCACTCATACTATATCTTTAAAAAAAATCAATGGACTAGGAGGTTATGGTTTGATTCTGGATCAGGTCACATGCCCGGGTTGCCAGCTCAATCCCCAATGGGGAACGTGCAGGAGGCAACTGATTGATAATTCTCTCTCATCATTGATGTTTCTATTTCTCCCTCTCCCGTTCTCCCTCTAAAATCAATAAAAACATATATTTTTAAAAATCAATGAAAAAAAAAATCCTCAGATGAAAATTAACACAACAAAACACACACACGGGCACATACACACGTGTGTGTGCATGTGTGAATGAATGCTTTTTATAGCACCTTATTTGTAGTTATCAAAAACTGGAAAACAATTCAAATGAGCTTGAAGAATGAATAAACAAACTGTGGTACATCCTATAGGAATACTACGTAGCAATAAAAAGTAGTAACTGACACGCAAAATATAGATGTCTCAAATTGCATTATGTTAAATAAAAGAAGCCAGAGTCAAAACGCTACATAGTACACGATTCCATTTATATGAAATTCTGGAAAAGACAAAATTATAGTAACAAAACAAATCAGTAGTTATCAGACACTGAGGGCAGTAGAAGGGGCTGACTCCAAAGGGTCAGGAAGCAATTTTTTTGAGGTGATGAAACTATTCTCTATCTTGATAGTAGCAGTGTTTCCGCCCTGGCTGGGTAGCTCAGTTAGTTAGAATATCATTCTGATAAGCCAAGGTTGCGAGTTTGATTCCCAGTCAGGGCACATACAAAAATTAACCAAAGAATTTATAAATGAATGGAACAATAAATCAATGTTTCTGTTTCTCCCCCTTTCTCCCTCTCCCTCCCCTTCCTCCCCCTCTCCCTCCCCTTCCTTCCTCTCTCTCTCCTCCCTCTCTCTCTCTCTCTCTCAAAAAAAATCATGTTTCCAATACTTTCAGAACTGTACTCAGAGTTTTACTGCATATAAATTATACCTTAGATTAAAAACATTTTAAACCATAGAATCTTAATTATTGGTCTGAAAACAAGGACCAGATGCTACTTAAGCAACCAAAGCAGAAACATTAACCCTTGTTAGATCTGCTTCCAAGTTTGAAAACTCCCTTCTATTAACATTTTGCCTAGAAATCTAAACAATATTTGTAAAATAGTCATAAATTCCCTTAGGATTAAAAATATTTTTTAAAAGAAAACTACCTACAGCTTTGTGGAGGGAATAAAACCCAAGACGTAAATATTAACATCAATCTTTCCCAAAAACATGGTGGTCACAACAAATGAAGTTACTCTCCTAATTTGGCTTCAAAAAGCCAAAATTTTACTTCACAAAACCTTTTTAACATTCGTCTAAAATCTTTAAGTGCTTTTACTTAATTAGGCATTATAGTAAAATAGTTAAAATAAAAGTTCAGATTCAAGCCCTATTCATTTTGGCTCAATGGATAGAGGGTTGGCCTGCGGACAAGGGTCTCAGGTTCAATTCCAGTCAAGGGCACATGCCCGGATTGCGGGCTTGATCCCCAATAAGGGGCATACAGGAGGCTGCCAATCAATGATTCTCTCTCATCATTGATGTTTCAATCTCTCTCTCCCTCTCCCTTCCTGTCTCTGAAATCAATAAAAATATATTTTTTAAAAAGTTCAGATTCAAGAACTCAAATACCTAGGCAAGTTATTTAACCTCATTTTGCCACAATTTCCACATCAGTAACACTGGAATAATTCTAGCTACCTCTGAGAATAATCCCAGACAATTAAATGAGTTAATACATGTAAATCATTTAGAATAGTGCCTGGCACATTTATGTAAACCTCAGGAAGTTTTAAGCTAATATAAATGAATGATGTTAATAATCATCCACTGTGTGTCTTTGGACAAATCATTTTACCTTTGTACATCATAATTCTGCTCTATAAGGTAAAAGACCTAAATTCAATGGCCTTTAGGTAGCAATACTATTCTATGTCCCCATAATTTTTACCTGAATTGCACCTAATCGCCCTGTAAAGATTAGGTATTATCCTTTTGTATAGAAAAACCTGATACCGAAATAAATTAAACAACTTGCCTAAAGATATAGTAAGGTGAAGGCATAGCCAAGATGGAGGTATGGTATTCTGAGATTCCTCAAAACTGTTCTCTCCAAAAATTTTAGTCCTCCATCAACTCCTTCCCTTCTGATAGACACAGGTATGACATACCAAAAAAAGCTCTCCACATTATTCATTTTTAAAATTCATTAAGCTATACAGCATATTTGTTTTATGCACTCTTCTGTATGGTCATTTTATATCATAACTTCAAAAGGTAAAATGACCCAGCCAGTGTGGCTCAGTGGTTGAGCATCAACCCATGAACCAAGAGGCTGCTTGTTTGATTCCAAGTCAGGGCACATGCCCGGGTTGCTGGCTCAACCCCCAGTAAGGGGGCGTGCCGGGAGCCAGCCAATGGGTGTTTCTCATCATTAATGTTTCTATCTCTCTATCCCTCTCCCTTCCTCTCTCTCTAAAATCAATAAAAACGTTCATTCACACTGGGTGGCTATTGTTGTGTTGACTGTTGTCACTTTTTATTTGACAATCTAAGGGAAAACAGGTCAGTGTACCTGAGCCAGGTATTGCATGTTTTGAAATTTCTTGTGGCGCACTGGTTGAAAATCACTGTACTAAGGTACCATATATATATTTGAAACACAGTAATACTACATTTTAAATACACACAGATTCTTAGGATGAATGTAAGAGCATAAGCTAAGAAACAAATAACCTCTGGATAATGTAAATAAGATTTAAGAGTACAAAAGGGATTCAATTGTATATTTTAACATTTTTATTTATTGACTTTACAGAGGAAGGAATATGAAGCAGAAAGTAGTCACACTATTCCACCAGCCAGAAATTTATCATTATCAATATTTCCATTCCTGTCTTTCCAAGGTCCCTCTTATGTATAGAAGTATTACTTCACTTACTAAACGGGATTTTAAGTACAGCGAAACAAAAGGGAAATAACATACTAGTTCTTTGAAAGACTAATTCTCTTCAGTATGTTCACAGTAAGCCAAAACCATGTGTACAGGGAACTGGAGAGAATGAGACAAGTGAAAGAAATCATACTTGCTCCTTTTCAGTCATTCACCCCATGGCAAACTGGTGTCCATGTTTCAAGAATCATTATATACCCAAAGACTAATGAGTATGTTTCTTTTAAGTAGCAGTCTACTACCTAAATAAATAATACACACACATATATACACAGTCTTGCCAGTAGGAGGGACACACACAGTAAAAGTAATTATTATATCAAGACTAATTTTTTGTCATCCTGAAACTATCATTAACAGAAAGTAAAAGGATATCTGAAAGGCTAATGTGAACTTAATGACCTCGGCCACAAAAACATTTCCTGCGCACATCAGATGAAGGAACAATCTACAAAAATTGGTGAGCGTTGGTTTTACAATGCTATAACTTATTTACAGATATAAATAAATATGTAAGAGTTGAAATAGCCCATCCATATTGATAGCTTACTCTATACTAGACAGTATATTAAGTGCTGGGAAGTGAAGGAGAACAGCCATCAGTACCTACTTCTGCAGGGTTTACAATCTACCTCTTTAAATATGATGTCAAACATTAGGCATGTGGCCCCCAAAGCAGTCACAACATCTCAAATCTTCATGAGGTTCTAAAAAGATGTGGAAAAAAAAAACTTATAAGTCATGCTACTTAAAGTAAAAAGGGATCCCTCGACTTTTTTCCAAAGCATGGTATATAGCAATCATCTTCAGTACAAATTACAGCATCTCATTTCTTTAACTGGCAAAAAATAATCATTCGAGTTGCTCTTTTCAATAATATCTTTCTCTGACCCATAAGAAATAATTAAAATTAAGTTCCCCAAGATGGGAGAAGAAAGGGAGACATTTTTCTAGTGCAAAAGAACCATTTCCTGATTCCATAACTTACAGGGGGAGGTAGGGCAAATCAAAAGCAATTTATTCAAACTTAAGAAAAAAGTTACCTTTTAATCTAAAATTCATCATGGAAAGTTTGGCCTGAGAACCATTTTTTAAAAGTTAAAGGCTCAGGCTCTTCCAAACGGAATTAGAGTGACAGGTTAATTGTGGTACTTTGCAAGCAAAGGAAAGCAAGTAGCAATTATTCATCCCTTTACTCAGTCTCTAACACTTAAGCTCTTAGAAAATAAGGATATGTTATAACTGAACTGCTTTCCATAAAGCATAGGCATTTTAAAATATACTCTAGGCCTGACTGAATAGCTCAGTTGATTAGAATCATCCCACTATGCCAAGGTTACGGGTTCCATCCCCGGTAAGGGCACATACAAGAAGCAACCAATGAATGCATAAATAAGGAACAACACATCGATGTTTCTCTCCTCTCTCTCTAAAAAAATAAAATATACTCTACGCGATATCAGCTCTTCACATTTAAGAGAAATACACTTACTTAGAATGTTTCCTACCCTATTATTTTCCCTTTTCTAAATTCAATCACCTCAACAATGACAAAAGGTATCAAACTGATGCTTTATGAGCAAAGTTTATATGTTGGCCTTCATTGCAGACATGACTCTCAACAGCATGGGACACTTTAGAGACAGACTATCAGAATCCAACGAGGCTGGACCATCTGCAGAGCTAGTGGAAATGCCCCCCAAAAAATCATCCATGAAAGCCCAACAATAAATCGTAAGAGTCTAAAGCCGTGATATCCATAGCAGAGCATAATATACCTCAAGGAGTACCCAAGAAGCTCCACTGGAATAAAGGAGAAAAATAATTTCTTAGCTTTATTTTTAATTCTCACCCTTGTTAATTTTTTGGCGGGAGGGGTACATTTTATAAGGTACACAATAACCAGTTACTATACATATTGTTGGTCAATTAAATAAGTACTTAAAGACTGAGGATTAATGCTCAAAAAAATTGTTTTTACTGTTGGGATGAACCATCAAAAAGTTTAGAGACCACTAAAGTACTCCTTGTCACCGCACTTTCATTTTTACCTGCCCCGTTCAGAGTTAAGTTGTAAAGGCTAAAACCTGATGTCAAACAAAAGAACAAACTATTTTAAGCTCCCACCGCCAAGCTAAAAGATGATAAATCACTATCAAGAACATGCAGAGTTGGACACTAGTATACTGTTGGTGGATCTTTAAAATAAACATCTATCAATACAGTACCATGAGTAGATTCAAATTTAAAATACACACCCTTTGACCAGATAAGCCCACTTTAAATATTTAGCCTAAGGAAATAGCATAATTGCATAAAAAAAAGTCCAAACCAATTCATCACAGCCCTGTTTGAAGAAAACAAAATTGAAAATGTCCATTAACAGGGAACTGCTATAAACTATGATGCATCCATATCACAGAACACTAAATACCCATTATGGGAACATCTATTTGATATGGAAAGTTGTTGTGTAAATACTTCAGTATATAATGTATAAGAAAAAAAAAGAATTACCAAATTATTACATCTAAGTGTGATTATGGATTACCTCTACTTTTTTAATTCTCCTGGGTTATCTCAATTCTTGTTTTTTTGTAGTTTTTTTAAATTTCCATATTGAATATGTACTGTAGCTTTTATAAAATAACACTTTCTAAAATTTGAAATTTAAATGGGATTAAGTTAAAATTCCTTACTGTTGCCCTAGGGAACAGTAAGGAATTTTAACTTAATCCCATTTAAATGTAAATCAATCAATATACTTATAATTCCTTACATTTTGCCAGATTATCAATCGATGGATAATTCAGAGGACTAAATGAATTTATATTTCTCTTCTGCAACTAAACTATAAGAGCATTAGCTAAAAAATAAATTAAATTTAGAACGCAGAGAAATGAAATCAGGAAAGTGTGCTACATGCTACTATCTCTCATAATGAAATCAGTCTAAACATCATGTAAAGACACAAACAGGCACATAATAGACCCACGCCTGGACATATCCAAGATGATCTGTAGTGGTCAGCAACAAGACAATACCTAAAGGAAAGAGTGAGTAACAACATTAGCGTAAGTTTATGTCTTACCTTCGTTCATTAGATCAACAATTTATAACAGAGTTATGAGATATTTCACCTTTAAAAGAATACTGTAGCTTTAATTTAACCCAACTTCACAATTTCCTGATAGTTTTTCATTTGTCTTATGCTTTATAGACAGTCATCGTAACTATAAAGTCTAGGTACCTTGTGCTTAAGCAACTGCTTCAAAGTTTTACCACAACTCAAGAAAAATATACTTTACCTTGCAACACAGTAAATATATAATCATATATTGAAAAAATAAACAAGTTTCCCAAATCAATACATACTTTCACCACTTGCGATGTGCTGATATTTCTGTTTCTTTTTTTAATGCTTTATTTTATTTAATTTTTTGTTTATTAATCTGTGAGAGAGGAAAAATAACATCAATCGGTTGCTCCTGTATGGGCCTCCGACTAGGGATGAATCCAAAACCTGGGTATGGGCCCTAACCAGGATCTAAATCCACCACCTCTTAGTGTACGAGACAACACTCCAACCAATTGAGCCACACTGGCCAGGGCTTAATGCTTTTTTAAATCACCATATTTATTTCATTACCCTGTGGCGTTGCCACCTGCCATTTAGGAAAGATAGCACTACAACTTTACACAGAATGTACTAAACTCCTTGACTACCACCTTCCACCCCAGTTCCATTATAACAAAATGGGTGAAATCCAGCAAGTCTATTCCAAGTACAAAACCTGGCACAAATGTGAGACATCCAGATCTTTCTGAAGTTCCCGCAACACTGTGACTATTCCTATTGGCAGATGGGAAACAAGTGCTGAAAGGTTCCTCCAGGCAAAGTACAGAAACAGAAATCTTTTGTTGTGGTATCAGTTACGTTAGTAAAATCTGCACTTGAGAATGCCTAGCAAGTTTACCATTGCTCCACAAACCAACTCTTCCAAGAAAATAAAAGAGGATCCTACCACAGTAAGATGCTAATATCATCCCCTTACATTTTTAGATTGCTTTCCCTCATTTCATTTGATCCTCCCCGACACCGAGATAGAGAAGTTGGTATTCTTCCATTTATTAACCAGGCAACTGAAGCTCAAAGGCCTCACCTGGCTTGCCAGTAACAGCACAGCTAATGAGGAGCACAGCCTGCGCTTGAACCCAGGATTTACTGATTTACCCACGCTCATGCTACAACTATTTTCATTTTGAACATCTGATACAAATGTGAACTTAAAAGGTATGTTAAATTTCTAGATACAAAAGTGAAGATGAAAGCATGATACCAATATTGCTATCATAAAATTAAGATTAAAAATAGTAATGAATGTTAACAATTTCAGTAGCCTCTTGATTTACTGGGAATCCGAGTTCAAGTCAATACAGATTTGGTTTCATACTTTGTCTTTGGTCAACGTTTCACTGATTATAAAATACATGTAAGTTCACCACAGAAAATTACAGAATTGGGTGGTCTGTAAGAAACTAGCCACATAACTTGCACAAACTTCCCCCAAACCATTCTTAAGCTTGTGGCTTCACACTAAATTATGAAGTTCCCTATGTGAAATCCGTTTTGATTTCATCACTAAGTGAATTACAACAGCATAAGCATGTTGTTTCTGCATAATACTTGCAACATGCACTCAATTTCCAGAGCACTTTTGAACAACATCTAAAATTCATAAGCTTAAAGGCAGAATCCAAGGCAAAATGTTCCTTTTTTAGTTAAAAAGGCTCATGTACCTTTCAGATGAATACCAACTTAATTACAAATTATTAAAGATTTGGAGAATCAAGCTGAAGAAACTACTTGAGATCAAGGAATAGAACCCTTTAATTGTATAGATGAAAAAAATGAGGCCCAGATGTGACATTTCCAACAGTAATCACGTAGTCAATTAATAATGGCACAGCCCCACCAGTGTGCTGTGTTGAGCATGGACCTATGAACCAGGTCAATTCCTGGTCAGGGCACATGTCTGGGTTGCAGGCTACATCCTCAGTAGGGGATGTGCAGGAGGAGACCAATCAATGATTCTCTCTCATCACTGATGTTCCTACCTCTCTCTCCCTCTCCCTTCCTCGCTGAAATCAATAAAAATATATTTTTAAAACAGCCTTAAAAAAATAATAATAATGACACAAACTCTCCGCCAATCTACGTTTCCCATTATTCTAAATGTCTCTGCATCTAATAAAATGTGATCCTTAAAAAAGTCACTAACACCTAAAAAATTTAAGACACATTTTTTTAAAGACACATTTAAGCTCCAAAAACTAGGGGACAGGATAGTGTCCAATGACAGTCTTTAGAAAAACAATCTCTTGAAGAACTCAGTTACAAACTACCTGAGCTAAAAACTGGCTCTTCACTCCAATGCAAGAAAGATATCAAGTAGCTTTTAATAACTAACGTTATCAACCACCTTAACAGCTCTTTTTCCCGTCTCAATACTACTCATTCACTCAACAAATACCTGAGGGCGGATTATGCGGGAACTCCAGCTAGGTGCTGGAGAAACCAAGGGCTAAGCAGACATGGTTCCTGTAAGGCACAACTGGGTGCACTGCCCCTCCCCCTCTGCAATATGAATACCTCCTTCATAGCTCAGCTGCCACTTTACCACAGGAGGTGTTACCCAGAACTACAGGAGATTTAAAAACTGCCTTTACCACTCCTCATGGCCTGGGCACACACTTCAGGGACTTTTCACAATAAACCTTCCTGGTTCACAACCCTTGTCTCAAAAAAACTGCTAACTCACCCACTTCCCCTCACTTCACTGGAAACCTGAGCCAGATGGTCTAGGAGCCACCAGGATTTGGGATGATGGGCAGCACCTTCCGTGGACCACTTCGTGAGCCAGAAGCAGACTTACTGCCTCTCCCTCTCTGCTTCTTTCCACGAGATCCTTCCATGCACCCCTGAAGATACCCCCGGGGGAGCAGTACCTGACTTACCCAGTGTGTTCCTGAACACCTGCACGAGTAACTGTAGGAGATGTTCAATTCCGGTTTTTTAAGCTTCTCAGGCTTCTTCCCCCTTCTTCCCTGCCTCTCAGATTCTTAAAAGATCTATCAACAAAAAGAGCAGTCTCCCCAAAACTGGCATTACTGAGAATCACCTGGAATACTACAGGGGGCCCTAAAGCAGAACTTCACACACCTGGCTGCCCGGAATCCTTCGGGGAGCTCTGGAAGGACGGGGTCCCGGGCCCCTCCCTCCCAGACTGGCCTTCACGCGGTCCCGCGGGGGAGGCCCGGGAATCCGCGTCTCAGGCCCGGTTATCCTATTCCTGATGCCCGAGGTGTTTCACTAGGTTAAGTCCTGGGCCAGAGAACCTGGCCCACAGGCTGAGAAGCTTGGGTCCTCCGACGGCCTGCCATTCACGGCAACGCGGGCTGCACCTCGGTGCCGGTCCCGTGAACGGCTCTGGGTCATCGGAAAACGAGGGAGGCGACTGCGAGCTCCATGAGGCCTTCGGAGGCGGCCAACCTGGAGCTCTAGAACCCTCCCATTTTAGTTTAATATCACACCCTGGGCTGCCTCAAAACAGTGCCCTTCTGTGAGCTCTTCTAACCCACCCGAGTCACAGGCCTTCTGCAACATGCCTGACTTTACAGCCAGGGCCTTGAATCGGAGAAGGAGAGGTCCCCACCACCTCTGGATGTACAAATCACAGGCATTTTACATTTAAAAAAAAAAAAAAAAAAAAAAAAAAAGCCGTCTCGTGTAATTCAACCCAGGCCTCCATGGAATTACCGTCCACCTAATGAGAAACTACGCTGAACCTCAACTAGAAGGGTATGCCCACTTTTCATTCTTTGTTTAAAAAAAAAAAAAAAAAAAAAAAAAAGATACTATCGGATAACAACGTGAGTTATCAAGACACTAAAAAAAAAAAAAAAAAAAGTCAAGAATGCAGGTCTCGCTGTGCAAAAGCCACCTCCACATCAATCCCTAACTTGTGGCTCCTGTGGGAAACTCGCAGGTGAGGTCAGCACACCCCAGAGGAGGGTATGCAAGTGGAAGTGACCCCATTATTTACCCCATCCCTGGGAGGTCAAGTTTTACAAGCAACAATGCGATCGCGGGGGGCCCCCCCGCCCCGCAGTGCAACCCCGAGCAGGCAGCCCGGCTCCCACCTCGGCACGAACACTGTCATCTGCTGGACCCGCGCTCCCCGAGCTTCCCGCGGCCGCCTCCGAAGCCTCCTTCCCCCCCGCCCCCCGCCCCGCCAAGTCCTCCCCGGTCCGGAGGATGCCCGGCCACCCGGTCCGGCGGCCACTCCTCCTTCCCACAAGTCCCCGGCCCGCGCCGCTCGCCACGGGGGGCTCCCCTGCCTTCTGGCCGCAGCGGGCGCCCCCCAAAAACCCGATCCGGGCGAGCGGGTGCACACTCACCTCCCGGGGGTCCGCGGGCATGTATGCGGACGCTCCGGGGGTGGCGCTTCACACCCCTAAGCCCAAGGGCCCCGTCCCGCCAAGTCCGGTAAGGCCGCCCCGGCCCCGGGAGCCCGCCTCCCTGGCGCCGAGGGTCCGGGCCGAGCCGGGCCACCCTGGGCTCCACTCCCCGCGCCTCCCCCTGGCGGCCGCCGCCGCCGCCGCCGCCCACAACACCCCTCTCTTAGGCCACGCACGCCGTCCACAGCCCCCCGCGGGCCACCGCCTCCTCCACAGGGTGACAGCCGCCGCTCCCCGGCCGGGGCCGGCCCCTCCTCCAGCTCCTCCTCACCCCCCGGAGGAGACGGAACGGGGGGGGGGGGGGGCGGTGGTGGGCTCCTTACCGGGCGGCAGGACATGGCGAGGCCCGCCGCGGCTCGGCCTCCTCCGCCACCCCACGAGGCTCCCAGCCAGGGCCGGCGGGGGGCAGCGCCTGGGCCGCTGGAGCGTCTCGCCGGGGTGCTCCTCCGCCGTCGCCGCCTCCTCCTCACCACCACAACAACATGGCGGCAGCGGCCACACAGAGCGCGCTCCCGACGCCGGGCCGGGCGCGGGGGCGCGCGCGCACGCTCGGGGCCTTCAGCTGGCGGTCGGGAAAAGAAGGCGGGCCGACGCGGGCTGGGAGGGGGCGTGGCCCTGGGCGTTGGCCACGCCCCCTTGGAGGTGGGCGGGGCTTCGGCGCGTAGGCCTGCCCGCGGCGCTGGGAAAGGCTGGTGGCGGAGAATCCCAGCTGGGGAGGGGAAGGACAAGCAGGGGGGGGGTCCCACCGATTTGGGGGGGGAGGCAGATTTTCCTGCCTCTATAGCTCTCTAGACCAGACAGCGCCTCACTCTACTTGACCAGGGAACTAGAGCAACAGTACACAGGATGAAAGCTCATTTAATAGAAGCATGTAAGTTTAGTGTACTCAAGGTTCCGCTTATATACCATTTCAAACTGCTTCCGCTAAAGCTCAGCTGCATGAAGTGAGCGCAAACAAAATATATATATATATATATATATATATATATATATATATATATATATATATATATATATATATATATATATATATATGTAACCCATCCAAAACAGCCTGCAGAACTTTACATACCGGGACTGAATGACCTCAGGCCCTAACAGGTTTACCTCCACAGAGTTGCATTTTAACATCACACCCTTGACTTGATGGAAAATGTCTGAGAGAACCAGTCAAATGAAATCTACCCTTGCATTTGGTGTATTGGTGTTTTGTTTTTTTCTCCCACAGTACTCTCTGCAATGACTTAACCATTTTATCATGTTTATCCATTACAATGTAAAAGCTACTTGAAGATAAGGATCTTGTTTGTTTTGTTATCCCCAGCATCTAGAACTTCCCACCACAAGTAATGGGCAGCCAAATTTCTTGGTTTAACTACTTGCTAATATTTATTTATACAGTTCACCTAATTGAATCTTCACAGCTTGAATATGTAGGTACTATCATTATCTCCATTTTACGGATTAACAAACTGCAGCCCAGAATAGCTGCAACTAAAACAAAATTCAAATCCAAACCCAACCGACAACAGAAATTATGCCGTACTGTCCACTTTGTGGGATCGTCACCTGAAATAAAATCCCAAGTAAGAAATTACATTCATTCGAGTTCAAAGTTAGGAAAGGATTTGCTTTACTCTCACAGGAACAGATGTTCTTCCTTTCTGTTACGCAGGCTGATTGTGTATCATCTCATCTAGGCTTCCAGAAAGCCCTTGGCTATATTTGAAGCTCAGTGGTGGCCTACTGCTGGCCTTTGACCGGGGGGGGGGGGGGGGGGGGGGGGGGGGGGGGGGGGGGGGGGGGGGGGGGGGGGGGGGGGGGGGGGGGGGGGGGGGGGGGGGGGGGGGGGGGGGGGGGGGGGGGGGGGGGGGGGGGGGGGGGGGGGGGGGGGGGGGGGGGGGGGGGGGGGGGGGGGGGGGGGGGGGGGGGGGGGGGGGGGGGGGGGGGGGGGGGGGGGGGGGGGGGGGGGGGGGGGGGGGGGGGGGGGGGGGGCGGGGGGGGGGGGGGGGGGGGGGGGGGGGGGGGGGGGGGGGGGGGGGGGGGGGGGGGGGGGGGGGCACTCCACTATTAACGGTGGTTTTTCCCATCTCAACTTTGCACTTCTATTTATTATTTTCACTTGTATTTACACTTGTTGTCCTCATTTCCCCTTTCTGTTATATGATTATAGCCTTCATGGAGCAAGAGAGGAAATAGTAAGTGCCCAGGACAGATGAATGTCAAATAAAATACATGGTTTCCCACCTGTTCCTCCAGGTTCCCATCAGTTTCCATCTCCTCTGGGCACAAGTTCTGCTACCCAAACCTCTGCTCAGGCGAAGGCTGGAGGATGGGTTTCTATAGTTGGGTGGCCTCTGCTTGGATCAAAGCCAGCACCTGACTCCAGAGCAGCTCCCCCAATGAGGAGGCTCAGGACAAAGATTCAGCCAATAGGCTGTGGGAATCCACTCAGCCAATCCCACAGTTCCCCAGGGGAACCCACAAGGAGAGATCGGATTGTTGGCATATCACTTTAACCTGTCTTTAGGCAGACTATCACATGTGCTGACGATATGAGTGCTTTACAGGTACAGCTAATGTCACTTTAACAACGCAATTAGCAGGTATTGTTACTGTGGACGAAAGAAGCCACATGCTAACCTGACAAGCTCAAGGGAGGCCTTCGTTGGCAGTCTTGCAAACTCAGAGACCTAAAATAACCACAAAAGATGGTCTGAAAATTAAATATTTAACTACAAACAGGTTATGGTGGGCAGTCATGTCCCAGGCCGATATTTTCCCTGACAAGGATCAACTTAGATCTTTCCTGAGCCCATTTGCCTTTTTGCCTCTAAGATAACAAATCTGTGAGATGTCTGGGTAACTTGTAACTTCCCTTTTTCCGGAGCCCCTGGGGCACAACCCACTGTGGTGGGCGCCAGGACAGATGCCTCAGATTCCTTCATTACCATGTTAATTGTTCCTGCCCTTACCTAAGTATGTGTCCATCATTTTACTTTTTATCCAATCCCAGGGGTTTCCCGCCACTTTGCTTTATCCCACCTCCTTAATCCATCACCAAGGAATTTCATGTAACCCACCTATGTCCCTCCTTTGATTGCAATGTATAAATACAAATAGAACCCGCCATTCTCCGGAGCATTATCTCAACTTGTTTGGCTCCGGAGCATTATCTCAACTCATATGTCGACAGTTTGGCTCAAATAAACTCACAAAAATTCTTTACAGGTTTCAATGTTTTTTGTTTTTGTTTTTTGTGTTTTTTGTTTGTTTGTTTTAAATATTTTTATTGATTTCAGAGAGGAAGGGATAGGGAGAGAGAGAGAAAAAAACATCAATGACGAGAGAGAATCATTGATTGGCTGCCTCCTGCAAGCCCCCCACTGGGAGTCGAGCCCACAACCTGGGCATGTGCCCTTGACCGGAATCGAACCTGGGACCCTTCAGTCTGAAGGCTAACGCTCTATCCACTGAGCCAAACCAGCTAGGGCTCAATGTTTGTTTGTTTTTATGTTAACATTACTCTCCCTTGTTTTACATATGAGGATCAGGATTTGAACTCAGATGATTTGATTCCCAGAGCATGCTTTTAAACTTCAGACTGAACCTCATTCCCACTGCTGCCCACCTGCTTGCTGTGAAGGCAGATCTTTGTAGATTGTCTCTAAATAAGAAACTGCTGCCTGGCCTTAAAAACGCACTTCAAGGAAAGGGCCTAACAAGAAGCAATGGCGCCCTATCCGGTTTGGCTCAGTGGATAGAGCGTTGGTCTGCAGACTGAAGGGTCCCAGGTTCGATTCCGGTCAAGGGCATGTACCTTGGTTTCAGGCACATCCCCAGTAGGGGGTGTGCAGGAGGCAGCTGATCGATGTTTCTCTCTCATCGATGTTTCTAACTCTCTATCCCTCTCCCTTTCTCTCTGTAAAAAATCAATAAAAATACATAAAAAAAGAAAAAAATATATATATATATATAAAAAGAAGAAGCAATGGAAAGGAAGCCTGCTCTGCATCTAAAGACAAATTTGAATCTTAGTGTCTCCACTTGTTCTTTATTTCCCTTTCCTGTGCCTCCGTTTCCCCATTGGCCCTGTGGGGTTCCAATCACTACATTCCTCACCTCACATGAGTTTGAAAACTTTTTGTACCCTACAAAAAGTCAGACCAATGGATGGCATTTGGGGGGACTTAGGCTGAAAACAAAGCCCTAAACTTTGTGTTGATGAGTCAAGAAAAAAAAAAAAAAGATAGAAAACTAATCCAGGCTCAGAGGGCTTCTTGCTGCCCTATTTCTCATGTGAGGGGCCCCCTCGACCCCACTGACCTCCCTCCCCTCCTCCTGCTACCCTTTCAGCCTTCTTCCCCCTGCTATCTTCAAAGCTGAAACTGTTCTTCCAGCTGCTCAGGGCCTCTTTGAAGTAGCCTAGGACAGATGGAAAGGTTGATTGATGGAGGTTTCCCCAGGTCAAGCAGGGCCCCTGGAAGGCGGAGTCCCTCGAGCCTCCAAAATGCAATCTTCTCAAAACTTGGTCCTGCTGCTTAATGACCAAAGTCACTCCCCCTTCAGTGGGTGCTTTGTGTGGATTATCCCCGGCCTCTCATAACCCCCCTGATCATCTCCTTGACCTCCCAGCCCAGCAGACAGGGTAACTAGGACTCTCAGCTTTCAAGAAACCATTTGCCCTCGGGTCAGATGAAAACTAGAATTGGACCCACATTGATGTGACTCAGATCTCCAGAGGTTTTTTTAAGGATCCACACTGCAGCCCTACTGCTGGGGTAGGTCAGCTCAACTCAAGTTCAGCATACATCAAGGGGCTTCAAAGTGGGGTCCCTGGGTCCCTAGGGAGCCCTGAGACTCTTTCAGAGACCCAGGTGTATCCAAACTATTTTCATAATAATACTAAGAAATTATTTACCTTTTCTTTTCTTTTTTTAACCATGTTGACATTTGTACTGACGGTGCAAAGGCAGTGGTGGTAAAATCGGTGGCATAAATCCAGGCAGTGGTACCCCCTCTGTACTAGCAGCCATTATCTTCTTCACTAGCATGCACTGGTAGTCAACAAAACGCCGGTTTCACCTAAGAATGTCCTCGACAAAGCAGTAAAAAAAAATTTAATTTTATTAACTCTAGGCCTCTGAATACAAGGCTTTAATAGTCTCTATGATTAAACGGAAATTACGCATAAAGCACTTTGTTTCACTGTTTTACTGAGGTGAAATTCAACGAGCATATAATGAACCATTTTAAAATGAACGATTCAGTGACATTTAGAACATTCACAATATTGTGCAACCACCACCTCTACCCAGTTCCAAAACCCTTTCATCACTCTAAAATAAAACCCTGTACCCATTCGTCAGTTACTCCCCACACAGAAAGCATTTTTGCTAGGTGCAGTACAGTGGTTGTCTCAGGGAAAGCATGTGTGCGAGTGTTTGAGTTGCAAGCTGAACTAGCCTCTTTTATTAGGGGGGGGGGGGGGAACGGTGCAAAAAAAAACCCCTATTTTTACTTTGTTTGAAAGAATGGTCAACATGCAGACTACAGTTATTCAGACTTGGATATTTGGCAGGCAGTTTCTTTAAAATGTACGAAATGAACTTGTCACATGAAGTAAAACAGCTGATAGTATTTGTTGCCAATGGTACAATTCTAGCTTAATTAAAATTTTGGAAAACTTGAATGTTCCACCATGAACTTGACAATTTTCTAATCCCTAATGTTTTTACTGCTTAGATTGCGGTGATATTAGCAAAAGTCCATTTTTGATATTGTATCTGAAATGTGCCAACGTTTGAAAAGGCTTCATAACCCAGTGAACCAATGTTTTCCAAATGACCAGTGCGTGAAGTTACCAAATCATGCCTGAGTAAAAGATCCATTCAAAGGGCAAGATAAATCAGTGGTTTCAGAGTTCAAAAACAACATCATTCCTACCAATCTATGCAACTAAACTTTAAGAAACTACCACTTATCAAGTTTTGGTGTGATACCAAATAAGAATAACCACAATTATCTTAATTGTATGAGGCTGGATTATCTTCATTTATTTAAACTAAAAACACATTGCCACAGATAATGCAGAAGCAAAGATGAGAATGCAAAATTCTTCTATTAAGTCAAACTCTAATGAGTCCTGCAAATACATAAAACAATGCCATTCTCACTAAGTTTTTGTGTTGCGAAATAGTTATTTTTCATAAAGACATGGTTTTATGCTAATGTCATAGGTTTACAATATGTTTTCAATCATGTTATTTTGATATGTGAATAAATCATTTAATATATTGTCAGTGTTAATTCCTAGCAAGGTAAATATCAACTGACATCACTTACCTAAACAAGAGCTCTGTAGGGTCCTCAGTAATTTTAAAGAAACCAGTAAGATTGAGAACCAATTAAAGTATTCATTGGAATGTCTCAACCCCAAAGGCATTTTTAGTTGGTACATGGATTTTTTTTAATTTAAATAATTATGTTTAATATATACATTTGAAAAAGTATAACAGATCAAGCTTAGTATCACAGATCTCTTTGCTTAGGATGAAGCTAAATTTACTTAAAATGACTAATTGGTTTAAAGAAAAACATGAAGTAAATATTAGTACAAAGCTAATTATGTCAAAAATTAATGAGGAGCCTAGCTGGTTTTGCTCAGTGGATAGCGCGTCAGCCTGTGGACTGAAGGGTCCCCGGTTCAATTCCAGTCAAGGGCATATGCCTAGATTGCCAGCTTGATCCCCAGTAGGGGGCCTGCAGGAGGCAGCCGATCAAAGAGTCTCTCTTCTCTCTCATCATTGATGTTTCTATCTCTCTCTCTCCCTCTCCCTTCCTCTCTGAAATCAATAAAAAAAAATATTTTTTAAAACAATGAATGAGGATAGTATACCCAAATGACTGGATTTGGGGAAACACTCAAATAGTGATTGAGTTTTTAATGAGGCAGAGCTGCCACCAGACCTTACTATGTGGGTCACTCCATCCAGAAAATGTGGGGGTTCCACGAGTTCACACAGGCACAGAAGTGCTCAGCAGATGTGCCTCCGCCCTGTTCCCCTCCCAGGGAGAGGTGCCGGGCAGCCCAGTGTCAGGGAAGGCCTGCTGCAATGGGAGGTGAGAGGCCTGGATTCCTGACCCAGCTGACTCATGGTCTGACCCGACCCCACCCTCGGGGCCTCAGTTTTCTCATCCGGAAAATGACAGGGTACAATGCCATCTCCTCTTCAGAGCCTCCCAGTCTTGCCAACCATCCTCTGATGAAAGGATCAGACTTACCTTGTTTGATTATTGCATCAGAGCATCACAGAATTGCAGCTGGAAAGAACTCAAGAACTCCCAAAGCTTCCCGGATAGGCCCCCCTTCCACCCCCAAGTTACAACAAATGGAAGAAACTGAGGCCTAGAGAAGTTAACAAGTCAAGCAAGCTGCTTAGTCACATGGCGGGGACTTGCGGGGAGGCGGGTGGTGGCCAGGTACTGCCCCCAGGGTCCAGTGGGGAAATGAGAGTGCTTCCCCTACACTGGGGATCAATAACTTCCTCACCCCTTAACAAATAAGCCGCACTTCCGCTAGGAACACGAATCCTAGTTGGAGAAAACCAGAGCTGTTTGGTTGGGAACACTGTGTTAAAACCACGTTGATGGATTGATGGATTGCTCCGCGTTGCTCAATCCGCCTTGGAAAGGCCGGTCCTGCTGCTCCTAATTCCCCCAGAGAAGGCAGAGGAGATGAAATGGACAAGAACAGGATAGAAAGGGATTGCCAGGGAGGAGGACCCTGGGACCCTGTCCCCCGCCCTCTCCCCTCCCTGCCCTCTTGATGTTGTTAGACAATACACCCGTTTCAGCGCCCAGCTCGCTCTACCCAAAGCTTCCCTGCAGCCTGGGCCAACTCACAGCCACAAATAGAACCAGAATCCACTGAAAATAGCTCCTCCTCCCTTCTGCCCAGCGTTTCCAAGTGCTGGCGGGGATGCCCTGCCCCCATCAGCCAGGCCCCAAAGCAGGGAGCTCAGGTAGAGAAACACCGAGGCCACGCGTGGGAACCATCTCAGGCTGACTCTTACTAAGTTACTGGCTCAGCTAGGCCGGCGTGGCTCAGTGGTTGAGCGTGGGCCTATGAACCAGGAGGTCACGGTTCGATTCCCGGTCAGGGCACATGGCCAGGTTATTGGGGGGGTTTTTGTTTGTTTGTTTATATTTTATTGATTTTTTACAGAGAGGAAGGAGAGGGATAGAGAGTTAGAAACATCGGTGAGAGAGAAACATCCATCAGCTGCCTCCTGCACACCCCCCACTGGGGATGTGCCCGCAACCAAGGTACATGCCCTTGAAGGGAATCGAACCTGGGACCTGTCAGTCTGCAGGCCGACGCTCTATCCACTGAGCCAAACCAGTTAGGGCCAGGTTATAGTCTTGATCCCCAGGGTGGGGTGTGCAGGAGGCAGCCAATCAATGATTCTCCCTCATCATTGATGTTTCTCTCTCTCTCTCCCTCTCCCTTCCTCTCTGAAATCAATAAAAATATATTTTATTTTTATTTTTTTAAAAATATATTTACTGATTTTTTTACCGAGAGGAAGGGAGAGGGATAGAGAGTTAGAAACATTGATGAGAGAGAAACATTGATCAGCTGCCTCCTGCACACCCCCTACTGGGGATGTGCCCGCAACCAAGGTACATGCCCTTGACCAGAATCAAACCTGGGCCCCTTGAGTCCACAGGCCGATGCTCTATCCACTGAGCCAAACCGGTTAGGGCTAAAAATATATTTTAAAAAAGCACTGGCTCAGTGCCAGTACCAATGGGCGCTGTAGTTCTCAGCCACTCATGCAGATGAGACTCAGAGAGGCAAGGAGCTTGCCCAAGGCCATGGCCACACAGCCAGTGGGAGGTGAAGCTCGAGTGGTTAACCACTGCACTACACTCCTCTCCCCACGAAAGGCCTCCGCACCAACTAGCTTCATTCAGATCCCTGAGGCAGTGGGGAGCTCAAGCCTTCCAGACCCTCCTTTAACAACTGGGGGAAACTGAGACTCCGAGAGAGGAAAGTCTTGCCCAAAGGCGCTCAGCAAACAAGTAAAGCAAGTGCCCAGGTATCTCAGCTCAGAGGCCAATGTTTTTGCAGAGGTTGAAGCAAACAGAAGCTCCCTTGTTCCTTCTCTGTAGAAGCCCCATGGGTCTGTTTCTTTTTCTTTTTCTTTCTTTTTTTTTTTTTTCACGTTTCAACCTCCTCTCGTTTCCCACTGGAGCAGAGAGCCTGCCCCAGACACCCGTCTGGCAGCCAGGCATCCTGAGATTACCTCCTCATCCCCCTCTGCTCAGGGTGTTTAATGTTCTAGGAGGGGAAGAGAGCAAACAGCAGGGCATAAATCAAGGGTGACACAGGCTGGCTTTCTCCTCTGCTGAATGAGAAGCAGACAAGACCCAGCAAGGGAAGAGAATGAACAGGGGTTTGCTGACTCATTTAAATCCAAGGTCCAAAAGCACACCTTTCTCCTACTCCTAGGAATGAGAGAAGTGTTTCTCTACCACAAGACCTCCTTTGTTATAATTCTTTAAAATAGTCTTAACCTCTACAGTGATGATAAGAAAGACTAGAATGAGGCCACGGACACTCTGGTAGAGAGGAAGTCAATTATTTGAGACGTGGTCAAGGGGTATGAGGTAGTCCAGTTGGCAAGACAAAGTCAACAGAAGGCCAGGTAAGTCCTTTGATGGAGAAGATACAGGATGTATGGCAACGGTTAGGTAGGGAACCTACCTAAGTCTTATAGGGGTCCAGGCAACATTGATGCAGAAACTGGAAGTGTATAAGTGAATTAGGGCAAAAGTAAGAAAAGGGGCAACTCGGGGTGAGGGAACAGCACATGCAAAGACCCGCAGGCAAAAGAGAGCCAACCTATTCACGCAACCAACCAATTGGAAGAAGTAGAGATTTATTTGGGCACCTTTCTTTGGGGCAGGCTTGCCATTCTAAGACTGGAATCTTGCTGAATTTCTATGATTTAATGCTGTGTTAATCATAGAGTATAGGCTGGATTCCATAAGAGCTGCATTCTTCGAATACTACAAATTCCTTCATCAGCACCTCTAGGAAATAATCAGCCCCGTGCCAGCCAGTCTCTGGATGTTGACAGATCCTTTTATTGGCTGTATTCCATCTGTCTCCATGAATCCCACGTTCTTGATTTTTTTTTAGGTGGCGTGTTCTAGAACCTGACGCACATCATCATCCTTTACTAGGGCATCCATGGCATCCAAGTGCAGCTGGTGTGATCTGGAGGCCTCAGTTTTTCTGGGAAATTACAAAATTATACCCAACCAGAGAGGAAAAAATAAATAAAGCATTATCATTCTCTAACGCCAGCCCAATGACATGGAAAATTGCCAAGAATGCCGCTGTGGGCGAAACTGGCTCTAAAAGCAGGAAATGGGGTCAGAGATGGAGGTGGAAATGAGTCTTCACTTTCCACCAGTGACACTCAGAGAGGGTGGGTTACTTGCTCAGGGTCCTGAAGCAAGGAAATTGCTGGGCCAGTGTTCAAGGGATGGGCCTACGATTTCAGAATTTGTTTCTGAGGAATGATATTGCATAGCTATCATCAAAATCAACAGAACACAACAAGAGTTGTCCAGCTCAATAAATTAGGACACGCTGACTTCAACAAAGGTGACCAGGTTATTTTCTTTGCTGCAGGACTTCTCAGAGCCTTGATATGCGGATATACATAGTGACCATAAGAGAAGGCTGTGGAGTTTTCAGAGTTTCCAGAACTCATTTGAGCTAAGGACATGTTGTTTCTGGGAACCCTCCTTGGAACCCACTTTGGGAAATACTATACTATCTATGCCAAGTTTTTGTATATAAAGGGAGTCCAATCTATGTATTTTGGATGGATGAATAGATGCATAATTTGACCATTTCCTTGTTATGTTTCTTCAAGAATATGACATCCTCCCTTTCTCTGAGCCTCAGTTTTATCTCTACAACAGGGGACAACAAACTTTTTTTAAAAAATATATTTCATTGATTTTTTACAGAGATGAAGAGAGAGGGATAGAGAGTTAGAAACATCAATGAGAGAGAAATATCCATCAGCTGCCTCCTGCACACCCCCTACTGGGGAAGTGCCTGCACCTGAGGTACCTGCCCTTGACTGGAATCAAACCCGGGACCCTTCAGTCTGCAGGCCGACACTCTATCCACTGAGCCAAACCGGTCAGGGCGACAACAAACTTTTTCTGAAAAGGGCCAGGTAGTACATATTTTAAAATTTGCAAACCAAATAGGACTCTATGGCACATTCTTACTTACCTTTCTCCCTTCCTCTCTCACTTCCTTCCTAACTTCCTTCCTTCCTTCCTTCCTTTCTCTCTTTTAAAAACTCTTTCAAATGTAAACACCATTTGAGCTCTCAGACCCTACAAAAATAGGTGTGTGTGTGTGTGTGGGGGGGGGGGGGGCAGTGGTAGGATTTGGGCTCAAGCCATTACCAACCCCTGCTCAACACATTAAGGTATGAGGAAATCCACTATGTATTCTCCATTTTGTGATTTTATTTATTTATTCCTTTATTTGGCCCTCCTAAGCTGCCTTGGGAGGTAGGCACTAAGCTTTATCCGCTGTCTAGGGGAAACGCTGCTGTCCAAAGAATGAAAATGAACCTCCTTTCCCAGGGAGGTCAGTAGCCAGACAAGGTTGAAATGGGGACCCTTGGATACCAGTCCTGAGGACAAAACCACTCAGCTTTGATGCTCAGTAGAAAAGATGTCCAACCGGTATTGTAGCATCTCTGCGATTTCTATAAGAGAAGGGTTTGGGAGCAGGAACTGGGCTGAAGACAGGGGCTAAGAAATGTCTCCAAGCTGCATTAGCAAGGCACATAGGCACAGCAAGCACACCTTTTACTTACAGTGCGTGTTTGCTTTGGATGTTTGGGAGGAGTATGATGGAGACTATGAGGGAACACTCCCAAACCATCCCTCACCTCCTATCTGTCCCTAAGGTAGCGACCTGGACCAAGTTCACTGTTAGCCACAGTGTAGCCCTCCATCTCATTAGTCCACAAACTAATCCTGTGAGGCAGGTGATATGATCTCCATAGAACAATAGAGAAGGTGAGACTCCAGGAGGTTTGGTAACTCCCTTACCTGCCCAACGTCTCCCAGGTGATAAAAGATGGAATCACCGTTCAATGGCAGGTCTCCCCGGCTCCGAAGTCAAGGCCTGTTTTCATACACTCTACTGCTTCGGGCCCCTTCCCTGGGTCTATGTTTGAATGATCAGGGTGCTCGCAGTCAATTTCTTACGCTTTCACACTTAATTACATAGAGCATTAGATTGTTTGATAAGTGCTTCACATGTTAGTCTTCATTTAGTCTTTGTATAGATTGATTTCTTGTGGTTCTTTTTTTTTTTTTTTTTCCACCCAAGTTCAATATTTGAGTCAAAATTGCTCTGGGATCTTGGCCCAGAAATAGATCCACACAAATACACCCAATTGATTTTTGACAAAGGTGTAAAAGCAATTCACTAGAAGAAAGCGTTCTAAACAAATGGTACTGGAGTCATTGGACATTCATGGACAAAAAAAAAAAACACAACAAAAAGCCCTAACCGGTTTGGCTCAGTGGATAGAGCATCAGCCTGCAGACTCAAGGGTCCCAGGTTCGATTCTGATCAAGGGCATGTACCTTGGTTTCGGGCACATCCCCAGTAGGGAATGTGCAGGAGGCAGCTGATCGATGTTACTCTTTCATCAATGTTTCTAACTCTCTATCCCTCTCCCTTCCTTAAAATATATTTAAAAAAAAAACACACAAGACATTGACCTAAACCATACATCATATCCAAAAATTAACTCAAAATGGATCAAGGATTTAAATGTAAAATGTAAAACTATTAAACTTTTATGAGAAAAAAAAAAAAAAGAAATCTTTGAGATCTAGGGCTAGCCATAAAGGTTTTAGACTTGACACCACGAACATAACCCATGAAAGGAATCCTTTCCTAAGTTGGACCACATTAAAACAAAAACTTACGCTGGGAAAGACCCTGTGAAGAAGATGAGAAGACAAGCTACAGACTGTGGGAAAATATTTGTAAGCTGCATTTCTGACAAAGAACTCTGAAACGCAACGGTAAAAATCAAACAATCCAGTGAGAAAACAGGCAAAAGACACGAACGGGCATCTCGTGGAAGAGAGTACACACATGGCAGATTAGCACGTGAAACGATGCGCTTGCCTCATTAGTCAGAAGAGAAATGCAAACTGAAACCACAGGGAGATGTAACGACAAGCTTATCGGAATGACTAAAAGAAATCATAGCGATAACACTAAATGCTGGTGAAGAGGCAGAGAAACATTGCTGCCGGGAATGTAAAATGGCAGGGTCACTCTGGCCAAAGGTATGGAAGTTTCTGACAAAACTGAACATACAGTTACCAATATCCAGCAGTTATACTTTTTCAAAAAATATATTTTTATTGATTTCAGAGAGGAAGGGAGAGGGAGATAGAAACATCAATGATGAGAGAGAATCTTTGCTTGGCTGCCTCCTGCACACCCCCTCTACTGGGGATCAAGCCCGAAACCCGGGCATGTGCCCTTGACCGGAATCGAACCCAGTACCCTTCAGTCCACAGGCCGACGCTCTATCCACTGAGCCAAACTGGCTAGGGCCAGCCATTATATTCTTGGACACTTACTCCAGAGAAATGAAAATACGGTCACACAAAAACCTGTACATGATTGTTCATGGCTTTACCCATAATTTCCCCAAATTGGAAACAAACCAAATATCCTGCAGCTGCTATGGCCCTGACCAGTTTGGCTCAGTGGACAGAGCGCTGGCCTGCGGACTCAAGGGTCCAAGGTTCGATTCCAGTCAGGAGCATGTACCTTGGTTGAGGGCACATCCCCAGTAAGGAGTGTGCAGGAGGCAACTGATTGATGTTTCTCTCTCATCGATGTTTCTAACTATCCCTCTCCCTTCCTCTCTGTAAAAAAAAACAATAAAATATATATTTTTTAAAAACTATAATAAAAAAAACAAGCTGCTATGTCCATACCATGGAACACTATGAAGCAATAAAAAGGAAGGAAATATTGATACCTGCCACAACATCCTGAGATCTCAAGGGAATTATGCTGAAAGAAAAAAAGTCAACCTCAAAAGACTACATACAGTTTAAATATATGAATACATCTATAACATCGTTGAAATGACAAAATCATAGAGATGGAGAAGAGATGTATGGCTGTCAGGGGTTAGGAAAATGAAGAGGGAAGGAGAAGGAGATGATTCTAAAAGAGTTACAGGAGGGACCCTTAAAATGGAACCATTCTGCATCTTGATTGAGGTGGTGGTCAAACCAAACTACACATGTGGTATAATTTCATAGAACTAAACACGCACGTGCCATAAATGAGTGCATGTAAACTGGCAAAATACAGACAACGTGGGTCAACTGTGTCAATTTCCTGGTTGTGACATTGTACTCTAGTCATACACGATAAAACCATGAGGAGGAAATGGATAAACAACATAGTGGATCTCTCTTGGTACTATTTTTTTACAATTGCATGTAAATCTACAATTATCTCAAAATAAAAGTTGGGGGTTCTTTTTAGTTTTTATTTTATTTTTTTTAATTCATTTGAGTTCTTGGCCCAAGATGGTTCCTTTCAGGGGTGACGGTACCCTTTACCATTCATTTGGGTACTAAGGTCTCAACCTGATCATCTTTAGCAAAGCCAATCTGGTGTGTTTGTGTGTGTGTGTGTGTGTGTGTGTGTGTGTGTGTGTGTGTGTGTGTGTGTGTGGCACTGGGCTAAGTGCTCTCCATGGATTATCTCTTTTAACAGAACCTGGTGAAGAAGAAAACGATGTCATTTTATCTCCATTTAATAGATAAGGAAACTAAAGCTCAGCAAAGTCAGGTCCTTTGTCCCAACGCACATAGCAATTAACAGGAATAAAACCAGAGCTTCTGAGCCCGAGACGCACACCCTTAACCTCTGCACTAGTCCTCCCTCTGATTAGATGCTATGTGGCACTGACCTTTGGTGTAGGCTGGCCTTGAACCTTGGCCAAAAGGCCAGGGCTCTCCTTGAGTAGCTACCAGTACAGTGGAAAGAACACTAGAACCTTCCACTAGATTCCTCTCTCTAGACTGCGATTTTCAACATTTTTCATGCCATGGCACACTTAAACTAATTACTAAAATTCTGCGGCACACCAAAAAAAAAAATATATTTTTTTTTGCTGATCTGAAAAAAAAAAGATATAATTTTGATTCATTCACACCAGATAGCTATTATTGTCATTTTTTTATTTAACAATGTAAAGGGAAAGAGGTCAGTGCCCCTGACTAAGTAGTCAGGAATTACATGTTTTAAAAATTCTTGTGGCACACCATTTGAAAATCGCTGCTCTAGACCATCCCAATTCCCAAGACTAAGTCCCAGCACCATCACTTGTAGGCTGTGTGGTCTTAGGAAAGTCACTTCTATCTGAGATTTCTCACCCTCAAGCCAGAGCTTGCAATCCCAGCATTGTCAGTGGATCCAATGAAGTAATGCATTTCAAAGGGCTTTGGACACTCCAAAGGGGGCAGTTATTATTAATAACAGGGCACCATGAAATAAATTCTAAATATAGGCCACTCACTCCTATTTATCTTCTGGCTTGATGGTAAACACTTTAAGGGCATGGGCTGAGTTTTAGCTTTTTATTTCATCCTAAACTCCCTTTAAAAAGTGCTCACACACACACAAAAAAAAAGGGTAGGTTTCTAAAAGTCCTTGTTAGCTGCTCTATTGGTAGAAATGTGGTCCAAGGAAAAAGGAAAAAGCAAAGCATTGATAGTAAAAATAAAGAACCCCGTGCTTTGACTGCGTTTTTCTTGTCAATTGCAAGGAGAGCTGAGAATGGTTTTCAGCCCAAAATTGGCTCCTGAATTTCCTGCCTTATAACCCCAGGTAACTCCTTGTTTTCAATGTTTGGAAGTGTGGATTCTATCTTTTCAGCGGCATGGAAGAATGTGAAATTTGTGAAGCCGTTTGAGGCACAACATGTTCTTGCTATTTATACCAACCAGGATCTGTGGCTGTTTTTTGGGCAAGGTTTTCCACATAAAATCAACCTTCCCGCCCCCACCCCCCACCCCTTTCCCCATTTATGACAACCTTGCAAACTCATAAACAAATTCCTCAGCTTTATTACTAATGCCAATAACATGGACTTTTAAAACTGCCTTTCATCTGGACATCTCAAGCAATGTTGCAAACAGTAATTAAAGTTCAACACCCTGGTGAGGGAGGCAACTATTATTCAACCCATTTTCCAAACAGGTAAGCCCAGACTTACAAATTAGAGGCCTGGCCATGGGTTACCAGGGGTCGGTCCAGGGAGGAGAGTGAAATGAAGAATTCCAGGCTTCTCGGCTCTTGGATTCAAGATCCTATGGCGGCCCTAGCTGCTTTGGCTCACTGGATAGAGCATCGGCCAGGTTCGATTCCAGTCAAGGGTACGTGCCTGGTTTGGGGGCTTGATCCCCAGTGGGGGACTTGCAGGAGGCAGCTGATCCATAATTCTCTCTCATCATGGATGGTTCTATCTCTCTCTCCCTCTTCCTTCTTCTCTGAAATCAATAAAATATATATATATTTTTAAAAAGATCCTATGGCGATGTCCTCTTGGAGCAGGCATCCACTGAAGTGGGGTGACCCAGTCAGAGGGGGCGGGGAAGAGGGACAGGCCAGATTCACTGATATTCAAGAGAAGGAAGGAAAAGAAGGAAGGTTTCTAAAGCCACTTAGAAAAGAAAATACATTTATTTGATTTATAAATTTGGTTGAAGGAAGGCACAAGTGTGATTGAAAAAGTAATAGGTTTAAACTGATTTTGTAACGGAGAGCTGAGATCATACGAATTTTTCAAACTTTGTATTTTGAAATTCTTAGACTTGCACAAAGTTTGGAAAATAGTAGAGTGAGGTTCTGTGACCCCACCCCCCAGCTTCCCCAGTGGGAACACCTCAGATAACTACATTGCATTATCAAAACCAGGAAATTAATTGGCACAATGCAATTGACAAGACTACAGGCCTTCTTCAGACCGCACCAGTTTGAGAAGTATCATATATCTGTAAAAATTTATTTCACATGTAAGGCACATAAATCTTTTATTTTTTAATTTAATTTTATTTTCTATTGATTTTTAATATATTTTTGTTGATTTCAGAGAGGAAGGGCGAGGATAGAGAGAGAGATAGAAACATCCATGATGAGCCGAAACGGGTTTGGCTCAGTGGATAGAGCGTCAGCCTGCGGACTGAAGGGTCCCAGGTTTGATTCCGGTCAAGGGCATGTACCTTGGTTGCGGGCACATCCCCAGTGGGGGGTGTGCAGGAGGCAGCTGATTGATGTTGCTCTCTCATCGATGTTTCTAGCTCTCTATCCCTCTCCCTTCCTCTCTGTAAAAAATCAATAAAATATATTAAAAAAAAAAATCCATGATGAGAGAGAACCATTGATTGGCTGCCTCCTGCACACCCCCCACTAGTGATTGAGCCCACAACCCAGGCATGTGCCCTTGACCAGAATCGAACCTGGGACCCTTCAATCCGCAGGCCGACGCTCTATCCACTGAGCCACACCGACTAGGGCCAAAGCACATACATCTTAGGTGTCCAGCCTGATGAAGTTTATGTGTGAAACACCCATGTAACCGACACCTCTATCAAGACAGAAAGTGTTATCAGCCCCAGAGTGTCCCCCGTGCCCCCTTTAAGTCAACACCCCCTTCCGACATAACCACTTCTGTCACCATAAATTAGTTTGTCCTATTTCGAACTTGGACATAAATAGAATACTACAGCATATTCTCTGTTACATCTGGCTTCTCTCCCTTTCATCCATGATTTGACATGTGGTAGAGATTCGTTGTTTTTCATTCTTTTGTAGTCTATCACAAATATTTCTCCTTCTCCTGTGGATGGACACTTGGGTTGTGTCCAATTTTTGGCTGCTATGAATAAGGCTGCTATGACCCTTCTTGTATATGCCATTTGATGGACCTATGTGCTCATTTCTTTTTTTAAAAATATATTTTATTTATTTTTTTATAGAGAGGAAGGGAGAGGGAGAGAGAGTTAGAAACATCGATGAGAGAGAAACATCAATCAGCTGCCTCCTGCACACCTCCCTACTCGGTATGTGCCTGCAACCAAGGTACATGCCCTTGACCGGAATCGAACCTGGGACCCTTCAGTCCGCAGGCCGACGCTCTATCCACTGAGCCAAACCGGTCAGGGCTCATTTCTTTTTTAAAAAATGTTTTTTGTTCATCCTCACCTGAGTATATTTTTTCCATTGATTTTCAGAGAGAGTGGAAGGGAGGGAGGGAGAGAGAAACATAGACTGGCTGCCTTCCACACGCAGGACAGAACCTGTAATCCAGGTATGTGCCTCTGACCGGTAATCGAACCTGCAACCCTTTGGTGCACGGGCAAACGCTCTAACCACTGAGCACACCGGCCAGGGCATCAGGGCTTGTTTCTGATGGGAGTCATAGGTAGGAGAGGAATTTCTGGTCATAGAGCAGGTGGCTGTTCAGCTGGCTGTTCAGCTTTGGGAAATACTCCCAAACTTGTCCCAGCAAGTTTTCCAAAGTGGTTGTACCAATTCAATTGCCCCTCCCCACCAGCAGTGGTGAGAGTTCTAGTGGAAGTATAAAGTTCTTTTACTTTTTTTTTTTTAATATATTTTATTGGTTGTTTACAGAGCGGAAGGGTGAGGGATAGAGAGTTAGAAACATCGATCAGCTGCCTCCTGCACACCCCCTATTGGGGATGTGCCCGCAACCAAGGTACATGCCCTTGACCGGAATCGAACCAAGGGACCCTTCAGTCCACAGGCCGACGCTCTATCCACTGAGCCAAACCGGTCAGGGCGTATAAAGTTCTTTATATGTTGTTAGGCTCTCAAAAAGGGGTTGTAGCGAGTCCAACTGCGACCCATTGGTGCTTCAGAATCCTCGTTTCAAAGTGGTTTCCTGTTCCGATCCCAAAGCAGAGAAAGTGACTCAGAAAAGCGCTCAGGCTGTGGGGCAGGAAGGTGACACCCCATGTCAGTCGGGAAGTTGGGAAACTAGAGTTGTCATTCCGTTGGGTGACTTGGAGCCAGCCACCACTCTGGACTCAGCGCCTCCGAGAACGAAGCGGAAGGATGAGACCACTTCTAAATTTCCTTTTAACTTCCAAAGGCCACAATTCCAAGATGGGAAAATAAAAATAAAAAATAAATTGCTATTGTAATGTTAAGTAAAAGGGTAGAAACAGCATGCATGCACACATGAGTTATTTTTTCTACTTTTGGTTATTATATAACACCTAAGATCTCATTTCCTCTGAATAAACCCTGAGCTCAAATTATTAGGCACTTTGAAGTCTAATTTGTACTCAGCAAACACTGACTGAGTACCTTCTCTCATCAGGCGCAGTGGTTGGCCCGGAGGGAATGATGAGTAAGCTAGGGATACATTCCTAAACGTCTAGGAATTATTCAACGCCTGCTGCAGGGGACAAACACATAAATAGATGTAGGTACCAGGCAATGTGCTAATTTTAGGACACTTGAGAGCTTATAGGAGGAACCTCATTCGGTCTGGAAAAGTAAGGAAGGCTCCCTGGAGGAGGTGTCAGTGAGCTGAGAGCTGAGAATGGATTCAAAGCAAGTCAGGTACTAGGGCAACAAGAGTAGGAAGTGCATCCTATGCAGTGGGACCAGCTGGGCACAGGCATGGGAGCTGGACCGAGTGTGGGATGGTCATGGAGCGATAGGCTCAATCGTGGGAAGTTGTGGGACAAGACGAGACAAGGTGGAGAGGCTTAAATACCCCACACAGGCCCTTGAACAGCCAGGGGGGCACCATTGAAAACCATGAGGCCGAGGAGTGACGCAGTCAGGTTGGCGCTATTCAGTAACCATGCGGTCCTGCCCCCCCAGTTCCCCTGGAATGCCTGACCACAAGCACAAAACGGGGCTCCCTCCGTCCGTGGACTTCTGGCACCGCTGTGGCTTTCTGTCGGGGGGAGCTAGGGGATTGTCAAGAGGCAAACGCATTGGGGCTGCTGGCTTCCTTGGCAGCAACGAGCAAGGCTTGTGCCCAGGAGAGGTGGCGGAGGGCCCCACCAGGAGGGGGGCGCAGTAGGTGTATGGGCCGCAGCCAGGAGGCTGAGAAAATGGGGCATTCATCCGAACAGTGTCAGGGATTGTCAGTGGGTATGGGTAGAGGAAATCAAGCCCGGGGGTGCGGGAAGCAGAGACACACAGCAACATATGTCTGCAGCCAGTGGGCGAGAGACAGGCGGCTAAAGAACGGGAGGCGTCCCGCCGTCCAGGCCCCTCTCACTATATCTGGCAAAGGCTGCCATGTGCCTCGTCAAGGGCAGGCCACCCCAAGCGAGCACGTGATGCTCGAGTGGAGTTAGGGGCACGTGGGTGTCCGGACACGTCGGTCAGAATCATGGGGGTTCGGCTGGAGGCAGGGCAGGCTTCTTGGTTTGGCTGGTGATATCCTGATGAAGTTCTCAAGGCCTGCAGTCAGCTCCTGACAGCTTTCCCAGGGAGCGGTTCATCTTGGGTCGCTCCTGCTGCCTGCCTGCCTGCCTGCCTGCCTCCCCCCCCCCCCGCCCGTCCCGGGGCACAGCAGCTGGCAGGCCGCTGCCCCCCTGCCAGGAAAGGCCTGAGGCTCACTGGATCTCAAGAGTCTTGACTTTCTTTTTAAAATTTTAATTTAGAGAGAAAGAGGAAGGGAGGGGGGGTAGAGAAAGAGAGAGAGACATCGATTTGTTGTTCCACTTATATATGCATTCATTGGTTGATTCTCGAAGGTGCCCTGACCAGGGATTGAACCTGAAACCTTGGTGTATCTGGATGATGGGAGTCTTTATTTTTTTAAATATATTTTATTGATTTTTACAGAGAGGAAGGGAGAAGGATAGAGAGTTAGAAATATCAATGAGACAGAAACATCGGTCAACTGGGGATCGAGCCCACAACCAAGGTACATGCCCTTGACCGGATTCAAACCCAGGACCCCTTAGTCAACGGGCCGATGCTCTATCCATTGAGCCAAATCAGTCTTGATTTGCAACCCCTGGATACAGTGTCTTCTGAGAACACCCCGATCACCAGGCAGGAGGCCAATTTAAAGACACAAAACTTACTTTTTGAAAATGTTCACACGTTGTCTAAAAAGTATAAAGACTGACATCTAAATCTTAGACTACCTATAATACGACCTATCCTGGGTTCCCCCAAAAGTAGAGTCTGAGATAAACGCATCTGCATTGATAGTTTATCCAGCAAGTGGCCCCAGGAAGTCTGAGTAAAAGACAGGCCAGGAGCAAGAGCCAGAACAAGGGTGGGCCGTGAGGGGCTCTCATATGGGTGGCTGGTGGCTCGGTTTCTCAGGACCCGCTGAGATGCCTTGGGAAATAGACCTTGGGAGCATCCACTCTGGGGAATAAAGGAGGAAGCATTTGGCCGTCAGCTCCCATCCCCATTAGTCAAGAGTTGCCTCATGGGGTGTCAACATCTCACACTTCCAGGTTGCACATGGTAAGTACCGAGCCTCAAAGGTACCCCACCCCGGTGGCATAAAGTGAGAGAGGTGAGGCGGGGTCAAGTTGCAACTGAGCGCATCCATCACTGGTTGGAATAAAAGGTGAGTCCAAGAGCACCTGAAGCACGACACTCAGATGTCTGATCCACTCCACGGGTACACGGACATGTCCCCACCCTCAGCCACTCTCCTGACCTCAGACAATGGACACCTCCCATTCTTGCCTGCCCAGAATCCATTCTGCCTTTTCTGGTAGCAGCATCCCTATTTGGGGATTGGGAAGCCAAGCCCTCCCCTACCCCACAACTGTCAGTTCTTGAGGTTGGGTGCGGCTGACCTCCCCACCTTCCCATGTCCTCCACTCCAAGGGGTGGTCAAGTTCCAGGTTCATCCAATCAACTAAGTCCATTCTTCCCCTCCAGTTACAGTGATTGTTGGTTCAGAAAGCGTCGCTGGATCTGGTCGGTGCTTAGATGTGCATTTAGGTATCTACACAGCCACACACTAGGGGAGGCGATTCCATCCCAAATTGCAGGGGGGAGACTTGAAGGACTCTGGTTTGGACTACAGGGACAGATGGGTTCTTTTTTTTTTTTTTTTTTTTTTTTATATTTTATTGATTTTTTACAGAGAGGAAGAGACAGGGACAGAGAGTTAGAAACATCGATGAGAGAGAAACACCGATCAGCTGCCTCCTGCACACCCCCCACTGGGGATGTGCCCGCAACCAAGGTACATGCCCCTGACCGGAATCGAACCTGGGACCCTTGGGTCCGCAGGCCGATGCTCTATCCACTGAGCCAAACCGGTTTCGGCAAGATGGGTTCTTGTTGGCATTGAAGTCAATACTAGTAAGAAAGCCCACGATGCCAATGGCTGCAGGAGGCCGTCCTCGGACTCTGTAGTGAACCCATCTCAGTCACAGCCCTCACTGTTGTATGGCAGAGCAAAAAGACAGAAAGCACTGGTCCCTGAGGATGAGGACATGGGTGAGTTGTTGAATCAACCAAACATAAGAGCTCCACCTACTTCTGGGTCTCCAGTTATATGAATCACTGACCTTCCTGGTCCAAGTCAATTTAAGGGGCATGTTCCGTTACTGGCAGCTGAACACAATCCTAACCGCAACATGGACTTGAGCACAAAAGAGAACCATCAATTCATAGAACAGAAATGTCCCAGGGAGGAGACTCCAAACAAGCTGAGACTTCACATATGTGATCTCATTTTTTAAAAAATATATCTTTATTGATTTCAGAAAGGAAGGGAGAGAGAAGGAGAGATAGAAACATCAATGATGAGAGAGATTCATTGATCTGCTGCCTCCTGCACGTCCCCTAAAGGGGATCAAGCCTGCAACCCAGGCATGTGCCCTTGACTTGGAATCGAACCTGGGACCCTTCAGTCTGCAGGCTGACACTCTATCCACTGAGCCAAACCAGCTAGGGCCATATGTGATCTCATTTGATCATCATCATTTCACCCTGGTAATTACTACTTGGACCCCCCACTTCACAGATGAGTTGAAGAAAAAAAAAAAAGCAATGAAAGAAGTGACAGAACCAACCTAGTGGTCGTCAAGTAGGAGCAGTTTTGCCCCACAGGGGACACTTGACAATGTCTAGAGACCTTTCTGGTCACCACAACTCGGGGGAGAGGGAGGTGTGCTACTGGCATGTAGTGGGTAGAGGCCAGGAATGCCGCTCAACATCTTACAGTGCATAGAGCTGTTCCCAACAAAGAAGTATCTTGGCCAAAAGATCCATAGTGCTGAGGTTGAGCCCTGACCGGTTTGGCTCAGTGGATAGAGCGTCGGCCTGCGGACTGAAGGGTCCCAGGTTCGATTCCTGTCAAGGGCACGTACCTTGGTTGCCGGCACATCCCCTGTGGGGAGTGCGCAGGAGGCAGCTGATCAATGTTTCTCTCTCATCGATGTTTCTAACTCTCTATCCCTCTCCCTTCCTCTCTGTAAAAAAATCAATAAAATATATTTTTTTAAAAATAGTGCTGAGGTTGAGAATCCCTATGTGACTAACCCAGGGCCACTAGGATTCTAGGCTCAGAATCAAACTCAAAAAAACTCAAACTCTGCTAAACATAGCTGAGCCCACTCTGGACATGCAGTACAGCCCAGCACCAGAGGCAGTCGGGATTGCCAGGAGGGGAAGGGGCCTGGGAGCCGGGGGAGGAGGGAGCCCAGCCACTTCAGGGCACCATGCTCTTGTGCCAACTTCACCCGCAATGAAATACATTCCAGGGTGAGCCCCTTGCAGATTCTTGCATAATTTCTTGGCCCCGAAGGCCTGTGCTTCAGGGCACCTAGGGAGGTCTGTGGCTCCAAGCCCAGAATACCAACCCCATTTCTACCTGGTTGGCTGGCATTTGCTCTACAAAATTGGAAATTAATAATTCATCTCTCGGGATGAATAATTCAACCGAGGGGACAAAGGGCCGCTGGCGTCACACAGCAGCCGACGGTGCCTTCTAAAGGGAGGGGGCTGGAAAGAAACTCTACAGCCAGGCTGGTGTCTGGACCCAAAGGACCCTGATACCAGACAGTTTAGATTAGAGCACCGTGAGGGCATTGGGGTTTCCGGAAGGGAATTCAGGACCCTATCTCCACCACCCCAGCCCCCGTCACACCACTTCCAGACTCTCTAACCTTCACAGTTCATTACAGCCAGCTCATTGGCACCTATTCCGGGAAACTTTCTCTGATAACCCCAACCAACTGAAGCTGAGAAGCATTTCTCTCTGACCCATGTGTTAGCCACTTAGCCCTGACCATTGATTACCCATAGCCTCACATTCAGCCATGTTTCTGTCACCAGGTCTTCTCGGGCCATGGTGTGGCTTTTCCAGCTAAACGGGAAGAGGAGATTCAGCAGAGAGCTGATGGGAGTGGTTCTTAGCACGGTGGGCATGTGGCTCTTTTGAGGCTTGGATGAAAGTCTTGCAGCCCCTTTACTGCAAAATACTCCCCAGTGTATAATGCAAGGGGTGCACTGATACTGGGAGCCACTTCATGGACCCAGGTTTACAATTCCTGCCTCATGGGGAGCTTTCTGTTAAAAAGAGGGACTATAGCCCTTGCCGATTGGGATAGAGCATCGGCCTGCAGGTCAAAGGGTCCCCGGTTTGATTCCGGTCAAGGGCACATTCCACGATTGCAGGCTCCTCCCCGGCCCAGGCCCTGGTCAGGGTGCGTGCAGGAGGCAACCAATCGATTTATTTCTCTCACATCAGTATTTCTGTCTTTCTCTCTCTCTTCCACTCTCTCTAAAACCAATGGAAAAATATCCTCAGGTGAGGAAAGAAGAAGAAAGAAGGAAGAAGGGAGAAGGAAGAAGGAAGAAGGAGAAGAAGAAGAAGAAGAAGAAGAAGAAGAAGAAGAAGAAGAAGAAGAAGAAGAAGAAGAAGAGGAAGAAGAACTACAATTGTCCAGGAAATAAAAAACAATTGAGCCCCTGAACCTTGCCTTAAAAATGGCCCTGTCCGAGGTGCCAAGGTATTTTAAGGAAGTGAATCATTAGCAAGGAGCTATTCGATGCCTATGTGTAACCCTGGGTGAGTCATTGCCTAGCTCTGGACCATGGTTTCTTTACTTGCGATCGAAAGAGCTGGTCTAGATCATCTTAGTAATTTGACTCAATCATTCGCTCAGCAAATACTCATCGCACCCTATCAGGTGCCAGGTACCAAGCTAAGAACCGGAGGTAAGGTTGGTGAACAAAACAGATGAGGTCCCTCACTTGTCAGAATGTATAGTCTAATGAGGGAGGCAGTCACTGATTAAATAACCACATGCAAAAAAATGTAAGATGATGAGCTGTGATCAGTGCTACCCAGGGACGTGCAGGGAGCTGGCTAGGGCCGTGCGGATCAGGGGAACGACAATCACCTGCAGAAGGAAGAGATGAAGAGGCGCCCCTTTGGTGAGGGCAGCATGGGGGCGTTTCAGACATAGGAAGCAGCATGCGCTAGTGCCCTGACGTGTGAGGAGGCCAGGACACTTAAGAAACGACATGGTCAGAGCGGCTGCATTCTGGAGCCTTCTGGGGACTGTGCGGCCCTGGGAATAAACAGCTAGGAACTTGGGAAGGCTAGGTTCCCCTCTTCATAATGGTCAATGCATATTTTCCAGGAGCTTCTTTCGATGCTCTCCAGAGGGGGGAAAAAATGCTTAAGAGCTGGCACTATTCTACTACATTACAACCCAGGTTTGATGGTTAAAAACATCAAGTATGAACCTTTCCCATCACCAGAATAGCTGAAGTTGCCTTTTGACAGCTCTTCCACGCTGATCCTGCATGAAAAGTCCACAATGCTACCCAATAAAGAGTGTTTATCATCCAAGTGAAGCAATCTTCCCGCCTAGCCCCCCTCTGTCCCAGGCCTGGAGGAATTATTCCACCTCCTGGCTCCGTGGCTCTATCGTCCCACACTGGTGATTATCGGAAGGCCCGGATGTGCCAATTGCCACTTTGATGGGTGGTCTGAGCGCAGTCTCTTAGCTGCGTGGGGGCAGACAGAGCTCCCCTTTCATCTCCCTGGGCGGGGTCTAGGCGGGAGCCAGTACGGATACTTCTGTCACCAGCTACTGGGTGACTCTGGGCGAGTTCCACCCCCTCTCTGGGCTTCAGTTCCCGCAACTGTAAAACGAGAGGTTTGGACCACATGTTGGAGAAGATTCTTACTTTGACTTGGGGATTTTCTGCCCTCCGCTTCAGAAAATCGTGTTCACTTAGACATCCCTCCCCCCAATTTTTCCGACTTTTGTTCACAGACCAGCAAGAGCAGGCCATACAACCAAGCACTCATTGTAAATTATAATGAGAGGATAATTAGCTGCCTTCAAATTAAGCCTCCCTTCTTGGAAGCCAGGAAACTGCGTTTTTAAGTTCTCATTATCACCATTTAACGCTGCTTTCTCACTAAGACCCAGAGGGGTGAGGGAGAATGACAAGCAGATGTTTTGTGATTCGGGGCCCTGGGGGGTGATTTGAGACTTTCACTGCAGTGATCATTCTCCAGATTCCTCTGGAGTCAGCAGAAGCTTTGATGAAGTTGACAGAGGGCAGGGGGATTGGACAGACATGGAGCCGAGGCCTACCAAGAGAAAGCTGGGCTTAGCAGAAAGCTGCTGGAGACAGCATTGCCTGGCTGGGGATAGCGTGGATTATGAAATTAGTGTATTTATGGAACACTTTGCAAAGAGATTTCAGGCTGTTATTTCATTTTCTCATGAAGATACTTCGTTATTGCCTGAGCTCTTTCAACCTGTCGGTTCCCAAATTTCCGGAAAACTCAGGCTAAATAGCATCCTCTTCAGAAAGTGAGTGCAGCCGGCCAGCCTGGCTCCGTGGTTGAATGTCAACCTATGAACCAGGAGGTCACGATTCAATTCTCGGTCATGAGTCAGGGCCCATGCCCAGGTTGCAGGCTTGATCCCCAGTGTGGGGAATGCAGGAGGCAGCCGATCAATGATTCTCTCTTGTCATTGATGTTTCTATCTCTCTCTCCCTCGCCCTTCCTCTCTGAAGTCAATAAAAATGTTTAATTAAAAAAAAAAAAAAGAATGAAAGGCAATGCAGATACCACTGAAACAGTTTCTCCCTTATGACCTCTAAACACCCATGTGCATATCTATTCCACCATCCACATATATGTCAAACCATGTTGTGAATCATTTTTTATTCATATTTCTGACAAGACTGTGAAAACCTTAAAGGCTAGAACTAAGTCTTTATTGCTTTACTAGAAGCCCGATGCACGTGCAAGAATGGACCTTCTGTCCCCTGGCTGCCGGCACTGCCTTTGCTCTGGCTGGAGCCGCCTTTCCACCTTCCCACGCTGCCCAGAGGCCCGGAGCAGCTGGGGTGGTGTGGAACACCTACGTCATCACCATGGCGACGACGCAAGCGTCCAACCCCCGGCCACTCAGTGCCTGTGTATGCAAATTAACCCACCATCTTTATTGGGTTAATTTGCATACTCACTTCTGATTGGCTAGTGGGCGTCACAAAGGTATGGCCAATTTGCATCTTTCTCTTTTATTAGTGTACATTGACAGTACCTACCACATAGTAGGTTCTTAATAAATGTTTGCTGAGTGGACAGGTAGGCTGACCAAGTATTACTGTTCCCATTATGCAGATAAGGAAATGAAGGCTCAGTAAAGCTAAGCCATTTGTCCAAGGTCACCCAGTGAATAGGGAGTGTAACTGGGACTAAAACCCAGGTCTTCAGACTCTATTACCAATCCATGCCCTTCACCATGTACCTCTCCTAAACACCCTTGGTCTAGTTAAAGGATACCAATTGGTGGATACTCAAGGTGTATTGACCTGGTCAATCCATAAACTGACTTCTTATCACTATGTAGTGACTTGTGATACCAGCAACTCCTGGTCATGAGTTAGCAACCTCATCCCTCTTGTCCCAGTGGGTTCTGATCAGTGTGGCATGAGAAGGACTCAGCATCTAGAAGTTATGTTAAGGATAGAAACCCAACTCAAAATGGCTTAGACGAAACAGGAAAAGTCCAGGTGTATTCAGGTGCACGTAAATCTCAGGATCCAATGATGCCATCCCCTCTTTCATTCTCCCCTGCTTATTTCTTTCCTTAGCTCTCTTTTCCTTTGTGCAGGCTTCATTCCCGACTTCCAAGTAGCAGCCTCTGGCAGGCTTAGTGTAATCTCCAGGCTTAGTTCATTCCTACTGTGAGCAACCTCATCAGAAAGGGAGCTTTTCTTTCACTTCGACTCCAATAGAAGATCCTGGAGTTAGCTATCATTGGGTAAGTCTGGATCATGTATGTATTTTTCACCCAATCACTATGGCTGAGGGTTTGGAATATGCCAATTGGCAAGACTCATCTTAAATTGATGTGGTACCCAGCTTCCAAGATGGCCCCCAATGATGCCGTCTTCTGATACTCAAGCGCTTGTGCAGTGCCCTCCCACACTAAACCAAGGCTAGCCGACATGACCAACGGAGGGGATGATGGAGGTCATGGAGGCCTTCTGCTTCCACCTGGATCCCTTGGATGGCTCCCTCGGAAGGAAGCTAGGGGCTATGTTGTGGGGATGGTCAGACAGCCCTGCAGAGAGAAAGTGAGGCCTCTTGCCAGGAGCCAGTGCCAACTTGCCAGGCACATTAACGAGCCACCTTGGATCCTTCAGCTCTGATCAAGTCTTCAGATGAATGCAGTCACCTCTGACCTGCGATTGCATCTTCACGAGATACCCTGAGCCAGAACCACCCGTCACGCCACTTTGATCTGTTGGATGGCTCCCTCTGAAGGAAGCCAGGGGCTATGATGTGAGGATATTCAAGCAGCACCTCCCCCACCTTTTTCTTTTACTTTAAAGTATGCAATTTTTCTCCAATTATAAAAATAATACATGATCAAAACAGATAACAGAAAACACAAAATCCACCGAGGAAAACAATAACCAAAATCTCCCCCCCCCCCCCGCCCCCACCCCCTGGAGAGAGCTGCTGCTGGTCTCTGTGGCCCTAAGGAGCCAGAGGTGGTGACGCCGCTGTGGGAGCCAGTGCACCCAGCACTGAGGGGAGCCTGCAGGGAACACACACGCTTCGCACAGTGCAATAGGACCAAGCTGAAGGCTCATCCTTCAGCAACTGTTTTTCTTTTCATTCCTAACCCACAGAAACCACGAACAATAACAAATGATTAACACCCAGAATTGCTTTTTAATTTAGTTCCAGTTGGACGTATGTTAGCTCAGACAAGGACGCCTCCTTTAGAAGGTCACTTCCTCATTCATCTCTCCATGCAAAGGAGAGAAAACAAAGATGAAAGACATACAAGAGTTAACTCCGATAGAGTATTCTTCCTTCTTCCCTCCCTCCCTCCCTCCCTCCCTCCCTTCCTTCCTCCTCTCTAAAATTTCTCGAGCACCTACGATGTGGGTGGCATTGTTTTAAGCCACAGAGTTTGGGGGTCATTTTGTTGCCCAGGAGTAGAGAACTCACACAGTCGCACACCCCTCCGCTCTGGTTAAGGAGTCGGTCCCACTCCAAGTGGACCGAAGCGGGAGGGGTGGTCCTCTGAGCATTCTACTCGGGTGTTCCAAGAGGTGGGATCACCACCTATTATTACCTTCCATCCGCAGGGAGAAAGGAGGGATGAGGGCGTGGCCACAGCCAGACCGGTCCTTGTGGGGGGCGGAGCCTTAAGACTGGGGGCGTGGCCTCGGGCCGGGCTTCCGGGTGGCAGTTGGCGCCGGGGGGCGGGGCCGGGCCCAGGCTTCCTATCAGCGTCTGCGGAACCGCCGTTTGACCCCGGAAGTGCCGGCTTACTGGGAGCTGTCACCGTGGACCGCGGCGGCGGCGGTGGCGGCGGCGGCGGCGGCGGCGGCACGGAGCCGGTAGTGGAGCCGCCGAGGTGAGTCCGTGGCTGGATGCGGGGCGCCGGGCCTGGGCGGAGCCGCGGCCGTGCCTCGGGCCGCCTCGGGCCGCCTCGGGCCTCTGTGTCTCCGCGACAGGGCCCGGGCTGTGCTGCCCCAGGGGCCTGGAGTCGGCCCCTTACCCCCACGAGGCCAGAAAGTATCGGGGTTCGAGGCTCGGCCCCAGAGTGACTTGAACGAGTCGCGGTCCCCCCGCAACTTCGTCCTGGGGTGAGGGGACGGCGCATCGTTCGGTTTCCTCGCGGTTCATTCATTAGTTCAACACATATATGTCACGTTTCTCCTACGTGCCGGGCACAGATCTGGGCACGGAGCAAGACAGACAAGACTCCTGCCCGCGTGGAGTGCACAGTCTAGTGGGAGGAGGCGGTCAATGACAGGTAAAGGCGCAAGATAATTAAATATAGGACAGGGACTGGGGGAGTGAATACTTGAGATAGGGCCGTCTGGTATTGAATTGAGACCAGAAGGGTGATGACAGGGAAACTGAGGCAGCGGTAGCCCTGGGAATGCGCCCCGGCCTTCCAGTAATTGGTGCTTGCACCGAGCTCCCCTTCTACAGGAAGTGCTTTCCTCACTCTTGGCACTGGGGTTGCAGTGGTGGGCACAGACGTTGTCATGATCGTTGTCCTTATTCTTTTGGAAACTTCCAGGTTCATTCTTTGCCTCGTTGGTTCCTGCCCATACTTTAGAGGAAAACGCACATCTTCCCTGACAGCCTTCCTTCGGTCCCGTCAGTCCTCTGTCATAGCTGCCGGGGCCTGACCTACGTAGCGTACGTGGTGGTGTTGAGATTCACGTGTGTGTATGACTGTTTGACTCATTGCTGTCTTTCCCTTCAAGGCTAAGTTCTGTGAAGGGCAGGACAGGCCTGCTGTTTGTGCACTTGAGCATTCTGCGGGCCTCGGTGCCCGGATACGAGGTGCTCAGAAACCTTTGGGTGGATGAGTGAGAGGATTAGCCTAGACTTTGCTCTCCAATGGTTCCTCGGAGGTCTCTCCTGCCACCAGGTTATTGTCTTCTCTTTCTGATCATGTCTCTCCTCTACTTAAAGGGCTCCTCGCTGCCTTCAGATGAAAAACCAAAATCTTTAGCATAGCATTCAAGGCTTTAAAAAACAAAACAAAAACTGGCCCCATCTTTCCTATCCAGCATCTTCGCTCTACGAGTCTGTCATCCCCTCCCTGACCTTGCATTTCCAACCATGTCTTCCCCTTCCTTCAAACCACAGGCTCTGAGCCTTGGCTCACGCTCGCTCTTTGCTTTTTTAAAAAAATATATATATATATATATATATATATATATATATATATATATATATATTTTATTGATTGTTTACAGAGAGGAAGGGAGAGGGATAGAGAGTTAGAAACATCAATGAGAGAGAAACATCGACCAGCTGCCTCCTGCACACCCCCGACCAGGGATATGCCCACAACCAAGGTACATGCCCTTGACCGGAATCGAACCAGGGACCCTTGAGTCCGCAGGCCGTCGCTCTATCCACTGAGCCAAACCGGTTTCGGCGCTCTTTGCTTTTTAATGCCCTTCCTTCCCATCTTGTCATATGACCCTTCCACAACCACGTGACAGGTCACTTTCTCTGTGGCATTCTGCCTTTCTCTGCTGTGCTTGTTTGGGAAATTTCCTGTTACAGCTCTAGCCACGCTAAAGCATAGTCATTGACCCTCCCAGGACCCTGAACGTATGAAGTCGGTGCTGAGTAGCCCAAGGCGCTCTGCCTATGGTCGGGACTTGAATGATAACAACAAGTGAACTTTATTGAGTGCTTGTTATGCACCAAGTCCTGTGTTGAACACTTAGCGTTAGTATCCTCTATTTTCTCATTGGTGAAGTGAAGATACCTTAGAGTTGGTATGAGCATCAATACATGCAAAGTATGAGTTAAGATGTGTGAACTGAGTTAATGCCGAGAAAGAGTTGCCAACACGTGATAAGCATGTGGCTCCCGCGGCTCTTGTTTTTATTTTTGGACGTGAGCTTCCTCAGGGAAGAGACCCTGCCTTATCGGTGTGTCTTCCGGACACCAGGCCCTGGCCTGATACCAGAGATCTGGACACCCATGTGTACATATATAGTCCATGTAACTCTGGGATGATCATGCCCCTCAGTTTACCTGAAAGGGCTCAGGAGGTGATGGTTTCCCCATCCCGGCCTTAATATGTCTTCATGTTGTCATTGAGACGGTGCTGAGCTTTTATGGCGTGCTTTTTAAAGGGCCTCATTCACTTCATTCCATGATACAGCCACTGTGCACGGCCCTCCTGTGGGTCAGGTCACGTGGTATTGGGAAAAGAGCATTGGCTGGGAAGACAGAAGACGTGCGATCTGCCTCACTGACTCTGAGCCGATTTGGGCCTCTGTAGAAAGGAGCTATTTCTAGCAAGTTTCTGTGAATTCTGTCATCCTCCTTGATCCTTCCGTTCATCCATGTCCTTCTTCCCTGATGCCTAGAAAGGTTATAAAATCTTAATACACTCTACAAGTGAGGAAAGGCCCATGGCTTCACCCTCAAACGACTTAAAGTCTGGTTGGAGTTATAAGAAAAGTATCCTGTTCCATTGTTCATCAGACATTTCATGAGGCCCCCTCTCCACCGGCCTGTGCTGGTCATGGGAAAGTTAGCAAGAGGAGGGCACTGTCTCCACAGAGCTCACAGGCCAGGGCGGGCACGGAGCTGGAGCCGCAATGAAGATCATCTGGGCACGTTTAGCCAGTCCTCAGAGGGTGGGAGTGAATGGGCGCCACCTGGGGAGTGTGTGGTCACTGTAGCCTGGGTTAGTACAGGAACCAGGCCTTTGAGGCCCACGTCAGGAGTCCCTTGAGGCCAGCGCTTGCAGCCCCTGCGATCAGCCCAGAGCAGGCCCTTGCACCCGGAGCCTATGTGTCTGCTCTCTCCTTCCCATCCATATTCCTTTCAGGAGGGTCACGCAGCACAATGCCAGCTCTGCCCCTGGACCAACTCCAGATCACCCACAAGGACCCGAAGACAGGAAAGCTGAGGACATCACCAGCGCTGGTGAGCCGGTGCCTTGAGGCCTCTCGGACTGATGTTATCATTCTTGCAATTTCAAAAGTGCGAAGTAAATTCCTTCTCTGTCTGTTCCAAGAAGGACCTCAGGGCCACAGTCAGTAACTCAGTAGCTGGGACACTCCTAGGTCCTTCCAGGCCCAGTGTAGAAGTTTCCATTCCAAGCCGCAGCCTGAATTTGAGTAGTGTTTCCCATGTCGCCTCCCCACACCTTCCCTCAAAGCATTTCATTTTGAATCAGAGTCGGAGGGCAGTTCTGGCTAGCCTGAGCTGGCCTGGAAATGGATCCATCCCAAAGCCGGGTTTGGGCATTTGACCCTGTGGGAGGTGTTCAGGTTTCAGGTAGGCCTTTTTCAGAGCTATCTCAGCTGCTATCCACACTTTGGGGGGGGGACACTGATTTCAGAGGTCCGGCCGGCTTTGATCTCAACGTCAATGGGCTAAGAAGTGCCACATACAGACTCGGCAGGGGCCTGTGAGACTGAAAGCTAAGGAGGCTGTGAGCATGCCAATTACCAGCTGCAGAGGGAGATTAGAGCCACAGGTCGGTGCCAGGCTGCTGGAGGAGACAGGCCCAGGGCCCGGGGTCCCCCTGCCCACTTGCTGTTTTCCCAAGAATATGAGCTTACTCGCGCAAGGTGGGAGGAAGTACGTTCCCGGGGCTTGAGTGAAGTCTTGGGAAACAAGAGCTTGGTGTTCTATTTCCTGCTTTCTGAATGGCTTCCTGTTACTTCCTAACTACTGTCTAGGCTGTGCATGCCCTCCCATTGCTCCCAAGAGTATTATTATTATTATTTTTAAAATATATTTTTATTGATTTTTTACAGAGAGGAAGGGAGAGGGATAGAGAGTTAGAAACATCGATGAGAGAGAAACATCGATCAGCTGCCTCTTGCACACCACCCACCGGGGATGTGCCCACAACCAAGGTACATGCCCTTGACCGGAATCGAACCTGGGACCCTTCAGTCAGCAGGCCGACGCTCTATCCACTGAGCCAAACCGGTTTCGGCTCCCAAGAGTATTATTTTATTTATTTATTTTTTTTAAATATATTTTATTGATTTTTTACAGAGAGGAAGAGAGAGGGATAGAGAGTTAGAAACATCAATGATAGAGAAACATCGATCAGTTGCCTCTTGCACAACCCCTACTGGGGATGTGCCCGCAACCAAGGTACATGCCCTTGACCGGAATCGAACCTGGGACCTTTCAGTCCGCAGGCCGACGCTCTATCCACTGAGCCAAACCGGTTTCGGTCCCAAGAGTATTATTAATAGTACTTAAGAGTCACGGAGCACTCGCGCTGGGCCAGACCTTTCCAGACACTTCGCCTGCATTATCTCTTGTAAGCGGCACCGTAGCCCTATGGGTAGGTATTTTGGTTGTCTGCATTTTACAGATGAGGAAACAGAGAGTTCAGGGTCACAGGAATAGGAAATTAGGGGAGCCAGGATGGGAATCTTTCTGCTATAAAACCTCTTGTTTCTTTTTTATAACCTTTTTACGTAAGGAGGATACTTACCAGAAAATCGAAAACTCTTCTGTCCAATAGGGTAGCCATTTGCCAAATATAACAATTGAGCACTGGAAATGTGGGTTGTTCAGTTGAAGAACTGGATATGTATTTTAACTTTAGTTCAATTCCATTGAAATAGCCCCATGGGGTAAGTGGTGGCCTGCACAGGTGTAGAGCAGCTCCCTTACTGCAGAAAGTTCTGTGGGGACAGGACTGGTGGGGACAGGTTCCTTGAGTGGCTGGGTCTGATTTTCCGCCTCGGTCCTTCCCCTCACACTGAGCACCAGGGTTGCTAGACGGTGGGCTCCGGTAGAGCAGGGACCCGGTGCCTTCTCTTCATTCTGGCTTCCCAGGGCCAGGACATTCAGGAAACGAGTCAAGGACCCCAGCAGCCATTGCGACAGGCACTGGAGCTGCAAAGAGAAAAGACATGGTTCCTGCCTGGAGCTGCCCGGGGTCCGAGAGAAAAGCCGACCAGTAGCTTCTCTACAGTGTGATCAGGGTGGTGGTAGGAGGAAGTCCAGGCTGCCGATCCAGGCTAAAGGGGGGTGTGTAGGCAGGGAGGCCTCGGGAGCAGTGGGGGGACATGCGCAGCCAAGGAAGGCTCCTAAACAAGGGGGATCGTGACCTGGGTACTGAAGGATGAATGAGCGTTAGCCAGGCAGAGCAATGGGCAAAGGGTGGGCCTGGCAGGAGGACCCGAGGGTGCTGTTTTGAGAGAGCCTGACTCCTACACCAACCACCAGTCACTTGAGGTGGAAACAGTACCCCAGGGGCTTTGAGTAAAATGTCACGCACACTTGGCTGTGTGACTTTGGGCAAGTTACGTAACCTCTCCATACCTCGGGATCTGAAAAGGGTAATAATAGAACCAGCTTTGTGCAGTGGCTGTGAGGATTAAATGAGACGTCTGAATTAGCACTGTACTAGAACATAGTAAACACTCAGTAATGATGGTGATAACAGTGACCGTGACAGGAGCATTGAGTGGGAGTAGGGTGGGAAGAGGGATGAGCTGAGGGAGACAGTTGCCTGATCGAGGAGTAGTCTTGCTGGCCATGCCGAAGAGGGTGACCCTGCTGGCCGCTGGAAGCTCCTAAAAGATTGTCCTGGGGTTTGTACCCACCCGGTACTTGTGTCTTTAGTCCTAACGTGGGACAAGGAGATCTCTAGCCAAGGGACAGCCACCATGCCGCCTCTGCAGGGTGATGGGTCACGCTGATGTTTATTGAGTACCTACTGTGTGCACCGTGCATACTGGGTGCTGTTGAAGATCCCAAAGCAGGTCTTGGGCCAGATTGGGTGATTGAGCTTTGGAGGAAGACAAAACTCATGTAAGTGGAGCATTTGGAGAATGGTGCAAATGGTTTCTTATCAAGAAGGTTGGTGGGCAGAGAATGTCCAAAAAGCTCCTTTGACCAAGTGGGACCTAAGCCAGCTCTGAAGGCTGAAGATACAGCTGGGGCCTGCTGCTCCCTGCCCTGAAATCTTCCGTGGCCCCCTTTACCTAAGAAATAAAGTCCCTACTCTGAGCTTGGCATTCAAGGTTCTTCAAAGACCTTAGCAGTATCTGGTCCTTCATGGCCTCAAAAGGACCAGCAGTGAGACCAGGATGGCACAGGGGTACCAGAGGTCACTTAGTAGGTCTGCAGTGTAAGCTTTGGTTCACACGCTGCCTCAGTTGCCTCCTTAGCCATGTGACCTGGGCAAAGTTCCTGAAGCTTACTGAGTCTGTTTCCTCCTCTGTAAAAAAATGCCATCTCCCTTTTCAGTAGTTGTTGTAAGTAAGAAAGAAAGGATGGGGAACACACCTACTCAGCAGCAGGCACAGGACAGGCCCTCGATAACTAGTGGCTGTCATGGTCATCGTTCCAGTGTTCTCTCCCTCCAAACCCATCTCCCACCACCCAGTGCAATCTGTGCCCTCTTTTTTTTATGGCGCATTTTTCTGCCTCCATAAAAATACCGTTTCTTCATTCTAAAAATCTTTCTGATTCTCCAAGGCCCAGCTCAGATGCTGCCTGCTTTGGGAAGCGAGCTGGCCCTTGTCCTCCAAGCATCATCCATCCCCTTTTGCACTCCCACGGTCCCTCTGGGAGGTCTGAGCTGTCGCTTGCTCTGTTTTATGCTCTCTCAATGGCTTAGATGAGCATCTTCCCCGCTGGAGCACGGTCTCTGAGCACGCAGATGCTTTTCTTCATGTGCTACCCCACACGTGGCACTGCGGGGGTCCAGTCAATGTTTGTAGGATGGTAAGGAAAGTAGGACGTTGGGGGGGGAGGGTCTGTTTCGGAGTGGGGAGTGGAGGACAGGTGAGTAACCTGGCCTGAGCAATGACCTAAGAGGTGAGGTGTCAAACAGATGAGAGTTTTGGGGAAGCCAGGAAACCAAGGAGATGAATTCAGACCTTAGAGCAGGCGTCCTCAAACTACGGCCCGCGGGCCACATGCGGGTGTTTTTGCCGTTTTGTTTTTTTACTTCAAAATAACATATGTGCAGTGTGCATAGGAATTGGTTCATAGTTTTTTTTTAAACTGTAGTCCGGCCCTCCAACGGTCTGAGGGACAGTGAACTGGCCCCCTGTTTAAAAAGTTGGAGGACCCCTGCCTTAGAGAGTAGTTTTGAACTGGGTTCAGTCAGCAGGATTCCTTTTTCAAAGATTTGTACCTGGAACCCCACTGTATACATTTTAATTTAAATGGGAAGGCTCCTAAAGACCCACCCAAGAGATGCCCCTCCCCGGCCCCCCAGGAATCCTTATGGAACCCAAAGACTCCACAGTTTGAAAACTTGCCTTAGGCAGTAGGGAGGCATAGGTGGTTGTCTAGGAGACTAGCAATCATCATGATTTTCCTGTCCCCCCTGGACTGACAGGCCTGGAGGTGGGTGGGTGTGTTTGATAACAGCTGAGATGTTGCCTGGTCTTCCTCCTGTTACCATCTCCCCTGGAGAAAGCAGCCCTTAACGTAGTCAGAGGAGAAGACTGAGCTCTCCTCTGTGGGGAACAAAGTCCGGTCTGTTCATGGCAAGTTAGGGATCGGAAGAGAGAACTTGTGAATCTAAGCCAAGACCTGCACCTACTCAACTAGCATCTTGTCTTTACAAAAAAACGACTGAGGTGTTTTCTCCTGAGTATGAAATGGATATAGCGTAATACATCTAGAATAATACCATTTCTGTGAGGAAGCATCTAAACAAATACCTTATGTGGGTCCATTTTAACGTAAACGCCTAGGGAAGGTCTGCCAGGATGCTCCCTGGATGGACGGACACGGGGACTGGGAGTGTAGTCTCAGGCAGCGCACCTTCTCTGCAGTGTTGTAATCTTTGAAAGAAACGATGCTCAGGTCACACTTACATAATTAAAAAAATAATTTTAAAAAAATAATACATTTTCATTTTTTTAATTGGAAAGCATTTTCAAGTCAAAATCTCCCCACCAGAGACAACCGCTATCAGCTTTAGAGTGTTGTCCCACACACACACTTTTATTTTTTAGCCTGTATGTGAATGTGTTACATCTATCTATCTATCTATCTATCTATCTATCTATCTATCTATCTATCTGTCTAATGTCTGCTTTATTTTTTAATCCAAAAACGGATTATATTAACTAGAGAGGTTTGTATCCTGCTTTTTCTTTTCTTAACCTTTCCCCATGTGATGAAAATATTCTCCAAAAAACATGGTTTTTATGCCCGCCTAGTGTTCTCTGGATGCAAGCAACCGAGCCCCCTTGTTAGAGACACTTGGTTTTTTATGCTTAAAAGCTCCTTGGAGGGTCGCCGGTTGGAACAGCCAAGTGCTGTCATTGCTGTGGGTTGGCAAAGGGGCCCTCGCTGACTAATCTCTGCCACGTTAACACGTGGTTTTTGGATCCGTAGCACCCCGAGCAGAAGGCAGACCGGTATTTTGTGTTATACAAACCACCCCCTAAAGACAACATTCCCGCCCTAGTGGAGGAGTACCTGGAGCGCGCCACCTTCGTAGCCAATGACCTCGACTGGCTCCTGGCCTTGCCTCACGCTAAATTCTGGTGCCAGGTAACATTCTATCAAAATTAACGCTAAGACAACGCACATGCCATGCTGTTTGGTTGGTTTCTGTTGTTGTTTCTCTCCTCCTAGGAGATGCTTTTTTCCCTCCTCTTTTCACTGGATCCTTAACAGGAAGTTGTGGTTTGGATTGCCCTGTCTTGTATCACAATCTCAGTGATGTTTATACAACACCTTCCAACCTGTCATTTTTAGAAACTTGTGTGTAGCCCTCGCTCATTCATCCCTTCTTAGTCCCTTGGGGTTGGAGTGCTGGCCACCGGCCACGAGCCCCTGCTCAGTCCTCCCACAAGCCCGTGGGGGTCGGGAACAAACCCTTGCTCTCCTCTGTTGCCTGGCTTAGGTCATCTTCGATGAGACCCTGCAGAAGTGCCTGGACTCCTACCTGCACCATGTGCCCCGCAAGTTCGACGAGTGGGTGGCCCCGGCCCCTGAGGTTGCGGACATGCAGAAGCGTCTCCATCGCAGTGTTTTTCTCACCTTCCTCCGCATGTCCACTCACAAGGAATCCAAAGTAAGCCCCTGGTCCCGTGACAGGTCACCACCGACACCCAACACCTCCGCGCGTCCTCTCCGTCCTGGGAAGGAAGGCTCTGGAAGTGTCGAGTTTCCTCTTTGTCTCCGCTCTGCCTTTATTCCTGCTGTTGGGGAAGAAATCTGTGCCGCCTCCCTTACCCTCTAGCTCCCCGGGCCGGCTGCATTACACCCAGTGTTTTCATCAATGAGCCGAGGGCCCTTGGCCAGCTGACGCGTGACTCTGCCTCTTCTCGTGCGTCAGAGTGAAAATACCGATTCTGATTTCTGAAAGGAACTTGTGTGTGCTGTTTAAAAACCTTTACTCCTCCCACCCCCCAGTTTTCAAAATAATAATGCTGCTGATGGCTGGTTGGTTGGAGCGTCATTCTGTACACCAAAAGGTGGTGGATGCGATCCCTGGTCAGGGCACATACCCAGGTTGTGGGTTCCATCCCCAGTTGGGGCACATGCGGGAGGTAGCCCATCGGTGTTTCTCTCTCACATCAATGTTTCTCTCTATCCCTTCCTCTCTCTAAAACCAATAAATAACAATAATAATAATAATAATAATAATAATAATACTGTCTCTAAACAACACAAACATTACAGAAATATTTTGTCAATAGGGAAGGTTACCTACAAAATCCCCTCCCCCCAATAACTACTGTTAAGGTGCCTGTTTCTTTAGGGAATTTTTTTTTCCTTTCAGTAGTGTGTGTATGTGTGAGTGTATTTATTCTAAAAATAGGATCTTGTGGGGTTCTTAAAACTTTTTTAGTATGGAAATTTTCAAAAATCACAAAAGCATAATGAACCCCATTTACTCATCACACAACTTAAACAATTATCAACATTTTGCCGATCGCGTTTTCTCTCTCCTCCAGAGATTTTTTTTTTTTTTCTGGAGTATTTGAAAGTGATCCCAGACATTCTGGTAATTCATCCGTAACTATTTTAGAGTGAATCCCCAACCAGCTGTTGCACCGTGTACTGTTACTCCTTTTTCCCTGAAACGGCTGTTGCCCCGGTCAATATAGGAGTCTCAGACGTGTCCACAGTGCGGATGGAGCCTCATTTGCTATCCAGTCCCCTGTGATGGGCCTGAGTTGTTTCTCGTGCGCTTGCTCTTACTCTGCAAGGCGTCTGCACTCAGACAGTCTCTCAGCCTCTCTCTGCCTGCTCCTAGGATCACTTCATTTCCCCCTCTGCGTTCGGAGAGATCCTCTACAACAACTTCCTGTTCGACATCCCAAAGATCCTGGACCTCTGCGTGCTCTTTGGAAAAGGCAACTCGCCGCTGCTCAAGAAGATGATAGGTGTGTAGGGTGTGGGTCTGGGGGGGGTGCACGGAGATGGCCCCATAAATCGAACTGGAGGTCCCAGAGGTGGTGCCTAGAGGAGTCCGGGGGGATTCGGAGCAGCAGTGGGCGGGGGGGGGGGGGTGCTTGGAAATGACTTAGATACATGTGTGTCGACTCTGAAATGAGTGGCGATGGGGGAGGGGAGACAAAAATGTGTCCCACACGGTTCCTCGAGGGTCTTGGAGTCCTCGTGTGAGGCTGTGTGTTAAGCAGTTGAAGGAGTGGGGAAGCTGGGAACAGGAAGAGCAGCGGGGACAGCTACCCTGACTCTGAGTGGTCACTGGGGGGCTGAGCTCTCCTCGTGTCATCTCAGTTGATCCTCACAAGCCCTGTGATATAGTGCTGTCACCTCCCCACTTACAGACAAGGACACTGAGCTTCAAATATCAGAGGCCGTGACGAACAAGTGGCCAGGCTGGGATTTATGTCTCAGGCTCTTGTTCTTTGCCACTCCCTGCCTCAGGGATGATGGGGCCGCCTCAGAAATGACATGATTTGCATTGTTGCTGAGAACAGATAGGGGCAGAGTTCAGAGAGGACTCTCTGAGTTGTGAAAGGAATGACGTCAGCAGTTGGATCCTGTCCGGAGGCAGTGGGCTGGAAGGCTCCATCAGAGACAGGAGCTTTGTTGGGATGCGACAGAGGGAACAATGCCCTTTGAATCGCAGCTCACGGCCGTGGGCCCTGCATAGAGAGGTGCTCACCCCCCCCCCCCCACACACACACACACCCCTGTCAGTCTTGCTCTCCTTGAAATTGTAGGACACAGTTCCAAACTCCCAGTACTTTCTCTTCAGCTGGGTTTCTGAACTGTTTTGGCTGAGGAACACGTTTCAAAGGATGCCATTGCTGTCCTGTGTTTTATTATTATTATTAATTATTTTTAAAATCCTCACCTGAGGATATGTCCTTCATTGATTCTAGAGAGAGAGGAAGGGAGAGGTAGAGAGAAACATTGATGCAAGAGAGAAACATCGATCTGTTGCCTCCCATGCCCTGACTGGGGGTCAAACCCAAGACCTGGGCATGTGCCCTGACCGGTAAGCGGTAAAAGATGTCCACGATTTTACCGCAACCCTTGGGTGCATGGGATGATGCTTCAGCCAACTGAGGCAAACATGCCAGGGTACTGTCCCATACCTTCTAAATTATTTCTTTAAGAGATCAAAAGTTCTTCGCCATCATCAGAATCAGATAAAGGAGAGGAAAGGAACTTCAAAGTCCCCAAGGGTAGATTGTGAAATCTGATCTCTTTTGATGCGTAAAAAAATCCCTGTTACCCAGGCTTAAGCATGGGAAAGATCTAAGAGAGTGCCTTCCCTCATGCCAGGTCGTTGGGCTTCGGAGAGAACCATGGTGTGGCCCTGGGAATTATGGGAGGAGACCTCCTAATGCCTGGGTCAGGAGATATTGCCTGGAGAAGGTGACACCTGCCTTATGGGAGGTCACTTCCTAGAGAAGGAGGGGCAGGGCTTGCTCTCTGAGGTTGAGGATGGTGCAAAGGAGGAGGTGCAATGCCAGGAATGGGAAGGGTGTCGTGTCCCTTGCAGGCCTCTCACCTTGGAGTGGGATCGCTTGGCATGGCTAGGATATTCAAAAGCAGAGGGTGAATTTCCAAAGAAATGTCTCCTTCGATTCCTTCACAATATCGAAGACGTGGCCTGGCAAGAATCCTGGATTTGGCATCCAGATTTCTTGAGAAAAGAGATCCTATCTCCTAATTTTCCTGGATGACTAACTCCCACTTCCAAACCCGATGTGGTCACGTAAGGCACAGTGCCCAAGCGTGATCCCTCCCTGGGGATGTCAGGCGAGCTGGTCTGACCGGGGCAGGCCTTTTACGTAATTCGCTAGGCAGAGGTGCTTAAAAGGTTAAATTGTACCACACAAGTTCTCCCCCACCCTGGGAAGTTTCTAGGCTGGGCCAAAGCTGGGTGCCAGCAGGGGCCGGGGCCAGGACTGCTCTAGTTCAGGCAGGCTTAGGAAAGGGGAGAAAGGCCACAGAACCTGCTGGCAACTCTCTGTAAGATATCCTCTCCGCCCCCACTCTCTCCACAATTTCCACCATTCGCTTCTCTTTTCAGGAAACATCTTTAACCAGCAGCCAAGTTACTATAATGACCTGGATGAGAGCATGCCCACCATCCTTCAGGTACCAGCTCTCAGCCTGCCCCGGGGAGGACGAGCTTGGGAAGCAGATCCCCTCCCCACCTGATGGTGACCTTGACTTTCCTGCTCCTGGGAGAAAGGTTTACTCCCCACTCCCCTCCCACCCCCAGCAGGTCTCAGTGTCCTGCTTCTCACACACCACTTCACGTCCGTTCTGTCCCCTCTTGAACAGGATGGAGCTCTAAGGGTTGTCAAGTACCGCCCTTGTACAGACAGGCTTGGATTGCGTTGTGTGTTTGCTGACAGCCATAAGCCTCTAAGAACCCCTCTAGAGAGCTAGGTTTCTCCAATAAGAGCTATAAAGTTTTATAAAATCATTTCATGAAATAATAATGCTCATTATAAAAAATGGGGAAATACAAAAAACAAACAAAAAGAGAAGATTAATATTCCCCTATGATTCCATCCCATCACCAAGAGAATTCACTGTTCATGGTAATTTTTAGAATACATTCGGCCCTTTCTGTATCCATGGGTTCTGCATCTGGGGATTCAACCAACCATGGATCGAAAACGTATTTTTTTAAATGTTAAATTGTTGCTGATGTGTACTAAATAGTTAGGCCTATGATGGTTGTGTCTGTGCTGAAAATGTACAGACTTTTTCTTGTCATTTCTTAAACCATACAGTATAACCACTATTTATATAGCGTTTACATTGGATGAGGCATTATAAGTAATCTAGAGATGATTTAAAGTATACGGGATGATGGGTGTAGGTTATCTGCAAATACAACGCTACTTTATATAAGGGACTTGAACATCTGTGAGTCTTGGTATCAGCGGGGGTCCTAGAACCAGTTCCCGAAGGACAACGGGCGACACTAGCATACTTAAAGGTGGCACAGTCGGTCAGCGATTTACATGATTTTACCATCGGCGCTGTTTCCCCCTCACTGTTAATTTGTCTTTTATTTCAGCATAGTTTCCATAAATGCCATCTACAAGGGATTAAAACCACATTATATATTACTGAATATATATCTTAAATATTACCATACACTTGCCTAGCCTCTCCAGTTGGATAACATCTGCATGATTCTGGGGGCTTTGCATACATTTTATCTTTTTCATCCTCACCATAATCCTGTAAAGAGACTCCCCCATCATCTCTATTTCACAGTGTGCACCCTGACCCTGCTCTCTGAGCGGGTCGTTGTCTCAGCTGGTGTCCTGAGAGCACTGGCATAGGTTCCAGAGGCCACGGCAGCTTTCAGATCACCCACCCCTGGGGCAGGCAGGGGTCTGAGCTGCTGGTTCGAGCTGGTGGGAGAGTCACCTCTGTGTCTCACAGGTCTTCAGCAATATCCTCCAGCACAGCGGTTTGCAAGGGGACGGGGCCAGCTCCACACCCCAGAAGCTTGAAGAGAGGGGCCGGTTGACCCCGAGTGACATGCCTCTCCTGGTGAGGTTGCCCTGCTCACGGTCCCTTTTCCCCAATTCCATAAGCAGCTGTTCCTGTCACGTTAAGAGCACTTCGGCAGACTTTCATTCTTCTCTGGAAGCTTCGTTTAGGGAGTAGTGGAACGAACAGGGAACTAGAATTCAGGGGGCAGGAGTTTAGTTCAGTTCAACAGGTTCATTCGTGTGCTACTGTTTGAGCTGTTCATTCATTCAGTGAATTTGTGCTCCGGAGCCCCTGGCATGTGCCAGGCCCTGTGCTGGGCCTTGGGAGTGAGGCAGTGCGCAAAAGCAGACATGTCTAGGCTCTACAGCAGCGGTTCTCAGCCTGTGGGTCGCGACCCACAGGCTGAGAACCGCTAGCAGGGTCGCCTAAGACCACCGGAAAACACAGATATTTATATAATGATTCATAACAGTAGCAAAATTACAGTTATGAAGTAGCAATGAAAATAATTTTATGGTTGGGGGTCACCATAACATGAGGAACTGTGTTAAAGGGTCGCGGCATTAGAAAGGTTGAGAACCACTGCTCTACAGAGCTGTAACGGGGGCGAGGAGAATAACACAGTGTTTCCTTTCGGCAACAGGAGTTAAAGGACATTGTCCTCTACCTTTGTGACACCTGCACTACGCTCTGGGCCTTTCTGGATATCTTCCCGTTGGCTTGCCAAACCTTCCAGAAACACGACTTCTGTTACAGGTACCGCGATCGTTCTGGCGGGTGAAGTAGAGGTCCTAGTTCACACCCTCATTCAGCAAGGGTTTCCTGGGTGCTTAGAGCCCCACCCCAGGCTGGGGACACAGCAGTAGACAGATCAGACTCCTGTTTGTGTGGTGCAGGAAGAAGGGGTGCAGGGCATGGGCTGGTAACCTGCACGTTGCCTGGCAACTGCGGGGCTGGCCTCTGGCTATTGCTCTTGCCAGGCATCTTTCTCCACCTTGTGAAGGAGCTGCTGGGAGCTGTCCAGCTCTGTCCGCCCAGCCGCCAGGCCATCCAGCCGTTGACTCGCCCATGCGACAAAACATTTATCTAGCGCTGACATGTGGCCGTGGTGCCTGACTCGTATTGGATCACCTCAGCTGGTGACGATCAGGTGTTAAGATTGATCAGCCTCCCCAAGAATGCTAGAATAAAGCATTTCTGAAAGAAGCAAGGGGTTAGGCTGGGACTGGAGCTGTCCATTTTGTTGGAAAGGCATATTTTCTCATGGTAAATCTGGCAAATGCTTGTAGGAATTTGGAAAATCCCAAAAGGTAGGAAATGGAAATCACTGGCAGATCACGTGATCCGTAGACTCTGGTGCCTGCTTATTTTCACTTCTCACAGGCTTTTTCCCATTTCGTTACAGCAGCTCCCCAAATGCGGCGCAGGTAGCTTTTGAAAGGGTCTTTGGAGTTGGGGTTAATTTTTGGGCCAACGGACTTTCCTGCGAGGGACAGTGGAGGCAGGGGAGCAGCCGGGCCTCTCAGGGTGAGGAGGGAAGAGAGGGAAACATTTTTGCCAAATGACACTGCCTTTGACCCACACACAGCCTGGGGCCGGCCCAGCCTGTTCAACTGTGCTGGAGGCCAGGCACGCCCACTGAGCAAATGCATGACCTCATCCCGAGAACTTTCTGCGAGTCACCCAACAGCTTCGCTAATCCTCTCATGACAACTCTCCTTCCTCTTAAGTATGCACTTGAGTGCACCTGCATCTCTCTCTGTTTTATGATACATGCACACGGTCCAAAACTCAAAAAAGTATGAAATATATAGTGACGTCTCCCTCTCCCCTACTCTAATCTGTTCCTCATACAGAACCATTGTGCTTAGTTTTTATGTGGAATTTTCCAGAGATATGCATATAAACAGGCATGTATAAGCAAGTATGCATATTATATATCACCCGGCCCCTTTTAAAGTGTATTGCTGACATATGAGTGCTCTATGTGCTGAGTGCATTGTACCTTTAAATTTGTTGTATGTCAGTGCATAAAGCACCCTCAGTGTCTGGTATGGCTAGATAGAATTCCATTGCATGAGATACCAGACCCCATAGGATTTTTTTTCAGTTGTTTGCTATTACAAAAAAAATGCTATAAAGAATAACTTTTTGGTTGTCTAACACTATATTGTGCACCTGAAACTAATACAAAATAATACCGAATGTAAACTGTAATTGAAAAATAAAATTGCAAATCATCAAAAACAAAACAAAAGAATAACTTTGCACACCCATCTTGTACTTCCGCAAGTATTTCTGAGGACTGAATTCCTAGAAGTAGCATTGCAGGGGCAGATGCTGTGTGCATTTTAAATTTTGATAGATCTCGCCAGATCACCTTCCATGGAGTTGTTCCACCTGACTCTCCACCAGCAGTGTATCCTGGCAACACCTGCACCTGGGCCAAAATCCCCTCTCTGTCTTCTGTGTGCCATCCCCTGGGCCCCCTAAGGCCTGCCTCTTTTGGTCTAGTCACTCTCGGCTACATGCGGCATTATATTCGGCTAGAAGTTGCCAGAAATCAGCCAGTTGACAAACATTTGCCTGTAAACATTCACAGAGTACGTGCTACGAATGCAGCACTGTCTCAGGCCAGATTATTATGATCTCTGAACGCATAATAATCTGGCCACTCAGTGTGTGTGTGTGTGTGTGTGTGTGTGTGTGTGTGTGTGTGTGTGTGTGTGTGTGTTAGAGGCTTGGTGCATGAATTCGTGCATGGGTGGGGTCCAGCCAGCCTGGCCAGGGGGAGGGGACATGGGCAGTTGGCCGGCCTGCCTGCTGGTGGAACTCCTGGTCGAGGGGACAGTTTGCATATTAGCCTTTTATTATATAGGATAGACACTGAATGGCCAGATTATTATGATCTCTGAACACATAATAACCACATAATAATGTGGCCACTCAGTGTATAGTCTGCCTTTCTGGCTTTGGGAAGCGAGGATGCTCAGACAGAAGTGCTCTACAGAAGAGAGGTGGCTGCACTGACATTCCAAGGACAGCATGTTCTGGTGCTGTGCATCTAGTTCTGGGAAGGAGTAATCATGGGGGGGACTGGATCATGATGATAAAGGGTGTGCCTGGCTTAATTGAGGGGTTAAAAAAAAAAGTGTGTGACTGGAATGGAGAGCTTCGATTCCACCTGGGAAGGTGTGGGTGTGAGTTGCTGTGATGAGAAGCAAGGCTGTGCCAGGTGAGGGTGTACCAGAGAGAGGAGTTACGACTTCATGTCCGAGGAGGTAGGCAGCAGCTAGAAGTTTTTGAGCACAAAAGAGAGTGGCCTGTGTTTGTTTCTCAAACTTCAGTGAGTTGCTCTGTTAGAATGAGCCTATCAGATGGTCTCCCATCGGAATGGGAGACGTGGCTGCTAGTCACTTCCTGGGACCCGCCACAGTGGGACAATCTTGTATCCTTCTCACAGCACTGGGATGGGGCCTGGCCTGACCAGGCCAGAGATGGGCTGCTGGGGCCCAGGGGAGCAGAGGGAGGTTTACCCGAGAGCACACAGGCAGCTGGCTTCCCCTAGACCCCTGCCCAGGCCCGAGCCCGGTTCCTCATGCAGCCCAGGGGCCTTGGTGCCACGCGGGTGCAGCCCAGACAGCGCTGGCAGAAGCCATGTGATAGATGCTGGGGAGGGATTGAGAAATGAAGCTGCCTCCGAGCTGAGAAAATTGTGGAGATAGCTTGGGAGCAAGAAATGCGCCTTCCTACTCCCTTGGGTTTGCTTTGCTTGTCTAACGAAGTGGCGTGTTTATGAACGAATGTAGCCTTTTACCCACGTGTGCCTCCACAGACTCGCTTCCTTTTACGAAATAGCAATTCCTGAGCTGGAGTCTGCAATGAAGAAGAGGAGGCTTGAAGACAGCACGTGAGGCGGGGACAAAACTCTGGGTGGTGTTGTGGGTGAGAGAAGCCTGACAGTCCCTGCTTCAGCATCCCCATCTCCAAGGCAACGGGCGGGACAAAGGACCATGCACCTTTGGCTGGTGCATCCCTACCCAGTAGCCTCCTGGCCCCGGCATCGCAGCCCTTTCCCCTCAGCTGCTGCTCTAAGCTCTTGCTAACGGCTCGAAGCTGTTGCTGGGGAGGGTAGGGGAGGGGCACTGAACCAGAAGTGACCCTGGGACCAGCCAGCCTCTCAGAGCCTGTGGCCTTTTCCCTGCTGCTGTCAGCAGTGAGCTGGGAGGCCTTCTCAGCCCGGGTGTGTATGGGGTGGAGCTGGGTGGAGTGCGATTAAGCTCCCTCGTGCCTGTTCGTCTCTCAAATCTCTATTTCTTCCTTCCCCTTGGCCTTCAAAGGCTGCTAGGTGACCTGTGGCAGAGGCTGTCTCACTCCAGGAAGAAGCTACTGGAGGTTTTTCACATCCTCCTGTACCAGATCTGCCTTCTCCCCATCCTAGAAAGCAGGTAAGCCCTGGGGAGCCGCCCCTCAGGAGGAAAGCCTCCGCCCCCAGCCCAGCAGGGCCGTTGCCCTCACTATCTGCCCCCTCTCCTGCTTCCAAGTTGCTGAGCAGGAAGGGAAACCAAGAAAAAAAAGCCTCTTTCCTCCAACTGGCCAGAGGCCTTGCGCAGGGCGGGGCGGGCGGGAAGCAACCATAGCTCATCCTCGGGGAGTGAGCTCAGCTCCCCTGGTGTCCTGTTGCAGCTGTGACAACATTCAGGGCTTCATCGAAGAGTTCCTGCAGATCTTCAGCTCTTTGCTGCAGGAGAAGAGGTGAGTGTGGCTGAGCTGGGACCAGCAGTGGGACAGGCCCACGGTGCTTCATCGGTCCCCACAGACCTTGCATAACAGAGCCCCTGCCGTAATCGCCGCGGTCTAAGGTTCTGGAATTGGTGGTTGGGCAGCAGACACCGGAGTGGCCCACAGCAGGCCAGTGCCCCTGTGGCCCCAGCCCTTCCCTCCCATCTGCTGTCTGTCTGGCAGGTTCCTCCGGGACTACGATGCGCTCTTCCCTGTGGCTGATGACGTCAGCTTGCTGCAGCAGGCCTCGTCCGTTTTGTATCCTTCTCACGGCCACTGGGATGGGGCCTGGCCTGGCCAGGCCAGGGATGGGCTGCTGGGGCCCAGGGGAGCAGAGGGAGGTTTACCCGAGAGCACACAGGCCCCTGGCTTCCCCTAGACCCCTGCCCAGGCCCGAGCCCGGTTCCTCATGCAGCCCAGGGGCCTTGATGCCGCCCGGCGTACAGCCCAGACAGCCCTGGCAGAAGCCATGTCATAGATGCTGGGGAGGGATTGAGAAATGAAGCTGCCTCCGAGCTGAGGGGGCAAAGAGGCTGTGGTCCCCAAGAGAGACCCCTTAACACATCCTCAGAGACGAGACACGCGCTGCCTACATCCTCCAGGCGGTTGAGAGTGCGTGGGAAGGGGTGGACCGACGGAAACCCACAGACGCTAAAGACCCCCCAGTGGCCAAGGATCTTAATGGCATCGTGGCGACCGGAGAGCCAGTCAGTGGAGCGGCCTCACACCCAGAGAACTCGGAGGAAGAGGAGGTGTGTCTGGGTAGCTCTTTCTCCCTGCGGCAGCCGCTCCTGTCCTTGCCTGAGGGGTTGGGGCAGGGGAACCTCCCTTCTTGGTTTCTGCCCTGGGGGAAGGGGGTAAGAGGGGGAATGGGCAGCCTCGACCTGCCTGTCGGCCTGTGCTGCCTTAGACAGAGAGTCCGGAGCTGGGCGTGCTGGGCCCGTGTAAGGAGAGCTAGACTCCTGAGCCGTCAAAGCCTCCGTTTCCCCTCCATCGGGTGCAGCAATCCTCTGAGCAGGTCCCGTGGCGCCGCTCTGGTGTAGCTGGTGCGGTGTCAGGTCTCACTGCGTGGCCCCCGGGCAGCCCCCCCATAGGGCTGCGGGCCCCCTGAGCCCGTGTGGGAACCTCTCCTCTCGTGCTGCCTCTCCAGGCTTTTCCAGAACCACCAGGTCTATGGCTGGACTGAGCCCAGGCCTCTTCCCCTGTGTCTGGAGACAGCGTGACTTAGGGATTAAGACCACCCCGTCTCTGGGGTCAGGCAGCCCAGGGGTCTATCCGGGCCCTGCCCCTCGCCAGCCACGTGGCCTTAGGCAGCGTCACCCACTTCGAGCCGTGGTTCCTCATCTGTCAGGTGGGGCTCGTCGCCGTCCCGCCTCCCTGAGGTTGTTGGGATTCCCAGGGCTGCTGCGTGGAGCTCTCCGGACGTGGCCGGCCCTCGGTGCCTCGTTAACGGACGCTGCCCTGCTTCTGAGAGCCCAGGTGCCCTCACTGTCCGGGCCTTGGGGAATGACAGGCCCCTCCACCTCTGCCCACCCTCCTCCCCACTTGGCTTCTTACCCGAGTCATGGAAGGTTTTGTTGTTTTTTTATTTGGGAATTTCCGTAAATGAAAAGCCTGACAACATGAAGCCACACCAAGCAGTCTATAAACGGACTCCCTTAGCGAAAAGCGTCTAATTACAGGGAAGCATCCACACGGCCCGGACTGGAGGCTGCGCCCCCATGGCCAGCCGCCAGCTGGTTAGCGCTGCAGGGACCTGGGGTAGTAGAAGCCGAGGCTGTTTATGGAGAGCTGAGCCGGTGCCCAGCTCTGTGCGCGGCTCTTCATGTGCATTATTTCCTTAAACCAGTGGCAGCCACCTCTGAGGCAGTGGCATGTGAGTGCTTGTCTGTAAGGAGGAGGCTGAGGCTCGGGGGGAGAAGCACCTCCCAAGGTCGCACGGCCAGAAGCAGCTCAGCTGGTGGGCCCTCGAGCCCTTCCCGCAGGGAGGCCGTGGAGGCGCGGAGGGACGTGGGCCCTTGGCCGAGGGCCTATGGCTAGGAAGGGCAGGACTCGCACCGGGCCCCGGATTCCCAGCCCAGTGTTGTTCGGGGCCTGTTGCCTCAGCACGCACCTGGCCTCACCTTCCCCTCCTCCCCCGGCTCTCCCACAGTGCTTGGGGGCCGCCGCCGCCCTGGGCACCCCCGTGAGTGGTGTGGAGCTGGACTCGCTCATCTCCCAAGTGAAGGACCTGCTGCCGGACCTCGGGGAGGGCTTCATCCTGGCCTGCCTGGAGCATTATGGCTACGACCCGGAGCAGGTGATCAACAACATCCTGGAGGAGCGGCTGGCCCCTGCCCTCAGCCAGCTGGACCGCGGCCTGGACAGGTGGGGAGACCGGGGAGGAGGCTCCTGGCCGCCCGCCTGCCCAGGGCCTGGCCAGAGGTGCACTGCAGGCCTTGTCAGGGCCCCGTCTTCGCTCCTCTGCGTCCCACTCTTCCTCCCCTCGTGTCCCAGGACTCAGCTTGCTCTCGCCCCAGAGTGCTGTTTCCCGACCATTGAAACTAATGTCCCCTCAGGAGGTTCTCACAGGCCCCGTAGGGCAGAGCGCACAGCTGGACTTCCCGCCGCACTTTGTGGGAAGAGGAGTGGACACGGGATGTGAGGGGCTGCTGAGCCCTGCAGAATTCCTCAGGGACTGGCCTGCCCCGGCATTGCCACTTCCCAGGAGACCCCTGAGGACGCGCAGCCCGAGCTTCTCACTCCCTCCATAGCGGCCCTTTCTGAGTTTGCCCCGCTGCTTCCCTGAGAGCCCGTGCGGCAGCAGAATGAGTGCGTGAATGGGTTTCTCCCGTGAACAAATGATGTTTATCAAACAAGTGGATTGAGTTAGCTCTGCCCTTGGACAAGCTTTTCAGCTGCTTTGTGCCCATTTTACAGATGAAGGCACTGAGGCACAAAGAGGTTGAGTGATCTCTGGCTGCCTATCTCAGAGGGCTGTCGTGAGCAGCCAATGAGGGAGGGGACTTTTAAGAAAATCTGTGAATGGGAAGCGGGACTGAGGGAGAGCTTTGTGTAAAGTGCGCGTCATTCCAGGCAGGGGCCAGGGGGGCAGGTGTTTAGATTGTGTCCCAGGTGTAGCTGTTGAAGGAGAGTGGTAAAGGGGAGTGGGCTACAGGTAGGCATTAGCTGGCAAGTCCCCCTTAAACTGCTCTCTGTGCCCCCTCCTTCCAGAGAGATGAAGCCAGACCCGACGCCTCTGCTGACATCTCGTCACAACGTCTTCCAGAACGATGAGTTTGACGTGTTCAGCAGGGACTCAGTGGACCTAAGCCGGGTACACAAGGGCAGGAGGTGAGTGCAGTGGGCTGCGGGGTTGCAGGCACCCCAACTCTGCAAGCGCAGCGAGAAAGCGAGAGAAACCACAGGCTTCATCCTGAGGAAACTGGGCTCCCCGCAGCCTGAGACCTGTGTGCTTGCTTGCTTGTGTTCAGCTGGGTGCGGGTTCTTTAACACTTGTACTTCAGAATCATCACAGCAGTTAAAAATCCGTTTTGGAACAGCAGCAAAAAACAAAACAAAACAAAAAAATCACACAAAAAAATTATACTTCAGGCTCCAGCTCTGCACAGGATGGTTTTCAGTGAGTCCTCCTTGTTGGTAGCAGAAGGCCAGAGGGGCCCAAGCTCTTCCCTTCGCCTTGCATTGTCAGATATGCCGGCCGTCGGGCCTCTGGGTGGGAGCGGGGTAGTGCTCCCCAGAAAGCCTCTCCAAGACCTGGCTTCTCCAGACTGCGGCCACAGGAGGACAGTAAGGACCCGCCCTGAGGGAGCTTTCCAGAGGCGAGCATGTTTCATTTAAGGCCTTTCTCCACACTGTATTTAGTTCATGTCCTTCCTTTTTGGCATTGAAAGACCATTCATGATTTATTCATTCAGTCAACAAATAGTGGGCCAGTGCTCATGGCCTCCCATTGATTAGGTCCTGGATGTAGCGGGAGTGAAGCAGACATGGCCCCTGCCCACACGAGTTTGTGCTAATCAGTTCATCAAACAGCAGCGTAAAGTCAGTCATAACAGGTGCTACAGGTGAAGTGAGCAGACCTCCAAGCCTCTGGCAGGGGCTGCGATCAATCCCGGCAGGAAGGCTCGGCTGAGGAAATGACCTGGGACCAGGAGAGGAAGGAGGAGGAAGGGGCCGTGCAAAGTGGGGAAGGAGACCCTTCCACGTGGAGAGAACAGCCGGGGCACCGGCCCCGAGGCCATGGGGAGGTGGCGATGGTCCCAGGAGGAAAGATCACCTGACTTTGGAAGGGGAACCCATGGGAGGGACTGAGAGTCAGCTGTGGTGACACCGAGGACAGCATAGGAGAGAATGGCAAAAACCAGACGTTCACCACACCATGCTGGTCTCCCAGAGCGCCCTGCATGGTGGTGGTTCAGGAAATCCAGAAATCTGGGCCCTGCTGCATGAGTGCAGCCTGCCCTTCCCCCGTCATGTGATGGAGACAGTGCCGTCCAGACAGGGCGGGGACCTGGCCTGTTCTTACGACAGGATCCCCAGTGGCAGAATCGCAGGCTGCTGCTGCAGGGAGTGCTCTGCAGGGAGGCGCCGAGCTGTTCCCCTCCCCAGGGCCGCGGGAAGCTTGGAGAGCGGGCACAGGCCGGCTATAAAGTTATCTGGCTGGCTGGACAGGAAGCAATTGGAATCTGCTTAGTCACACACATTGCAACATCCCCAGATCCGAGGCCAGAATGGTCTCCTGCTTCAGTGGCCGCTGTTCCCGGCCGGAATGAGCCTCTGTAGCTTGGACTGTGGGTCAAGGGGCAGACAGGAGGGCTGTGCCCCTGCGCACAGGGCGCTCCCGGCCGCCAGGCAGAGTCTGGGTGGCAGCTGTTTACTGAACTCATTGTCCCAGGCAGCTCACGGCTGAGGTTTGCAGAGGCAAAGCCTTTCTCCGTGTATTCATTATTTATTCATTCGGCAAATATTTATTAAGCAATTTACTAGTGCTGGGTCCCAAGCTAAACAGGAGGGAGACGATCTGAACAGGGCACCCAGGCTTCGCCTTAAAACGGCACAGAGACCGTGGGAAAGACAGGCCATGCAGTCCGCAGTGATAAAGGGGAGAGGGGCTGGGGTGGGGCGTGAGGGGCTTGGTGGGGACACCTGTCCTAACCTGGGTAGGGCAGAGGAACTCAGGACCACAGGAGAAATTAAGCAGCACAAGGCAGGTCACACCTGAATTAAAATGTGCCTGTGTTCTTCGTCAGCTAGGAGGCACTCAGTGGCTCAAGTAGGAAGGACATCTGTCCCCTTGATGACAAGAACTTGCAGGTTAGGGCCGTCTAGGCTTCACCTGTGGCAGCCACATCCTCAAGGACGCACCTTTCCATCTCGGGGAGCTGCTGGGTGGCCGCTGCTGTGTGATCCACGACTCCAGAAATGACAGTGCCCAGAGGCATTCTGGACCAGGTCTTCCCGAATCTCTCAGAGACCAGGCAACCTTTCCCAGAAGTCTCCAGAATCCCCCACATCTCACTGGGGAACTGGGTCCCAGGACTGGCATCCAGGGCTTCAGAAGAAGGAGGGGTGGATGGGTAGAAAGACCTGAACAAACGGAGGCGCTGTTAGGGGTGGCGATGAGACAGAAGGTGGCTGGTGGACAGAGACCCCGCACAGGTGCTGCAGGGACATCACAGCTAAGTGAAGGAGGGAGAATGTTCCAGGTGGGTCCCCGAACACCTTTGGACTTAACAGTGGTGCTGAAAGGTGATAAATGTTTCCCCCAAAAAGGCTCTATGGCCAAAAAGTCTGTGCTCTTCCTGACTCCGAATGAGGTCGTGTGGCCAAAGCCACACCTCCCTAGATAGGATCGACAGGGCGCCAGGCTTTCCGGTCCCTAGCTGTGTCCCCTGCCAGGGCCCGGCTAGGGTGGGCAAGTTTGCCAGGCTTCTCGTTCCGGCCATGGAGCCACACAGCCAGAGGCCACCGGTACAACAGAACCGCCCTGCTTCCCAGGACCTGGGACAGTGTGGACAGGGGCCACGGGGTGCCAGAGGGACAGTGACGCCTCATGCACCCTTGGTCCCTGGCCCAGCGCAGAGCCTGGCACTTGTAGGCCCTCAGGAAATTTGGGAACCAATGGATGTGCTCCTCCCCGTGGCACCAACCACTTAGGCAAGCTGGGCCCCTGTCACTTCCTCTCCAGCCCCCAGCTTGGCGACGAGAGCCAGGTAAGGGCCAAGGTCGCAGGGCCCCCTTCCTGGTGTGAGGTGAAAGATTTCTGTGGATGGGGAATTTCCCCTTGTCTTGATCAAACGCCCTCCCACCATAGAGTCTCCATTACCCCTTCCCCAGACCCAAAGCTAGACACCCACCCCCCCGCCAGCCAGAGTTCACGCCTCCCTTCTCTGAGTTCCCAGGCATGCCGGCTTCCATTCGGCACACTTCATGTTGTCTGCTCTTTGCCCGTCACCCTCTCTAGACTGTGAGTTCCATGAGGTCAGACCCATAGCTTACTCTTTCCTGAATGTCTCCCCAGCTCAGTATTAGTATCCTGCCTGGCACACAGTAGGCCCTTAGCAAAGACTGTTGAGAGAAGTCCAGGCCTATGCTGGAGGCTGCAGGCCTGACCTGCCCCAGGCTCCGCGGCAGACAGCCCCACAGACGCAGGCGCCTACCCCTGCCTGTATCAAAAGCCAGTTAATAGAAGGTTTTTATGGAGGCTGAGTATGGCTTCGTGTCTCTTCCCACTCCCACCCTTCCCCTTGGTACATTCCAGAGGCCTAATTTCACAGCTAAGCTGGATTTTCTTGCTTAGCATCTCATATTGATTTTCCCCTGCAGGGCTCAGAACTACATTCCACAGGCCTCTGTGTCTGACAAGCCAGGTTTTTCTACAGATTTGCAAAGCTATGAGTCAAGAGGCCTGAGTCCCCACGTGGCTGTGCTGGAGCTCATGGCCTGCCCGGGCAGTCCCCCCGCTTCCCTGCACCCGCGTCCACTCCCCTGGGATACGTCGGGAGTGGAGCTTTCAGGCACTTTCCCCCATGCGATCTGACAGGCAGGACTGAACACAGGCCAATGAGAAGGCCGCCATGGTGAAGTGGGGGTGAAAGGAAGAGGTCAGGACCCCTCCTGACCCTCACACCCCAAGATCCCTGGGGCTCCCCTGAGCTCAGTAGGAAAACCACATGTGGCCTTGCTCTTTCTTAAATGTTGTTTTAAAAGATTCAAACAACCCGGGCCTCCTGGGGGTCCCCATTGTCCCCATGACATTTGGTGGGGGCTCACTACCCCTCTCTGTGCGTTTACATACACGGGTATAGACGTGCCCACAGGAACAGACAGTCGTACTTGCTTTCACTGTTTACACAGATGGGATCGTGCTGTATACATTTTCTGTGGCCGGGTTTTTTCCTCTTCAGAATTCTTTCTCCATCAGCATAAGCAGATCGACGTCATTCTTGAGCTGCCGCCTGGCATTCGGTAGAAGAGATGTAGCCCAGGTCATTTAGCCATCTCACTGGGGATGGGCGTTAGTTGCTCTCCATTTTCATGATTAGCAAACGATGCTGAAAACAGAAAATCCCCAGTCAGACCTCTTGGTGCACACAGCCAGCGTTTCTCTGGGGTGGATGCCTCGAAGGGGAATTTTCTGGTTAAAGGGTGTTTTATATTCTAACACCTGCTCCTGGGATGCCTCGAAAGTGCTGGGCCCGGTCACCTGGGCACCGGCAGTGGTGAGGCCCGCCTGCCCACACCCCGCCAGGGCTTGATAGGAGCTGTCCCCGTCTGTGCCGCTGGACCCTTGACAGCCTTCAGAGCCTGATGGCCCCTTCCTCTCTCCTTCCTGCTCCCTCTCAATGCCAGGAAGGAGGAGAACGCGAGGAGCCTGCTGAACGATAAGCGGGAGGTGGCGGCGCAGCGGCAGCGCTACGAGCAGTACAGTGTGGTGGTGGAGGAGGTAGGTGTCCCGGGCCGCGGGGCGCAGGGTGGCTGGGGAGACCAGCGGCCCGGGCCCCTCTGACCCACGCATCTGCCATTGCAGGTGCCGCTGCAGCCAGGTGAGGGCCCGTCCTACCGCGGCGATGACTATGAGGATGAGTATGATGACACGTATGACGGCAACCAGGTGGGCGCCAATGATGCCGACTCCGATGATGAGCTCATCAGCCGCAGGTGAGGCCGTGGGGCAGGTAGCGGGTGGCATTCCGGGGGCAGGGTGGCTTCCGGGCCCCTGGGACTCTCCCATGGCCTCTTGTTGATACAGGTGGGGAAGCCAAGGCCCTGATCACATGAGCAAGTCAGTGGCAGAACCAGGGCCCAAACTCTGAGTCCAGTGCTCTCTCCAGCCCCAGTCACCCCCTTGGCTGGTTGGTCCAACCCACCCTCAGGGGGTCCCCTAATTTAACTTCATATCGTAGTTTCACATTGTTCTTAACTGTAGAAAGCCTTTCCCAGTGGATTTATATGGAGATTACCCAATACAGATGAAAACTGAACTAGAGAGCCCCCAGCCCAAGCTCAGTCTCCTCCCTTCCTCCCCCCCACACCTGTACATCAGACCCTGGTCCCCTCAGGGAATCCAGGGGCTGGAGCAAAGCTTGCTGGGAAAGCACTTTGGTTTTTCCCAGCCTCCTGAGCCTGCCCCATCAGGCCCCTCGCCTGCCCAGTTCCCTCTGCCCTGAGGCTGAGTTTAATGCTGTCTTTGATTTTACCGTCTCTCTAAACCGCAGGCCCTTCACCATCCCTCAAGTGCTAAGAACCAAAGTGCCCACCGAAGGGCAGGAGGAGGATGTCGAGGAGGAGGAGGAAGCTGAAGACGAGGCCCCCAAGGTAGCTCCTCGGCAGGTGGCAGACGAAGGGAGGAGGGTGCAGTTCTAAAGGGCAACTGGAGAGCACTGTACCCCTTCCTGTCGGCCCGGAGGCAGCCCGGCCTCACTGGGGAAGAGGGCACCTTCAGGCCCAGACGTTTGCTCGGAGAGCTGCTGGCTGAGGCCTCGCCTCCGCAGCACAGGGAATGGATCAGAGGCCAGGCCTTTGAGCTGCTGGGTTCCCTCGGCCCAGGAGCCTGGGGCCGGGAGAGGGCGGCTGCCGCCTCCGTGCCCAGGATGGCAATTCCTGAAATCAGAGCAGTGTTAGAGCCCAGGGCCCCTGGGAGGCCATCTGGGCTGGTGGGTTTGAAAATTTACATTTTAGCAGCTAAATATTTTCTTCAGATAGAATCTTAACTAGAACCTCAGCATACAGGACAGTGAAAAGCGGTGATGCTCAGGTCGAATGGAGGGGCAGCCCTCCCAGAGTGATAAATTCACGTGTCCAGGGCCAGGCCACCGGCCCGCACGGCTCCCATTCATCAGCGTTATGTTCCAGCTCTGGTCACCCCCCGACCATGCCGTCTAGGACCCTCACTCAGTCCCTGAGCCGCCTCCCCCTCGGGGAATTGGGGGAAGGGACAGAGGAGGCCTCTGGGGCCTGGCCCTGCCGTGCTGTGGCTCCCCCGACTCCTGGCATGGAGGCATCTGCGAGATTCAGTCAGTCAGTCTCGCCACAGCCTGGGGCTCCTGGACGACGCGTGATTCTTCCTCCCCTTCCCTCCGCAGCCCGACCACTTTGTGCAGGACCCTGCGGTGCTGCGGGAGAAGGCAGAAGCCAGGCGCATGGCCTTTCTCGCCAGGAAGGGGTGAGCATTTCAGGAGCTGTTTCTGGTGGGAGGGAACCCACCCGGGAAGTCCAGGTGGCCCAGCTCGACGGCCCACCCTTATCCCCGATACTCGACAGACACCGAAGGAGTGTGCCACCTCGCGTGAGAGCCGATGTTCCCAGCCTGCTGGCTGGTGTCAGGCAGACTGACATGGAAAGAGCCCAGAAAGGCACTTGGTCTTGGGCGGCCGCCATCCCCAAGCCTTCCTCCTCTCCTAGTGTGGGCTGCCCACCAGCTGGTCCTTCCTCACCGCCTAGCCAGGGTCCCGTCCGCAGGCCAGGCTCAGAGAAGAGCAATCGCCAGGCACAGCTGCCAGGGCCCCTCGCGAGCCCTGCCCCTGCGAGGCTCCACGTCTCTGCCCGCTGGGAGGTGGGGCATGGGTGGCCTGGCCCAAGCTGCATGCCCTTCCCCGGGGATCTTCAAGGAAGGCCGTGGCGCTTCCTAGCGGAGCTCCTCTGGCTGATGGTTCTGGGGATGGGTTGTCCCTCCCTTAGGTACCGACATGACAGCTCAGCAGCAGTGGCCGGCAGCCCCCGAGGCCACGGGCAGAACCGCGAGACAACCCAGGAACGCAGGAAGAAGGAAGCGAACAAGTCTACACGAGCCAATCACAGCCGGAGAACCATGGCCGACCGCAAAAGAAATAAAGGCATGATTCCATCCTGAAGCCACCACGCCAGGGCCAGAGGAGGCAGCGGTGCCAACCCCGCCAGGTTGTTTCCACAGCTCGAGGCCTCCTCGCCAGAGGCCCACGTTCAACTCGACCCCTCAGCAGCCTCAGCTTCGCAGCCCCTGAGGAGGCGCCTCGTTGTCCACCAGCCAGCCGTGAGCACCCTCCTGCAGAACACACAGTGCCTTATCCCACAGCAGGGGAGCCCCTAGGGTCAGCCGCAGGCAGAAGGGACGGGACCCAGCCCCGAGGCGAGCCCCCAAAACCTCCTGCAGTGAGACGCCGCTCCCTCTTCCTCTGGATGGCAGGAAACCTGTATGTCCCAAAACAAAAACAAAAGGCCTGCGAATAAAGTGTTTGTCCCTGTTAAGCAATCATCCATGATGTGCTCATGAGCCGCTGTCCCCGTGTCTCCCTCCTCCCGTGACAGCCACTGAGGAGGGCAGGATGTCACCGGGTTCCTCCCATCAGCCTCTCTGCTTGCCTCACACTGCACCCCTCCCGGTATTGCTCTGCCTTGCTGTGTGTCCCTGAGGACATCACTCCCTTCTCTGCACCCCCAGCTCCTGCTGTGGAAGGACGGACTCAGAGTGTGAGGCCCTGCGGTCCTGTCTGTTCTCCTTTAGTCCCCACCACCTCCCCCGAGGAGGCAGCCCTGTTGTCAGCCCCAGAGCACAGATGAGGAAGGCGAGGCACTGAGAGCTGACGGTGCCTGCCGGGGCCATAGCTAGGAAGTGGGAGAACGGGGATGGACATGCAGACTGACCCCTTGCCTCTGTAAGGCCCCAGACCCTCGGGTGGTGTCATCTCCATCTCCTGGCCTGAGGACACTTGGCCAGCCGCAGAGCCAGGACCAGAACTCAGTGCCTCTTGGTTGTGCGTTTACTCATGAATCCTCCAAAAATGAGGGGTCGGAGATCAGAAGAAGCGAGTGAGGATGTTACTGCCAAGCCCTGTTGGAGCGAGTGGGACTTGGGCCTAGTTCCCCAGTCCCCTCCCAGGCATGGCCAACTGGCTCCTAGCGTGGCAGCAGCTGCCGTCACCCCGATTCCTGGGCCTTCATTGTGGCTGAGCAATGGCGAGTCAGCAGTGGGGCGTTTGCTGGGCTGATCCCAGCAGCGGGAGCCAGGCCCCTGCCCGCTGGACCTTGACGAACCACTGTGGTTGCCAGGACGGTTGATTTGCATGTGGTTAGGATGAGCCTCGGGAGCAGCGAGGCAGACAGGCCCCTGACAAATCTGTTTTGTGCGGTCAGCCCGCTCAAGTGAAAATCGATAGCCGTTCTCCCACGTCACGCCCGTGCTCTGGTGCGTTGGAGATGCAGCGCTGAGATGGGGATGCTGTCCTCCCCTCGCGCTGCCGGACTAGCTGAGGTGAGGCCCAGGTCAGCCATCCCGGCAGGCGGCAGGAAGGCTGCTTCCTCCGCAGGCGTTTGCCGGGGCAGGGGCAGGGCCATGGCCATTCATTTTCTGTCACCGACCCAGCCTGTCCCTGCAGCAAAGGGAGGCGGGTCAGGGGAGCTCCCGGCCTTTGCATGTCCTATCTGTTGCTGTTCACTTAGCCCCTCTCACTTTCCCTCTGTCGCCTGCACCCCCTGACCACCGGAGTAGTGTCCAGGCCGCACCAGCTTCCTGGTTTAAAGGCCTTGAGAAGACACAAGGGATTTTTCCAATTTTCCAGAACGTGCCGCCAGGTCAAACCTAGCCTCCCTGGAGGACCTGCATGCTTTCTCATTTCAGACCTGGAGGGCACCCTTTCAGGGATGCTTGGAAAACAGCTCAGGGTCATGCAGAATGGTGCTGGCAGGCACACCCCTTCACCTCATAGGGTCTCAGTTTTCTCATCTGCAAAGTGGGTACATTGGCCCAGATGAATGGTTTACACTTGGTGCCCATTAAATCCTCTGAGGCAGCCCCAAGATTTAAGACGGGCAATGGCACAAGTGCTCTAAGTGAAGTGGGATGGGGGCCCTGAACCCTGCTGGGGGCCTACCACGCCTGCTTCTGAAGCAAGAATTTCCAAGTGCCTTCTCTGGTCCCTGGCAGAGAACATGACTCTTACAGGCCTTTCCCAGGAAGCTTTTAAGACCTTGTGCCTCTGAGAGAGCCTTGTGTTTGTTTCTGGTCCGCAAGTGGCGGTGATGGTTAGCATGTTTGTTTGGACAGTGCTTCTGTGCCGTGAGTGGGTGGACAGAGCACGTCATTGTTTACAGAAGGCAAGGGAGCCGGGAGCACGGGGAGGGCCTTGCCCGGAGCCCAGGGCGAGTTAGTGGCAGGGCCTGCATGCAGAGCCTTTTGAGGGCCCCTGAGCCAGCAGGTGCAGCCGGAGGAGGAGATGGTTGTCCAGAACCTTCCTGTCCCCGTTACACCAAGAGCTTGGGGTAAATAATACAGGGAGGGAATAAAGATAAAAACAAACCCACCAAAAATGCCGGGGAGGGGGAGTGGAATACCCCTTTATATGATGTCAGTGAAACGATGCTAGCCACATGGGAAACTAAATATTCAAGAATAATGTTTTTTAAAGTTTGGAAGCAGAATACATGCTGGTGAAAATGTTAAAAAAAAAAGAAAGAAAGAAAGAAAAAGATTTGCATACAGACCAGATCTGGAAGGGAGTGTGCGTGAACGAACACGATGATGAGACCACGATGAATTGTAGTGAAAATAAAGGTACTTACTGAGGACTTACGTGGCCAGAGTGTCTGCTGGGCTCTTTCCTTTCCTTGTCTTGTTCGTTCTCAGACACAGGTGAGAAGATGGGGGCTAAGAGAAGACAGACAGCCTGCCCAAGGCTGCACGTTTAGCAGGTGGCTAAGGAGGGATTCAGTCCCAGGATTGTCCCCTAGAGCCCACTTTGTTGTTTTTTTTTTCTTTTTTAAAATATATTTTTATTGATTTCAGAGAGGAAGGGAGAGAGAGAATCATTGATCGGCTGCCTCCGGCGCGCCCCCTACTGTGTGCTCGGGCTGAGCACACAACCCGAGCATGTCCCCTGACCTGGAATCAAACCCTGACCTCCTGGTTGATAGGTCGACACTCAACCACTGAGCCACACAGGCTGGGCCAGAGCATTAGCTTTGAATGTTTGCTGCCTGCCCTCAGAGATTGGGCATGGGTGCTCAGCCCGGCTGGGAGGGCCAGGGGAGGGGAGGACAAGTGTGTCCACTCAGCACACGCTCACCAAGATCTGCTGGTGCCAGGCGCAGCACAGGCATGTGTGAGAAAGACCTGGTACCCACCCTCATGGAGTTTACAGTCCAAGGGGGATCTGGATGTTAAGACATTTTTGGAAAAATTATTAGTAACGGTTTGGCTAAGTCCTAATAAATAAATGAAGAAGTGAGTAGGCAAGGTCAACAGAAAGTGGCCGAGAGTCAAGAGACTTTCCAGAAGCTGAGGGTGGGGTCACAGTGTCAGGCAGCAGCCAAGATCAACCAGACTAAGGCTCTGCCCCAGCTTTGCCAGGAAGCGGAGGGGAGGCAGCCAGTGGGAAGAACGGAAAATGAGGAAGACAAGGGAAGAGAATGAGCCTACCTTGAAAGGAACTTGACATCAAAGAGGAGGGCGAGAGGACTCAGAGGTGAGGACCCCAGAACATGCTTATGGGATGGCTAGAAGGAGCTGGGGGGCCCCAGGGAATCCCGCTGGGAAAGGGTCATCCTCAGCGAGGGGAAGAGGGGGGCCAGGGCCCATGTGGAGCTCCCCAGATCACCCCGTGGAGCGAGGGGCAGCCCAGCACCAGGTGTTTCCCAAACCTATAGGTGCTGCCCTGGCTGGGTAGCTCAGTGGGTTGGAGCATCGTCCGGATATGCCAAGGTTGCAGGTTTGATCCCCGGTCAGGGCACATATAAGACTCAATCAGTGGATGTGTGGATAAGTGGAACAACAAATCGCTATTAATCTATAGGTGCCGGAGCAGCTGGCAGGGGCCTCGGCTGCGGCCTGAGGTTGCTGCAATGCTGCAGCTTGAACCAAGGGTAACAAATCGGTCTGAACATGACCATTGCAGCCCTTGGTGTGGTGGGGGTGGCAGTGCCTTCAAATGAACACAAAACTCTGACTTCACATCATACTGGGAATTCTCTTCCCGCGATCCATAGTCATCGAGAGGATTTTACAGACTGGCAGAACGCGGAGAGCCTTGAAGGGCAGCTAGCCCCCAATTTCTAACCTATGTAACCCTCCAACCTCCCCCAGTCGGAGGCGGGGAGCTTTCCCGCTTAAGAATCCACTGGGGCTCCTGTGGGTCTTTGCCAGCCAGGGCGGCTGTGCCAAGCTTCACTCGCTGTGCCCTGAATTCCAAAAACAGCGGGCACTTAATTCCTGTTTTCCAAACATGAAATCATGCCTTTTCTGGCTGCATGAGCCCACCCTCGGCACGTTGACATGTCCCTGAGGTGTGCTGTCATCCCGAGCAGTAATTATGGTTTTCTCCTCCTTAAAGTGGTTGTCACAGAGGAGCCTGCTAGCAAAGAGGCCCTCCGAGGGATGAGGACCGATTTCATGAGTCCTGGACACTTAGGGATTTTACTTGCAGAGTTTACCTGCAGATCCTCACCCACCTCCCAGCGCCTGGTCTGATCTACTTAGTGTTCTTCCACACGGAACCTTCCCAGCCGCACGCACATGCCCGTCCTTTCTATCGCTCATGGGTCACAAAGGTGGCCGGGGGGTGGGGGGGTGGTGACAGGACCACTCGATGAAGGGTCGGCAGGCTGGGGCCTGGGCCCTGGACTTCAATAAGCTGTGTAACCTTCCGTCTGTCTCTGGGCCTCTCTGGGCCTCGGTTTCTTCTTGTGAGAAGTGGGGACGAACCCTGGCTGGCCTCTCAGTGGTTAGAGCATCGGCCTTTGGGCCGAAGGGTCTCGGATTCGATTCCTAGTCAAGGGCACGTACCTGGGTTGTAATGGCCAGGTCAGAACTGCTCCTTGGGGGCCAGGGTCCTGAATGGCCAGTGGCCTGTTTTGCTTTTGTCGTTCAGAGCAGGGCTTGGTTCTGGGGTAAGAGTCGAGCTGGCCTCAGCCACTTCCTGGCTCTGTAACTCTGAGCAAGGTGTGGCCTTCCTCCCACGGGTGTCTTATCTATAAAGGGGAGATGTTGGCAGGACGTTGGCATAAGGTGGGTGCGGTCCTGGCTTACCGTGAGGCCGGCTAGTGAACCACAGGGCCCTGCTCACAGGGCCAGGGTGCCTGCCAAGGCCCCAGCCCGCTTCTGTGCCCCTCACCTCTCACGCTCAGGGTGGCCTGGTGGAGAGAGAAAAATAACGGCACCATCCCACCTCCTTAGTGTGTGATGGGTGCCCCGGGGACCCGGAGGAGGCACCTGCTCACCCTTGGGGGACTGGGAATCACCTCACTGAATCCTTGAATGAAGACAGGTGACAAGTGTGATTACAACCCTCATTTAGCACAGTGGTCGGCAAACTGCGGCTCGCGAGCCACATGCGGCTCTTTGGCCCCTTGAGTGTGGCTCTTCCACAAAATACCACGGCCTCGGCAAGTCTATGTTGAAGAAGTGGCGTTAGAAGAAGTTTAAGTTTAAAAAATTTGGCTCTCAAAAGAAATTTCAATCGTTGTACTGTTGATATTTGGCTCTGCTGACTAATGAGTTTGCCAACCACTGGGTTAGCAGTTCTGTCGCTTGCTGGTGGCTGAGCCAGGATTCAAACCCAGAGTTTGCCAGCCTCTGGATTACAAGAACAACAGCTACTGGATTCCCTTTGCTCTCGGCCACCTTCTGCTGACCTGGGCTTTCCCCGCCTCCCTATATCCGGAAGCCCTCATACTCCACAGGTGGTCGACTAAGAATGGGAAAGAGGGAATGCCACCTTCTTTGTTCTAAACACCATGCTTCTGTTGATATGATCAAGTGGCTCCACTGACAGAGGGACAGGGGAGAGGAGGCCAGCAGGAAGCTGAGCAGAACGTCTTTTCCAAACCTCCCCTCTGCCGGTCTCCCCTGCCGGCCTGTGGGAGGAAGGGTGGCCCCGTGGAGGGCCCCTGGAAAGAGGGTGTTTCATCAGGAAAACTCAGTGAGCCCCGGCGACAAGGAGTCCCAGGGAATCGCAGCCCCAGGGAGACCTGCGTGGGAGGGAGACAAGTCTGCTCAGACTCAGGAAGGAGGGGAGACAGAGCGGAGAGGCGTGGGTTTCAGGGTGACTGGTGTGGGGAGGAGATAAAGCTGCCTGCGGATGGATGACATGCAGCTGCCGGGGTCTGAACCGTGTCAGATGCTGAAAAGAAATTGCCAGCGGACACGAAGCAGGGGTGGGGGGTCACAGGAAAGTGAGTGGGCCTCGAGGGATGGGAGGAGGTCGGGGAACATGGTTTTAAACAGCAGGGGTGTGGGGTGGGGGCCACCTGGGTGATTCCGCTGTACAGTCATCCCCAAAGCTCTGCACTGGCCCCTGAAGACCATGCAGGGAGCCCCTGTTAGTTCACTCGCTGTAGACGACATTGGCTAATAAGCCACAAGCATTATTTCACATATCGTCTGTGAGTTATTATTGTTACCCCATTTCCCACATGGGGAAACCAAGGCTCACAGTGAGGCGGCAACCCACCCCAGGTTGCTCGGTTGGAGCATAGCGGAGCTAGAGTTCAAATGCAGGCATGTTCCGTGTCCACAGGCCACGCCTAGGCACGTGACGGGCGGGCAAAGGGACCCACAGCAGCAACCCTAGCTGGAAGGTTTCTGAAGTGCAGGTAGAGGTAGCCTGGATCTTACATGTCAGGCTAAGGAATTTGAACTTGATCTTGCAGGTAGTGGGGAGCCACTGACGGTGTTTGAGCAGGGGCATTGGTCTGGCAGCCTCCCAAGGACGCAGGGAAGAGGAAGGGCCGCTGAGGAGGGCTCTAGGCAGCAAGGAGGCGGGCCGCACCCCTGTACTCTGGCTGTGAGCAGGACGGCTCCTGGCCAACACTTCCTCTGCATTTCATCATCGCCTCGTCCTTGAGGCCGGCTGGGGTCTGCCCTTGACATTCAGTCGGTGCGTAAATCCAAGCCTCTCAGGCCAAGGCCCCAGTGAAAAGAGAAAAATGGTTTGTACAGGGTGTGGAGCAGCGCATGTGGGTGTAGCCTCGAGCCAGCGGTCCCGCTCCACTCTCACTAGCTGTCACCCTGGGCAAGGCGCTAACCTCTGAGCCTCACTTCCACCTGTAAAAAGGGGTGGAGATTAGTGCCCACCTCAGCATGAAGACCCAGGGATACGGGGCATGTTAACAGCACCCAGCCCGGGCCTGGCTTGGGTGCGTGCCCAGAGCAGGCAGGTGTGTGTGTGTGTCTCCCGTGGGGGCTGTGCCTGCCCCTGGTACAGTGCCCTCCCTCACTAATACTCAAGCAGCCGCCATGACTTCCATCTTGCCTCAAGAATTTGTATTCCCTCCAACTTTGCACGTTGCTCAGATATTTTATTTTTTATTCTTTTAAATATATTTTTATTGATTTCAGAGAGGAAGGGAGAGAGAGATAGAAACATTAATGATGAGAGAGAATCACTGATTGGCTGCCTCATGCACACCCCACACTGGGGATCGAGCCCACAACCGGGGCATGTGCCCTTGACCGGAATCGAACCAACTCTCTGTCCACTGAGCCAAACCGGCTAGGGCTGCTCAGACACTTTAAATTCATTGATTTCTCTTCTTTCCTAGGAAGACTCCAGACTCATTTGTAGGATAGTCCTTGTCCCTTCTAATTGGAAGGGCTGGCTGAGTTACAGGATGGAATCTATTTCTTTTTAATCGCTTACATTGCTTCCCCCCTCTCCTTATTACAAAAGCAGCAATACGCTCAGAGAGGAAGAAAACCACCATAATCCTACCATCTGGACATAATTACAGTTGGGATTTTAGTTCTTATCCTTCTAGCATTATTCCAGGAAAAGGAATATACACATTGGTTTTACACACACACACACACAAAAGGGATCTTACCACAGACACATGCTGTTATCACCACTGTGTCAGTTACTGAGACATAGTGAACATTTCCCCATTTCTCATCTCCATCCTTTTTAAGGGCTTAATAGTATTCTATTGTACCAGAGCCCTGGGTTGTTTCTCATTATTTACTACTAAACTACAAAGAGCAGCCAGCCTGCTGGCTAAATGTTCATCCACAACCACGATTATTTTCTCAGGGTAAATTTTAGAAATAGAATTGCTGGGTCAAAGTTTTTCTAAAAATATATTTTTATTGATATTTCAGAGAGGAAGGGAGAGGGAAAGAGATAGAAACATCAATGATGAGAACCGTTTGACTGGCTGGCTCCTGCATGCCCTTCACTGAGAATCGAGCCTGCAACCCGGGGCCTGTGCCCCGACCAGGAATTGAACCGTGACCTCCTGGCTCATAGGTCGACACTCAACCACTGAGCCACGCTGGCTGGGCTGGGTCAAAGTTTTTGACTGTCAAGTTGGCCTTCCCACCAGCAGGATTTGAGAATGACCAGACCGCATCTCTTTGCTCAGGACAGGTATTACAATAACAAAACCCTTCTGAGTTTAATAAGTAAAAGCGTATCTAGCGATTTCTATTTTGCAAATCCATTCTCGTGGGCCTGAGAAGGACGTAGAGGGGTGTGGTGGATGCTCAGATTTGGTGGCCGGATCCCCCACAGGAGTGGGATGCTGGAAGTGTTGTCGGCCAACGGCCCCATCAGAGGCCAGCCGCGCCAAGAACCGCCCTGCCGCATTCTGCCCCCTTCCTAGGCAGCAGCCTCAGTGGGTGATCGACGGTACTGTACAGGGCTGCCCTCTCGCCAGCCAGTGTAAATTTTAGAAATAGAATTTCTAAAGGAAATTATTCCAGGAGAAGGAATACACACATTGGTTTTCCGCACATACACACACAAAAGGGATCTTACCACAGACACATGCTGTTATCACCACTGTGTCAGTTAGCAAGACATTGTGAACATTTACCCCATTTCTCATCTTCATCCTTTTTAAGGGCTTAATAGTATTCTATTGTGCCAGTGCCCTGTAGTGTGCACCTAGGTTGTTCCTCATTATTTGCTACTAAACTACAATGAGCAGCCAGCCACTCGACACTCAACCCAATGGTTGAGTGTCAATCCATGAACCAGGAGGTCACGGTTCGATTCCCGGTCAGGGCACAGGCCCAGGTTTCAGACTCCATCCCCAGTGTGGGGCATGCAGGAGGCAGCCAATCAATGATTCCCTCTCATCATTGATGTTTCTATCTCTCTCCCTCTCTGAAATCAATACGAATACCTTTATATATGTATTTTTGAAAAGGGCTGCCCTCTCTCCCTGCTCATAAAGGTCACCCCATTCTCAGAACTCCCTGGGGGTCGGGGTCAGCAGAGGCCTCCGCCGAGACTGTGCCTGCATCTGCCTTCTCCCTTTGCCAGTTCTGTTTCCTTCCCTTCCTTCGCTGACCCCAGGGCACTTCTTAATAAAGCTCCCTGTGCAGTGAAGAGTCTGTTTCCCAGGGATCCCAGCCTGTGATAGGCAGCATCCTCGTGTCCACCGGGGTGAGCCTAGAATGTTCTGAGGGCTGGGCTTTCCTTTCTTCTTTGAGCTGCCAGGACAATTTGGACTCCACCCAGAGCTGAGGAGTTCTGAGCCTTGGCAGGCAGCCCTGCAGGACTTAGGCTTCTGGGTAGCCTCTGGCTGGGTTAATGAAGCAGCCACAGGGGAAGATTTACTGCACAGTGACCCTTACTCCTCCTGACACCCCATTAAGATGACAGCATCTCCAGAAATAAGAGGAGTTGTAGCTGCCATTGTGCACTCGCACCGCGGGTATTTCACAGATGGGGAAATGGGCTCAGAGAAGGTAAGTAACTTGCCTGAGTTCACACAGCCGGGGAGCGATGGTGCTTGAATTCTAACCCAGGACTGTCCATTCTTAAAAACCAGTGCTCTTTACACTTCGCTCGAGCCATTCAGCGGTAATAACAATATGGATTATTGGATCATTGTTCACATTGAATGACAGGGAAACTGCAAAGCACTTAATACAATGCCTGGCTCATACTAAGCAGCTGACAAATGTAAGCGATTGATCAGAAACTCTCCAGGGGCTTCCCTTTCTTAGAATAAACTCCTTTAGCATGGCACACAGTGTCTGACCCTCTCTTTCCCTCCCTCCTTGTTTCAGTTCAGTGGATAAACCAAGCTTCCCACTGACTGTTCTCTTTTCCGGGAACGCTCTTACTCTTGATCTTTACTTGGCTGAAAGTTCCATTCAAAATTCAGCTCAGCCCAGCCGGCACAGCTCAATGGTTGAGCGTTGACCTATGAACCTGGAGGTCACAGTTTGATTCCTGGTCAGGGCACATGCCTGGGTTGCGGGCTCCATCCCCAATGTGGAGCATGCAGAAGGCAGCCCAGTAATGATTCTCTTTCATCATTGATATTGATGTTTCTATCTCTCCCTCTCCCTTCCTCTCTGAAATCAATAAAAATAAACAATAAAAGAAGCCTTTTCCCTGGCACAACTAGAACTGGTGGAGCAAGGATTCAAACCTGTGCGTACCGTGATAAACCAAACTCTTTAGAGGGCAGAACTCTAGCAGGAGGCTTTCAGTTCTGGCCTAACTCAATCATCAGATGGGTTATGGCCCAGAGAAGCATGGCAGCTTGCCCAGACACACAGCAAGTGAAAGGCAGAATGGAGACTAGACTCTTGGGGACAGGGGTGCCCCAAGATGCTCAGGCCAGGGTTTTTCTTTCCCAGCTGAGGCCATAGTGCCTCCCCATGGCCAAGCCAGTTAGCTCCCTTCTACATGATTTAAGAATGGAATTACCGGTTTGGAAGACAAAGTTGAAGATAACATCTCTAACTCTAGCTCATGTTTTGAAAACCAGAATTCTTGGGAAGTTAATGGGAAACCCGAAATAATGGAAGCTGCCCTACGGAAGTTTGCAGAGGACTTTGAAGTGGTCCCAAGTAACTGACAAGTGACGATCGGGTCGAGTTAATAAAGCGCCAGTGCAGAAGCAGGTCTCAAGGACAGCTTACATTTATTTGCTGATGTCGCTGACCAATCACACTTCAAACACAGCAGAAGTTAAGAGTCTGTCAGGCGAAGGCATTTCGTAACAACAGCTACACGTGGTCCGTGGACAGTGCTGAGAGCATCTCTCACGCCGAGGCCCTGGCTCCGGGCAAACAGCCGGCGGTGGACCTGGTCCATCCGGCCCTGATGGGCGCCTCCGAGGAACTAGTTCTCATACTTGTGCTTGATGTGTTTCCACAGCTTCTGCATTTTAAAGACAAAAGCCACAAACGTTCAGTTTTGCCTCCCACATTGTACAATTATATTCCCACTGCCCTGGTCCCTAAAACAAGCTTGAGAGAAATTCTTATCATGTCCTGACAGTTGCAGCGGGAAAATTGGAAGCAATACCAGGCGTGTCACACATTCCTAATGTTTATAAAACGCTTTGAGCCCCGGCTGGTGTGGCTCAGTTGGTTAGAACGTCGTTTTGTACACCAAAAGGTCATGGGTTCAATAGACATCAGGGCACAGGTTGCAGGTTCATTCCCCAGAAGAGAGGCAACTGATCAATGTTTCTTTCACATCAATGTTTCTCTCTCTCCTTAAAATCAATAAAAATATATCCTCAGGTGAGGATGAAAAAGAAAAAATGCTTTGATGCTCTCAATCACCATGTGAAGTAAGTGGGAAAAGATGATATTACTTTTATAGGAAATTGAGGTACAGAGATTGAGGGAGCTGCCCCAAAGTATACTCATTAAGGAACAGAGCCTGGAAGCTGGTTTAATTCTTCAACTCTAGGTATTACCTAAGGGATCCTAAGTATAGAGTCCCCAAACATTTCACATTGAACCATTCTCAGTTTCCTCAGGCCTGTGATTTCTGGGCCAGGGACTAGCTGGACTCTCATTCCTAAAAATATAGAAGTGATGACAACATACTTAGACGTCTTTCCCAAACATGGGGAATGGCTGACTGCTTGCAGGAGATGGAATGGTGGCAGTAGCTTTATAGGGGCAGAAAGTGGCCCTGCCACAGGCAACCCAGCGTTCGTGAACAGAGCCTGCCTGGGCTCATCTATCGTCAGACAGCTATGCATTGCAGACAAGAGTGAATGGTGGAACAGGCCCATCTGCACAAGACTTGCCCTCGTATGAGCCACAATTTAACGATATAAAGTATGCACAGCACCAAGCCCAGTGCCTGCCTTACTCCCTACCTTATGCTTCCAATTTCTCCTGAGGAATGTAACATGTTATTTTCTTTCTTTGTTTCTTTTTTTAAATCCTCATCTGAGGACATGTTTTTTGTTTTTGTTTTTACAGAGAGGAAAGAAGAGGGATAGAGAGAAACATCCATGAGAAACATCCATCAGCTGCCTCCTGCACACCCCCTACTGGGGATGTGCCGGCAACCAAGGTACATGCCCTTGATCAGAGTCGAACCTGGGACCCTTGAGTCCGCAGGCCGACGCTCCATCTACTGAGCCAAACCGGTCAGGGCAGAGGACAGGTTTTTATTGGTGTTTTAGAGACAGAGGAAAAGAGATGGAGGGAGAGAGAGAGAGAGAGAGAGAGAGAGAGAGAGAGAGGGCGAGAGAAACATGGATGTGAGAGAGAAACATTGGTAGGTTGACTCCCCCCACGTACCCCCACCCGGGATCAGGGGTCGAACCCGCAACCTGGGTATACGAGTGTTATTTTCTGAGTGGCAGCACCCAGCAGGCACTGCGGCATCTTGCCTGTGTCTCGAATAATATTCACAGTAAACCCGAGGTGGTTACTGTGATCGATTTCACAGGTAAAAGGGAAGCTCAGGGATGTTAAGAAACTTGCCCAACTTCATGTCACAGTTATTAAGTACCGAGGCCCAGTATTCCCACGCAGGGCTCTCTGATTTCACGGCCCCAACTCTCCGAACCATAATCCAACACCACGCCGCGTGCGCGCAAAGCCCTGGTCACCGAAAGCGCCATCTGAAAAGGCAGCCACGATGTCTAAGGAGATGTCCTTTTCGCGATCGTCCGCCGCTCAAATCTGCCCTTGAAACCCTCCGCGGAGACAGGGGGCTCAGTCCCGGCCCTGACTCCCGGGTGCTGCAGCCCTAGTGAGCCCTTTGCTCTGACTGGGCTTTATAGCTGTTGCTTCTGCACATGGAAAAGTGGGCGATCGCAATATTTAAACGCCCTGCAGAGTGGAATCTAGGGACCTCGAGGATTCACACCCGGCATTAAAGGCCAGATGCCAGTCTACAGACTGCAGACGCCCAGGGTTTACCCCTCTTCCAGGTAAAGGTAGATCGCGTCCGGCCCCACCTCCATTCCCACTGACACTCTCAGGTTGGGCCCAAGGTCAGGGATGGCCTAGGCCCTCACCCCCTGGTTGATGTTTTCGTAGATCGCGTCCGCGCCTTGATCGAAGGCACGCTCGAAGAACAGGGCACCCACGGCGATGGTTAGGGCGAAGGTGGAGGTTCTGCGGAATAGCAGGGAATACAGCTTCCCCGTTAGCGTCGGAGCCGCCATGTTTCCCCACCGCCGAAGTCGCGACACCGCGCCTGCGCCGCGGCCGACCTTGCTCTCCAAAGGCCTTCGACGTGCAGCGCTTTATGGGACATGTAGTCCCTCTGAATCTCCGTCCTCGTCGTTTTGAATCACGGAGGTAACGGATGGCTTACGCGGGATAAAAGTCCTATAAGGTTCAGATCACAGCAGCCCAAACTGTGTGGTAATGTTTATTACACAATTTTACTCCTCAGTCATTTCTTGCTGGTTGAATATTCCTAACTACAACACCCAGAAGCCCTTGCGCCCGCCCCCCCCCTCAGCTACCCTCATGGTAGTGCAGCTTTAATTCCCAAAGGTTTCTGGGAAGGGAGAACTGATACCTAAGGGAGGACTACGAATCCCAGCAAGCAGTTCGCAACGCAAGGGCGAAGGAGGAGGAGCGCTTGGCCGTCGGGCCCGGCCGAGCCAGGTACCTTCTTTGCGGGACCTCGAGGGTTGCGTTTTAGTGTCTCCTGCCCCTCACGGGAGGACTTGGGCTCTTCTTTCCGAGTCCGCGCTCCTCCCGGTGGGCCGCACGGTTTAACGGGTTAGGAAGTAGAGAGCAGAGCGAGGGGCCTGGGCGTCTGGGTCCCCGGCTCATCTCTAGTCCCTGATTCCTCGGTCAGTTTCAAGTTCAGGGATAAAGTTGGAGCCTGTGGCAAAAAGTCAGGTCCTGGGGGCTGAACCCATGTGCCCGACTTCAGGGAAAAAGGGCGCTTCTTCCTATTTCCCTCATCTCTCGGCTTCACAGTCCGAGAACCCTGGCCTGCAAGGGTTGACACCATCATTCATTCCTACTTGGGAATAGAAAGAACAGGGGCTTTGGAGTGCTCGGCCGTGAACAAATATTTCATTCATTCATTCATTCATTCTATTTACTTATTTATTTTAATCCTCTCCGGAGGATGTTGTGTGTGTTTGTGTTTTAATTGATTTTTAGAAGAGAGAGGAAGGGGTAGAGAGAGACGCCTATAAATGAGAGAGAAACATCTAATCGATCGGTTGCCTTCCGAACCAACGGGGGGTCGAATCCATCACCTAAGTATGTGCCCTGACTGGGAATCGAACCCTCAGCCTTTTCATGTGCAGGAGGACCACGCTCCAACCCACTGAGCCACCCGGCCAGGGCAACAAAGGTCTTCCGAGCGCCTTCTCTGGGCCAGACGCTGGGGACGCCGCAGTGAACAAGTCGCTGCTCATGGAGCACCCATTCTGCTGCGAGCGGGCGGGTGGGTGGGGAGGAGCAGCAATGACAAACCAGTAATGCTTTGAAGTGCAGAACACGGGTTGGCTATTGTAGCCAGGGTGCCCAGGGTGACACTTAGCCAGAGACTTGAACGAATAGTAGGAAGGAAGGAAGACATGGCTGCCGAGGCCTGAGGCTGCTGCCGTCCTGGGGTGCCTGAGGGACAGAAACAGAGTGGGCTGTGAGAGGCGGGCTGGGCAGCTCCGATATGGCAGGAGCCTTATGTTTTTCTAATTGCACTAGGAAGCTCCTGAAAGGTTTTACGCTGGGTTGTGACCTGCTCTAGTTTGCATTTTAATGGCCTCATTCTGGCTGCTCTCTGTCTGGTCAAGTTAAGTTTGAGCTGCCCCTTAGACATCAAGTGGAGATGTCTACGGGCAAATGGGGATTTGGCTCTGGAGTTCGGGTCTGGGCCAGAGAGAAAAGCCATTGACATAGGTGTGGCATTGAAAACCTGGGACTGGATTTCAGGCCTGGAGCTGGCTTGTAAAACGGGCAGTAATGCCTGAGGAGGGGCCTGGGAGGGAAAATGTGAGATGCTTACATCCTTACTACAGTTATTTTCTGTTTGCAAAGGATCCTGGTAGCCCCTCAGGATAGGCTGCTTGACGCGTGTGGGAAAGAAGACTTATGTGTTGCTAACAACAAATCTGGCTGATGGGAAGTTCAGAGGAGGAAGGCATTATTTTAGGTGGAATGGGTGGGGAAGACACAGTTAGGTTGTGGCTTGTTTTATTTTTTACCTTTTTAGTTAATTCTCTTTGGAGCAACAATTTTTAAAAACCTAATGTTCTGTAAGCCGTCAAATTCAACTTGGAAATTATTATGCTATACATAAACCTAGAAAAAATGACCTTACCTTTTCCTTTGAGTAATGTTGAACAAACTAAATCCCTTTAAACATTCAGCCCTATTAACAGCCTAATTGCACTCCCTTGCATATTTAATTCCACTTATAAGTGTAATATATTTGATTTTCTTTTTAAGTATTTCAGATACATAACCTAACAAGCATCATTTCCCCAGAATACTTAAACAGTTACTAAAAAAATCTAATAAATTAAATCTATAGACAATGAATTTTAAGTTCTTGTAAACAGTTCAGTGCTTTTAGTAGACAGTCAAGTTCTCTTGCCACTGGTTCTCAGTCTGGGGAGCTAGTAAAATACATCTCTGACATAACATTAGGATATGGGGGGGCATCTTTAGTATCGTTATAGCACCCCAGGAGATCCTCATATGTAATCAGTTTCTCCAACCACTGCTAACCTCTCAACTTAAAGTCACAAGTCTAATGTCGATTACTGACATATGTTTTATCAATTACCTAGCTATATATTTTAACTTGTATATTTTAAATTGGAATCACATTGCTTACCTGTCATCTGCTCAACATGTCACATTCTTTTCAATGTTACTGATACTTTCAAATACCAAGTGTGCACTGACTATTACTAAGTTCAGTACAGGAACGGAAGTACAGGTGGGGCAAAGGTTGGTTTACAGTTGTGAGGACATGAAACACAGAGTTTTCCCTTGTATTTTTATTTATTAATCATTGTATTATTTTCCATAGGAGCAACTGTAAACCTACTTTGCCCCACTCTGTATGAAGTTTGACTTATTCTACTCACTCTATTTGCAATTCTAAGTTTTCCTGGAGTGTGGCAGGACACCTAGCCAGTAGGAAAAACAGTTTTATTCCTGGAAGTGAATGCCAATCAAGTCGGGGTTGCCACTTCAGCAAGCTGACCGATTGGTGACTGGGACACGAATCAGGGGCTGTGTCTCCCCAGGGTCACTGTCCGTAGCAGAGGCCGGTGAGCCTCCCCCAGGCTTTCGTTCCTTAGTGGGTGCCTCCTAGCTAGACTCACTGGTTACAACGCAGATTTCTGGGCCCCTCCAGACCTGCTGGGTCTGGATTCTGGAAATCTGACCCAGGAGACTTGATCTGTAATAAACCCCTCACAGGGAGCCCTGGGAAACTTGGAGCAGGAGTTGTTTTAAGAGGGTTGGCCTGATGCTATCCAGGGCAGGTAAACTGGGGAGGCTGGTCCAGGTGTGAGGAGGAGAGACCTGACTTGGTGGTCACAGAGGGTCGGGTGGATTTGAAGCCCAGACTGGAGGGGAGGGGAAAGGGAGGCACACGCCGTTCTGAGCCTGGGTATCTGGTGCAGGAGCCTCCTTCAGACTATTTTTACCTTTCCTATTTGGAAGCTCTGGCCTCCTGGGACCTGTAACTATCTGACGAGAAACCACGTCTCCAGCCTGCGGCTCCCTGGAGCCCGATTCGGGTTCAGCCGCCTGTGCTGGGCCAGGTCTGCTTAGAATCAGGGCGCACCCTGTCAGCCTTCAGCCAGGGACTGAGGGAAACGTCTCCCTTGGGTCCCTTTCTAGGTTCATCCTAGCGAACCAGGTCACTGGAACCATCCATGGCATTTCCTAAGGAAGAAGGAATAGGATCTGTCCCTGCCTGACAGATTTCCCACTTTTTAAGGGAATTTTTTGGGGACATTTAAAAACAAGACATGCTAAATGTCAAGATGTAGAATAATAGAAAAACACAAAGTGAGGGGAAAAAAAATCCTGTGTGTAATCCTATTACCCAGGCATTAGCACAGTAAATATTTTGTGTCTGCTCTAGTCTATGTATGAGTGTGGGAGGTTCTTTTTCCTTAAAATAGTGGTATTATATATACTGTTGTGATAATGAGTTTTTTCCCATTGCTGTTTGTTTTTTTGTGGGTGTTTTGTGTGTGTTTTTAGAGTGGAAGGGAGGGGGAAGAGGAAGAAAGAGAGAGAAATATTAACAAACATTTTCTCAGGAATTTGGGAGTAGCTTAGCTGGGTGGCTCTGGCTCAGACTGTCCCAGAAGGTTGCAATCAAGCTCAGGGCTGCACTCATCCGAAGGCTTGACTGGGGCTGGAGGGTCCACTTCCAAGCTTACTCACGTGACTCCCAACAGGTTTCAGTTCCTTGCTACGTGGACCTCCCCACAATCTGGCAGCCAGCTTCCCCCACAGCGAGTGATTAGAGAGGGGAGATACCAGGATGGAAGCCACAGTGTCCTTTTATAACTTGATCCTGTAAGTGACATACTGTCACCTCTGCTCTATTCTCTTAGTCTCACAAAACTGTGATATAGCTTAGAAGGGAACAACAACAAACGGCACACATGAGGAGGTGGTGTCACTGCGGGCCACGGCTGGCTGCCACATCCACAAATGAGTGTTGAGCACCATCAGCACGTCAGGCGCGGCGCTAACTCTGAGGACGCATGCTTTAATCCTCCGCTAACACTGAGCACGCATGCTCTAACCCTTTGCACTTGCTTGCTTTTTTCTCGATTCCTGCTACCGATGCTAACCGTGTCGAGTCACACTCGACATTTGAGTGCAAAAGGTTAATCCTCATGGTAATCTTACCAAATAGTATTATTACCTTCCTCTTCAGACGAGGCTCCGGGTAAGCAGTTTGCTTTGAGTTTCCTGGCCTGGAAGTGGCAGGGATGGGATTCCCACCGGGGTTGAATGATTAGAGGAGGGATTGACGGGGGTGACCAGTGTGACTTCGGGCTGGCTGTCCCTCCCTGTTCTTCAGTCCGTCACCTGCTCCCTTAAAGGACCATCATTTCTCCCAGTGGGGGTCTGTGGACTCTGCATCGGAGCCCCCCTAGATCCTGGCCCTCTCCCAGACCTGCTGAGTGGGAAACGGCTGTGGGCGGGGGCCCCCCCTGCCTTATTCTGCTGGGAGGAAGGGGATGCGCCTCACTCCCAGGGGTGGAACGGACCAAGGTCAGGATGAGAAAGCTGTGAGGTTGCTACAAAACACCGGGGCCTCTGAGGGAGACCCCTAACACATTGGGGCTCCTCTCTGGGAAGACATCTGGGTCTTCTTGGCATTCCTATTGGAGCTGGGTCCTCGGTGGGCAATCCGCGGGCCACCCTGGCCAGGCGGTTCCGATGCCATCCACTCCAGACGGCAGGCATATGTGGTGCTGGGACGTCGCCAGGCTCCTGGTGGGTGTGCAGTAAAGCCGTCCGCTGGCTGCGGTTGGCTGTTTACCTGGGGTCTGGCAGCGCCATAATTAGAAGGAATGACAGGTGAGCTTGAGGGCGGCATGCGGTGAGCCCAGGTCCTGGGTAATTACAGTGTGTGTCCCAGCCCCTGGCCGCAGCCGAGCTGCTGGCTTATTTTAGCCCGGTGCCAGAGCCCGCTCTGTGCCCGAGCCGCGCACGATGGAAGGAACCAAGAATGTCAATGAAGCACATATATCTGCCCCGTGGCAACCTCGCAGCGGAGCAGTGGGAGGGGGAAAGCAAGGGTTCTGGGTCAGGCAGACCCCCCCCCGTGGGTGCTGGCTCTGGCCCGTGTGGCTGCGGGGCCTCGGCACCTGGCTTCCCAGGGCGTGGGGCTCCCGTGCTGCTCCCCGCCAGCAGCACTCGGGCGGGTGAGACATGACCTTGCTCAGTGTCTCTCCTAGCCTTGGCGTTGAGCACACTGGGAGCGTGTCTGAACCTGGTCCTCATCTGAGAAAGCACACCTCGATGGGGAGGGGCTCTGAGGGCTGAATGGGAGGGTGAGAGCCAGGGGCCTCGCATCCAGGAGTCCAAGCTGCAGCTCTTCCCTCGCCCCAGCTCACCCCCCTCTGTTGTCCTTCCTTCTATCCCAGCGTCCCCACTAGTTGGTCATCTTTTCTTTGAGCCCAGAGGACGGAAGGCGGGTGCCATGGTGGCCAGGGGTGGGCTAAGTCTAGAGCTGGGCTCTGCCCGAGGCAGAAGCCCTTCAAGGAGGCTGGCGGTGGCGCGAGAGGCCTGCCTTTGGGTCTTAGGGTCTCTCTTCTCGCTGTCTTCCTCATCCGTCCTCGTCGTCATCGTCCCCAGATTCAGACTTGAGGAGAAGAGGCCTGGCTGGGGTGCAGTGAGGGAGTCAGAAAGGAGAGCTGTCAGCGGTGGGGCTTGTCGGGAGGAGACGTTGTAAGGGATTGGGAGCAGCGCTAGGGCCATCCGGCCTGGATTCGGAGCCCAGCTCCGCCGCTCGCTGGCGGTGTGACCTTGGCTACGTCACTCACTTACTGGAGCCACAGTGCCCTCTTCTGAAAAGGTGTCACAGGTCCCACCACACAGGGTGTCCTGAGATGATGCCGTGTGTAAAGCTTTTAACCTACAGCCAGTACAGTAGGTGCCCAATCAACCAAGTCCTAGTAACACTGACTGAGCGCTGGCTCAGTGCGGGATGGCCAGTGCCATTTGTATTGCTTGTGCTTTTGTGGTTGATAATTCATTGGGAGAAGCAAATTTCTGTGTATGGCTCCCCAGAGGCAGCCGGTCAGACCCATTTCTGCAGTGTAAGTAGAGGTCTAGAGAGGGGCAGTGACTTGCCCAAGGTCACACAGCTGGCTGCTCAGTGCCCTGCGTGGTTTCGTCCAGCTGAGTCCACTGGAGAGCCACCGTTTGGGCTCAGCCTCCCAGAGAGACACCCTCCCAGCCCCTCCCCTCCCCGTTACTCTCCAGAGCCGCGGCTCCTCGGCGCTTCAGGCTTCGTGAATGGCTTGGGTTAGCTCTCGGCCGTTAAACATTCATCTCTTCCCATTTCAATCCAGATCCTATAAGTTTATTGGCAAGACGGGTGTATTAGAGCTGCCAAATTTAATATATCAAGTCCGTGTGTCTGGGATGTGGTTTCTCAGCAGTAACTGGAGGAAAGAGAGGTTTTATATGTTTTCATTTGGAATGACTGTCTGTTCCTAATCCCATTAGAGCCCTGGACTTAATGGCTGCTGTCCCCGTCTGCCGCAGGCCCGCTCTCCCCGGCAGCCCGCACGGCCGCCCGGACTGTCCAGGGGGCTTGTTTGTCTTCGTGTCTTTCTCCAGTCTCTTCTCGACACGATGCATTTCACCATCAGTCCAGCCTGTGGTCAGGCCCCAGCTCTGTATTTATCTGCCAGATCCTGGGAGTCGAGCGTGTGCTGCCGGCCTGAGCTGCTACCTCACGACCTTGGGGAAGCCACCGGCCTTGGTCCTCTGGGCCTCGGGAACCTGCTCTGTGAAACGAGGGGTCAGAATATAGGACCTGAAGGGGGAGGGGCTTGTTGGACTCAACCTGTGCAGGTCCTACCTGATGGCCCCAGGGGACTCGGGCCCCCTCTGGTCTTGTGGCACCAAACTGGGAGACGCAAGGGTTGGCCCCAAGAGTCAGAGAAGTGCCCCGGCCTGGGGCTGCAGATCTCCGGGGTCAGGAATGGCAGCTGTGATCACCACAGCTGGAGGCTCTTCAGACCCTGAGCCATTCATTTCCTTCTGTGGCTGCTTGGGGACCTGTCGCTGACAGCTGAGCCACTCTCCTGGGAAAGCTGTCGGCGGTTCTGCGCGGCCTCTGCTTCTCTGAGCATTGAGCTGGCTGTGGGAGGGGACACTCGGCGGCCGGAGCTTAGGGGACCTGGGTTTACCTTCTGCTCACCAGCCATGTGGCCTTGGGCACGTCCTCTTACTGAACCTTGGTCGTCCCTTAAGGAAAATGGGAACTAATTTGCTTATTCAACAACTATTTGGTTGCCTGCCATGCACCACGCACCACTTTGGGTGGAGCTTCAGCGATAAACGGAACAAAAATAGCCCTGCCTGCGTGCATTTACCTTCCTGCTGGGAGAAGAGACAGTGAGCGTAACCAGGGACTATTGCTTCACAGGGGATCCAGATGAGGCAGGAAATGGGGAAAGCTAAGTGGAGGGTGGAGGGTTCTGCCATTTTAAGTCAAGTGGTCACGGTCGCTTCCTGAGAAGGTAGTGTTTGAGCGAAGATTGAAGGAGTCGAGTGAGCAAGCTTGGCAGGTACCGGGGAGGGCATGCAGGCAGAGGGAGCAGGGTGGAGACGCCGGGAGGTGGGCCTGGGGCTGGCGTGCGTGAAGAGCAGAGCGGAGGCCTGCGTGGTCGGCATGGAGAGACAGTGGAGAGATCAGAGGGTGGAGGGTGGCAGCTGGCGAGAAGGGGTAAGGTGGTGGTTCCCTGGTGACATATGGACTTTTAAAAATATATATATTTTATTTATTTTTTACAGAGAAGAAGGGAGAGGGATAGAGAGTTAGAAACATCGAATGAGAGAGAAACATTGATCAGCTGCCTCCTGCACACCCCCTCCAGGGGATGTGCCCGCAACCAAGGTACATGCCCTTGACTGGAATCGAACCTGGGACCTTTCAGTCCGCAGGCCGACGCTCTATCCATTGAGCCAAACCGGTTAGGGCGACATATGGAAATTTTAAAAAATGCTGATGCCCAGGCCTCGCCCACACTGGTGCTGCTTTAACTGGCCTGGGGTGGAGGCTGGGCATCAGAATGATTAAAAGACCCCCCCTGGGATGAGGCCCGGGCAGCCCCTCACGGGCTGTGGTGAGTTTTAAAGGAGGTGCTGGGTGTCTGGAAAGCCTCCCTACACAGCCCAGGCCTGGCCCGCAGGGAGCGCTACGTCGGGGCGGCGTGCGTGGGCTTCGTGGTGTGGCGTTCCCTCCCCACTCTGACATGCTCGGTGCCCCCCAGGCAGGGGCAGCACCTGGCGCGGCGCCATGGGGAAGCGCTACTTCTGTGACTACTGCGACCGCTCCTTCCAGGACAACCTCCACAACCGCAAGAAGCACCTGAACGGGCTGCAGCACCTCAAGGCCAAGAAGGCCTGGTACGACATGTTCCGAGGTGGGTGCCGCTGGCTCGCCGCCAGGCCGATGGGGCCCTGCCCTTGGCACTTTGCTTTTCTTATCATCAGACAAGGAAGCTCCGTGGGCCAGTGGCCCCCAGCGCGGAGGGGCCTCTGAAGGTCAGACTGGAGCGTGAGTGCCTTTCCCCAGCAAGCTTGACTGGGGCGCAGTTCTCAGATGCCTTGCCAGGCTCTGGGGATGCTGGGTCGGGAGGAAGGCCTCTCCCAGGAGGGGATGTTGGAGCCAGTAGCTGAGAGATAGGGAATTCCAGCCACACCACTCCGGGCAGAGGGCACGCAGAAGCAGGCGCTCTCAGGGCAGGAGAGGGGCCCGGCCGGAGAGAAGACCGGTAGGGGTAAAGCTGGGGCAGGGCAGGGGCCACGCACGCAGGACTGGAGGCCACAGTCAGGGGGATGGGTTGTCCCAAGGGCAGAGAGCGGTCTTTGAGGGGCTGTAGGCAGCAGCACGTATGCCCACAGCTACACATGACAGTGATAACCGGCTGCTGTGTAAGCAGCGGAGCGCAGTGAGCGGCAGCTGAATGCCTGGCTGGACGGAGGGCTGAATAACCAAGCTTCCTCCGGGAAAGGCCGCTCAGAGCAGCTGTGACGGGTGAATGGGCTGAGGCTGTCAGCACCTCGCACAGGCCTGGCACCCAAGCACTCTGCGGGAGCTGCTCTGCACTGTCATTGACATGCACACCGAGCAGCAGTGAGGGAGGGGCCAGGGGGGTTCAGCTGGGAGCAGGTCAAATGGAGAGGGAGCTGGGCAGTGGGGTGAAGGGGACAGAGAGCTCCTGGAATGAACCGAGGCAGGTCCGGTCTCAGGGGGACCTGGGGAGCAGGATTCAGGGACAGGGCCCAGAGCCTGGAGGGAAGGAGTTGGGTCCCAGCAGCTGAGAAGGAAGGAGAAGGTGAGACAGAGAGAGTTCCCTGGTCGGTGACTCAGAATTCACAAGAAGGGGGTGAGCATTTACTGAGTGCCTGCTGCATGCCAGGTGTCTTCATTCGCTTTTCTTAGTGATTCTCTAAAGCAGCGGCTCTCAGCCCCTGGAGTTAGGATCACCTAGAGACCTTGAACTTAAATAACGCGGATCCCCTGACCCACCCCCAGCAGCAGGTTTGGGGCGGGGCCTGGGCATGGCGTTTTGAAAGCTCTCCCTGCCTCTCCCCATTTCAGACAAGAAGCCTCACAGGCTCGGATGAGGGCAGGTGGCCAGGCTGCACAGCAGGCCAGACGTGACTGTGGCCGGGGTCTGGGAATGGGGGTGCCTGGGAGGCCTCTGACCCTGGTGTCAGACAGAGACGCCCTGTCCCCCAAATCCCAGGGGACTGTGACCTGGCATGGAACTAGACCTCAAGGTCACCCTGGTGTTTGCTTCTAGTCCCAGACTCTCGGCTGACCTCTCCCTCTGAGCTCTAGCCACACTGGCCATTACAGTTCCTGCACCCTCTGCACACTCGCCCTTCCTGCCCTCAGCCTGGCGCCCATCTCAGCTCAGGCAGAGTCCTCCAGGGTGTCCTCCCACCCCCCGGCCAGGGCAGGTCATTTGGCCTCATGCTGTTTACCCCGTTTACATCCGCGTGGATTAGTGTGTCTGCTGGACTGGAAGGAAGGACCAGGTCTGCCTTGTTCTCCACTAAATCCTCATCCTGGCACGGAGCCTGGCACACAGGACGTGCTCAGTCAATGTTTGTCAGGTGAATGTCTAAATGAACGAGCAAACAGACACGGGGCGTCAGGGCTGGTGTTAATGTTGGGAGATGAAGCGAGAAGGACCAGTGGGGTCAGCTCACGAGGAGCCTTGAACACCAGGCGGAGGAGCATGGGCCTGTGTGCAGGGCCCGGGCCGGGGGTCTCAGCGCTGGGTGCCCTTCTGAGTCTCGGGGGAGCTTTGAACAGTTCTCATGCTCTCCCCACTGACGGATGGAAGCACAGCCTGAGAAGGACGGGCTGAGGCACCCGTGTACTTGAATAGCTGCCCGATGATTCTGCCGTGTGGCTGGGGTTGAGAGCCACCCGTCAGGTGCTGGGCAGCCTGGCAGTCTCCTCTCAGTCCGAGCCACCCAGCCAGAGTCCCTTGCGTAGGCTTGTCATCCTGCCAGCCTCAGCTGTCCTACCCCCCGGGGGCCTGGGCAGTGTCCTATGCCCAGGGTGACACCAGGGCCTTTGAGTCCGGGCACCTTGCTCACGTGTCTTACTCCCAGATTTTGACTGATCGATTCTTTGCCTACCAAGAAGCACACAACATTTACCCCATAAATATACAATGAAAATAAAGATGGAAAAATCGGAAGAAACCAGGTTAAGGTTTGTATCCAGAGAGATTGTTGCCAGTCTGTCGTGGCCGGGGACGGGTCCGGCGCTGAGAGCCCGCGGCCGGTGTGCGGAGGGCAGGGGAGCCGTCTGCAGTGTTGCCTGTGGAGCGGGTCCTGGGTCCTGTTTCCTGTGAGCTTCCTGGGCACCAGAAGTTTTTTTAGCTTTCTATTTTGAAGTAATTATGGATTTCTAAGAGGTTGCAGATTCAGGGCAGAAAGACCTGTGGTACAGGGTTTAAAAAACAAACAAGAACACAACAACCCAGCACTCCCAGGTGATTCTGCTGCACAGAGGTCAGAGCCTCTGACCGCAAAGCTTGCCTTTGGCTGGGTCTGGGTGGGGTGGGATGGGTTGAGGTCACCCGAAGCTCAGACCCCTCTGCCCAGCATCCCCGTCTGTGGTTGTCCCTTTCTGGATGGGGAGCGCTTTCCTTCCTGACCTCAGGGAGTACCTGTGTGCAGCGCAGGTCTGAGCCCAGCCCCCCTCTCCTCTCACAGATGCAGCTGCCATCTTGCTGGATGAACAGAACAAGCGGCCCTGCAGGAAGTTTCTGCTGACAGGTGAAGCATCCCACTCAGTTCCGCTTCTGCCCCGCCCCCTCCCTGCCCCTGTCCCTCCCCAGGGACCAGCCTGCCAGGCCGGCCTGCTCGGACCTCTGCCGAGCCTCTGCCCCACCCTGGCCACCATCCTGAACCCACTTGGTGGCCTTGGAGCCTCAGCGAACGGATCAGTTGGGGTCCTCCCCGGGGTTGTGCCTGAGGACTTCCGGGGGCTTGTCCTCAGTTCTTCAGACCTAGATTGGGATTTTATCAGCCCGGCCGGAGCAAGCAAACCTGCGAGATGGCAAGTAACCCTGGAGACACCGATGGGGGTGCTAGACTGGCGGGTTAAGTTAGCCTGGGAACCCAGCCCCCCTCCCGGCAGGCAGGGCTGGCAGTGCCCAGAAGGTGCGGAAGTAGAGCGAAGGGCGCGAGGTGTTGATTTGACTGCTCAGTCTCCAGCCAGGAAGGATGCATACGGTTTGGAGATAAAAACCTCGGCCAGTGAGGCCAAGGTGGAGGAAAACAAGGGCAAGAAAAGTAAGACAGAGCCAGGAGCATTCGTCCCCTCCACGCCTGCCCTGAGGGCCTGTGCACTCTCTAAGGGCTTGGCCCTGAGCTTCCTAGCGGCCAAGGCAAAGAGGAAAGCCACCATGATTGACATGGTGTAAAGACGCAGCACTGGGGAGAGGAGCTGCTCTTGACCCAAGGGAGCGAGGTCAGGAGGCGGTGCCGTCCCCAGCACGAGCCCCAGGCCTGCAGATCAGGGCCCCCCCCAGGACCTCCCCGTGGAGTGCACACGTCACTGGGAGGTGGCGCTGGCTTAGGACACCGCCAGTCTCCTGTCATTTTGAGACACATTTTGGTCTTCTTGGTTGAGGTTCAGAAAGCACCCTGGACAGTGGACCTCCTCTCACGGTGCAAATTAAAGCCATGAGAGCCTTTCTGGGAGCTGCTCACCAAGCCAAGTGAGCGGACAGGCCCCAGGCCGAGGGCGCGGACGGGCCAGGGCCTGGAGTGGATCGGAGGCATGACCTTTTCGGGAACCCACATGTAGTTCCTGAGGCTGGGGCCACCGAGTGGCGACAAGAGCCAAGCCGGCAGAGGCTGTGCATCCTAAACGTGGAAGGTGTCAGTGGGGTTTGACCCCCAGCCGGGGCAGGGTCGTGAGCGGGCATGACGGACCAGACAGGTTGCTCTGGCTGCTTGTGTGGGCGGGGACAGAGAGTCAAGTTCTTCAGGGTTGGGGTTGCAGCTCTTGAGTCCCTGAAGTCTTCCCTTAAACCTCCAGTGACCCCCCAGCCCACAGCGGGGCCCTCCCTGCCAGAGCGGCGAGTAACTCTGTCTCCCCCTTGCAGGCCAGTGTGACTTTGGACCCAACTGCAGATTTTCCCACATGTCCGAGCGAGACCTGCAGGAGCTGAGTATCCAGGTGGAGGGTGCGTTTTGGTCGGGGACCAGGGGCGGGGGGTGGGCTGCTGGAGGAGTGTGCAAGAGCTGAGGCTGGGGGAGCTGCCTGTCCCTCCTCACCTCCCGTGTGGGGTAGACTGAGGGCTGCTGGGGGTGAGGAGTGGGTGTCAGAAACTGCCTCCAAGCCTGAAGCTGAAGGCGACACCTAGTGGACTCAGGGGTGGGAGAGGGGACTCAGGGGTGGGAGAGGGGACTCAGGGGTGGGAGAGGGGACTCAGGGGTGGGAGAGGGGAGGGGGCCGGGAGCAGAGGCGCACCCCCAGCTGGCTCTGCTACACCCCTTGGCACTTGGCTTAATCCCAGAGGCAGTGTCTGGGCCTGTGAATATGGCCGCTTTTGAGATGGAGTGAGCCGCCGCATGTGCAGTGCTAGCCAGGGCCTGGCCCAGAGGAAGCGCCGGTCCACCAGGGCGGTGGTTTTCCTCCGGCTCCAGGCTCATCCCTACCACCCCCCAGGCTCTGAGCCCACCTCACACCCAGATTGTTTGAACTCCACCCGTTGCTCGGCTTCATTCAATGAGCAAAGGTGCTTATAGGACATTTTATGAGAAGAGCAGTCAGGAAAGCTGAGCTTCTCCTGCCCAGGGTCAGAGATCTGGCACCGGCTGAGCTGAGACCCACCTGCTGCACCCTGCGCTGCACCCTCACGGCCACCTGCCTCCAGGGATGGCCTCCTCCTGAGGACCAGGCTCCCTGCAGGCATCATCCTGTGTCCAGCCCCACAGGCCTGGGGGGCAGGCAATGCTTTATCCCCATTTGATGGGGAAGCAGAGTGAGGCCCAGAGGGGCCGGCCTGGGAGGTGGCGCGGTGGGGACAGGCCCGAGGCTGCTCCTGGCTCCCGCCTGTGCCCTCCCAGGAAGGGTCCGGCTTTGTTGTGGGGGGCTGGGATTCAGGTGGGGGGAACCTGCTTCTCACTCACCTCTGCTTCCCATCCCCACAGAGGAGCGGCGGGCCAGGGAGTGGCCTCTGGACATCACGGACCTCCCCGAGGGCCGCCTGGAGGACTGGCTGGAGAAGAGAGCCAAGCGCCTGAGCTCGGCCCCGAGCAGCAGGTACAGGCCCCCTGCGTGCCCTCCTCCGTGCCCTCCCCCGTGCCCTCCTCCTGTAACCTCCTCCCGTGCCCTCCCCCCGTGCCCTCCTCCTGTAACCTCCTCCCGTGCCCTCCCCCCGTGCCCTCCTCCCGTGCCCTCCTCCTGTAACCTCCTCCCGTGCCCTCTTCCCGTGCCCTCCTCCCGTAACCTCCTCCTGTGCCCTCCTCCCGTGCCCTCCGGGAGCAAGACCCCAGCCAGCCCGCCCTGGCCTGAAGCTGAGCAATCTCCATGACCTGACCTGGCCTAGGCACCGGACAGGGACTCCCGCTCCCCACCCTGGACCCTCAGACCCAGTTATCTCTGAGGTCTGGCTTCATGGGACAGCGGCTGGCCTGGGCCTAGGACGCCTGGCTGGGCAGTCCAGGGGATGAGGCCTCCCCTCGGGCACCGCCAGAGCAGTAGGTCAGGTTCTGGCCTTCTCTGTGTTCCCATCCAGAGCACTCGTTAGGCTATTTTACAATCGATTTTCATTGTTTTTCACCTTTGTTTCACATCTGCACCAAGTTTTTGTCCCTCCCACCTTGAAAAGGTACAGCACAGAAATGACGCAAATGTTGGGGCCATCCCTTCTTCCTGATCCAGGGATTTCTGTTCTGCACCTCAGGCTTCTTCAGCCGGTTGGGGGCCCCCCAGAGAGCTCTGGGGGCTTCCCTGCTCTCCCGCTCCGCCCACACTTCTCCTTGGGGGTTCACTAGCTGCCTGGGTGCCCAACGCAATGCTCACTGAGCTGTGCTCCGCCCCTGGCTGCTCACCTCCCGGCTGTTTGTGGAATAGAGCCTACAACTGGGGACCCCTAGACTCTAGAGGATGTGAACCTCTCCCCCAGCCCCTCCCTGGGGACCTGCTTTCCCGGCAACCACTTATTCTCTGTGTCCACCTGCCGTCCACCTGCCTCCGGCGGGCTCGGAGCCAAAATGGATTACTCTCTGGGCAGAGCGGGTCTGTCCAGCCTTGAGAAACAGGGCTGTTAGGAGGGAGAGAAACATTTGTTCTTGTCTGTGCCCTTGCTGCCCTCTCCTGCAGGCTGGTCTTGTGAAAAATGACACCTGAATCCTGGGCCCAGAGCTCTGGGCTCTGCCCCGCAGGGTGGCAGGAGGGGGACTGGAGCCGGCTCCCTTCCTTGTCAGGGGCCTTGCTCTGTTCCCCGTGTCTCCCACCCTCGAGGCAGCCCGGGAAAGCAGGCTCTCTGACCTTCAAACACCAGCCACTCTTCGTCTCCGGCCCCCCCTGGCCCCCTGCCTCCCCTCTGCTCCTCCAGCTTATCCACACAACAGCCCAGAAAGCTTCTAAACCACACGCTGACCTGGCCTTGCTGAAACCTCCTGGGCTCCCTCCACCTCAGGTGGCACTTCCCTGCCCCTCCCCGGTCCGTGGGGGTCACCTTCTCACCTCTCCCATCTGGCCTCTATGTCGGTACCACTGGACGCTTGGCAGCGCCTTAGCTTCTGTGGGTGTTTCTGAGCTGGGGCACCTGCGCCTGCTGTTTTCCTTGGCCTGTAGCTGCCTCCCACCCGCCACGCCTGCAAAGTCAGGCGCATCCTCAGGCTCAGCTAAGACATCCCTCTTCCAGCCCCAGGCCTCCCCTCGGGCCCTGAGCTCGCATTGTTGTCATGTGGGCCTGGCGCTGGATGACACTCGGACAAATGAGAGCATTTGCGGGAGCAGGGTCCCCGGCCTGGAGGACTGTTTCCTGTAGTAGTGCTATGGGCCACTTGTGCGGACTGGTCTGGTGACCCCTCTTCCTCTCTGGGTGTGTTTCCTCCCCTGGGGCCACCCAGACTCAAGGGCCCTTTCCCCGCTGAGCAGAGCCCTCAAGGGGAGCCAGGCCACCATCCTGTAAAAGGGGGAATGGAGGCTCCGAGGGGCCCCAGCCTGGGGCATTGTGCCAGGTTCCTGACCCTGAGGGACCTGCCCGGAGCAGCGGGTGGTGGAGGAGCGGCTGGCCTCAGCCAAGCAGACTAATCCCCCAGCGAGGCCGGGCTGGTCCCTGCCCTCTGTTGTTGGCTCTACAGATTGTGCTTTATCCCTCCTAATCTCCCCCTCTGCACCCTGCTCCGGGCTGGCGCTGCTGTTGCAGCCCACGTACCTCCTGAACGCTTTCCTTCTGATTGAGACCAGGGCTGGGCGACGTGAGGGCTGCGCCTGTCCTTGTGCACGGGACAAACAGGCCACTGTGCGACTCAGGGTCCCCGTCCGCCCTGGGCGGGGCTGAGGGCACACTTCAAGGGCTCGGGGGCCTGTGTCTGTGAGCACACGTGGGGGTGCCCCTCTCCTGGTGGGAGGCCTCAGGGCGTGCAGGGGCCGAGTCCCAGCTGCCCAGGAATCTGTCCCTCCTAGAAGAAGGGGCTGAGGCTCAGGGGGAGGGGCTCCCAGGATCAGACCCTCTCTGTGGAGAACTGTGGTCACCCCAACCCTGCAGGGAGCCCTGGCTTGGCTGGCAGCTGGGGCTGTCCCTTCCAGCAACCGTGGAGCCTCCCCGGCTGGGGGAGTTTATGAAATCTCCCCAGAGCCGTAAATCACGCTGGGAGCTGCTTTCTGCTCTTCCCCACAAGCAGCAGGCCACTGAGCAGGGATTTCCCCATCCTCTCGCCGCCAGAGGCCCCAGAGGCTGCCACAGTCCTCAAATAGGCTCTCCGAGAGGGGCTGGCGGGTGTGTGTGTGTGTGTCAGCGAGGCAAACTGCTGGGCCTCCTGCCCCAAGTCCCTCAGCTACACCTCAGAGGCCTGAATCTTCTCCAGACCGCTCACAGGCAGCGGCCACCGTGCTCCCTGAGTGGGGGTCACGCCCCGAGGGACTGGAATGTGGGACAGTTGGTGGGGAAGCTGCCTCTGGCCCTCAGTCCGCGTCCTCAGGACAGGGCGGCCCCGACTGGGCACCAGGCAGGCCCTCCCAACAGGCCCCGGGTTCCCCGGACGGACGTGCCTCCAGGGGTGGAAGGAGAGGAAATAGCTTGAGAAACGATTTTTTCTTAAGTTATACAGTATTTGGGGAGTGGGGGGGGGAGTCGTCAAAGGCTTGCGTGCCTGTAAAACTTTTCTTAAAAAGTATGAAGAAGTTAAAAAAAAGAAAGCACCCATAATCGCACCACTCCGATAGAACCGCTGTGACCATTTTGTTGTTTTCGGGTTTTTTATGCATTTATATATGTTGTATATCTTTAAACAAAAATAGTGTCATGCTATATACATTTTTTATAAGCTGCTTTTTCTACTGCTCACACATACATCACGATCCCTTCCTCATCAGTGCATACAGGCCGCCTTCATTGCGCAGGCGGCATGGCATTCGCTGCTGTGGGCGTGCACGTGTAGGTCATCAGTCCCCGCAGGCGGACTCTCAGGTTATTGCCAGCCCCTCAATCCCTGCCCATAGCCCGCTCTGTCCTGGGGCCCATTCCCAGAGGTGAGGTTGCTGGCGCAAGGGGTCTGCCATGTTTTTGAGGCTCTGCTTTCCAGAAAGGTCTACCCTCCCGCACAGCCGGGGCGGCATGAGGGCGAGCGGGGCAATGCCCCAGCCTGGGCCTGCCTGGCCGTGCCCCACTCTAACCCTCTGCCTGCTCCTTCTCTCTAGGGCTGAACCCATCAGAGCCACCGTCTTCCAGTACCCAGTCGGCTGGCCACCGGTCCAGGAGCTGCCTCCTTCTCTGCGGGCACCCCCACCCGGGGGGTGGCCCCTGCAACCCCGCGTGCAGTGGGGCTAGTCCCTCATGCACCCTGACCCCTCCGGGTCAGCTCCCACGGCAGTCACAGTAAAAACAAGGGCTCCTGCTGGGGACGCTGAGGCCCCTCCTGCTGGGGACGCTGAGGTCCCTCCTGCTGTGCCCACGGAGCCTCTGCAGCCATTGGCTTGGCCTGGCCAGTCAGCGCCACCTTCCCTCCCTCATGGGACATGTTGACCAGATGGGTGAGGAAACTTCCTGCTGGATGTTTATAAACAAAGTGTCACTATGGCGATATGGCTACGCTCCCCCTTGCCCGGTGCCCTCAGCTCCACGCTCTGGCCTCTGGTCAGAGGATGGGCAGACTGGAGTGACAGGAGGCCTTCTCCAGGGCGGCCGCGCTCGCTGCCCTGCTCCCTGGGGGCCGGAAGAGGGTGGCCAGTGTGGCTGCGACCATCACCCATTTGAGAAGCGGCTTCAGATCTGGGGAGAGAGCTCAAGGGCTCGGTCTGCCATTCCCGGTCCCCACATCTGTCCGTGCTGAGCTGGTGCCGAGCGTGACATGGCTCAGCTGGGGCAGGGACGGGAGCTGGGTCTCCAGCCTGGTCGGTGTAGAGAATGGGGGACCCAGAAGACAGGCCCTGGGCTTGAAAGAGCGGCCTGGGTGAGCTTCCGGGCACAGGCCTGAGCCCCGCAAGGCATCTGCCCCGGAGGAGCCCCGGCCCGTGGGGAATCGCGGGCTGCGCAGGCCGTTGGGAGCCTCTGGGCCTCCCCTTCCCTCCTCACGGTACTCCAGCTCTGCACTCCGTGCTGGGGTGGGGGTGGGCAAGTAGCCCGCAGGCCCTGGGCCTCTCGTGGGGGAGCCCGATGGGGGGACTGCAGGGCCACCTCAGGTGCTGCCTCCTCCAAGAGCTTCTGCTCTTCCTGGAAATCCTGTTGATGTGGGAACTGAGGCCAACCCTGGGGACGCTTTGAGCTCTCACCTGTGAAATGGGCTGGTTCTCTGGCCCAGTGGGTGTGTGACAGGCTGGGTTTGAGTATAAGGAGGGTCAGAGAATGGGGCCCAGCAGAAGGCCAGGGGCCTTAGCCAATGCCAAGGCACAGAGCCCAGGAGACGCCGGCCTCATGCCCCCTCCCCAGGAAGAGGCCGCACCCCCTGCCTGTGACCCAAACCTCAGGGACCAGGGTCAGGCTAGCCGTGTGGCCCTGGGCACAGGGGCCCCTTCTCCTCAGGGGCCACAGCAGCTCCCGGGCCCTGTACCAGTTCCTCCTTCAGTCCCAGGAGCCCCTGGGCGGGGGGAAGAGTTAGTGCTACATACAGGCCGGGGGGCGGGGGGGCGAGGCGGGGGCAGGATGCTGGCGGGGCGGGAGGCCGTCCTCAGAGCCACCCCAGGCCCTCCACAGCCCATGCAAGGGCGGGTGGGGTTGCCAGACATCCAGGCCCTGAAGGACACGAGGCGGTGGAGGCCAGGGAGCGGCTGCGGGAAGGGCTGCAGGCGGTGCGGGTGTGGGGAGGTGTCCACGCGGCGCCTACTTCATGCCGCTGCGCAGCACCTGGTTGGCCGCGATGAGCATGACGCTGATGATGAAGGCGATGGCGAAGGCGCAGATCAGACTCTTGCGCACGCATGTCTGGCGTATCTGCTGGTTGGAGCAGGCTGTGGCCACCACCAGGAGCACCAGAGAGACACAAAAGGGGACAGCGGAGCGATGTGATCAGGAGCCGCCTGCATTGCCTCACATGGGCTGGTCCCATGTGCACAGGGGCAAAGGCTGGGGCAGGCCAGGAGGCCCAGGCCCCTCTGCCCACTCCCGGCCTCCCCTGCTCACGCAGTCTGCCTGCACCAGGGGTGGGGGGGATGGTCCCAGGTGTCAGTCACTCACTCTCCACATCCACGGGGCACTCGGCCGTGCCCAGGTGGCTCTCCTCCTCCGTCATGATGATGTTCTCAATGTCCTTCATGGACAGGTGCTCACAGAAGGTGTCATAGAGCAGCCGCTTCAGCTCGTCCACAGTCAGCTTCTGCATGTCGCACTTCAGGAGGAGACGCACGCTCAGGCCGCCACGGCCACCAGTCCCCACCCAGCGCCTGCAGCCACCCCGGCCGGGAGGGGCCCCCGATTCCAGAAGGCTGGGAGCCACTCCTCCATTTTCCCAGCCTCCCCCAGGGAGCCCAGTGGACAGAGACTGACTGGTCACCCCTTTACCCAGTGGCCCCACCACTCCCTGGCCGCTCCACGGGGTGCGCCGGCCTGGCTCCCACCTGTCGCGGCGTACCTTCCAGAAGACGGTGTCGAAGTCAGTGCCATGGAACCGCTCCGGGATCCCCATGGTGGAGAGCTTGGGTCCCAGGAGGGTCACAAACTCCTCAAAGTCTACTTGGCCGTCACCTGGAGTGGGCACAGGGCTGATCAGCAGGGTCAGCCTGTGCCTGTCCAGCCTCGGGCAGGTCCCCTCCTCCAAGCCTTGCCAGTTTCAAGGGCACCTGACGTGCCAGGCTCCGGGCTGACAGGCTCCGTGCTGACAGGCGGTGGCGGAGGCTCCGTGGAGGCGGAGGCGGAGGCGGAGGCGGGGGCGGGTGGGCCCTGAGCACGTGGGAAGCCTCACGCTTCACTCAGAACCTCCGTGGCTTCCCAGGCCCTGCCGCTGTCCCGGGTGGGGACGGGCCTGACGGTCCCCCCCGCCCCGCCCCGCCCCCAGCCCCCAGGGAGCTCAGGAATGGGCAGCTGCCCAGGCCACCACCTGCTCTCTGGGTGGAGCGAAGTGGGGACTCGGGGGGACGAAGGAGGGGACTGGGCATTACTGCTCCTTAGGAGTTTTTCCATAATAAGATGCCAGGTGGCAAATACAACTAAATTATTTCTTATTTTGAATGGTGAGAACTGGGCTGTTGAGAATATACTTCTTTCTACTTATCTGACTTAAATTATTTTCTGAATACAGACCAAGATGGGTGGAGTCTCTGACCTCTGGGCGTGGCTGCGGCAGCCAAGGGCTTGGGGGTGGCTGCTAGTGGGGGGAGCGAGTCCCCCCTGGGTCATGCCGCAGCCCCCGGTGAAGGGTGAGGAAACAGGCCGGGGGGGGGGGCGGCGCTCACCGTCCATGTCCAGCCGCTGGATGATGACCTCCAGCTCCACCTCATTGGGCATGTAGCCCAGCGAGCGCATGGCCGTGCCCAGCTCCTGCTTGGAGATGAAGCCATTGCCGTCGCGGTCAAAGACTTTGAAGGCTTCTCGGATCTCTGTGGGGAGCAGAGCAGGTGGGGACTTCACTCCTGTTCCGATACCCTGCTTCCCAGACCACGAGGACCCCCAAACCTGCAGCCTGAGCCCAGCACCAGTCCACCAGAGCCTGCAGGTCTGGGCAGAGACGACGGGCAGGTGGCCCAGGAGTCCGCATAGCACACTGCTGGAGCTCAGGGCAGAGCGAGAAGCGGAGGGGTGCCCAGGCCATCGGCCACCCCCCTTCCTCTCCGCCCCCGCCCCCCAGTGAGGCCGTCCCCAGGGTCTCAGTGTCAGTGTGCCAGGCCCTCACAGCGACCCCTGTGGCAGGAACCATGGGTCCCACTGTGCGGGGAGGAAGCCAGGCACCCCACACTCCTTCCATCCATCCCCACGCTCCCTGTCCCCATTCCGCACATCCTCCCCTAGCTCAGCAGCTCAGTTCAGCTCAGCCCGTTCGTTAACACGCTAATGGCAGCCACGTGAGGCAGCCTTGTGGGGCTAACAGCTCAGCACAGACTACCTTGGGAGCCCAAGGTCCGGGGGAAAGGGAGGCCAGATGGCAGGGCCCCAGCAGGCGCAGGCGCAGGCCACCTCAGATGTGGGGGTCGCTCCCCTCACTCCATTATACAGAGAGGGAGACCAGCCTGAGGGCCTGGGTGACTCAGGGTGGGGAGCAATGCAGTCGGTTGGGAACCTGAGAATGAGCACCCCAAGGAGTGACCTTGGGTGGGCCTCAGGCTTACCCACAGTGAAATGGGTGCAAACGATGTCAGGACAAGGGTTTTACCGAGGGCATCCAGGAGCTGTGGAGGGTCCTAGCCTTTCCCAACGCCGCCTGTCTCCCTGCTGTCCCTTCCCTGGTTCTCAGCCAGGAAGGGCCCTGAGACGCGTTTTCCTTTGGGAGAGAGCGGATCTCAATTCACTCACACCCTCTGCTCCAACTCCCCCGTCTCCTTACTCAGTTCACCTGCCAGCCTCCTGGCCTTTGCTCAAGCTGTTTTTCTGGGCGGGACGTCAGCAGACAGAGCAAGCTCAGGTGTGCACATGTGTGTGGTGTGTACATACATACATATTTGGAGTACTGACTGATGTCTTGATGCTGCAGACCTGGAAAATGAGGCCCAGGAAGACGAGGTGGACAGTCTAGGGCCAGTGTGAGGTCACTGGTGAGGGCAGAAGTTAGGCTGGCCTGGGCCTGGCCTTAGGGGTCTGTGAGCCCCTAAAAACTTGACTGTGGGCTCCTACACCTCGGGGCCATTCCCTGATCCTGCTGATCCCACGACAGCCCAGAGAGGGTAGCCGTGTGTCCCAGGCTACACAGCAAGGCGGCTTGGACCAAGGCCCCAAGCTTCATCAGGTTCTTCCCCCCCTGGTGTCTGCACCCAAGGCCTGGAGGTGAGACCAGCTGGCACGCAGGCCAAGACAGAAGCAGCGAGCCGCACCTGCGCTGCCCTAAGGTGCTCTGACCCGCAACCTTTCCCTCACCCATCCCAGCAGGGCCCGACAGCCTGCAGGGGAGCAGCCGGGATGGGAGATCCCCGGACTCGGGGAACTTCAGCCAGCTCCCACCTGGAGGTTCCCTGAGCCACGGAGGGGTGGTGAGCTCCCCATCCCTGGAGGTACGTGAGCAGAGGCCTGACAGTATGGAGACTGCGGAGGGACATCCGTCGCCCGGGAGTCTCTGCCGGAAGATGAGGGTGCTGGCCATGGAGCCAGGCACAGCAGGGCTGCTTCCATGGGAAGCCGTGACCCCCTTCCGGAAGCCCCCGGGCTGGATGGGAGACAGCGGAGGTCAGGGGAATTGTGGGTATGGGGCAGGCAACAGACCTCGCGGTAGCCAAACGGGCCCCACAGCCATTTCTCAGATAGGACTAGCCTCCTAAGATCACCAGATACATCCAAAGACTGCCACTTCCACGTCCATGTGTCCCTCCCGCCACCCCTCCCTGGCACACCCAGCTGGCACCTGAGGTTTGCCTCTGTACCTCTGTCCATGCCCAGAGCCCTGCCCCAGCCCCAGTTGACTCCTGAGGCCCAGTTCAGGGACCACCTTCTCAGCCAGAGAGTCAGCTCTAAGTCTCGCAGACGCAGGTTCAAACCCCAGCTCTCCTACATTCTGGCTGGGTGACCTTGGCCAGTGTTTGCTCACCTGTCCAGCGGGGCACCGGGGATGACCAAACATGGACATGAAGAGTGTAAGTGTTTAACAGGGGCGGCCGGGCGCAGCTCAGAACAGGACACGGCAAATGAGAACGTCACAGACCGCAGAGCGGGGAGGAGAGGGAGGGCTGCGTGAGCTCCGGACACCGACGCGGCCTTCCCGTTGGCTGGTGCCGGGACCGGGGCCCTGGCCTTGAGGTCCATCTCTGCCCCTCAGCAGCTGAATGACCAGCTGGAATGCAAGGCCGTTCCCTCTCTGAGCCTCAAGTGCTTCGCCTGTGAAGTGGGAAGGTGACTCCTGCCCCATCGCTGAGGCTGGGCCTGCTGGGGGCTCTCTGAGTGGGGTGGGTGTCACCACGTCCCTGTCGCTGCTGCCGCCATCGGCACATCCCAGCCGGCGCGTTCCCCGAAAGCCTCGCTCTGACCCTGCGCTCCGTTCCTGCCCACGAGGCCGGAGGGAGCCTGCTGTGCTCCATCTTGGCATGAGGACGCCTGGCCCGGGAAAGGGCTGGCAGGGCCTCTGGGTTTCCAGGCCCACACTGTCCCCCGCCTAATGCCTCCAGCTTGCATCCCCCCTGCCCCACCATGGCCCGTGGAGCTGTCAGGGCCCGAGTCCCTAACAGGCCCCAGGGGATGCCAGCACTCTGTCAGGGACTTGGGGTCCAGAGAGGGGGTGCCTGAGGTCGCTGCGGGGGTGGGCAGTATCGCCCTCGGCGGCTCTCCGAGACATTGGCCCTGTGCCCCGTCACTTCGGCCTCCCTGAGCCTCTGGCCCGCGCAGAGTTAGCCACTGGGCTTGCAGGAAAGGAGCGGGATGGCGCTCCCCTACCCCCATTCTCCGAATGTCCCCATGTGGCCACTCTCAATGGAGGCTCCGCGGTCCCACTGAGCAGGCCAAGGACCCGGCTCAGAGCCCTGCCCTGGCAGCTGCCTGTCTGTCTGTCTCCTTCCTCCTCCACCAGCCAGAGAGGACAGAACTGCAGCTTGAGCTGCCCCATTCCCACCCTCAGGTGCTCAAGGCTGTCGATGCCGCTGGGGCAGGCTCAGTGCTCTTGCAGGCCTGGGGCCTCTGCTGTGTGTGTATGTCAGGGAGGAGGTACAGGGAGAATCTGGGAGTCTCTCATTAGGGCGGGGGAGGTGGTGAGGGGCAGGAGGTCCCAGGCAGGCTCTGCCGGGCCATGTCTATCCGCCAACTGCCATCCATCCCATGGCCCCTTCTGCCCAGCCCCTCCCCACCCTGCACACCCTGCACCCCTGCTTCTTGAGCCTTCACCGATCCCTCTACACTCCAGCCTCTCACCCCTGCAGGCCCCCTCCTTGGCCTTCCCTACTGCTGCGTCTGTCCCGCTCCCATGGCTCCTCGGGGCCCCGCACTGAGCACTTCCGTCACATCCTCTGTCACCAGCAGCCCTGGGGAGGGGCGATGCCAAACCCCTTTTACAGATGGAGAAACCGAGGCAAGAGAGGCAAGCGACTGCCGAGGTCACTCCATGAGACAAGGGTACAGGGACTCAGACCCGGCGCTGCCCGGCTGGAAGCTCTCATCTTAACCCCGAGCTCTCCGCCTCCCTCCCTGGTCCTCCTCCCCCTTGGACTAACCGCCCCCTGGTTTCTGCGCCAGGCACGTACTGTCTGCAGCACTGCATCCCAAGCTGCCAGGCCTCTTCTCGGCACATGTGGCTCCCCCACTGTGGGCATCCTCCCAGGAAAGGGCCTGGGTGTTACCCAGACTGCCCTGGGGAGCAGAAGCACTGATGGGGCACTGGGGAGGCGGAGCGGGCGGAAGGGGGAGTCTGTGCTAGGAATGGTCACCCTGGCCACACAGCCCTGGCATTCAAGGATCATTGGGGCCTGCAGAGACTTGGTCTCCTGGAAGGCGGACTCTCAGGGTGCCTGCAGCTGAGAATGGGGTCGGTCCTGGAGGGCTCCTGGCTCTCATCTTTAGCTGCTGTGGGCCGGGAGACGGGCTGGGGCCACCCAGGCATCTGCCTGCTCCAAGACCCCCGCCTGCCCACACCAGAGAGGGCCTTGCCCTTCAGATGCCCCCTGTGCCAGGCCCCGCTGCTCCTCGGGGCCCAGGAGAAGAGGACGGGGGAGAGGCAGGGAGGGCGTTTGGTGTGGCTGGTGACTAACGCTCCTGGGCTCCTGCCAGTGTGCCCGCCGCCGCCGGGCAGCCCAAGGGAGGCTGCGGCCCGGCCTCCCTGCCCCCGCGCTGCCAGCCCTGCGCCCTGCTCACCCCTGCACCCTAGGCTTCTCTCAGCTTCTCCCCTTCCTTGGGGTCTTCATTACAGGGCTGAGAGGTGGCAAGAAGTGGGGCCTCGTGAGGCCCATAGCAGGCTGCCAGGGTCCTGGTGGGGTGGAGGGAGCAAGGGGAGAGAACGAGGTGGGAGCTGGCTGGCCTGGGGTGTGGGGGCCGAGGTTAAGTGCTGCCTCGGTGGCCAGCAGGAAGGAAGGGGTGCGAGCCTATAGAAGGGGGCACTGGCAGGAGGAGACATTAGGGAAGACACAGGGTATGCCCCATCCCCTGCCTTCTCGCTCCTCATCATACCCCCCTCCTGGTTCCAGGCCCTGGATGAGGCTCCGATTCCTGGGCTTCGGCCCAGACAGGGCAGGGGCTTGGGGTTCAAGACCAGAGACCCAGCAACAGCACCTATGCATCCGTCCTGCCCGCATCAGACACCAGACCCCGTTTCCAAGGCTCTCCTGGCCTCGGGGAGCTTTTTGGGGGACTTGGTGAGGAGCAGGTGGCTCAGAGCCTGTGGTGCAGTTGTGGGGAGGGGGGCTGCCTGCTCCCACTCCATCTTCCCTTTAAGCCAGTCTGACCCGCCCCCCCCACACCAAGACCTACCCTCTCCAGAGCTTGGGGATACGGGGGACCTCTCTCCATGCCTTCCCCTGTGCTCCCCGCATCATCCCTGACTGCACTGGTGTCTCGGCTGCAACCTTCCCCCAGGCCCTGCTGAACCCCAGATCTCAGAGGCCCCTGGACCCAAGAGACCCAAAAACAGGCCCAGCCTCTTGGTGACCTCCGCCCCTCCCCCAACAACAGACAAGAAGATCCCAGGGGGTCAAGACTCCCATCAGCCCAGAGCCCCCCCACTCGACTCCATATGGGGCCCCAGGAGGTCTGTGGGGAGTGGAAGCCCGAGCACCTGCCCCCAGCCCAGGAGGGAAGGAGCTCCCAGGCGCCAGGGGTCTCCCCGCTCCCCAGAATTCTCCATCCAGGGACCCCTGCCTGAGGTTCCCCCCCCCCCCTGTGTCCCCATTCACGCCCAGATGGGTGGTGGGTGGGAGGGCAGTTTGGGTCCCTGCCTCCCTGCCTTTCCTTTCCCAGGCTTGGTCATCACGACCAAGCCGCTGGATCTGGCCACTTGTTGTCGCCACCACCTGGCCGGCCGCCTTCCGGGAGCCCTGGGCGAGGGTCCCCCGCAGGGCCGGGCGGGAGAGGCTGGGGCCGCAGGAGGGGCAGGGGGCAGCCCCGCCGCAGGGCAGCCGCCCTCTCCCCTTCTCCGGCTGCCCGAGCGGATTGGGTGGCGAGAGCTACACGAGCGGAATGTCAATGCGCGCGCAGAGCCGCGGGCCGGCGCCGCGGAGGGCACCAGCTCGGACCCCGGGGCGCCGCTCGGACCCCGACCCCAACCTGTCGCGCTGCCGCACTGTCGCCGCGGACTGCGCGGGCCCGCGACCCTGCGGCGGGACCCGGCAAGTTCCCGCAGCGCCGGGGGCCGCGCCGCCCCTGCGCCTCGGCGACCCCCCCCGCGGCGCCCCGGGGTGCGCGCCGGCCCGGCCTCCACGCGCAGCCGCTCGCCGGGGCGCCCACCGCGCAGCAGGCACCTGCGGACCGCCCCGCGCCCCCCGCGCCCCCCGCGCCCCCGCTCGCGCTCCACCTGGCGCACAGGTAGGAGGGCCAGCGGGCGGGGGTCCCGGGGTACTCACCCTCCAGCTCATCCTCGGGGATGTCCACGGGGCGCTGCTCCGACAGCAGGTTGGGCACGGTGTAGATGCCCCGGTACATCAACGCCGCCGTCACCGGGTGGAACGGCATCTTGGAGGCTCCGCGCCAGCCCGCCCGCCGCAAACTTTGAGGTCGGGGCTCATGGGCCGGCGGCGGCCCCGGGGGCGGCGGGAGCGGGCGGGACGCGCAGCGGTGGAGGGCGGCCCGGCGGCGGCAGCGGCGGCCAGGCGAGCGGCACCCGTCCGTCCGGGGGCCTAGAGCCCCCGCGCCCCAGGCCGCCGGCGCATGCCGCCCCCTCCCGCGTCGGGCTGCCGGCCCGGGCCCCGCAGGGTGGCGGGGGCGGCGCCGCTCGGGCCTCCCCGCGCTCGGGCCGCCGTGCGCCGCACCCGCCGCGCCCGCTCCTCGGGGCCCGCGCGCTCCGCGCTGCTCGCCTCCCGCTGGCCGGCCGGCGCGCTCGGTCCCCCAGCCCGCGGCTCGGGCTCGCACCGCCTCCCGGCTCGCTCGCTCGCTCTGTGCCGGGCTGGCTGCGCTCCCGCCTCCCGCGCCCGCCCGCCCCCTCCGCGCTGCCCGCCCCCCTCCCGCCCCTGCCCTCCGCGGGCCACCCCAAGCCCGCTGGGGCTTCCCGTCCCCCTTACCCGGGCTCCCCTCTCTCCCCGCGGAGGATCCCTCGCCCCCCGCCGCAGGCACCAGGATCAGCGTGGGGTGGGCCCCTTTTTCCTGCCCCTTGGCGCGCCCCCAAACCCTTCGAACTGAGGACAGGGAACCCAAGACCCGAGCCTGGCAGTGAGCCGAGGTCGGCCCCAGGCGGCTGGGACCTCGGGGAGAACCACAGTGTGGGTGCCAGTAGAGGCTCCAAGGTGGGGAAACTGAGGCTGAGAGACAAGGGCGTTGAGCAAGGTCATGAAGCAGGGGCAGCAGGCAGGAGCTGGTCCGGGTGGGGGAAGGCTCCCCTGCCCCTGCACCTGAGACCTCCTGGCTGACCTCCCCTCCCCCTCCCCATAGAGCCTCAGTGGTGGCTCCTTCCCAGGCCCCCCCACCCCTCAGCCTTCAGAGGAGGAGCCAGGGTCTGTGTCATGGCCAGGGGGGGGGGCACTGAGGGACAGAGGGGTGGCCAGTGTCCTGCAGGGACCGGCGTGAGGGCCTGTCAGGCCCCAGAGCATGTGTGCACGTGAGGGTGAGGCGGTAGATGTTCGCGGGAACAGCATGTGCGTGCCTCTGTCTGTTATCCACGAGGGTGCATACAAGTGTTTGCAAGTCCCCATGGGCGTGGGTCAGGAGTGTTTGGACACCTGTACGGGCCAGGGTTGTGAGCTGGCAGGGGAAGGGAGGGCAGGAACCGGTTGGCCAAAGTCTAAGTGAGGGTCGGGGGGCAGGGGGCAGACCTGGGGCTGAGCGTGGCGTGGGCCTGTGTGCGCAGAGGTGAGTATATATTTGTAGGGGAGGGGCTGACCCCCTGGCCTTGCTGTGGCCCCAGCTGGGGTTCCTGCCCCTGGAGGCCCCCTCGAAAGCCCCTCCCTGCCTCCTTTGGTGCAATCGGCCAATGGCCCCATCGGGAAGCAGATTGTCACAGCCCTGCCTGACCCTGCCCTTCCCAAGCTGATTGCGTTTTTCTGCTTTTTTTCTGCTTTTGTCGCTGATTAATCACAGCCTGGTCTTGGGGCCGGGAGTGGGGGCTCAGGGAGAGGTGGTAGTCCTGGCTGAGCTGGGCTGGGCTGGGCTGGGCCTGGGCCCCAGCACCTCTTTGGCGTGGCCCTGGAGGGGGTCCCAACGGCATCTGAAACCTTGCAGAGGAGTCAGGAAGGACCCCAACTATTTATGTCTCCCCAGCCTCTGTGGACTGGTCGGATGCCCATGAGGACCCGTGCCTGTGGCTTTAAGAGGCCCCCAGAAAAACCCACACCTGAAGCCCTTCTCACCCACCCCCCTGCCCTTGTCCGACATCCCACCATTGTCGCTGCGGGCTTTGAGGTCCCTCGGACCCACCGGTGGACAGATGATTGGGGATGTGAGAGTTTAGAACTCAGAGCCAGGTACACGCGGCGCTCCCGCATCTCCCACCTCTGCTGTGGGAATGTGGTCATTGCCCTTAACCTCCTGGGGCCTCGGTTTCCCCCTTGTGAAGGGAGGGGTGGCAAGGCCACCTCCCAGGCAGTGGTGAGGGTGAAGTGAAGTTGACATACGAGAGGTGCCTGGCAGGGCCTCCCTGGTTCTCTTGGGAATTTCCTATTAGCATGACAGTCCCCCCGAGAGATATGAATTAATAATAATTATAGCTGCCACAGACTGATGGAGAGTGTGAGCCGCAGCGGTGCGCTCCTGCAACGCTTACTGAGTGGTCAGGCTGTCCCAGCCCAGGCCAGACGTCCTCAATCCCCCAGGGAGGGTGGGCTGGAGCTTTCTGAGCGGTTGGTGGGAAACCCAGCTCCAGGGGACTCAGGGAGGCTGCTGCAGGGCGAGTTAGTACCCGCCCTCCAGAGGCAGGGAGGGAGGGAGGAAGGGAGGGCGGCAGAGGCACCTCCTGCTGTGGCTCCTGTGGCTCCCTCCCAACCTTGCTGCCCAGGTGGAGAAAGGATGGTGCCAATCCCTGAGATAAACCGGACAAAAGCCACGTGGGTGGGCCTACCTCACCTGGCCAGGCCCTGCAGGCCTGCCACAGGTCTCCCCCAGACCTCAGCCTTGGTCTGTCTGCCTTGTGACCAGGCTACCCTCTGGGTCAGGCTCCACCAGGCCAAAGGGACAGGACTCACTGGGGATTATCGCCCCAAGGCAGGAGCGTACCCACTGCTAGGGCCGTCTCTGAACCCCCAGGCCCCTGGCGACTCAGGCCCTGTCCTCTCCTCTGGCGCAAAGCCAAGGCCCACAGAGCTGGCTGTGGTCCGGTGGGCTGCCACATGTCACCAGCTACGCCTGCTCCCCCTTCTCAGGTGGATCTGTGGGCTCCTGGGCTGTGCGTGTAACCCGCTACGTCCTCTGAACCTCTGGAGGCAGTTTGGCTTTGTCCCCACTCATGGACAGGGGCCCTGCAGGGCCCACGTGGAGTCACGCAGCTGCAGGAGGTGGAGCGGGGGGCTTCAAGCCCAAGGTGGGAGCAGGGTGGGCCAGGGGCCAAGGCTCTAGGGGCCAGGCTCCGAGCCATCTGATCTCTCCCTGCCCTTTCAGCCTCGGAGGAACGCTGCCTCCTCTGGGAACCACTGTCAACCTCCTGGCCCTCCCCGCTGCACATCTGGGGTCACTGTGCATCTGGGGTCACTGGGCAGCCCAGGGGAAGCCCGGCTGAGTCAGAGGACGAGAGGGAGCTGCTTTTCCCTGGGGCTCACACAGCAAGCTCCAGAGGGCTGTGTGGCGTGGCTGAGGCCGCAGCTCACTGCCTGCTGAAGGGCAGCCGAGAACGGAGCGGGCAGGAAGGACATGAAGACAGTGGTCTGACTTGGCGGTGGGAGGGGCAGTGCCACGAGCAGGAGGAGCTCTGCGTGGAGAACCCAGAGCTGGCTGTATGACCGTGGGTGACTACCCTCACCTTGTACCTGTTAACTAGGAACACCTCTAACCCCCGGAGCGAACACTCAGGTCCCACACCGAAGTGCTTAGTGCACGGAAATGGAGGTTCTTATGACCAGTCAGGGGAACTCCAGGAGGAGGAACCAGGTGGGCAGGAAGCTCAGACGGGTGAGGGGGGACCACCCTCAGCTCTGGGGGGCGGAGTCTAGTCTGCATCCTCCAGATCCTGTGGCTGGCCCAGGGCTGGGCTGGGCCGGGCCGGGGAAGGGAGAGTGCTGGATGGACATCTTCCTAGTGAGTGAATGAAAGAATAAGTGAATGAATGAACGACCGTCCACCCACCCTTCGGCATTGCAGCTCTGTCCTCTCCTCTGCATGTCGCAGGGGGGCAGCTGGTGTGATTGCAAGCGTGTGAATTATGTCTGTCGCTCCCCCGTCTGCGGAAGGTGCTGCTGCCATCACACTGCACTCCCTGGGGTGTCCCCAGGAGACTTGCGGGCACCTCCTAAGAGGGTCTCCACAGACCTCACCCACTAGTACTTGGCTGGTAACCCACCTGTGACTCTGGGAGAATCCGCCACGTGGCAGGGAGGCAGGGAGAAAGAAGTGGGGACCATCCTGAGAGGGGGTAGGGGAGAGCTGGATCCCTCTCCCGTCAAAGCCAGTTTGCTCCCCAACCTCCCTGCCCAGGAGGAGGCTGCTGCTCTGAGGCCAGCATCCTCTGACCACGCGCGTTCAGCACCAGGGAGAGCGCCTGGCAGCCGCAGGGCCCTGCAGCGTAGGGTGAATTTATGGAAGGACGCGCAGAGCCTGATCAGGCAATAAATGAACCCATTGTCCAGAGGAGGAAATCCAAGTGGAGGAGGGCAAGTACCAAGCTCAAGGTCACGTCAGGACTGCTGACCTCAGCCCAGCCTGAGCAGGGGGGCTGCTGGGGGTCGCAGGAGGTAAGCAGGGTGAGGGAGGGGCGTCCAGGGAGGGCAGAGGCCCTGGCCTCTGCTCCTTGGCCAGGGGACAATATTGTTCCAAGAACCCGCTGGGGACAGTGTCTGGAGGTGAATAAAATATTCATCGTCTGGGCAAACTCACACCATCACTGGATGAATAATGGAATTTATAGACTTGCAGAGGCAGACCGAGCCGGGACGACGGGGTGGAGGCCCGATCCCAGCGGTCCCTGTCTGCTCTGCTCTTGCCCTGCCCTGGGCATCCCCCACTCCTGAGCCTTTAGATGCCCAAGCTCCCACAGGTGACCGGGGTAGGCAGGACCGAGCAGGTGACAGAGCCCAGGAGAAGGAAATGGGACGAAGGGGGCAGGTCCTAGAACCTGCTGCTCTCTGAGAAGCAACTTGCTGATGGAGAAGGAGCACCGGACTCAGAGTCCAGTGTGGCCGAGATGAATCCTGTCCTCTGTTACCAGCGCTGTGCCCTGCCTGTGGCACCCGTCCTGCCTCAGTTACCTCCCCTGTAAAATGGGGTTGCGGCTGCCACCACCCAGCCGGGGCTGCTGCGAGGATCTGGCGAGATGCCAAAGGTGACGGTGCCTGACGCCACTCACTGTCCCTGGCACATGCAGTGCTCGCCCTGTTGCTGAGGCTGGACCTGCAGGTCCTCCCTCCCAGCCACCCAGACACCCCCGAGCCCAGAGTGGTCTAGATTCTAGAAGGCAGAGGGAGGCCTGGCCACAGGAGCAGAGAAGCTTCTAGCCCTCAGGGCAGGGTTTGTCAATGAGGGCAAACACCCCGGCAGGGAGAGGGAGTCACAGGCACTCGCCCAGGACCCGCTGGGCTGGGCTGGGCTGGGCTGGGGCCTGGGCTAGGGCATTTTTATCAAGCCCTCCAGTAGCTTGTAAGGCACAGCCAGGGTCAGAACCACTGCTCCAGAGGCAGAAGGCCTGTTGGGGGAAATGGAGTCTGGGCAGGGCACGAGGATTGTAGGCATGTCCCACCCAAATAATGACAGAGACCCCTGTCTCTGGTCCCCTCTGGGCCTCGGTCTCCCCTTCTGGGAAGTGGGAACCAACCCCCCAGGGCATGGCCAGGCTGCCGGCCGGGAGGGAGGTGGTGGGTACGGAGGGCCCGGCGCCTGCTCCAGGCCCGCTTCCTGAGTGACAGCTGTGACAGCTGGCAGGAGACAGGCGCAAGGCAGCTCCTAATTGCTCTGGGCTCCCAGATCCCTGCCTCGTCTGTTGCCTTTGACAAGATGTTCCACCAACCTGCCTGCTCTCCCACAAGAGGCCCTATCTCCGGCTGGCCTACCATGCGGGGACGGGGGGCGGGGGGGGGGGGCTGGGGGAGGAGTTGCGTCTCCCTGCAGGGTCTCTCCACCTCTGGAGCAGGGTGAGACTGGGGCCCTGACTTCCCATGGTGCCTGCCCCCTCCTCTCTGAGTCTCTCTGGATGACACGAAGGGCTATGAGTACGTTTCCATTTGCACAAGGAGCTGCCCAGGTGCTGAAATGCGCAGACTCTGTGGGTGGACTGTGCAACCTCATTGGGCACCTCCCCCCCCCTGCCCCCAGCCCAGGGACATGAGCATGTCCTCTGGGATCAGACCCAAGAGAGAAACTGTGTGACCTTGGGCAAGTCATCGGGATGTGGCGTGTTGGTGCCTCGCCTGGGAATAAGGGCACCTGTCTGGCAGGGCGAGCACAGAGAGAGGAGGGACACAGGTGCCCAGCCCAGGGTCCGAGGCGGAGCACAGATGTTCCCCATCGCTGCTCCAGCTATGTCTCACAGGGACCCTCGGGGGTCCGGAGACCAGAAGCCCTCAGCACACACACCCCTTGGTCTGAGTTTTCAGGGTGCCTCCCTGTCTCTGGCCGCCCACCACCCCTCAAATTCCTTCTCAGGGGAGTCAGCGTATGGGCCTGGCTTCAGGCATCTGGCCCGGCACTTCCTCTCCCCCAGGCATGCACTGCTGCCTCCACCTGCTGTCACATGGCCTGGGCGCAGCCTCTGTTTGCACACCTCCAGGGACGGGGATCTCACCACCTCCGAGAGGCAGGACCAGCACTTGCTTGTTCCCCGGGTCCTGGCTTTGTACTCCCATAGCGCCCCTGTTCTGAGACAAGGCATTGAGAGCCCCCAAAAGGGACCCCGGCGTGTCTCCTGGGAAACAGACGGCGCTGGCCATTGACGAGCAGCTCATCAGAGTGGCCCACCCCCAGCCGCGTTGTGTGAGGATGGCACGCTGAGCCTGTGTGCACAGGGCGCTGTGGTGGCGAGAGAGGAGGCGGGGGAAGTGGAGGCCACGCATTCAGAGGAGCACCTTGTCCCAGGGCCCAGCCCAAAGCTCAGCCTAGCCCCGAGAGATGGGGACGCAGATGGGTGAATTTTGACGAGGAGGGACCATGGGGGTGGCCTAGCCTGGGGGTGCCGCTCAGGGAGGGGCTGGTCCTGCAGGAGCCCCTCTTATCCCGGCCACCACCACTTCCCCGTAGGAAACGGGGCTATGATCCTTCGGAGTCCCCAGTGTTGGGGACCGGGGCTACGCCGCCGTCTGTCTCCAGGGCTGAGCTAGGCCTGCAGGCCTGGCCCCGAGCTGGCCCCCCACCCCAGGCCCTCTCATGATCCTCTGTGGCCCGCAGTGCCCGGGTTGTGTCGAGCCTAAGTGATGATAAAATCGACAGCAGTTTAATTGGTAATTTTAATCCTGGACAGAGCAGTAATGGCGTTACTAATTGGATCGTTAGAGATTTGTGCTTTATGGCTGTGTAATTAGAGGAGCTGTGTGGGGCTGGGGTGAACTGGGGGGCCCTGTGGGGCCAGGGGCCATCCTAACTTAAAAAAAAAATAAAAAAAAAACCCGCAAAACAGACAGACGACACCCGTTCTCCCACTGCCCTGCTTCATTATCCTGGCTCGCACGTACCCCGACCTCACGTGCTGTGGACTCTGCTTTCTTGCCTGGTGCTGAATTTTGTTCATTATTGCATCTCTGTGTTGTGACGTACAGCTGATGCTCTCACATAGATGTTGAATGAGTGAATGAATGAATGAATGAACAGGAGGCTCCCTAAAATGGTGGCCCTGGCAGGTGAGGGCAGGTTGTGGGATGAAGGGGCAGGAGGTTGATGCTGGACCGAGACTCCCTGGCTGTGAGTTCTTCCCTCCCGCCCTGACTCCCACCCCCCACCAGTAACTCAGTCAGGAGAGGGCACCCCAGCCACCCACATCAGCAAATCACTTGGCAGTGGGGGCAGGGGCGATACAAATCTCTGTCCTGCTGCCAAATACTCAACCTCGGTGCCTTCCACCTGCACGGCCTTCAGCCCGACCTGCACTCCCCTTCAGCCAGGTCACCTCGAGGCCCCCGACCGCCTCCTCCCTCCGTCCCCACAAGGGGTGGCTGCTCCAGGGTGGGCTCTGGGACTTGAAGGGGGCCCCTCGTCTGCTGGGCCCAGCTCCCCGTCCACAGGCCTGAGACGGTGCCTGAAATCCCACCAGCAGCACCCACACAGGCCGCACCCCAGCCCAGCACTGGGGCTCGGAGCTCCCAGCACCCCCGGCCCACCCGCTGGCCGGCTGCCTCCGCCTTCATCAGGTGATGTGCGGCCCAGGGGCCCTGCCAGGAAGCGACAGCAGACAGATGGGCAGTGCGGAGGGTGGGCTCCCAGCCAGGAGCCGGAGCGGGGGGAGAGGGAGGGGCCTGGCTCCTGGGAGAGCTGTTCCCGGAAGGCCACCCTCCCTGACCAAGGGCAGGACGGGGAGTGCGCGTCGTCTCAGGCATGGCTCCCGGGCCGTGGCCCTTCTTGTGGGGAAGTGCAGGGAGCTGGGGGCTCCTGGCTCCTCACGGCGTCACCTCAGGCCTCAGTTTCCTCATCTGTAAAATGGCAATGAAGCACCCACTGCGGGGGAGGGCGGAGGGAGGCAGGAAGGATCAACTGAGAGACTGCGCCCCCAAGCACAGCCCAGGCTCAAGGGTGCTCCAACCCCCAACTCTGCTGGCCCTGGAGGCGCTGTCCCTACAACTCCGCTTCCTCCTCCCTGTATCTCACCCCCCTCCCCCGGCCTTTCCCCTACTCCCCCTCTCTTGGCCTTTGGGGGACTCACACAGCCAGAGACGGACAGGGCCTTGGCCAGTACCTAGTGGGACCTGCCTCCCACTTTTCAGAAGGGAACTCGGGTCTTGAGAGAGGCGGGCTCTAAGGCAGGTGGGAGGGCTTGGGTGACCCCTCCTGGTGGTGCTGAGAGGAGCGCTCTCCCCACGATGGACCCAGGTGGGGGGCAAGAAGGGGGGCGGGTGCAGCTGCCCACCAGGTGGGGAAGGACGGCTCTGGGCACAGGGAGGGCACGGGGTGGGCGGGGTGGGGAGCTCTGCGGTTCCTGGGCCTGAGTCAGGATGCGCCAGACGTCTCCGTGGGCTCTGTCTGCGTCCAAGGAGACCAGGACGCCGGGCAGACGAACGGCGTGTCCTTGCTGGCTGGCCCGGAGGAGGGACGGGAGAGGGGGCTCGTTCTGGGAACCCGGGCTGCCTGCTGGGCTGGGCAGCCAGCGCCTCCCCTCCCGGCATCTGTTCCCCGCCCGCTTCCCAGAAGAGCCCTGGCTGCACATGGGGCTCTCGGTGGCTGTGCACGTGACACACACACACACACACACGCACACGCACACACACACACACACACGCAGGTCTGGTGGACGCATGGGGGGTGTGGGCACGCGAGGGTGCAGGTGGGCGTGACAGCCCCGATGCGGGCTCTGTGGCCGGGCGTGCGTGCGCACCTGGGTCCGAACACCTGGGGCTCTTGGAGAACGCGGGGCCGGGGCACAGTGGGCGCTCGGTCGGGGCGGACTCGCTGAGGGCACATACGTCTGCGGCTCAGTGAACTTGGCACGCGTGGGCCTCCCCACACGCGCAGGCGTAGATGAGACGTGGACGTCTGTGGGTGGATGTGGGGAGAGACATGGTCTCCCCCAGCACCCACCAGGCCCTGCACAAGCTCGGCCTCAGCCTCAGGAAAAAACAAACAAACCAGGGTCTGTCCCCCCACTTGTCAGAAGGCGGGGGGCTGAGGGCAGCACCCTGCCTCAGGCCGCAGGGTTTCCTGCCTGGGAATTCAGGAGAAGGACCCCCGCTCTGTCCGTCCTCCCCAGGGTGGGGCTCAGACAAGAAAATGCCCCCCAAGATGGGAGACCGGTTTGACCCCGAAAGAAAGGCTTTGTAGCCAATCACGGGCTGGGACGCTGTTCTGGAAGGTGAGGGTCGCCTTGGACTTGTTCTGAGGAGGGGCGGGGCATGGCCGTGGAGACCCAGGGTCGGACCGGGCCTTTGGGGTCACCTGAGCACCCTCTGCTCCATTGGGGTGGGTCCATGGCAGGGCCCCTGGCAAAGGAGGGAGCCCCAGCCGAGGGCCTTGTCCCCCGTCTGAGCCTCTTCCCTCAGCTGTAGAATAGAGCTCCCCCGCCCCCCCGACCCCGACCCTGCTGGAGGCCTGGAGACCCAAGGTCATCTCAGGGGCAAGGCAGAGGTCCCAGCCCTGCTCTCCTGCCAGGGGGCAGCGGGACGCGGGGGGCTGAGGACCCGGAGGCAGGAGACAGGCCTTCCGGTTCGGTTAGTGAAGGGATTTGTCATTTTAATGACGCGATCCTTCTTGCCTGGCTCCCGTCTGTGGCAGCGGGAAGGGCCAGCTGCCTCCCCGAAGGAGGTGGTGCCGGTGCGGGTGGGGGGTGTCCCGGGACCAGAGGCCTGGGCGCTGGGGTTCGAGGGGCGTCGGCCTTACCTCCAGCCCGGCTCTGCCTCTCTCCCCCTACGTGACCTTGGGCAAAGGCCTTCCCCGTGGCCGAAGCACCGTTTCCTCGTCTGTAAAGTGGGGCGAACACGATCGCTCGCCTGGCTCCCAGCACTGGCTGCTGTGGGTAAACAGTCTTTCACATCCCTCCCCACCGCCCCCTCCAGCCCCCTCTCCTGCTCCTCGATTTCAGCAGACAACCCCCCCTGCCCCCCGCAGCGGCAAGATCTTTTGGAAGTGCCCACCTGGCACCTCACTCCTCTCACCCAAACTGGCCTCACCCCACCCCACCCCACCCCACCCCCAGCCTCCCTGGGCCCCGTCCCCATCCCGTCTCCATGCCTTCGTCACCCTAACTTGTTGCCGCTGCATGAACATCCCTTGCTCTTTCCCACTTCCAGGCCTTGGTATGAGCTGCTCCCCCGCCTTAGTCACACCCCTCACCCTGGCCCCTCGGATCCGAGTCCCCCTCTGGCTCTCATAGCCACCCTCTCTTTGCCCTGCGGCAACACTGGTCCCACCGGAGGGCCCTCCCTTGATGTGTTTGCTGAATGACTGAATGAGGGAGCGCGGCACTGCCCTCTGACCCCGGAGCACAGCAGGGAGGATGCGGGTGGCGGCCACCGTGCGGGGGGACCTGGCTCGGCCTGGCACGGCGCCTGACTGGACGGAGCCGAGTCCCTGGGGAGGGGAGAGGAGGAAAAGATCCATCCCCCGACGGTGGGTCCAAGCACGTTTGGGCGTCGCACCTGCCCCACTGCGGGATCCCATCCGTCATGCTGTCCCCAGGGCACGGGGCACGGGGCGCTGGGATGGGGTGGGCAGGCAGCAGCCCCTCCGCCGGGCTCCACGGGGCTGGAAACGTCAGGGGAAACTGAGGCCTGGACGAGACCAACCAGCGCTTGAGTGTCAGTTCTGGAGCTTCCTTGTGTGAGCCTGGGCGAGGCTCTGGGAGTCGATGTCCTCACCTGTAAAATGGGGGCACAGCAGTGCCCTCACCCAGAAGAGGGGAGGGTTAGGGATTCCCACGGAGGCTCATGCCTGCCGGGCAGCCTCCAGCAGGCTCCTGGGGCCTCCAGGGGCAGGGCCAGCGGGTTCAGGCAGGACTGGCCAGTTGTCTGGGCTGTCAGAGGGAAGGGGACGTTGATGGATGCTCCTCCGGCTGGAGAGGCTGCGGGGGGTGGGGGGCTGAGTGATGACCAGGCGCCGTGGTGATTACAGCTCAGCTGTCCTGACCAGCTGGCGGGGGCCGGGGTCGGGGGCTGGGGGGGAAACAGGGTACAGCTTGCCCCAGGCTCTCTCCCAGCCCCGCGCTGTTTGCTGGGACGTCGCTGGCTCCCTCCTCCTCCTCCTCTTTAATTATAAAAACAAATGCTTTCTGAGCCATCACATCACCTGAATCGCACAACGGCCTGGGAGGGGGTAAGAGCATCCTCGGGCCCTTTAAGATCCTCATCCCACAGAAGGGGAAACGGAGGCTCCCTCATTCACTCAGCAAGTCGGTGCTGAGCCCCTGCCCTGTGCCAGGCGCTGTGCTGGGCACGGGGGGTGGGGGAGTCAGGCAGAAGGTTCCGGCCACCTGCTTGCCCCAGGCACGCTGCAAGTGACAGGTGGCCCAGGACTGAGTTTCCATCGATGAGACCATGACAGGCAGTCATTGCTGGGGGGGCGGGACGACGCTCCCTGGTGACTGTGGGGTGCTCCGTGCCAGGCACAGTGCTGGGCACGGGAAGTGCACTGTCATCCAAGGCAGACACCGGTGACCTCGTTTTCCACTTCGAACACTGGAGCTAGAGCGGTGACTTGCTTGGGGACCCCCGGCCGGGAAGAGGCGAGGCCCAGACCCGCCCCCAGGACTTTTGCTTTCTCCTCCTCAGGGTCCCCCGGCCCCACTAGCGATACTTTCAGTGAGGAACTGCCAAGTGGGGGGCACGCGAATGAATGAGCAGATGCGCCCCAAACGCACCAAGCCCAACCCCCGCATCACCTATTCGTCCCCCGGGACCTCCTCTCCCAGAATCTGGCTCTGCCCCTGGACGGGCTCCCCCACACCTGTGGTGCCGAGCCCCCTCAGAGGCCCGTGGCCACCCCGGTGACGTGCGGGAGAGCTCCGTCCCACCTGCTCTGAGCTGGGATTGCGGGGCGAGTCTCCCCGGAAGCCCGGGGGCAGAATGGGCCCAGGCAGTTGGGAAGGACGGGGTTCCAGTTTCGAGATGTCGCTTGGCCTCTCTGAGCCTCTCCTCCCGCCTCACGGGGGAGGGGTGGTGGCTGCCAGGGCTCTCCTGGCACCTCATGATGCCACCTGGCCGCCAGGATGGGGCTGGCGTGTCCCATGGGCAGCGCGGCCCTCCTGGGCCTGCTGAGGATGGTGAGGCAGACCAGGCGTGCCCAGGCCAACATGCATCACTGTCACTGGTGTTTTCATTCTCCTCGGGGCCTGGCCGGGGCAGCTGCTCAGGGGATGCTGTGGCCCTGACCCCAGCAGACAGGGTCAGTGCAGGAGTGAGGGGTGGGGCCTGCCCTCCTGAGCCAGGCCGCGGGGCTGGGCTGGGCCTGCCGACCAAAGACCTATGACCTATGACCTACAACCTCCGCGGCAGAGCGGAGCGGCTCTGATGAAGTGGGTAGCCGCGGGCTGGCGCTGATTTCACGTCTGAGTGGCCACCTCCCCGCTGGTGAATGTCACCGAGAGAGCAGCCGTGGCACCTGGCGTGGACCCAGTCCTGGGCCGACTGCCGGAGGGCCCGGCTGCCCGTGGGATGCTGATGCCCCAGCCTCCAGCCTCTCGATCTAGACCCCCCCCTCAAGTCCCAGGGGGCTGCCCCGGCCCCTCTCCTGCTGTCAGCCCACAAGGGCCCGAACCCCAGTGCCCAGAGGATCCCCCCCGTGGCTCCATCCTGCCCCTCTCTTCACCGGCCGGCTGGGGGCTGGTGGGGGGGGGCTCAGGGTGGTCCGGAGAGGAGCCCAGCTGCCCGGGGTGCGGGAGTGGGAGGGAGAGCCACGGGAGAGCCGCTCCCGGCCATGACTGCCCCTGCCTCCCGGAGCCGCCGCCTCTGCACGCGCTCCCAGTGAACGCTGTGTAACCCCCAGCGGCAGGCCCCGCTTCATCAGCGCTCGCTGCGGCAAGCGCCGGCTCAGAACCTGGCATCCGCGGTCCCATTCACCCCACCACGACCCTGCGGTCGGCGGGAACTGGGTCCGTCATGGGGGAGAGGAATGTGAGGGTGGAGAGGCCAAGCCCCCTCCCCTGCTCCCCCTCTGCTGTGCCACCCTCAGTCCCTCTTTGCCTGGCTCCCCACCCCCAGGAGATGGGGCCTGGCCTCTGCTGTCTGCCCTACATCCCCGCCCCCCTCCCCTATGTCCTGGGATGACCAGGAGGTGGGGGGTTCAGGGAGGGGGAGGTTCCACTGCTCATCTGGGCTCTCAGCCCCCCTCAGCTCCTGAGCCATGGAGGCCGGAGGGAGGGGGGGCTCATGTCCAATCCAGGCCTGGACTCAGGGGAGGAGCTGGGCCTCCGGAAAGGCTAGCGGGCAAGTGGGTGGAGGGCCGGGGCCGGGACACTGCTCATGGTCTCCTCCTGCCCTCGCTTGCTCTCCTTCTAGAACCTGGGTCTCCGGATCTGAGACCTGAAAAACCAAGATCTGCCCCACCCCCACCCCCCAGATCAACATTTCCCAGGTGCGATCGCCCCACGTTGCACGGATGAGCTACTGTCCTACGGGACGCAAGGCGGCCGAAGACAGTCCTGGTGCTGGAGGGTCCGGGGCCGTGCTCTCGGGACAGCCATGGAGCAGCCCCTGAGCCAGGCCCACCTGCCACGCTGTGACTTCCACATCTCGAGGTCGGGGCCGCCAGCATCTCTGAGCAACCTGCACCTGCCCCCCACTCCCCGGGCCCTTCCCTGCCTCAGGGGCTCCTCAGGGGGCCACCCCCCTCCCCCCCACAGCTGCCTTCCTGGTTCTCTCCACCCGGCGCCAGGCATGGACTGGCCTCAGCAGAGCTCGACCCATGGGGGCCCTGAGTTTGGCTGGGGTGGAGTTGGGGGGCAGCACACAAGACAGCCTCATGGGGTGGGGAATTGCTCCCCCACCTGGAAGCTGCCCCCTGCTCCCCCTTCTCAGCATTTCTGGGACCTTCCTTTGAGGGGCGGGGAGCCCTGGCATCCCCGGCTGCTCCCCCCACCCCCGAGTTCCCCGGGAAAGAGGAGGAGAGAGCAGCCGTATTAATAAAAGACGAGGATACTGCAACGAATCCGCAGCGTGCCGCTCAGAATAGCAATGTGCCTTCTCAAGGCAAACAGAACTCCCCAGGTGTTAATGCAAATTCACTCCCGTTTGGATGAAAGAGGGCTGCCCCCCCTCTGCCGGCTAATGTGAAGGACTTAATAGATTCCGCCTCAGAGCGGTGGCTGGGAGGGCAAGGCAGGGGAGGGTTCAGGAGTGGGCCACAAAGGGAGGTCCCCCTAGATTTTAGGGCTCAGTTACTGTCCCCGCAGGCCCGGCCGATGGTGCGGAGCACGGCACCCCACCCTCTACCTTCCGGGGAGGAGGCAGCGGGAAGCCCAGAGTGGCGATGCCCACCGCCCTTCCCATTAACTCAGGGGCTGGCGCGACCATCGCCGCTCCCCAGCGTGTGCCAGGGGTGAGTGGGGCCAGCGTGAGGCTGGCGGTCCAGGCGGGGCACCTGGTGCTGGTCCAGCGCGTGCCTGTGGCCACCCCGGGGGGGACACCGGGCCAGTCTGTCCCCTTTCGGCTCCCTGGGTGGTGACACCGGTTAGACGGCGCCTGGGAGGCCAGCCTGAGGAATTCCTGTGGAGACATGCCGTTCGAGGACCGCTGGGGCAGGAGGGGCCTCAGAGTCCCTGCGGTCCCAACCTGGCCCTTCAGAGCGGAGGACGCGGGAGCCCAGAGTGGAAGGGACTTACTAAAGGCGGCACAGCTGGAGGCGGAGAGCTGGAGGGACCAGAACTCACGGAGGAGGTGGGGGCACTCTGCCAGACCCCGGACCTCACCCTCCCGTGGGGGTTGGGGAGCCCGTCTCCAGCCCAGGGCCCTTCTCAGCAGCCGATCCAGAATCATTTTCACTGAAAATCATGCAGATGCAACCTGGGCCGCTGTTGTCGGGGAGGGTGGGCAGGTGTGTGCTGGGGGCCCCAGGATTTCTCAGGCCCTCCGCTGGGGATACAGGGAGACTTCAGGGAGATGGGGCGGGGGGGGGGGGGGGGGGGGGCGGTCCCACTGGAGTTTGACTCCTCCCTCTCAGGGCCAATGGCACTGGGGGAGCCTCCAGGAGCCGCCCACACCCACCCTGCAGCCTTCTCCACTTTTGTTTACTGACTTAATTCCTGCAGATCAAAGGCTGCCCCCTCCTCCCGGCAGGCAGGCAGGCAGGCAGGGGAATTACATTATTTATATTGGAAATGGGCAAGGCTCCACGGGGACGTCTTCCTGATGGTGGTGAAGAGAAAATTAGGTCGCCGGTGCCTCCCCGGTGCCTGCCGCCGGGCCTGACAGCCCAGGTGCTCTGGGAAGGGCTCCAGGGGCAGCGTCCAGGGTGCCCACCACCCCCCCCCCCCGCCAGCCCCTCGTCCGCCCAGAGCCTCCAGTCCATTATCGACCGGAGCCGCCGCGAGTGCTAATGTGACAAACCAGAGCCTCCTTCCCGGGCAGCCCCCGCCGGGGTGATCCATCATCTCCCGGGCTCTGCAGCTGGCACTGGGCAAACACGGCAGGACAAACAGGCCCGGGGCAGGCTCATTAAGCTCCGGGCCCAGGTGGCGGGATGGGGCCCGTGTGGGGGCCACAGGTGGGCTGGGGCCCTCTGAGCCAGGGCTTCCTCTGGGTCACCTCTGCTCTGTTCTCTGCTTCTCCCTGCGCCCACCCCCCCCCCCCATCCCGAGGAAGCTCCCCGAAAAAGAGCCACCCTCCTCAGACCCGGCCTTATTCATCCCCACAACACCCTAGAAAAGCCCTCTTATTTTCAATATTTTTTTTTTTATTGATTTCAGAGAGGGAGAGGGAGAGAGAGAAAAAAAACACACACATCAATGACGAGAGAGAATCATCGATCGGCTGCCTCCTGCACACGCCCCTTACTGGGATGGAGCCTGCAACCCAGGCATGTGCCCTTGACCGGAAGGAATCGGACCCGGGACCCTTCAGTCCCCAGGCCGACGCTCTATCCACAGAGCCACACCGGCGAGGGCTGATAACCCCTGTTAGAGGAAGACACTGCTGGGCCCAAAGCTTAGGTAACTTGCCTGGGATCACTGGCCGGCAAGTGGCTGAGCTGGGCCTTGAACCCAGGTCTCTCGGAGTTCCACGTCAGGAAGGCCCCGAGCGGTTTCCTCAGCCCGCCCCATGGCTGGGTGCAAAGAACGGACTTCCTGTGTCCCCGCGCACGCTGCTTTTATCACTTGTAAATAACGGCAATGCTGCCACCTCTCCTCGCCCCTTTTGTCACAGGACTCGGAGTGTTTTTTGCACCTGCTCTTCGTGTGACCCTGACACTGTCCCAGAGGTGCCCGCGGGCATCACCGACAACCCTCTTTCCAGACAGGGAGCGCCCAGAGGCTGCGGGAAGCCGAGCGCCTGGCCCTGCAGGGAAGGGGTGGCACAGAACAGGCGTGCGGCTCAGCGGACTGGCCCGCCGGCTCCGGCTGCAGAATCAAGGCGATGTCTTGATTTCCTAGGCTCCCGGGCAGCCTGCCAGGAGCTATTCTGGGGCGAGCATCCCAGGGAGAAATGGGCATCGAGTGGAAACCAGGAGAGGACGCGGTAGGGTTCCTCTGAGTCAGCGCGGGGCCTCGTGTGCGTGTGCTGATGGCCGTGCTGCTGATGCCCGGCCCAGCTGCCTCCCTAGAAGCCAGCTCCCGGCTCCTGCCCCGGCCCCCCCCGCCCCCCCCGGAGCTGGGACTGAGGCCGCAGCTCCTGCCATAATGCAGCAAGGACAGGCTGCCAGGGAGCCCCGGGAGGGGATGGAGCCGGGGTGGCCTCCCTCGCCTGCCTGGGCTGTCTGAGAGGGAGACAGAGAATGTGCGGGTGGCTCGGCTGTCGCTTCCTCAGACTCGCAAGAAACTGGATTGGACAGGGTGGCACCAACACCTTTCCCCCCAGAGTCCTGCTGCCGGCTCCTCATTACCCCTGGATGGCTCCAAAGCGGGCAGCCCCGGAACAGTTGCCAGGCACTCAGCTCTCGGCGGGCAAGGACCAAAGGCGGAGGACCAAGGGCTGGGAGGGGGTCAGAGCAGCTGCTCAGGGGTCCCTGGGACCAGGTTGCAAGCGCCACAGGGAAGCACAGAGGGCGGTCGGCACCTTTGGGTTGACAGCATTTGGGTCAAAACAAATTAAAAAAAAAGAAAGAAAAAAAGTCAGAGCAGACCTCAACCAGTCCCCCCACACCCAAATGGCAGATGGTATTAATTCTAACCCTCCTTCATGCAAACCTCAGGATCTGTGGGAGCATATTACTATCTTTGGGGGGTTGTGGGTTGGCTTAAAAATTTTTTTTCAGGTAAAATTATGGTCTGGACCACTTCCAATGACCAGAGTGTCTGTGAAGGTCTTTCTCAGGCTCACACAACAAAGGAAATCAAACTACTGCCGATCACGGAGAACAATACAATCTATAGTGAGGAAACGAAGCAGTTGCCTATTATTTATCTAATAAAAATGTCCTAATTGGTTACTCGTTCTATACGCTTCAAATGACAAAATATGGCTCACCAACTTGGTAATGTTCTCATTTCACTTCCAACGTGATCTTTCCAAATACAAACTACTGACACGTAGCTCAAACTCTTGGAAATGTTTGTGCCTGTTGGTGGGTGGTTCTCCTTAAAGGGGCCCCAACATGCATTCTGCTGCGTGGCTGGCGGCACTGTGGTCCCCGAGCAGCTCTGATAACACGCGTGCCGCCCGCATCTCCGAGTTTAGGATGTGGGCCCTGGGATAGGGGCATCCTACAGCCGTCCTGGTCACGATGAAGGACTTTTATTGATGACAAAGAGAGAAACGAGACCAAAACCCCCACGCTCTGCAGCAAGCCGGTAGCTGCCTGCCTTAAGGGCAAATGTGTGGCCCGGTGACAGATGCTGGGCCTCGTCTGTCCTGCAGACAGTGCCAGCCCCAGCGGCTCTGCGAGCGCCATCGCCCCCTAACCCCCCAGCCCCCACCCCCGCTCCAGGGCCCAGATGGGAACCTGGAAGCAGAGCACCTGCAGGGATGGCCCGCCCAGCACCCTAGCTCCCAGGTCTGGAACGGAGGACGGGTGGTGGGTGTGGAGAGGAAACACAGGCACTGGGACTTTGCCCACAGCCCTTCCCGGTCTCTGAGTGCCCCACGAGGTGGGGGGGGGGGGGGGGGCGCCCAGGTGAAGGCGCTGCCATCAGCCCAGGGAAGGCGGTCCCTTTACCACAGAGACCGGGGCTGGAGCTGAAGCCCTTGGCAGGCAGGGAGGGCAGAGGCCCCGTTTCTTCAAAACCCAAGAGGTGCCCAGCCAGTGTGGCTCAGTGGTTGACCTAGGAACCAGGAGGTCACGGTTCCATTCCCGGTCAGGGCACCTGCTTGGGTTGCGGGCTCCATCCCCAGGGTGGGGTGTGCGGGAGGCAGCTGATCCAAGATTCTCTCTCATCCCTGATGTTTCTCCCTTCCTCTCTGAAATCAATAAAAACATATTAAACACACACAAACAAAAGCCCAAGAGGCGTCACCAAGCCCAATGGTCTTGCCACCTCCCTGGGCCTGAGCAGCAAGCAAACGGAGGAAGCCCGAGACAAACGTGCGGCAGCTTAGACTTTTTATTAAAACTATCGTTTAAATTACAGCCGTCTCCCAAAAGAGAAAAGGGTCTTCTGGGGTCTGGCGCTGACAGGAGGTGAAACTCAGGCCCCACAGGCAGACAGGGGGGTCTGACGTCTTTGAAAAGGGACGGGGCTCCCCTGGAAACCCTTGGCCTGGCCCCAGGGCGGCCTCCCTCCAAGGCCGCCCCCCCCCCCCAGGGCCGTGAGGCAACACCATTACCGTCCATGGTCGTCAGCCTCTGGACTTGCCGTTTCGATTTGGAAGAGAGAGAGAGAGAGAGAGAGAGAGAGAGAGAGAGAGAGAGAGAGAGAGAGAAACCTGCACCCCAGATCACAAAACACAGCCACTTAAGGAGTGCTACGTGATGCCACGGGTATTGTCCAGCGGGGCCTGGCGGGGACGAGAATAATGAAGTCGATGCCACGGGTCAGAGCGTGGCTGTGGCGGGGTGAGGCCTCAGGGCGCACCGGGTGGGCTGCGCGGCACAGCGGGGCAGCGGCTGCGCGGAGGGTGCATGTGCCCAGGACCCCTCAGCGGTGCCGGCGATGCGATCACCAGGCCGGGGATCACCAGGCCGGGGCCCCGCTCTCCGTGGGAGTCGGGGCTTCCTTCCTGGGGGAGCGCCCAGCCCTAACCGTGGGCACTCAGAAAGAACACGGGCGCATGTTTCTGAAAACCAACCTCCGCTCTCAGCCCTGCTCCTTCCACGGGGGCTCAGGCCTTTCCGAGGGCCGCCATGCCCTCGGCCCGGCCATCTGTGGAGGTGCCCACCAGCTCACCCCTGAGGACAGCCTGGGTGCTCCTGGCTGAGCCTGCTCCCCGCGCCCCAGGGGGCTCCTGCCACAGCTCAGACACCAGCCCGGCTCCCCGGTGGCCACAGAGGTTGGCACTGTCCGGGCTTCGGAGAGACCCCCGGCAGTTAAGTAACGATCATAATAAAAGCCTGACGACGTCTTTATGGACCACCGCCCTGCTCTGTGCCCACGCCACCTTCGTGGAGGGTTGAGTTTACAGGTGAGGAGGGCAGGGACTCCTGGGAACGCAGGGACGGGGGCTGAGCCGGAGGAGACAGCCTTCCATTAGACGTGCGACACCGCCATCCACGCCGAGTGTCCGGACGCGGAGTCCCACCTGGTGTGTCCTGAGGGCGGGTGACACAGGGGCTGGCTTCCTGCGGGCAGGCGGCCGGAGAAGGTGGCAGCCAGCCGGGGGCACTGTGGGGTGGGCCTGACTGTGGGGAACAGGCTCGGTGGGCTGCCCGGTGTCTCAGACGACACAGGAGTGTCGGAGACCACCACGCCCGCGGGCCGTCTCTGGGTCTCTCCCGGCTCTCCCAGACGCCTGTGCCCTGGTTAAGCGGGTCGCCTGCTCTGCTCAGCAGCCCCTCTGGGAGGGTCCCACCAGCCCCGTGGGTCACAGCAGCAGCAGCAGCAGCAGCACCAAGTGATGGAGAAAAGAAAGGGCACAAAAGTGGCCCCAAACCAGGGAGCCAGGGTGGGCCCCGGGGTGGTCTACGCCCCGCTGCCAGCATGCGTGGGCGGCCGGGCGCCGGCTCGCCCTGGCAAGGGCACAAAGGGACCCCGTATGGCCCACGAGGGCATAGAAAATAAAGGGCCCAGGTACAACGGTGGGTTGGGAGGGGCCTGCTGGCAGGCGGGGGCCAGCAGAGCTCCGAGTCTGGGCCACTGAGCAGTGTGTGTGGGGCCTCAGAGCCTCCTGGGGGCCCCCAGTCACGGCGGGGCTACCAGGTGCCGACCAGAGCGTGGCCAGGGAGCCCCCGGCCCAGCCAGCAGGAGGGGCTGAGGCCAAAGCTTGGCTCATCCTGGGCTGTGGGCAAGGTCGCGGCAGGCCAGCTCCTCCGCAGGGGAGGAAAGGAGTGTTCTGGAAACCGGGGGTGAGGGGGTGGGGGGGGGGGGGTGACACCAGCCTCCGGGCCTCCAGGGGCCTGTGCACTTCACGCCCTTCACTTACTTCCCAGCCAGGGCCGGGGCCAGCACTGGGCAGTGAGCCCCCCGACGCAGGAAGTCGGGGATCACACACACTGAGACCAGGAAAGACATTCAAAGACTTAGGTCAGGAGAACCGGAGGCCCGTGGGAGGAACCCCCGCAGGCTCACGGTTCAAGGCCATTGCACACGAGAGGGTGGGCGCTCCCCTCGGCGGCGGGGGCAGTTCCGCGCTCCCACGGGGGTCCCAGCCCGCCACGGGCACCCACGGCGACGGGCCATCCCCGGAGCCAGGAGCAGCAGCGGCGGCGCGGCGGCGGCGGTAGATCCTGGGGCGGCGGGTCCCCCGCTAGAGCTCTTCGAAGAAGGCCACTCGGGACTGGGCGCTCTGCAGGGTGAGCTACAAGGAAGCAGAGGGGGACACTGAGAGGGGGACACTGAGAGGGGGACGCTGAGAGGGGGACGCTGAGAGGGGGACGCTGAGAGGGGGACACTGAGAGGGGGACACTGAGAGGGGGAGGCTGAGAGGGGGACACTGAGAGGGGGACGCTGAGAGGGGACGCTGAGAGGGGGACACTGAGAGGGGGACGCTGAGAGGGGGACGCTGAGAGGGGGACGCTGAGAGGGGGACGCTGAGAGGGGGACGCTGAGAGGGGACGCTGAGAGGGGGACGCTGAGAGGGGACGCTGAGAGGGGGACGCTGAGAGGGGGACGCTGAGAGGGGACGCTGAGAGGGGACGCTGAGAGGGGACGCTGAGAGGGGGACGCGGCTTCCGGGCCTCGCGGGAGCCGGCTGCCCGGTGGGCGGGCCCGAGGGGGCTCGGAGGGGAAGGGAAGGTGCTTCAAACGGACGTTCAAGGAGCGGGTGGCCAATCCCAGACACGGCTCCGGATCGGCCCCCAGGACTCGAACAAGGAGGTGACACAGGAGGACATGCCAGGGGGGAGGGCGGGAGCACGCCAGCGGGAACATGTCAGCCGCATTGCCTTTCCGGAGGGCGGGGGGTCCCCGGACATTTGAACTGATTCGGGCGTCCCTGTCTGCGAGTCTCTCCGGCCCCTGCGGGGTGCCATCTGCCGTGGTGCCAGCCTGGGGTGCTCGCCTCCCCGGGGCTGGGGGCTCAGTCCCCACATCCCGGGGGACCTGCTGGGGCGAGGGGACGGCCTCAGGCCAGAGGAGCAAGAGCTTGTCCCTCCCGCTCCCGGCTCCCAGGGCCCCCAGAGCAGGCTCGCCCAGACCCGGCAGCGGAGGGGGGTCCACGTACCGCCAGGAGGTGGGCTTTCCGGGCGGGGCTGGTTCGGGCCGAGAAGAGAGAAGACAGAGCACACGGGGGCGGGGGGAGGGGTGCTGTGCTCGGCCCTGCGCTGCTGAACCCCGACTTCCTGACTCTGTGGCTGTGGGCCACGTCCCAGGATCTCCCCCAAACAGGAGCATCGTGCCCCATGCCCTGCTAAGACCGTGGGCTCCACAGCCAGCCCCGGGACTTCACGGAGGGGTGCGATCAGGGCGGGGGGGGGGGGGGGTGTGTGTGCCCGGAGTGCCTGCCGTCCGCCTCCACCTGCCCCCAAACCACTTCCATCACGTTCGTGCTCGGCTCCCAGGAGGAGCCCCCACACGGCTGCCGAGTGAGTGAGGCGCAGGCCACTGTGACAAGGAAAGGCGAGACGCGTGGGGAAGGGGGAGAGGGACGTGGGGCTGAGGAGGCCTGGCTGCCACGCGCCGTGTGGCCTCCGTGGACACCCTGGCCCTCTCCAAGCCTCTCTCCGCTGCGCTGGAGTTACACCTCGGGGGCAGGGTAGTCTGCCCATTCCCTCGACCTCTGGGAGCCTCTGAATCCAAAAAGTCCTCAGTACCATCCGTGGCTCCTCAAAGGCCCGGGGGGGGGGGGGGGGGGCAAGGATAAGGGGGAGGAGGTGCCAAATCAATCGCTTCGCCATCAAAGACAGGCGCAGCCCTGTGCCCGACAGGAGACAGCCTGGAAGCTGGTTTTCACTCCTGCCAGATCGTCTGGCCGACTAACAAGCTGAACGGAGAGCCCGGCTCCGATGGGCACGGAGAGAGCGAGCGCTCAGTCCTTTGCCGAAACAGAACCCCCACTAACTGCTCCCTGAATGCAACCAGGAAGGGCCAGCAGCGACGTGCTCCGTGGCGAAGGGAACCAGGATGGGGACCGGGAAAGAAGAGGAAGGAGAACCAGGAGGACAGAGATCCTCTCGGGAGAGTTTAAGTCAAAAGCTGAGAAACCAGCCCGGCCGGCGTGGCTCAGTGGTGGAGCGTCGACCTGTGAAACCAGGAGGTCAGGGTTCGAGTCCCGGTTGGTCAGGACACATGCCCAGGTTGCAGGCAGGATGCCCAGTGTGGGGTGTGCAGGAGGCAGCCGATTAATGATGCTCTCTCATCATGGATGTTTTTCTCTCTCTCTCTTCCTCTCTAAAATCAATAAAAATGTAATTTTAAAAAAGTAAAGGGAATTCCAGTTAAAAAAAAAAAAAGGTGTAAAAGCCAAAGTCTCTGCTCAGGTTTCCCCACTCGCCTGGAGAAGACCCCATGCCGGCTCCTCAGGGGATGGGGGGCCTGCAGGGGTCAGGTCCCTACTCCCAGCCCTCCCCCCAGCCACATCCGGCTGCCTGCCTGACCCAGAGCCGTCTGGGCCGTGGGCCAGCTGGGTGGTCCAGGGCAGGTTACTCGCTCTGGCCTCAGCTCCCAACCGTGAAGCAGAGGTGGTGGCCGCCCCGCACGGGGTGGCGTGTGGAGTAGCTGGGAGACGTGTGGAGTAGCTGGGAGACGTGTGGAGTAGCTGGGAATTGCTGGGAAGCGCTCAGCACTGTGCCTGGCGCACAGCAGAGCTCAACAGCTGTTATTACTAACAGCAGCGTCATGGTTCCCCCCTTCTCCCCCCAGCTCTGGCTCCTCTCCTTCCAGCAGGGAGCCGGGCAGAGTGCAGGGCCGGAGAAGGTGCCGGGGAAGGCAGGGCTGTGCTGGCCCTCGTGGCCTCTGGGGCAGGGCAAGTGGGTGCCCCTAAGAGGCCTGGCCGCTTCCCCAGGCAGGGAGCCCAGGCTATGGGGGCCTCCGCAGGCCTCCTGCCCATGTGTACAATGCTGGCTCCAAGAATTCCTGGATCCTCTACCCAAGCTGTGCGCTGGCTGTCCCCACGAGGTGCCAGGGGAGGGTTTGGCAGCTCTGGCGGCACCAGATGCCAGTTACTTGCATGTGTTTGTTGGGATGCGAAGCCCTCTTCAGGGGGGCAGGGGGCAGATGCCAGTCCCACCCCACACTGCACGGCAGTGGCTCAGCCTCCCCTCTTATCTTGCAGGAGCAGAAGTTGTACCCGAGCCTGGCTGGTGTGGCTCAGTGGTTGAGCGTCAACCTATGAACCAGGAGGTCACAGTTCGATTCCCGGTCAGGGCACGTGCCCAGGTTGTGGGCTCCATCCCCAGTGCGGGGAGGAGCAGGGGGGCGTGCAGGAGGCAGCTGATCAATGATTCTCTCTCATCATTGATGTTTCTATCTCTCTCTCCCCCTCCCTTCCTCTCTGAGATCAATTAAAAAAAAAAAAAAGAAGTGGTGCCCAAGCCCAAGGAAGGCAGGGAGCGAAGTCAAGTCCTCTGGCCACAGAGATGTAGGCAAGCGCCGCAGACTCACGGCCTTGGCCATCGTGCACCAGCCTGGCAGAGGTCCCGGCAGAGCCACCCGCACGGGCGCCGGCATGGCTGCTGTCGCCGCGGGTCCTGGGAGCCGCCCGCCTCTGCCCACGGCGGACCTGGCTGCTGGCCACGGCCCCCGTCGCTCGCCCTGACCGCACGATTCCATCAGGAATCCTGTTGTCGGAGGAAATGACTGCACGAGCCGCCCGCTGCCGCTGGAACGGTTCCCGTCGCCGCCGCGGCCGGTGTCTGCTTCCCCCTCGGCGGCGGCATCCTTTATCTTGGACATGAACATGCCCTCCTCCTGGGCCAGCCGGCCTCCCGGCGTCTCACACGGGAGAGCAGGGGACGGAGGCAGGCAGGCGGTGGAGGAGGGCCAGCAGGGCGGCGCCTGGGGCGGCTCTTCTCCAGGTGGGGACGCGGAGGCCCCAGGGCAGGGAGGTTTGCCGAGTGACCCCCTCCTTGGGCACAGCGGACAGCGTCTGCCAGCTCAGCTGCACTGGGGCGTCCGCTCAGCCTCCCGCCTCCCCTGGGCACGCTCTCCTCCTCACCCGTGGGATCCATCACCCCCTGCTCTTTCTAGAAAGCTCGCTGAGTGTCACATGTACCAGACAGCTACGGGCAGGAGGCCTTCGTGACAGAGAAGGGAGAGGCTCGGAGGGAATGGCACTCAGCCAGCTTTTCATAAAGGAACCGCTCCCTGCGGCTTTTTTTTTTTTTTTTTTTTTTTCAGAGAGGAAGGGAAAGGGAGAGAGAGATAACAACATCAATGATGAGAGAGACTCATTGATCAGCTGACTCCTGCACGCCCCTCACTGGGGTTCAAGCCTGCAACCTGGGCATGGGCCCTTGGCCGGAATCGAACCTGGGACCCTTCAGTCCACAGGCCGACGCTCTATCCACTGAGCCAAGCCGGCCAGGGCCCTGCGGCCTTCTTTACACTCATGGGAACTGGCTGACAGGCGTTCCGCTCTGCCCGCCACCCCTCACGCTGTAAGGAGTACGAGCCCACATCCATGTTGGGTCTAGATTTTAAAATATGTATATTTCTATTGATTTCAGAGAGGAAGGGAGCGGGCGAGAGAGAGAGGAACATCAATGATGAGAGAGAATCATGGATCGGCTGCCTCCTGCACGCCCCCCACACTGGGGATGGAGCCCGCAACCGGGGCCTGTGCCCTGACCGGGAACCGAAGTGTGACCTCCTGGTTCAGAGGTCGACGCTCAGCCACGGAGCCACGCCGGGCCTTGAGTCCTCCCGAGGACAAGTGAGTGACCCCATCTGCCACGCCCTTGTCACGCCCGGCTCCGCGGGAAGCGATAAATCCCACGGGCCCGCGCGAAGCCTCCGGCCACAGCGCCCTCGCCAGCTCCCCACCGCGACTGAAGGGACCCGCAGTCTGCTCACAGACACCGGGCTGCCCACGCCCCTGCCAGCCGTCTCTCCGCATCTGACTCAAGAGGCCGCGTGCGTAACACAGGAGGAATTAAGTTCTCTCCTGACTGAGCCGGCTGCTCAAGTCTGTCACTAATCCAATCCCCTTCCGAGGAGGCAAACGTCTCTTCCCGTCTCTGCTGCAGAGCGGCGTGGCGTGGTGGTACCTGACGGGGGCTCCATCCACCTGCCGGGCGGGGCCCTTCCTTCCTGTCCGGCACCCAGAGTCACCGCTCCTCCCGCTCATGTCCCCACCAGATGGCCTGCGGGCGGCGGCGGCGGCCCCCTGGGCTGTGAGAGGGAGGACAGGGAGCCACGGCGGGGCTGGACCTCCTCACACTCACCCGGACTGTGCGTGGCGGGACCACACGGGCACGTCCCCCGACTCTGAGCAAGTTCACCTTCGGGGGACACATCTGTCTCCCTTAAAAAGAAGGAGACCGGGCCCTGGCCGGTGTGGCTCAGCGGATGGAGCGTCGGGCCTGAGGGTGGAAGGGTCCCGGGTTCGATTCTGACCAAGGGCACGTACCTGGGTGGCAGGTTCCCTGGCCCGGGTCGGGGTGCCGTGCAGGAGGCGACCCATCAATGTGTCTCTCTCACATCGATGTTTCTCTGTCTCTCCCTCTCCCTTCCACTCTCTCTGAAAATCAATGGAAAAATGTCCTCGGGTGAGGGTTAATAAAAAATAAAAAAAATTAAAAAAAAGAAGAAGAAGGAGGAGGAGGAGGAGGACGTGGAGGAGGGTGGCTCCTCTGAACCCGAGGAGAGGCCTGGTACCCAGCAGGTTTTTGACACAGGCACACAGGATATGTGCAGACGCACGGGCTCCTGCTCCCTGGGGATTTCAGGCAGCCCCCGGGACACAAGGGCCCAGCACCGGCCACTCCTGAGAAATGGGCCCAGGGTCTGGAGACAGAAGCCTGGAGGGCGCCTGTGACCAGCTGCAGGCCCACCTGTCCCGCCCAGCTCCCCCTCTCCCTGCAGCTGCAAAGGCTCCTGCAGCATCAGTCCCTAGAGTGCCCCGTGCTGGGAGGACACAGCAGGGGGGGTAGGAGGCAGGGGGCACTGCCAACGCGTTACCCCCAACTCTCCTCTCCAAGCCCTTTGGGGGAACCGTCTCCCAGAGTGACGGGAGGGAGCTAAATGTATTCGGGCACGGAGCCTGCAGCAGCAGCAAGGCTGCTTGATTAGGAACGAATTACACTTTCATCAGCACAGCACACGGGGAGAACGGATTCACAGGCCGCATTGTGATCAAGTGGTTCTTTAGGCAAAAGGGGTGGGGGTGGCGTGGGGGGTGGGCAGGACACAGAGCTATTTGGGCTATCAGTGACGAGAGAGAGAGAGAGAGAGAGAGAGAGAGAGAGAGAGAGAGAGAGAGAGAGAGAGAGAGGAAGCTCCACCATTAAGCCAGGAGAACAAAACTCATCAGGATTCCTCCAACTAGTCTAGTCCCTGGGGGCCTTGCCTGGATCCCCTCGTCCCCGGGGAAGAGAGAAGAAGGGGGGAGGGGCCTGTCGAATTCACGTGAAACCATGAGACCCACAAGGCTGAACCCATTTGAGACACTAACTGAGTCGCTCCAGGCGCTGGGGCTCTGCGCGTCCCATAAAAACGCTGTGAAACGGAAACGCGAGCCCTGAAAACCCTGTGATACTTCCTCTGGCCGCCACTCACTCCATGTGCGTGGAAACGGAGGAGGGGCAGGCGGGCGGGGAGAGGAAAGGAAGCACAGATCCTGGGGGTGAGAGCTGGCCCTGGAGCGGAAAGGAGGCCCAGCGGCACCTTTGATCTGGGGCGTGACACCCCCCTCACACCCTCCCTCCCGCCTTCCAAACCGGAGCCGAGCTGAGCCCAGCCCATGCGGCAGGGCCAGTGAAGGCGGGTAGCTGCTGCTGCAAACGGGCCGGATCGGATCGAGCTGCTCTGCCAGTGACAGCTTGCACCCAAATGCCATCTGGGGATGAGCGCGGGGAGAGCGCCACACACACTGAGCCCTAAACAGAGGCGGCAGGAGAGGCCTAGGCCCGTGGTCGGCAAACTCATTGGTCCACAGAGCCAAGTATCAACAGGACAACGGCTGAAATGTCTTTGGAGAGCCAGATTTTTTTAAACGTAAACTTCTTCTAACGCCACTTCTTCACAACAGACTCGCCCAGGCCGTGGCATTTTGTGGAAGAGCCACACTCAAGGGGCCAAAGAGCCGCATGTGGCTCGCGAGCCGCGGTTTGCTGACCACAGTCCTAGGCCATTCCAATGAACACAGCCAATTCGGTATCAGGTAGCAGCCACTTTATCTGTGTGTGTGTGAGTGAGAGAGAGACAGAGAGAGAGGAGGCTGCCAGGGAGAAGGCCCCTTTTGCGGATGAATCCTGTAGGGACCGGAGAGGGGCAGGAAGAGGCCTGGAAACCGGTGCCTGCCCTGGGATGCGGGTGAGACCCTTTGCTGCTTCTCCATCCTCCCACCTGGAAAACGGACGCCCGGGCCTGATTCCCCTCCCTGGGCGGGGGGAGGTGGCTGACAGCTGCGAGCACGCTGAGCGAGGACCTTGGGAAAAAGGTGCCGGCATGCGGATGTCTTTCCCAAATGGCCAATACTGGAAAGGGACATCAGGGCGAGCATCGTGAGCACAGAACCCCGAGCCCCCGCCCTCCCCCGGCCGCAGTAACAAATCAGGAGGAGAGCCCGCACTGAGACGCATCTTCGGTGCCGAGGGGCCCCGTGGGATGTTTCACTGCATCGCGTGAGGCCCGAGGATGTCCGCGTGCACTAAACGGCTGTAAAAGCTCCCGGGAGGGCCAGGCGGGCTTTCCGGGCTCCTCAGGGTCCCCCGAAGCTAAAGTCTCCCGACCCGAAACGGACTGAGCCGGGGTCTTTCGGAAAAGAGGGTGGGAGAACCTTCTAGCTGGAGCGCCGCCAGAAACATGCAGGGAAACCGCCAGCCCTCAGCCGTGAAGAGGAGCCTGGTCTGTGTGACCATGAGGCCCAAGTGGCCTCCAGGGACGAGCCAGGAGCCCGGGCCGCCCGCTGCACGCTCACTGCGTGTTCTCTGTCCACACCGGGGCCTCGTGCCCCTTGCTCCCTATCCCACTCCATTCCCCTTTTTCTTGGTCTTTTCTTTTTAATTTGGGGACCATGAAACAAGAAAGGGCTGGGGAAATTGATACATCCTCCCTTCCCCCAATTGATGGACGGAGTATGACGTAAACTGCACCTGCAGCCTGGACATTCCTGAGCACCTGATATGGACTGTACACTGAACCACCAATCAGCACCTGCCAAATACCCTAAGCCCCTGGATTCCTAAGTCCCTAAGTGCCTAATCATGTGCCTTCTATGAAACCACCAACCGGCGCGTGCCGAGTACCCTAAGCCCCATCCCTTCCCTTTCCTCCCCTCAAAAGGCGCCTTCACCCCTGCACAGGAGTTCTCTTCCTTTGGGAGGCAGCCCGGCAGGTCCTTCTCCTCCAATGAAGCCTGTAGTCCTGGTTTCCGGCCCTCTGTCTCATCTTTCATAAATGAGCCCGCGTTGGGCTGCTCTGGCTCACTATGAAGTCAGAGAAAAGGGCGCCTCGGGGACAGGGTCGGGGCGTTTGTCTGGGACGAACTGCTCCCATGGCTGCCTCTGGGTCCCTTAGAGTTTAGGAGATGGGCGCCTGTGGGGGAAGGGGCAGGGGGGAGAGGCAGGGGCCTGCTCCTGGGAAGGAGATCCGGCCCCATTCCCCTCTCTCCTCCTCCCCCTCCCCCTCTGTGGCGCTCCAACAACAAAGGGAAGGCTCTGGAGACAGGCCTTTCCGGCCAGGGCGGAGGATGTGCCAGGAGACAATGCCCGGGTTCCCCAGCAGGCAGAGCCCCTGACGCCCAGCGCTGGGGTCAGGGGCCGCGGACACATTAGCGGGGCAGCCGTGCCGCAGGAGCTGCTGGGCGGCCGGCCGAGGCGGACCAGCGGTCACCGGGGAGGCGCGGGCCGCTAGCTGTAATTGCGGGGGTCGCCTGCTTTCACGAGCCGGCTCCCGCCCTGTGATTTATCACCTCCCCGGGCGTGTGTGCTAAGTGTCCTCCCCGACTCCACCAGCTCTGCCTCTCCAAGGGAAGTCCGTGCAAACTGAGAGGACATTGGAGACTTCTCTGTCTTCCCGATCCAGGAGAGGCCAGAGCTTCCACAGCGGGACCTTCGTGGCGCAAACCACTGACGAATAAAACGGGATTTCTAAGCGCTACATTCCCCTCACCCCGCCCCCGCCGTGATTTCTCATCTGCCGATTCCCTTTGAAATCCTGTGCTCCCTCGGAGACCGAGGGCACAACAACGATGATGAACCTGCTGGCACGCGGGCCAGCTCCGGACTGGGGGGCGTGAGACGGGTCCCCCGCGAGGGGACGGAAGCAGGACCCTGAAGTGTGTGCGCTCCAGGCCTGCGCCTTCACCCCCACGGTGCGCTGCACGGCTGTCACCCTGGCCACCGCCCGCCTCCTCAGCACGGGGGCTCTGAAGGCAAGAAGCTCAAGCCCTGGACACCCGTGTCCCCCTCACCCCAGCCTCACTGCGGACCTCACCGCCTCACCCCAAAGACTCGGGTGCCAGGCATTCGTGTCGCTCTATCAACCGCGCCCCCCCAACCAACGCATCTAGGTTCCCAACCCGAGGGCGGCCTGAGCCTGATCCCCGGTGCAAATGCCAAACCAGTTGCACTGATTACCAACCGGGGACCAAACGGAAACGCAGGGAGTTGGCGGGAGGGGAAAAGCACAGCCTTGCAAAACCAAAACGGAGGGCGGCCGGTGAAGCGCATTCTGGCTTTTAAAAGGTTTTGACCCCAAACACATGGAAAGGAACACGATTGGTGGACGTGAGCAGATCTGTTTCTTCACATATGTTTAAGCCCTCGCTGCGCCTCACGGTGAACGAAGTGTTTCCTGTGCGTGACCTCATTAAATCCCAGCAATAATCTTTGGTAGGGGCCACCTGACTGACTCTTTTTTTTTCTTTTTTCTTAATTTTAAATCCCCCCTCCCCTTTTTTTTTAAGAGAGGAAGGAGAGGGAGAGAGAGAGAGAGAGAGAGAGAGAAACATCAATGATGAGAATTATTGATTGGCTGCCTCCTGCACGTCCCCCTCCCTCCACCCCACCCCCACCCCCGGGGACCGAGCCCACAACCCAGGCATGTACCCTGACTGAGAATCAAACCATGACCTCCTGGTTCAGAGGTCAATGGCTTAACCACTGAGCCACACCGGCCGGGCCATTTTATTTACTCTCTATAGGCGAGGACGCTGAGCCTTAAGGGAAGGTAGGAGTTACAGAGAAAGCAAGGGGCAGAGCAGTGGTCGCCTCGGTAAACCACACCAGACTGCCCCTCAGCATTCCCGAGGGAGCAGGGTCACCCGGGTAACCCCGGGGGAAACGCTGGGAATCAGTGCGTGTTACCCAGCCCCCGAGGGACCCCTGAGTCAGGACCCACACCGAGACCCCTGGGTGAGACCGAAGAGGAGGAAGGCGCCTGGCCCACGGCAGGCAGCGCTGTTCCTTCCTGGTGGAAATCTATGGTCAAAAAACATTAAAAAACGCAACAAAAACCAGTGCAGGCCGGTGCGAACCGAGACGGATGGCATTTCGGGGAAGTGGAAACTCTCCGGTTCCGCCACCAGCCTCTGCTGTTCTCATCCCAGACTTCGTGGCTGGGAGCTTCGCCCCGGACCTTCCAGGCACCCCCACGTCCAAAGCCGAAGGCGTTTCTCCCCGGCACGGCTCCCTGCGGCGGGCACCACCCGGAGCCACCCCCCCCGCCCCTCCCCCTGTGCACAGGCAGCTGCCTGGCCGTCAGTCCTGGCCCCAGGGACCACCGGAGTCTAAAACATGGAACGTACATCCGATTTCACACGTAGCCAAAAAGCTAGCACTAATGAATCCAGTGAGGCTGGGATAACTCCAGTTGTAATAAAAGCCAAGTCTAGCCCTAACCGGTTTGGCTCAGTGGATAGAGCGTCGGCCTGCAGACTGAAGGGTCCCGGGTTCGATTCCGGTCAAGGGCATGTACCTTGGTTGCGGGCACATCCCCAGCGGATGTGTGCAGGAGGCAGCTGATCGATGTTTCTCTCTCATCGATGTTTCTAACTCTCTATCCCTCTCCCTTCCTCTCTGTAAAAAAATCAATAAAATATATTAAATTAAAAGCCGAGTCTATGCATGCGTGAACCCTGGACTCATCAGAATTCTTGACGGACTGGCAGCCTGCTTTGAAAACAAGTTCACATTAAGACATTAAAAAAAACAAAAAAAGGCTTCTGTATGCCCTAGCCGCAGTACAAATCTGACTACAAATCAAACCTCATTTGTCTACAATAATAGCTCAGCGAGAACTGACGGTCAGACGCAGGCCCCTGGAAGACGTTAAACGCTCCGGATCATTACAGAGAGAGGAGAGAGGAAATTGTTATCACGGTGGAACAGCGTGGGCAGATGTCAGGGATATCTGACAGCACAGGCTGAAAGGGATTTTTTTTTTTCCGCTTTGCCCCTGTGCTAGGCACGGTCCAGGAAACCAACGTTGGACCCTTCCGGGGTCCTCTGGGTGCCAGGGGGTCACTTGAGCCGATGACCCACCTGGCCTTGCCCGTTCCAGTGCCGGTCACCCTTGCTCAGAGAGTGCGCTGCCCGGTGTTGGGGTGTCCCAGTGCCAACATGAGGTCTGAGAGCTGAGGGAGATGGGAGGCCGCTCAATAAAAGCGTCACATACTAGCCGGGGTCTATGCCAGGGGTTCTTGGAGCCACCGACAGCTCGAATCCATCTTATAATGAGCTCCATCTGGGACTCTAACAGCTAACCTCTCCTGCTTGGATAACAACCGCAAACAGGGTCTGTGGGTGCCAGATCTCATTTTTTGGTAGAAAGCTTCCAATGAGCTTATTTTCTTCTCTCGGAAGAAAACACGGTGAGGATGCCAAAGGACTTGGCCCACGTGGCCGTCAGAGGGGGGTGACCTCCCTGGGTACCGCGGGGGATTAGGTGAGGAGCAGCAGGGCGCTGTTTAATGAATTCTCTCCGCTGCCGCCGAGGCGCATTTGGCCGCTGCGGAAGGAAAGCGGCGATCGATCGTTCGATGAATTCCCCCAACAGCCACCGACTGCCCGGCCGCGGGGTTGCCCGCCACGGCACCGTCCCAGGGTGAGTTCCCTGCGATCACACCCGCCCGGGGCTGCGGAGGAGCGGAAGCGGGGATGGCCTTTAGAGCGCTGACAGACAGACGGTCCCCCGAGACGGTCTATACCCATCAGGCCCCTGTGCCGTTCGTTTGCTTTGCTCGGCAAGAAACACGGATGTGCCCGGAGAGGGGAGGCTCGGAGGGAAAGGAGCGAGCGCGGGCCGCCCTCTCATCCCACGACCGGGGAAGACCACGGGTCCTCAGGGGCTGTCACCGCGCGCGCGAAAGGCCTGGATCTTGGGTCAAAGGGCGCCAGTCCTGAAGACACCCGGATGAAGACCCCCGCATGTACCCCGTGTTTCCATGCTGGGGTTATCGTCTAAGAGGCACGCCACCAACACACAAGACTCAGACAGACCCGATTGGACAAGAAACGGTGACCTTCTCCAGACCGACAGGGACACAAGACGTAGGGGACCACCGGTCCTGCAGCCCCATCGACATGCTCTTCCCAACGAGGCAGCCTTGGGGAGCCCTGGAGGCGGGGCTGACCCCACGGGTGGTGGTGGGGGTGGCCGCCTGCTCTCGGACTCAAAGCATGCTGCGGCCGGCGCAGGCGCCCCCTGCCCCGGGGAGGACTGGGCGCAGGCGCGGGCTGCGGACAGAGACGGGCAAGCTCATGCACGGGTTAGTATCACAGAGGGCAGGGCCGCCACCAACACAGAGTACCTGCGAACAACCTACTTGGAGGGCTCAAATGCAGATAGGTCTTCTGCCTTGGGCTTGAGGCTAAACCAGCAAAATAAAACGAAGAAAAACAAAAACATAATAACCCTGTGATATCAACAGTGCCGCATGTGCTGTTTGCAAAAAACGCTCAGACAGGGTGACACGTGTGACTTCACGGGTTTGCGTTCACGGCTCAGAACTGGGTCTCCCCAGCTTTCAGTGCTCCGGGTCCCTGTGGCTGAGGGCCCAGCTCCCCGCAGCCCCAAGGCCGCTCCTGGTGCCCAGATGAGCGAGGGGGGCGGGGAGGTCGGGAGGGGCCGGGGCCTGGCTGGCTCCCCAGCCCAGTCATTTTACGTCTCTGTGCACTGGCCGAGGCCTCACTTCAGCTCCCCGTTGGCTAACCACTCAACAATTTGGCTTTTGGAGGGAAAGGCAGTCAGTGACAGAAGCCAGCAGGAAGAAGAATGCGGAACATGGGGAGGTCTCTCCTTCCGGGTTACGCTACGAAAAGGAACGCTCTACCCGGTGCCAATGTGAACTGCAGGCAAAGAGAGAGAATCCAGGTCCCGACGGTACCTATCGGGGATCGCTTTCAGCTACAGCTTAACCACTGAAAACCGGTATTCCTGAAATCGGGAGACCACCATCTTAAAGACTAAAGGTAAAGAGTAAATAAAAAATTAAACTTATCTAGCCCGTCCGGCGTGGCTCAGTGGCTGAGTGTCGACCTATGAACCAAGAGGTCCATGGTTCGATCCCCGGTCAGGGCACGTGCCCGGGGTTGCGGGCTCGGTCCCCAGTGTGGGGCGTGCAGGAGGCAGCTGATCCATGATCCCCTCTCATCACTGATGTTTCTATCTCTCTCTCCTTCTCCCTTTCTCTCTGAAGTCAATGAAAAAATATATTTTTTGAAAATGAAATAAGATCTAAACTATCATCGTCTAAAGTCCATGAGCAGCCTCCTCCTGCGGACACCTGTCTCCCAGGTGCGGACCTGACCCTGGGCTCCGGGTAGGACCAGACATCAGGGCCCGGAGAGGACCCTCCTGCGTGGCCCCACGTCAGAGACGTACGCTCTCGGGCTGGATATTTAGGATGGAAATCAACGTCCTCTAAAATGCGTCAAAGCTCGCAACATCGGGGGAGAGAGATGTGGAACTGTTAGCGACGTAAATGAAGTTGCCTCTCTGAGAACATGAAGGTTCTTCTAGAGACTCCCCGGGGAGCGTGAACCAAGTTAAAAATTCCGCATTTGGCTTCTGAATCAAGAACAGAACTTGATAGCCCTTGCCACTTAAAACACACACACTCTCACACACACACACACACACACACACACACACACACACACACACACACACACACACACACACACACACACAGATCGGAGGGAGCGTCTATTCTCAACAGCCTCCGTCTCGTTTTTTGTTTTCTCATTAAGGAAGGCAGCTCCCTGGGTAGCAGCACTCCCCTCGGCTGAAAGGACAGAACGGCTTTCCTGCTAAATGACGGATCAAAACCCGGCCGGTCACAGGGATTCATCTCATCGGGAAATCCCTGTGTTCAAAGGCCCCCCTTCCTTCCTCCAGCCAGGGGGTGCACAGTCACTGGCAGATGAAGATTCCCCGTTAGGCACTGAGGATGTATTCAACATGACAGGAGCCTAATGACTCGGCTACGGAGGACTCCAGACGCTGACCCCGCATTTCGTGAACGCCCACCCCGGTACCTTCTTGATGGTGTTGTGCTTGCTGCTGGTGCCGCCCCGGTCGGCGTTCTCGTTGTGCAGGATGTCCAGGGCCGTCTCCCTCTCTTTGAGTTTCAAGGCCTCGATCTCGGTCTTGAGTTCGTTGAGCTGCTCCTGCAGGTGCTTGCTCTTCTCCATGTACTCCACTCTGCGGGGAGAGGACACACGCGTCATGGCCCCGGCATGGCTAGGGGTTGAGGCGCTCCAGACCTACAAGCCGCTTGGCATGGGACCCGGGGTCTGAAGCCCCGAGGGCGGTGGAGGGGGGCGGGGGGCGGCGGGAGGGCTGATGTCTCTCCTAGGCCACGTCACTGAACTGGCCTGAATCTGTTTCCTTGTCCATAATATTGGGGTAACGATCGCAGGGCTGTGGTCAGAATTAAATAAAAGAAAGTGTAGGAGCCTGGCCAGCGTGGCTCAGGGGTTGAGCATCGACCTAGGAACCAGGAGGTCACGGTTTGATTCCCGGTCAGGGCACAGGCCTGGGTTGCGGGCTTGATCCCCAGTGTGGGGCGTGCAGGAGGCAGCTGATCAATGATTCTCTCTCATCATTGATGTTTCTATCTCTCCCTCCCTCTCCTTTCCTCTCTGGAATCAATAAAAATATATTTTTAAAAATGTAGGAAATCCCTCTTCTACTCTGCTGTGAGCTCTCAGAAAGTGCTCTACAAATAGACAGCTTTTAGTTCTGCACAAAAAAAAAAACAAACACACACAACACATGAAAGAAGCCAATCAACACCCAAAACAATCTTCCTGTCTCAGCCGCTCTCGGGGAAGTAATTCCACTCCCGTGACCTCTCCTGACCGGCGGTGGCCACACCCCTTCTATTTGGGGTTGTCGTCACCTCAAGACAATGGACACTCACTCAGCCAACGTAAGGAAGAAGAAAAATCCCCACCACCGCTTGCAGGTGGAAACTATCCAGGACGGTGCAGATCTGGACACCATCCTAAGGGGTCCAGCCACCAGGCCGTGGCGCAGGCCACACTAACACCAAAGAATATTCCGTAGTGATTCCCACGCTGGTACACGGACTCTGTCCATGCATGCTCGGGAAATAAGTAAGAAAGTAGAAAAGGGTAAAAAAGCAGGACACGGACCGACGTACCTCACCCTGACCACAGCCCTGTCACGCTATTAGTGGACCCGCACCGTGGCGACTGGCTGGCGAGGGAATGCCCACAGAAGCCATTGTAGACAGAGGCCTGGTCTGTACCTCGGTGCGAGAGCCCAAAGAGCCGGGGCCCAGCGTGTGCCCCCCACCCCCCCCAAACCCCCTCGCCCGGGCTCCAAGGAGACGCTGTCCCGAGCATAGTGCACAAGGAGAAAGCACAGAGGCTGGGACGGGCCCGGAGCTGAACGGGGGTTCTGTCCCTCATCGGCTCTGTGATGCGGGTGAGTTCGTTCATTAAACGCTCTAAGTCTGGGTCCTCATCCCTAAACGGGAGCACGGAAACCTACCTTTGATGTCAGTCTGATGCTAGTTAACAGGAATAAAACATGATAAAAGCTAAACCACTGTGACAGCTGGGCACGTGGCACGCGGTAGCCAATGAGACTGTTCTGTGGCGGGCCACGGCACAACTGGCCAATGTTTACCTCCGACGGGGAACGGGGTGGGGTGGGGGGTCCGCATTTAGATTTCCTCTGCAGCGGGGACGGCTTTCCATCCCAGATCCATGTCCAAGGACCATCAACGCAGGAGGAGGACAGAGCAGCCGCAGCTGCTGGGAACAGGCGTGCGGGGCTCGGCTCAGAGCTGCCCACGCAGCAGGGCGGCCCGAGCTGGGCTTCTGCCTTCCTCAGCCTTGAGCCTGTTTCTCCTCCTTGGCCCTCGTTCTAAACGTGGGACGTCAGCCTGACCGGCGTGGCTCAGGGGTTGAGCGTCGACCTAGGGACCAGGAGGTCATGGTTCATTTCCCCGGGGTCGGGGCACAGGCCCAGGGTGCGGGCTCAATCCCCAGTGTGGGACACGCAGGAGGCAGCCGATCCATGATTCTCTCTTATCATCTCTCCCGCTCCCTTCCTCTCTGAAATCAATAAAAATGTTTTTTTTAAAAAAACATAACAGCCATAGCCAGCTTGGCTCAGTGGATAGAGCGTCGGCCTGCGGACTGAAGGGTCCAAGATTCGATTCCGGTCAAGGGCATGTACCTTGATTGCGGGCACATCCCCAGTGGGGGGTGTACAGGAGGCAGCTGATCAATGTTTCTCTCTCATCGATGTTTCTAACTCTCTATCCCTCTCCCTTCCTCTCTGTAAAAAATCAATAAAATATATTTTTAAAAAAACAAACAAAACAAACAAACATGGAATGTCACAGATTGGAGCCGCCAGAGAACACAACCAGGAAACACTTTCCATTACCACGTCCGCACATGATCACACCCTCGGTTACCACGGGAACAGCTCTCTGGTCGGCCTGGGGGTCTCTGGTAGCCCGCCCGATATGTTAGGTGAGGTTTTTGAGCCACTGTAATCCCCGGGCTACCAATCAAGTATCATTTTTATCCTGGAAGATGGAATGCCAGCCTGTCGTCCTTCATTTCTTTTTTTTTTTTTTTTTTTTTTAATATATTTTATTGATTTTTTACAGAGAGGAAGAGAGAGGGATAGAGAGTTAGAAACATCGATGAGAGAGAAACAGTGATCAGCTGCCTCCTGCACACCCCCTACTGCGGATGTGCCTGCAACCAAGGTACATGCCCTTGACCGGAATCGAACCTGGGACCTTTCAGTCCGCAGGCCGACGCTCTATCCACTGAGCCAAACCGGTTTCGGCTCGTCCTTCATTTCTGATTAGGAAATTCTTCCTCTAGGCGGTGAGTGAGGACAGAGCAAACCTCGGCAGGAGCTGGCGACAGGCCGTGGCCACCACCCGCCCCTTCCCCCTGGGCCCTGGCCAGCTCGCTCCAGGGAAGGGGAGACCACATACTTTTCTTTCTCAATTTCCATGGAAAGTCGCTTCATGTCAGTATCTTTGAAGTCGAAAGACAGGCTGTCACCGATGAGGTTGAAGCTTGACATGTCAGGAGGCAGCGGTGCTGGAAGTGGGTTGATGGGCTAGAAATGAGAAACTCCAGTTAGGAGGGCCGGGTTCTACAAGAGCAGAGGGCACTGCTGTGCTAACCACCGCCCCCGACCCCCGGCCCAGGCAGCCACGGAGGCGAGGGGAACGGCGTGGGCCCCGCCTCCCAGCACCGCCACGGCCTCCTGCCGCCATGGTCTTCTCTGACTCCACAGTTCTACTCGTGAGAATTTATTCTACGGATTCACCCACGTGTACGTGCCAATATTTGTGTTCAGGGATGTTCCCTGCAGTTTTTGTTCATAATCGAAAAGGAAAACAGGCTACCTACCCATTCGCTGGGGACTGGCTGGTTGGATGAACTGTAGTCCATCCGTACAACAAGCTATGATTAAAAAGTCCACATGTGTGACCTCTTCCGGGGTTTATGCATTTATAATTAGAGCAGGGTATAAAGTCTGCTCCCATGTGTGTTTTACACATCCCCTGCCCCGGCCGGCGTGGCTCAGTGGTTGAGCGTCGACCTAGGAACCAGGAGGTCACGGTTCGGTTCCCGGTCAGGGCACAGGCCGCCCGGGTTGCGGGCTCGATCCCCAGAGGGGGGCGTGCAGGAGGCAGCCGATCAATGATTCTCTCTCATCATGAATGTTTCTCTTTCTCTCTCCCTCCCCCTTCCTCTCTGAAATCAATAATAAATAAACAAGTAAGTCAATAGGCTTCTCTATTCGTTCAGTGACCCCACTGAATTGCAGTCTGCCTCCCTGTCCCAAATGGAGTCTGGAGGCTGGATCCTGGAGGCCGGTTCTTGCACGGCAATAGGTCGCCTGAGAGACACAGGGTCTCCCTGCCCAGAACTAGGATCCTGGTGCAGAGTACATCCCGGCCGATGAAGGTGACGTCCAGTTTGGTGCTAAGAGGCTGGAGAGCCAGTTCTCTCGAGGGCAATGTGGGACTATATACTTGGAATAAGAAGAACACTTCCGAGCTGTGAAAAGCCCTCTTGCTTGCTATCTTGGCAGCCAGAGAGGTGCCTGAGAGTCCAAGGCCAAATGGCAGCCCAGGCGTCCTGCCCAGACCCCCCGCCCCGCCCCCTTTTAGGCTCTGCTCCCCTTGCTCTGCAGGCACCACCTGGTGAAGCGAAGGGCCGGGCGGGAGGGAAGGTTCCCGGGTCTGGGCGCCCCCCCCCCCCCCGCCCCTGTCCTGGCCCCCCGGCGCCCCCAGGCTCACCGGGTACGTGGGCTTGGTGGTGATTTCCAGGAGCTTTTGCTTGGCTCTTCGCTCCGCCTCGCGGGCCTCCTGCAGGTCCTGCTTCAGCTGATCGGCCTCCTTGGCCCTGCAGGGGAAGGAGGAGCGGTCACCCCCCCAGAAGGTGAGGAAATGGATCCCTTCCCCCCCTTTCCCCCTGGGGAGGAGGGACCGGGGTTAATCCCGAGGATGGCACCCGATCAGACAAACAAGGTGGAGGGTCGGGGTTGGGGGCGGGACACGGACACAAAACCAGAACTTCCAAGCCAAGGACACCATTCCCGGGTAATGTTTACTTCAACTGGCAAATCTAAGCGGGATGAGCAGGGAAGCCGTGGGGAGAAGAGTCGGGGACGAACCCGTGCAATTGGTGAAGGAGGAGGAGGGACGGGGAAGGGGCTACGGACATTCTCTGCGTTGTCTCTGGGTGAGAGTGGGATGAGCACAGGGAGAATCTACTGGATTCTTTGTGATCCTTTGGAGGTGAAAGAAAGGACTCTTCACCCGCCCCCACCCCCATCCCCCTGAAACTCATCTGCAGGCCAAGGGCCCACCCCCTCAGGCACCACCGCTGAGGGCCTCATCCTTCGGTGCAGGTCCTCGCCCTGTAGGACACAGGATCCAACCCATCACGCATCACACGTGGGGAGGCGACCCGGACACAGGGAAAGGGGCCCAGGACAGGGCAGAAAACAAGGACCCGTAGTCCCCAACCGACGTGCAGAAAGGGGAGAGGGCCCGGACAGCGTGGCGCAGGGATTGAGCGTCGATCTAGGAACCAGGAGGTCACAGTTCCATTCCCGGTCAGGGCACATGCCCGGGTTCCAGGCTCAGTCCCCAGTGTGGGGCTTGCAGGAGGCAGCCGACCAGTGATTCTTTCTCATCACTGATGTTTCTCTCTCTCCCTCTCCCTTCCTCTCTGCAATCAACAATATACCCTGAGTGGCCAGATTATGATGATCTCTGAACGCATAATAATCTGGCCACTCAGTGTGTATCCTATATAATAAAAGGCTAATATGCAAATTGTCCCCTCGACCAGGAGTTCGACCAGCAGGCAGGCCGGCCAACCGCCCATGTCCCCTCGCCCTGGCCAGGCTGGCCAGACTCCACCCATGCACGAATTCATGCACCAGGCCTCTAATACACACACACACACACACACACACACACACACACACACACACACACACACTGAGTGGCCAGATTATTACGCGTTCAGAGATCATCATAATCTGGCCACTCAGTGTATATACAGCTATATACACAGTATATACAGGAAAACTGTGGTGATCACACCTCGGTAGGGAAAAGCCAAATTCCAATGCTCTAAATCCAAAGAGCCAGGAGGCTGCAGGACCAGAACAATCCGGAGCCTAGAACAGTCTCTGAAAAGTACGGGCGGCAGCTCCGTCCTCCAGCCTGGCTGTGAGCCGGGGCCTCCTCGCCAGGGAGGATCGGGGCCCTCCCCTCCCGTCTGCCGCCGGCGCCCTCCGCACCACGGACGGCCTGCGGAAGGTCGGTGCCTAGCGTCTACGTTAAAGGTAACAGCTGCTGTCTCCCCACACGCCCCTGAATCAACAGGGAAAAAGAATCACATTTTTTAGCCCGGCCGGCGTGGCTCAATGGTTGAGCGTCGACCGAGGAACCAGGAGGTCACGGTTCGATTCCCGGTCAGGGCACACGCCTGGGTTGCGGGCTCGATCCCCAGTGTGGGGCGTGCAGGAGGCAGCTGATGGATGGTTCTCTCTCATCATTGATGTTTCTCTCTCTTTCTCTCCCTCTCCCTTCCTCCCTGAAATCAATTAAAAAAATTTTTTTAAATCACGTTTTTTATGTCTCCTCAGCTAAAGCAAGTCTGGGACGCGCCCGATAGTTTTCCTGCAAACACGGAATCCAAGGGACAGGGCTCATCACAAAGGCACACGCGTGACAGACGCCACTCCACGAGAGAACTGTGTGCCGAGAGCTCCGGCAGCACCGGCCTGGCCGCGGAGGAGCCTGTCCCCGCCCCGGACAGAGAAGCAGCCTGAGGACAGCTGCAGTCAGCTCTGCCTCAGCGCGGGGCAGGTGAGGACCGAGCGGCACCCCCGCCTGGGCCCCAGTGCCCAGCCTCCCACCCCCCCGCCCTGTCCCCCCTCACCTCCTCTCAGACTCCTCGGCCATCTTCAGCGCCAGCACCTCGGCCTCCAGCACCTTCTGCTCCATCACGCGCTTCTCCTCCTCCGTCCGGATGGCCGTGGCCTTGATGCGCTGCATCTCCTGCTCGGCCTCCGCAGCCTTCTGCGCCAGGAGCTTCGCCTCCTCCTCGGTGATCTGGGCCTTTTCCGCCAGCAGGTCGGCCGTCTCCTCGGACCGCATCTGGGGAGGCGGGTGCCGGGAGCGGCCGTCGGTGGGGATCCCCTGCCCGTTCCCCCACCAGATCTGAGCCCAGACCCTCGGGTCGGCAAGAACCAGAGTCTCGGAGTCTTTGGGGTCCTGCCACTGAGTGTCCCCTCAGATGACAGCCTGGCGACTGACGACAAGCCACACCCCCCTCTTCTCAGAAGGGCCTTTGGGGTCCCACCCAGGGCAGCAACACGGAGGCGCCTGATGGTGAGTCCCCAGGGAACGGAGGCTTGATGAGGGGGAAAACCAACTTCACCCCGCTCTCCTTTCCCTTTAAGTCAGCTCCAAACTAGGGGAGACTCTGCCCGCAGGGGGACACCTGACGATGTCTGGAGACACTTTTGATGGTCTCCCATGAGGGGTGAGATGGTGCGACCAGCATCTAATGGATCAAGGCCAGGGACACCACTCAAGGTCCTTCAACGACAGGGCAGACCCCACCGAGGACCATCTGGCCCCAGTGTCCGTCGTGCCGAAGCTGAGACCCGCTTTAAAGGTATCCCACTAACCGGGGAACTTATATGCACCTATTCACAGCCCCTGGACGCAGACAACAGAGTGGGGAAGGCCTGGGAGGGGCGGGGGCGGGGCCTGGGGCAGGGTGGAGGGGGCCGACGAGACAAGCAAACAAACAGACGTCCCGGTTGCGAACACCTGTAACACTTTCAACAACAAAGATGCAACCTGCACCTGCCTCTGCCAGCACCACTGAAAGGAAATGGCACTGGTTTTTTGGGTTTTGTTTTTTTTTAGCTGAAATGTCACAGCAGATGCCTCTCATTTGTGGTGCCCGGGAGGTCTAGCTCCAGCAAAGCGAGCGGGACGCCGGGCAACCTCCTGGGACCCAGACCCCTGGGGAATCACCAGCGCTTCGTTGGCCATGGTGGCCTCCTCTTTCATCTGCAGCAGCCTCCGCTCCAGCTCGTCCCGGGTGCGCTCGGCCTCCTCCCGCATCTGCTTCTCTCGGGCGAGGCGCTGCCGCTCCATCTGGGTGGTGGGGGGGGGGGGACGGGGGGCAGACATGAGAACAGCCACTGAGTCCTGGGCTCAGGGCCTCCGGTGCCACGGGAACCCAAGGATGCCCAGCGTGCAGAGTCCCCGCTGTGGGGACACTTTTCTTCCGGGAGCCAGTGCCATTCTCGTCACCCACCACCCTCTGTCCTCCTAAAGCAGCTGCCGGGGTGCAAACTGCGCTCCTATTGAGAAAACATGGAGCGGGAAAGAAACCAACAGCAGCTCGGCTGGCGTGGCTCTGTGGTTGAGCGTCGACCTATGAACCAGGAGGTCGGGGTTCGATTCCCGGTCAGGGCACATGCCTGGGTTGCAGGCCCGATCCCCAGTGTGGGGCGTGCAGGGGGCCGCCGATCAATGCCTCTCTTTCATCATTGATGTTTCTGTTTCGCTCTCTCTCTCTTTCTCTCTCCCTTCCTCTCTGACATCAATAAAAAATATATTAAAAAAAGTAAAAAGAAACCACCAACAAAAAGCCACGGCCGGTCTCTCCCTGGATAGGAGGAGGCACTCTCACACACTGTGCCCTGCGGCTGGCGGGACGCAATGCGGGTTCCTCGTCCCTGAGATGGAGCCCCCCGAAACAGGCGGCTTTCTCATCTGGTTGATGAGCCGCCTCGCTACTGCTCATCGACACGGTCCTCTCCCACACCTCCGATCTCATCAACAACGGCTCCGCCCTCGCCTCGGACCCCGGAGAAGGTGGAACCGTTCCGCATGATGCATCGACAGCTCACATGTTGTATTTCACGGGGGGAGCTGCGGCAGCCACGGCGCAGGCCCGCACAGCCCCCCGCTGAGGCACCCCCCGAGCCGGGCCTGCGACGGGAGGGAGCCAGGCGGGAGCACAGCACCCGTCCTCACGGCACCCGCCCAGCCGCCGCCGCCGCCGCCTCCCTCGCCTTCTGCATCGCCCGCCGTATGAATTGGGCCACACGCCGAGCTTAATCAGGCGAGCGAGCAGGACCACACTGCGCTCTGTGAGCCTGCGGCCCGGCACGCACTGAACTCGGGAGGCAGCGGCCGGAAGTGACCGCTGCGCTATTCTATTTCCTTTAATAATTAAAGCAACATTTAATCACCTCTCGTTTCGAGCTTCTCTCAAATGGGAGATTGCTAAGAGCGCTGCTTTTTCTAAGTACTAAGCCAGAAAAAAAAAAAAAAAGCATCGCACCGCGGAGGAATAATGCAAAGACAAGCAATAAAATCCTGTAAATTCTTCTCCCAATTTTCCTCTGACAGGTCAATGGAAAGCTCGGCCGATGTGTGCTCTAATTCCATCACGTGACGACTTCCACTCGGTGGATAACTGCCTGTCCATTTTCGCCACTTGAGAAGAGCCCGGGCCGTCCCCTTCCATTCCCAGCACCGCACCTTCCCCGAGGTCTCCGCCCCCATAATGAGGGGCCTCCGCTGGCCAAGTGGTTCAAGCGATACAGACTCTTGGCTTTGCCGTGTCCTTTGATCGGAGGCAGACGAGGAGAACCATTAGCTCCACGTGACAGAGGAGAACACGGCGGGGGGGGGGGGGGGGGGGGGTGTGGGGGGGGGGGCTGCGAGTCCAGGCATTCGCTCGCCTCACATACTAAGTTGCCGGCTCCGAGGTCAGTGTCTGCACAGGGGCCGCGGAGCCCCTGACCCGCAGTTGCCGGATGGCAGGGATGTGGCTGTCCTACAGGCAGGGGAGGTCCGGGGTGGGGGGCGGGGGGCGTGTCCACGCTATTCTCTGCCACAGCCCAGAGGCCCTGCACGCACGCGCCTTGTCGTTTTCAGATCTCTCACTTCTGAGCTCTGCTCTGCTGGCAAAGGGGTCAGAGGTCACTTTTCTTCTCCAAGTTCCCACTAGGACCCTGTGCTGGCTCAGGAGTCTCTCTTTGTCCAACAAAACCCATTCCACTCCCCTCCCAGCCCCCCCAAAGCATCCCCTAGGGCACACGGATGGCCGGCCACCTCGGAAAGCTAAGAGATGGAGAGTCGGTAGCACTGGATCAAACAGGGCATCTCATCCTGAAGCTGCTGGCGGGGAGCCAGGCGCGCCCGAGGACCCAAATCAGAGACAGCTGCGCGCAGACTAATTATTACACCTTCGAGCCCGCGAGTCCTGAGGGCATCCGACTGCAGCTGCTGCTACTCTGCCTAGGAGTCCGTCCAGAACCACAATTAATATTCTCGGCAGCGAGGCGCGGGCCAGGGGTGTGGAATTCGGGGTGTCGAGAAGGTCTACGGGCAGGAAACAGTGATGCAGACCGTCCGGTCTGCTGATCGGCGCTCCCGGCACCTCCCGGGGTGGGTGCTGGGCGCCCGGGCTGACCTACGGCTGGAAGTGCAGCCAGAGGCTAATTAGCATTCCGGCAGCGGCACGGACACGCTGCCATGCATTCCATCACCACCTAATTAGAAAAGGAGCAGGCCGGGCGGAGGAGACGGGTGGAGGAGACAGGCGGGCAAGAGGAAGCTCGGCCGGACGGAGGAGAGACGGATGCACGGGCGGGGACAGGCAGGCTGGGCTATTTCTTCCCACTTCACCCGAGTGGAGAAGTAACTGGAGACGTTTCCTTTGGATACGAGACTGGAGTTCATTCCTCAACTCCAGAGCTGACACCTCACCAGCTGGCACCAGCCAAGATTCAGAAGAGATAAAACAAGAGTCCCCTTCATCGCCCAGCTGGCGTGGCTCAGTGGTTGAGCGTCGACCTATGAACCAGGAGGTCACGGTTCCATTCCCAGTCAGGGCACATGCCCGGGTTGCAGGCTCGATCCCCAGTGGGGGGCATGCAGGAAGCAGCCGATCCATGATTTTCTCTCATCATGGATGTTTCTCTCTCTCTCTCTCTCTCTCTCTCCCTTCCTCTCTGAAATCAATAAAAAAAGAGTACCCGTCATCCATGACCAAAGGACCCCGGTCAGCCCGTAACCACGCCTTCCCTCCTGGGCCAGGACCGCCGGGGGTTAAGAGCAGCCCAAATGTGGTCTTGCTCACCTGCTTCCTGGCTTTCTCCTCCCGGGCCTGGGCTTTCATCTGCTGAACTTCCAAAGAGTCGGCCTTCCTCCTCCTCATGAAGAGGTCGTGGTTCCCAATGCACAGCTGCAGGATCTGTGGCCGAGGAAGCGGGAGGAACGGTAAACCCACACACTTACGTCACTGCCCGCGGCGACCCCACGCCCCAGCACCGCGGTCTGAGGGCCCTCGTGGGCAGCAGGAAGCCTGAGAGGGAAGCGGGGAGAGAGGCGCCAAACCCCTGCTGATGGCCTCTGGCGCGCTCAGCTCCGGAGACAGCGCACTGAAGGTGCCGCAGATGTGCCAGGGGCCAAAAGCCACAGGAGAGAAGCCCAAGGGGTGTGGCTCCGTGGTTAAGCGTCGGCCTAGGAACCAGGAGGTCGAGGTTCGATTCCCGGTCAGGGCATGTGCCCCGGGGTTCAGGCTCGGTCCCCAGTGTGGGGTGTGCAGGAGGCAGCCGATCAATGATTCTCTCTCATCATTGATGTTTCCATCTCTCTCTCCCTCTCCCTTCCTCTCTGAAATCAGTAAAAAAAAAAAGTATATATTTTTAAATCACAGGCGAGAAAGAGAAGACACGTTAGCAGGTCTTCTGGATGCCCCTCACTCTAAGTGCAGATGTGGCTCTGCCGATCAGAGAGGCTGGGCAAGCTCACTCGATAGGCTGGGCTGGGACAACAGGTCATTCACATGGAAAAACGTAAGTCGGATCCTTCCCTTACACCATATGCAAAAATGAGCTCCGGAGGATGCGAGATTTACATGAGAAGCTCAAGCCCCTGAAACTTTCTAAGAGAATAGAGAAGAACATCTGGCCCTGGCTGGTGTGGCTCAGTGGATAGAGCGTCGGCCTGTGGACTGAAGGGTCCCAGGTTCAATTCCGGTCAAGGGCACATGCCTGGGTTACGGGCTCGATCCCCAGTGTGGGGCGTGCAGGAGGCAGCCGATCCATGATTCTCTCTCATCACTGATGTCTCTATCTCTCTCCCCCTCTCCCTTCCTCTCTGAAATCAATAAAGAAATATTAAAAAAAAAAAAAAAAAGAAGAAGAAGAAGAACATCTTTATGATCCCAGGATAAGGAAAGATGTCAAGCAAGACACAAACAATTAAGGAAAGGACAGATACCTTCTACATGAAAATTGAGGAATTTCTCGCCCTGGCCGGGCAGGTCAGTTGGTTGGCGTGTGGTCCCGATTTGCCGAGGTTGTGGGGTCAATTTCAAAAAGGGCATTCGATTTCTCAGAAACACCATAGCTATCGGTCACAGAAGCCAGCATCTCAACTTACCAGCTTATTAACACGGAGCTTTGAGGAGTTAAACTTGAAGACGTCGATTTTCTTATCCAACGGTTTAATAGTAAACTGAAGAAGGAAGTGGAAGACGGTTTCGGTCTGACGGCCTGGAATGTTCCCACCAACCGAGGACTCACACAACAGTAGCAGCCACCCCGGCAAAGAGCCAGCACAAGGCCGAGCCATGCCCTGGCTTGTGGGGGCCCAGGCACAAAACCACGGTGGATTAGAGGCATCTGAGGACGCAAGTCTAGGGCTGTGGGAGTTCAGGATCCTGAAAGGCGTGCTCTCAGTACCATTGTGGGCTTAGAAACCTGAAATATAAACCTCTGATGGGCCCAAGCTCCGGGCTGACATGGGGAGGGCCACGCCAGACTCTAAGTCATGGCCCTGACTTAGGCTCACAACTGAGTGGAACTAGACTAACCACAGGCAATTACTGGAGAAGTCACATCTCATATTCGTGCCTCATTGGGGGCACAAATCACAGATGTGCTGGGGGATTCAGAGTGGATCTACCACAGGTAGGAGGGACTTAAGCTGGCGAAGAATATGTACAGAAGTTAAAAGATAGGATGGCTCGGCCGGCGTGGCTCAGTGGTTGAGCGTCGTCCTATGAATCAGGAGGGCACGGTTCGATTCCCGGACAGGGCACATGCCCGGGTTGCAAGCTCCATCCGCAGTGTGGGGCATGCAGGAGGCAGCCGATCCATGATTCTCTCTCATCATTGATGTTTCTCTCTCTCTCTCTCCCTCTCCCTCTCTGAAATCAATAAACACACACAACACACACACACACACACACACACACACACACACACACATTAAAATAAAAAGATAGGATGGAAGGACATGCTACACAAGGAAAGCAATACAAATAAGGCAGAGATGGGCAAATGAGCAGTGTGTGTGTGTGTGTGTGTGTGTGTGTGTGTGTGTGTGTGTGTGTGTGTCTCATCAAGCATGGCTCTTTGATGCCTAAGACGATACCATGGGCTTCGACGGGGAGGAAGGCAGGGGTGTGCTGGGCTGGGAGTAGACAGACAGAGGGGTTTAGACCCAGTGTGATAGCGTACAGGGCGTCACTTCAGATTTCTGAACATGGGATTATTATATGAAAGCTGATAGCAGAAGGAATACAGTCAAGCGTGAAGACGAATAAACCATAGCGGAAGAGGCAAACACAGTTCCTGAAATCAAAGTGGAAAGGAAGACGAATGATAAGGATAGGGTGGCAGCTTCATGGGAGAACCCAGGGCCAGACCACTCATCACGGCAGCGTATAAAGAACAAATGGCGCACACCCAGCCAGTGTAGCTCAGCGGTTGAGCATTGACCTAGGAACCAGGAGGTCACAGTTCGATTCCTGGTCAGGACACATGCCCAGGTTGCGGGCTCCATCCCCAGGGTGGGGCGTGCAGGAGGCAGCTGATCCATGATTCTCTCTCATCATTGATATTTCCATCTCTCTCTCCCTTCTTCTCTGCAATCAGTAAAAAATATATATATTTTTAAAAAGAACAAGTGGCAACGGTTGTTTTCAACCATTCCTGATGAGACCAGACAGATCCTACATTTCAAAGATGCACTTAAAAAAAAAACGGGTAATCCATTCCCAAGAACACCTGCTACGCAGACAAATAGGTTTGGAGAGATCTGTTCTCGGGTTATATTGTCCAACAACGGGTTCGCACCACGAGGACAGAAAATAATCCTCTGTGTAGCTTTTGGTCAAGTTCATTTAGAAGCGGTATTGCTCCCGTGTAGGCTGCTGTTTGTGAATTTCGAAAGCTTATTTTTGGCCTTGCTGTCAAATCCCGGGGCTGTCAGCGGGAAACCACGAGTTGTGTGGAAACTGCGGGCTCTGCGCCATGCCAGGGCCGCACGGAGAATCAATGAGTCGCTTAAAATAAACCAACGACGTTTCTGTGTTGACAGCACGGCTGCCATACAGAACTACGCGGGCTACTTCCTATTAAGTCCCGTCAGTCTGGGGTCTCCTTACTGTGCGAGTTATTGACAGGACGGAGCCTGAGGGCGCCTCGGCCCCCGGAGAGGGAGTATTAGAGTTTGGTGTGTCGGGCCACCCTAAGGGAGACTTGAATCCTTGGGTTCTGGGAGGACGAGGGTTTCCGGGAGCCTTTAGCATACACATGTGTGGGTGTGCAGTAAACAGCCTCCGTAAAATTAGAAATGAAAAACTACCCTACCCTGGCTCACTGACTGCTTGAAGTCACGTGGAACTTTCCATTTAAGTACTTAAAAAAAAAAAAATCCCTAAATGCTTATTTCCTGGGCTACTTACCAAAATTTGAAAGTCAGAATGTTTTTAGTTAAGAAGCTCAATCTAGCCCTGGCCGGTTTGGCTCAGTGGATAGAGCGTTGGCCTTTGGACTCAAGGGTTCCAGGTTCGATTCCGGTCTAGGGCACATGCCCGGGTTTTGGGCTCAATCCCCGGTGGGGGACGTGCAGGAGGCAGCCAATCAGTGATTCTCATCATTGATGTTTCTATCTCTCTCTCCCTTCCTCTTTGAAATCAATAAAAACATATATAAAAAAAGAAAATAACATTAAAAAAAAAAAAAAGAAGCTCAATCTGGCCCGGCTGGTGTGGCTCAGTGGTTGAGCGTCGACCTATGAACCAGGAGATCACGGTTCGATTTCTGGTCATGGGTCAGGGCACATGCCTGGGTTGCAGGCTTGATCCACAGGGGTGGAGCGTGCAGGAGGCAGCCAATCAATGATTCCCTCTCATCATTGATGTTTCTATCTCTTTCTCCCTCTCCCTTTCTAAAATCAATAAAAAAATATTTAAAAAAAAAAAAAAGAAGCCCAATCTGTCTCGTCAAGCCTGGACAAGCAGATCGCAATCACGTATTAGGAACTGGGGGCCTGGTGCTCCTCTCCGGGAGCTGCTCCCAGGAAAGAGAAAGCAGGAGGCCTGCCTGGGGGAGGCGGCTCCGCCGGCCACACGAGCTGTCAGTGACTCACTCCACACTCAGCGTCCCGGCTGCTCGGGCGCCAGCACGGCATCGGGCACTGTCCGGGCCGCGCTCCTCTGCCTGGTGCCCTGTGAGGCGGCTTCAGGGAACCTGGAGCACGGGCCCTGCGATCCCACTCCCCGGACCCGGGTCACCTGATCCCTCCGCATCGCTGCTGCCTGTGATGTGACACGGGAACCCCCAAACACGGCCCTACTCTCCCCGCAGCGTTCCTGTGAGGACTGAACGAGAGCCGGGGTGAAAGGGCTGGCACTACGTCAGTGTCCCCTCCGTTGTCAGCGCCTCACACTGCGGCCCCGTCGTGACGGCACTGTACCTTCCCGGGCGGGATTTCCTACATCTTTGCTTCCCCTACAAAACCTAAGGCAACGCAGATGCTCAGTAATTCCCTTTTAAAACTAACAAAGAATGAATAAGTGAACAAACCAATGAACGCAGGATTACAGCGTTTGGGAGATGCTATTGGAAATATGAGAACGCTTAGAGTGTTGATCTAAGTGATTCAAACCTAATTATCCTCAAATTCCGGTAAGCAGGTTAGCCTGATACCATTAGTTATTGTTGATTCCCTCTCTCTCCCTCTCTCTCTCTCTCACACACACACACGCACACCCCCACCATACGTACAAGCTGGACACAGAGAAAGGGTTTACTATCCACCGCACTTAAAACCTAAGGAGAGTTTCTCACCAAAAGCAGAAAGCCAGGTCCTAAGAAATGGTTACGTTTTGGGGTTGGTTTGTCCTTTGGACTCAGTGCTGACAGGCTGAGCTCCCGGGCACAGGCTGTTCGTCAGCGGGGCGGGGCGGGGCGGGGGGGGGGGGTGTATAGGGATGCTCTTTGAAAATAGAATGCCAATACTCCCTGTAAATGCTATAAAAATCAATAGCCAAAACACCCACCGCCTGGGCATGAAATGACTTTCCTGCAACAGGAGGAGAGTGGCTGGGGACCCCGCAGCCAGGAGGGGGGATGGGGGAGGCCTGGGGACCCCGCAGCCAGGAGGGGAGATGGGGGAGGGAGGCCTGGGGACCCCGCAGCCAGGAGGGGGGATGGGGGAGGCCTGGGGACCCCACAGCCAGGAGGGGGGATGGGGGAGGCCTGGGGACCCTGCAGCCAGGAGGGGAGATGGGGGAGGGAGGCCTGGGGACCCCGCAGCCAGGAGGGGAGATGGGGGAGGCCTGGGGACCCCGCAGCCAGTAGCGGGGATGGGGGAGGCCTGGGGACCCCGCAGCCAGGAGGGGAGATGGGGGAGGGAGGCCTGGGGACCCCGCAGCCAGGAGGGGAGATGGGGGAGGCCTGGGGACCCCGCAGCCAGGAGGGGGGATGGGGGAGGCCTGGGGACCCCGCAGCCAGGAGGGGAGATGGGGGAGGGAGGCCTGGGGACCCCGCAGCCAGGAGGGGAGATGGGGGAGGGAGGCCTGGGGACCCCGCAGCCAGGAGGGGAGATGGGGGAGGCCTGGGGACCCTGCAGCCAGGAGGGGGGATGGGGGAGGCCTGGGGACCCTGCAGCCAGGAGGGGGGATGGGGGAGGCCTGGGGACCCCGCAGCCAGGAGGGGAGATGGGGGAGGGAGGCCTGGGGACCCCGCAGCCAGGAGGGGAGATGGGGGAGGGAGGCCTGGGGACCCCGCAGCCAGGAGGGGAGATGGGGGAGGGAGGCCTGCGGCCGGGCCCCGGGTGCAGCTGCGAGCGGACAGGCCCTACCTCCTTGTCGCTGTAGGAGATGTTTCGGATCTCGTTCCACGGGAAGGAGATCTTGGGGGTCAGCCTGTTCTCGGGGTCGTAGATGTGAAGCCCCAGCGCATCCACGCCGAGCAGCAGCTCCGTGCCCTTCTTGTTCTGTGGATTCAACAGAGAGCGGCCGCCGTCAACTCCGGCCGAGGCCCGAGGTTTCCTCCCACGTCCCGCAGGACCTGGGCCACCGTGCGGCAGATGGCAAGCTTCAGCAGGTCCCCACCGGCTTCCTGAACAGGGGGCAGGTGGAGACACGGCTATACCATTCTCATGACTCACGTGTCCCCGGAGAGGGACGGCGGGAGGCTCCTGCCACTGGCTCGATGGCTGACGTAGCAGCAACCTAAGCACTGCTAACCTCTGAGTAAACAGCCAGGTTATCATAGATGTGAAATAAAAGCCTGTAAGATTAATCATTTCTTAGGTTAAAAGAAAAAAGCTGTTGGCCCAGCCAGTGTGCTCAGTGGTTGAGCATCGACCTACGAACCAGGAGATCATGGTTCGATTCCCAGTCAGGGCACATGTCCGGGTTGCGGGCTCGATCCCCAGTGTGGGGCGTGTAGGAGGCGGCCCATCCTTGATTCTCTCTCATCATTGATGTTTCTATCTCTCTCTCCTTCTCCCTTCCTCTCTGAAATCAATAAAAAAAATATATTTTTTTAAAATGTATCTTGCCCTAGCTGGTTTGGCTCAGTGGATAGAGCATCGGACTACGGACTAAAGGGTCCCAGGTTTGATTCCAGTCAAGGGCACATGCTCGGGTTGTGGGCATGATCCCCAGTAGGGGGCGTGCAGGAGGCAGCCCATCAATGATTCTCATCATTGATGTTTCAAGCTCTCTCTCCCTCTCCCTTCCTCTCTGAAATCAATAAAAATATATATTTTTTAAAAAATGTATCTTAATGTGATAAAGCAGTAAAGTGTTCATTGTAGAATCTACGCAGTGGGTTTATATGGGTAATCGTTGTTAAAAAAAATTCTTTCAACTTTCCTGTATGTTTGAAATTTTTTATAATAAAATGTTGGAAAAATATATCAAAACGTAGGGCAGCCCTGGTCAGCAGTCAGAGCCGCCAGAGGCCCAGCGCCCTGGCCCCCGTGTCACCGACATGGCTGTGGTCTGGAGGCCACATCCTCCGGCTGCAGGTCCGCCCGCCCGCGCTGTCGTCTGGCCTTTGTGTGACGGCGGAAGGGAGCTCTCTGCACAAGGACCTAAAGCGTGTGACCCCTGGATGACAGCAAGGAGCCTGACTAAACCGACACTCCGGGGCAGGAAAACAGACCTGCCGACGGAGAAGGTGCTGGGACCGCGAGGAGAAGTCGGGACCTGACAGCAGGAGGAGGAGTGCTCCGAGATTCATTTCTCTTCTCCTTCTCACATCCCCCAAGTCGGGTGTGATTAGCAAACCCTGAGAGAGCTTCCTCTGTTCGTCTGCAAAGCTCTGAAAACTGCGTATCATGTTAACACGAGTGAGGCTTTGTACTCTGACAATCTATGGTACGTTCTGGAAAACGGGGTATTTCATGATGGTTTTTTTTTGGTTTGTGTTTGAGTTTGGCTTTTGGAAAAGAAAGGGTTCCACCCTCTGCCTTCTATCATTATGACTCCAGCATTTCAGAGAGAGAGAGAGAAAGATGGAGACTCAAGCAGCCCCTTTCAAATTGCTCTCAGTGCACACATTGTTGGTGAAAGCAGGAACTTTAACACAAAAGACGACGAGGGCTGTTAGCGTTGTCTGTCTGTTGCGTAACGTAAGAAACCACACACACACAGAACGACATCGGGCTGCTTGACGGAACGGTTTTTTCGGGGATTGCAAAACACCCTAATTTTCTTTGAATCGAGGTGGTGGGCATGATGGAGCAAGAGGGACTGTGCTGACCAACCACGGGAATGCGTTGAAATTAGTCCGGCCCAGGAGAAACCAAACAATGAGCAGATTCAAATTAGTAAAACTTGAGCAAACGACCTTCCGCATTAGGATGGAAAACCTGTTAGGCACCTGCTTATAGATGACATCGCATCACTTGTCGGTGTGCCTTATTTTAAGTGAAGTAATCCATGTAGAAATCTGTATTTAGCCCTGGCCGGTTTGGCTCAGTGGACAGAGCATCGGCCTGCAGACTGAAGGATCCCAGGTTCGATTCCAGTCAAGGGCGTGTACCTTGGATGCGGGCATATCCCCAGTGGGGGGTGTGCAGGAGGCAGCTGATGGATGTTTCTCTCTCATCGATGTTTCTAACTCTCTCTCCCTCTCCCTTCTTCTCTGTAAAAAAATCAATAAAATATATATTTTTAAAATCTGTATTTAGAAGAAAAAACCCCCAAAACATCAGGTAGACAGCTTACCCTAGACCAGTGGTCGGCAAACTGTGGCTCTGTTGACTAAGGAGTTTGCCGACCACTGGGATAGGGGCTTAATCACAAGGAACAACAACAGCCTATAATTATTGGAATCGAGAGTCTAGGTCAGTGGTCGGCAAACTCATTAGTCAACAGAGCGGCAAACTGCGGCTCGCGAGCCGCATGTGGCTCGTAAGCCGCAGTTTGCCGACCACTGCCCTAGACTATTTTAAATGTGTTCCAATGTACCCAAATGTAATATCATATATACAGGGGTCCCCAAAAAGGATGGTTGCTTTGCCGTCTACGATTCTGTAGTTTGGAGCCAGCAATGCCATAGCTCAACGGATTCGCAGGAATTCCTTTGTGAGGAGCCTCCAGCAGGCTGGAAAGGCCCAGCCGCGGACTGCAAACAAAGGCCATCCTGAGGCAGGAGCAATCAGCTCCCAGAGGACAGTGGACAATTAATGATCTGAATAAAAATCCAATTAGCCTGCCGGGGAGAACAAGAGTCCACACCCCCACGCGGCAGTGAGACATAAAATCGGCTTCGCTCTCCTCCTGCCCTTGGGGGAAGAAGTACGCACAGGTGCTCCCCGCGGGCCCGGGTCTCGCAGAGCCGGATGGAAATACTCCAATGTTGCACTCAAGCATTCAAACAGGTTTCTGCCCAGCCCGGGACCGGACCCAGGCCCCGGAGGCTCCACCAACACTTAATTACCTCGGATCTAACTGAAGCCCCAAAAAATAGACAACGAGGCTGTAGGACCTTCTCCCCTTCTCTCCCCTTCCCCATTGAATCGTGCAAGAGTCTCTGATCCAGCCCCAGCCGGTGTGGCTCAGTGGATAGAGCGTCGGCCTGCAGACTGAAAGGCCCCCGGTTCAATTCCGGTCAAGGGCACATGCCCGGGTTGTGGGCTCGATCCCCAGTAGGGGGCGTGCAGTAGGCAGCCGATGGATGATTCTCTCTCATCATTGATTTTTCTCTCTCTCTTTCCCTCTCCCTTCCTCTCTGAAAACAATAAACATATATTTATTTAAAACAAAAACAAATAAAGAGTCTCCGACCCAGAATGAGAGAGTAACCCATTTCCGCAGTCGGCCCCTGGGTCTGTCTCTGGCTGCACGCGGGGAACTCGGAGAAGCTTCCACATACCCGGATGGCGAAGTAGTTCACGCCGTACATCTCCAGGTCCTGCGCTATCTTCAAATACTCCATCTCGGCCTCATCCCTGTGGGGAAAGGAAAGACACTGGAGCTGAGAGAGGAAGCTGGAGGGCAGGCGCACACCACGCTGGGTGCGCAAGCGAGCCAGAGCGGAGCCCAGCGACACTCTTCCCGACCCGGAGTCTATGCTACACGGCGAGGTCCAGCAGGATCTCCCATCCGCATCAACAGAAGGGAACAGCCCTGGCTGGTCTGGCTCAGTGGACAGAGCATCCGTCTGTGGACTGAAGGGTCTCGGGTTCGATTCCAGTCAAGGGCACATGCCCGGGTTGCGGGCTCGATCCCCAGTAGGGGGGCGTGCAGGAGGCAGACGATCAATGATTTTCTCTCGTCATTGATATTTCCATCTCTCTCCCCCTCTCCCTTCCTCTCTGAAATCAATAAAAATATATTTTTTAAAAAACGTGAAAGGGAATGAAAAGATGACCAATTCCTAAAGTGATCGGGGAAATGCTGATTAATATTTAAGACACGTTTTACCTTTTAGATGATAAAAATTGGATTGATAAAAACAGGTGTTGCCCTAACCGGTTTGGCTCAGTGGATAGAGCGTCGGCCTGCAGACTGAAGGGTCCCAGGTTCGATTCCGGTCAAGGGCATGTACCTTGGTTGCGGGCACATCCCCAGCTGATCAATGTTTCTCTCTCATCACTGATGTTTCTATCTCTCTCTATCCCTCTCCCTTCCTCTCTAAAATCAATAAAAATAATTAAAAACAAACAAACAGGTGTTGGGAAGAGCATGGTGGGGGCGGGGGGCGTGGAGACACTCACACATTGCTGATGGGCACGTGAACAGGTACCACCTCTTTGGGGGGCAATTTGGTGGCGCCTGTCAAAACTCAAAATGCATCCTTTGACTCAGTAACTCTGCTAAGGGATCCACGGGCGAATCACGCAGCCCATTACGTAACCATATACCACGGTGCACACTGCAGCACGTTTTGTAAAAGTGGAAAGCCTCTAGCTACTCCAAATGCCGTCGGTAGAAAAATCGGCGCAAACGCTGTGGGGTATCTCTCTACGGTGGAATTCTTAAAAGGGAACGAAAATCACCAACGCACACAGGCCCGTACACCCCGGTGGGCGAGAAGTACCCGTGCTCACAGGCGCTGGGAAAAGGATTCCTACAAAACCGAACATACTCCCAGCTCTCTCTTTTCTTTCATATACTCCAGGAATGCACGTTGTTCGACAAGCACGTCCTAGTTTTGTAGTTTGTTTAAAAAAAAAAAAAAAAAAAAAAAAAAAGCCCCTAAAGAAATATAAACCAAAAAGGAAAGCCACCTCACCTGGCCCGGCCTCGGTGCTCCGCGTACCAGGCTGTGATCCTCTCCTCCCACATTTCCGGAGTCATCTGATACAGATTTATTACCTGGCGAAATAGAGGGCACCATAAAACACACACACACACACACACACACACACACACACACACACACACACACACACACACACACACACACACACACGGAGGTTCGGTATTGTGTGCCGTGTTTATCATGATGCATCACTTCTACAGAACAGCACGGCTATTTTCTTTTTATTATTATTATTATTTTAAATATATTTCTTTATTGATTTCAGAGAGGAAGGGAGAGGGATAGAGAGAGAAAAACATCAATGATGAGAGAGAATCATTGATGGGCTGCCTTCTGCACGCCCCCTATTGGGGATCGAGCTCACCCACCTTGAACAGAAGGACCGTTTGGCCCTAGCCGGTTTGGCTCAGTGGATAGAGCATCAGCCTTCGGACTAAAGGGTCCCAGGTTCGATTCTGGCCAGGGGCACCTGCCCGGGTTATGGGCTCGATAGGAGGCAGCCAATCAATCGATGGCTCTCTCTCATCATGGATGTTTTTGCCTCTCTGGCTCTCTCCCTTCCTCTCTGAAATCAATAAAAATATATTTGAATAAAAAAGGACCGTTTGCAGGCCATGCGAGTCCTGGCAGCCCCAAACTCATTGCGTGAACCTTTCCTTTTTTAATATTCTTAACAGAAATTCCATACTCTTCACTCAAGATCGATTACAGCCCGGCCAGCGTGGCTCAGTGGCTGAGTGTCGACCTATGAACCAGGAGGTCACGGTTCGATTCCCGGTCAGGGCACATTGCCTGGGTTGCGGGTTCAATCCCCAGTGGAGAGACGCGCAGGAGGCAGCTGATCAATAACGCTCTCTCATCGTGGATGTTTCTACCTCCCTCTCCCTCTCCCTTCCTCTCTGAAAACAATAAAAATAAATATATTTTTTAAATTAAAAAGGAAGAATTGATGACAAAACATTTATAATAAAGCTCTTGCCACGTCCTTCTGTTATTCCTTCAAGTCCTTCGGTTGCAATCTCTCCCCAAACAGGGAACGGGATGCCTTACCCTTTTCGGCAGCAACTCCTCTTGGGCCAGAAATCCCCGCTTGTGAACAGAGGGGTCGTAGTCGCCATACTGGGGGGAGAAGAGAGGGAGAGCGGGCGGTTGAGATTCGATAGACAACTGTCATTTTCTGAACAGCTGGACGCGGGCTCCATTCCCTCCCAGCTCCAGGGAGCAATCCAATCCCGATGACAAGTCAAGATTTCAACCTTGCTGGCGTGTAATCCCCGAATGAAAATTCAAAGCTGATTACATCTCTGGACGCAGCCACGCAATCCCTGCGGGCGGCGACGCGCTGATGAAAATGTGACATTCGCAGGGGAAGGGGGCCGTGGTTTCTAAACCGGCAGAGAAAGCCGTTGCTCCCGAAGAAAGCAACGAAACGCGACCGTGGCCGCGGCGGTGCGCAAGGTGTGATAAGGGCCTTTCCCTGCCGATGGCTGCTCAGTGGCCGGTCACCGGGACCGAGGGCTCGGTGGGAGCTGGGGATAGGGCTGGCGGCATGCTTAATGCCTTTCATTCAAGGCTCTGAGAAAAAAACGCTCTGGGAAGATGCGATGCCAGCGCTGTCACTCACGTGTGTCATCCAGACAAAGACACGAGTGAAAGGCGGCCTGGCTTTCCTAAAGCTGCGGAGCTGGTCCCCGGCGGGCCAGACCCGGCAATGTGTTCTCCCAGGATAGGGACTCGGAGATTTACTTCCCAACTGAAGGAAGATAATCCTTTTCTTTCTCAGGACACGTAAGTCTGCCCAGGAAATAATAATTTTAAAAAATGATGGAATTTTAAAACAGAAACGAACTAGGAAACCTAGAGGACATAAAAATCAAAGCCCGTCTCTCGTCCATCAGCATTCGGTGGCTTTTCTTGGGACCAAACCCACAAAGCTCGGTATCTCAGGAGAATCTTCTATAAACGTGCATCCGTGTAGCCACCGACGAGGGGAAAACAAGAGAAAGGTCGCGTGCAAGCTGTTGGGTCCGTACGCCGCTAACTCGGGCCAGGACGTGGCCCGCCCTGTCGTTCCCAAAGAGCCTCCCGTGGGACTCCTGGCGTGTTTTCCAAATGAAGTCACACCCCCGGCAACAGACACTCCACCCTCGGGGTTGAGAGATGGTCTGTCAGCAACCTGAACGCGTGCCTCATTCCCACACCACCCTCCTGCAGAAGCCCCGCGAATTACTATTTCTCAGGAATCTCGTCATTATCTGACGAGTGGCGGAATGGTGTTGCATTGTCTTCCGAGTGCTAATGGAATTAATCTGTCCAATTCAAACGTTTAAAATATGCCGCAGGTTTCGTGACCCCGTCTAGGCATTTCTCCATTTCGAAAACGTGAAGGGGACCCGGTTGGCCTCGCCCTCTGAGAGGCCCGGGGATGGAATAAGTCAGGAACTCTGAGCTTTAAATGCACTGTCTCGGTAGGTGGGCTGCTTAAGGTTCAACCCCAGCTCTTTCACTCATTAGCTTCGACCTTGGGAAACGTGTGACTCCGTTTTCTCATCTGTAAAATGGGGATGAGAACAGTATTTGTCTTGTTACAGGACTCTTCTGGGGATTCGATGAAATCATACCCACGATGCTTAAAACATGATGGTTGAGCCCTGGCCGGTTTGGCTCAGTGGAGAGAGCGTCGGCCTGAGAACTGAAAGGTCCCAGGCTCGATTCCGGTCAAAGGCACACGCCCGGGTTGTGGGCTCGATCCCCAGTGGGGGACTTGCAGGAGGCAGCCGATCCATGATTCTCTCTCATCATGGATGTTTCTATCTCTTTCTCCCTCTTCCTTCCTCTCTGAAATCAATAAAAAAAATATTTTTTAAAAAAAAACAAACACGATGGCTGACACACAGTAGTACTCAGGACAACCTGATGTTCAACGATAAAAGCTCAAGCTGTGTCACCTCTCGGCGTGTTTTATAAATTCATCAAATGAGAGCGCTGGTCCTAAAGGGTTTGAAGTGGGGGCTGCAGAGTATGTCCCCGCTGTGGCCTTGAGTAAGGCACCTCTTCCCCCCATCTAAACCTCCACTTCCTCATCTGAAAAGCAAGGGTCCTAACAGTGCCTGCCTCATAGTGGGTGATAAGGATGAAGTAAGCCAATCCGGGGAAGCACTCTGCGTAGTGCCTGGCTCCTGGTTATAATGTCACGTATTATTGTTAACTAACGTCTCTCCGTTGTTCAGAATGACACCAGTCACTGCCTGCCTCTCTGATCTTTTTTTTTTTTTTTTTTAATTATTATTATTGATTTCAGAGAGGAAGGGAGAGGGAGATAGAAACACCAACGATGAGCCCTGGCTGGTTTGGCTCAATGGATAGAGCGTCAGCCTGCGGACTGAAGGGTCCCAGGTTCGATTCCAGCCAGGGGCACATGCCTGGGTTGTGGGCTCGGTCCCCAGTAGGGGGCGTGCAGGAGGCAGTCAATCAATGATTCTCTCTCATCGTTGATGTTTCTATCTCTCTCTCCTTCTTCCTTCTTCTCTAAAATCAATAAAGTATATTTTTTTAAAAAAAAAAAAAAGAGAGAAAGAAACATCAATGATGAGAGAGAATCACTGATCGACCACCTCCCACACACCCACCCAGTGGGGGATCGGGCCCGCAACCCGGCACGTGCCCCTGGCCCACGCTCCATCCACTGAGCCAAACCAGCTAGATTTTTCAAGGGGTAGGAGGCCGAAGAAAGCCCTGCTTGCTGCATTTGCATGCCTCTCAGGAGTGCTGACCGGACTGTAATGCACAAGTAAGCAGATATGCAGAGTTAAGGTTGTAAATCCAGGTTCCAAAGGCTTGTAAGATTAACGACCCACATTATCATACTGAGCTTCCTGGCGACTCCGCTGATCAAATAGGTTACGTCTGAGCAGTGCAGAGGCAGCAAAGGCCCAGCTCACAGAGCCCGGGCTAACTCCACTTGCCACATGAAAGCTGCCTTGATGTGTGCGTCGGCTCTTAAGTGAGCCTTTAAGAAACAAAAGAAGAAGAAAATCCTTAGGTTGTGGCAGCTGGCGAAGATAAAAGGAAGTCGTGCCGCAGCACAGGTAGAGACGGCTGTCCTCCGCCTTTTATGTACAAAAGCATCCTGAGACGGTAGCCGGGGACCGAGTTTCCTGTGAAGCCAACGACGCTGGGGTTTCAAGTCTCTGTGCCCAGCTTTATACTCATAATTTGTATTCTTGGGTTGAAAAAAAAAAACAACAAAACGAAACTCCTGAAGTTATAGAAACTTCAGGCCACACAAAACCTGGATCCACCCCTGATTATAAGCCAACTGAATTTAAATTCAAGACAGGAGTTCACCATGTATGGGGTTCTGGGAGTCAATCCTTACGTGAAGCAGATACTGAATATTCTTCTGGGAGGTTAAATACTCTCCCCTGCCTGTATGCGTGGAAAATTAGGCAAAACGCTCTGAACGGGATCTCACAGAACATAAAAGATTTCATCAATACATATATCGCATAAATAATCGGATCCCTACCGCACGCACCTCCGTCACTAGAACACAGATGGATTAAAGCCTTGAACCATCAGTGAAAAGCCATCAAAATACCAGGGCGAAATGTAGACGGACATGTGTATAATAATGGTGGGTGAAGCCATTCTAAAAAGTCACTCAAAACATCAAGAGATTGACAGTCTGGCACACACAAAAAGAGATAAAAGGTTAATACCCATCATAAACGGAGCTCCTACAAATCAACGAGAAAAGGGCAATGGGAAGCTATGTACACATGTAATACCTTAATCAATAAAAAGTTAAAAAAATAAAAATAAAATAAAAAAGATAAACAGTCGAGGAGAAAAATGGGCAAATCATAAACACCAGACTCACAGAGGAAAGTAAATCTGTGAAAAGACGCTCAGCCCCAACGGTCAGCAAGGAAATGGTAACTTTGAAAAATCTATTTTTTTTTTTCTGTCAGATTAGCAAACATGTAAAAGACCGACAGCATGAGGATGTGGAGGACAGGTATTCTCACACACCGTTCTTAGAAGTTACACTGGAGGGCAATGTGGCCACACCTATTTTTTTTTTTAATTGAGATAAAATTTATATGCATACGATCCACCATTTGCAGCGTCTAATCTCGTGGTTTCCAGCATGTTCAGAATGTTGTGCAACTATCACCGCTATCTAATTCCAGAATATTTCTATTGCCCCAAAAAGACATCCCATTAGCAGTGACTCCTGATTCCCTCCCTCCATCCCATCACCACCACTAAATCTACTTTCTGTCTCTACGGAGCTGCCCACAGTGGACATTTCATAGGAGTGGAATCACACCATCTGCGGCCATTGCGTCATGGTTTAAATTGTAAATGTTCTTATCCTTCGACCCAGTTATGCCGTTTCTTGGTATCGATCAGAGAAACATTGTTCATGTGCTCACATTCACGGATGTTCGCTACATCCGTCTAAATAACTGAAGAATAGTAGAAAGAATAACAAACCTAAATATCTCCCAATAAAGAGAGATTTAAACAACCCAGAGTCCCTCCTTTTTATGAAATACTAGACGCCCGGTGCACGAAATTCGTGCATGGTGATGGGGGGGCGTTCCTCAGCCCGGCCTGCACTCTCTTCAATCTGGGACCCCTCTGGGGATATCCGACTGCCGGTTTAGGCCCGATCCCGCAGTCAGACATCCCTCTCGCAATCAGGGACCACTGGCTTCTAACCGATAGCCTACCTGCCTAATCGCCCCTAACGACTCTGCCTGCCAACCTGATCGCCCCTAACCACTCTGCCTGCTGGCCTGATCGCCCCCAACTGCCCCCCCCCGTGCCAGCCTGATCACACACAACTGCCCCCCCTCAGCCTGATCACCCCTAACCTCCTCTGCCTCGGCCCCGCCACCATGGCTTTGTCCGGAAGGTCTCCGGAAGGTCTCCTGGTCTAATTACCATATTACTCTTTTTATTAGTATAGATGGCTCAGTGGTTTTAAAACATGAGATGGATCTACCTGTCCTGGCAGTTTTCAGTGGAAAGGGCACATTGTACAGGACTCTCTCTGGATTAGTCACCCAGAGCGAGGATTCGGGGTCGGCGGGGGTGTCTCCTCACCTGACCGGCCTCTCCCTCACCCATCACTCTACCGAGGCCGTGCCAATGCACAGACCGTCCAGGCAAGCAAATGAGCCTCAATGACGCTCCTATTGCATCCACGGGTTTATTGCTCCCTGTCAAGCTTATGGGTTTGGAATGTTGCCTTATGGTCGCTCTAATTTCTCTTTCTCTTGATTACTAGTGAGATGGAACATTTTTTTGTTTGTTTGTTTTTACTCATCACTCTCATTTTCTCTTCTTTAAAGTGCCTGGAGCCCATTTTTCTGCTGCCTCTTTCTTCTAAACGTGAAGAGCTCTTTACGTTCAGGGATAATTGATGTCATTCTACCTCCAGAAACCTACCTTAAGGGGAAAGAGCTTTTGCACGTTTACACAAGGAATCGCATAAAAGGATTTTCAGTAAAGCGCTGTTGGAAAAGCAGGAACTAACCCTACCTCTTCCTCAGCAGGGAGGAGGGATAAACCAGGTTTGTCTGTCAATGGTTACGATACAGTGGTTAGAACTAATGGGCTAAATCTAGACGTAGAACACAGATACATCTAAAAATCAACGTGGCGTGGGGAAAACTGCAGCATTTTGTAAAAAGGATGTGCGAAAAAGATAAGCAGAGGGAAGCATCGTTTGTCTCAACCTTTACCTCCTGGGGTTTTTTTTTAAGTCAGCACCTTCCCCAACTCCCCCTAACCCCCCCACGCCCCCCGCCCCTGCCCGTCTCCAACTCACCACTGCCCGAGGTGTGAACCTCATTCACAGTCTCTCACCGGGAGGACCCCAGCCTGCTAACAGGGCTCCCTGTTTCTAAACCTGCCTCCCCCTCCAATATGTCCTTCAGCAAGCCACCAAAAATCTGCCCAAAATACTAACCTTTCCCTGGCTCTTTATCACCCACAGGACAAAGTTAAGACCTTTTAGGATGTGGCCCCCTGCCGACATCTCCAGCCTCATCTCTCACCACCCTCTATGTGTATCTTACATACGTCCAACTTCGTAATTGCTTTCTGGCACCCTGTCCCTAACCTGTACCAAAGAATACCGACTAAGAAACGTCAGTCTCCTCTCCCACCCTTCTTTTCTCTGAGCACTAGGAGTCGGCAGGCCAGCACTGCACAAAATTGATAAAACTATATGCCACGCTCTCCCAAAGTCACGTTTAACGCGCACACATTTTGGATGCCAGACTGCTGATGTAAAACCCAATAGGTGGCTTTCAGACACTGCGGGATGGTTTGCCGTGCCCCGTGGACTGAACCGAAAGCCCAGCCCGTACTTTTGATTCATCTGTAACTCAAAACCCCAACCAACAAGTGTGGTTCTTGTCAACTGAACCATATGATGAATATTTGCGTTTTCACTTTGAGGGTAATTGTTCCTTTATGCTGCGGAATTAACTGTGTGTATATCACGCAAACAGCTAAAACACTGTCATGGACATACTGGTGGGTAGTTACAGTCCGTGTGCTAATGAGCTCAATTCCCTTTCCCCCCCACACTTCTAAAGGTCCTTTCCGTCTCAGAAAGGCCGTGGAAGAAAACTGAACATAATGGAAGGAACCAGGGGGATTTACTGAAAAGTCTGGACTAATGTGACCATACAAATGAATCTGGGATTTTAAAAATATATATATGTTTTTTTATTGATTTCAGAGAGGAAGGGAGAGTGAGAGGGAGACAGAAACATCAATGATGAGGGAGAATCATTGGTCAGCTGCCTCCTGCAGGCCCCTCCACTGGGGGTCGCGCCCACAACCCAGGCATGTGCCCTGACCCGGAATCGAACCCTGACCTCCTGGTGCACAGGTTGATGCTCAACCACTGAGCCATGCCCGCCGGGCTGAATCTAGGGTTTAGTGAACGGCATGTGTGATGCCTGGAGACCTCCCTCAAGCAACAGACCTCGAGGGGCAAGAGCAAAGTGCAGAGTTAGGCAATCAGACCCCAGGTTTCCCACCATGACCCCATTCTCTAGTTCCATTCTGCTTCAAATCCTGTCCACCGAGTTGCGGGCTACAAATTCCATTAGAAAAAAAAAAAAAAAAAGAATTAGCCCGGCCGGTGTGGGTCAGTGGTTGAGCTTCAACCTATGAACCAGGAGGTCACAGTTTGATTCCCAGTCGGGGCACATGCCCAGGTTGCGGGCTCGATCCCCACTGTGGGGCGTGCAGGAGGCAGCCGATCAGTGATTCGCTCTCATCATTGATGTTTCTATCTCTCTCTACCTCTTCCCTCCTCTCTGAAATCAATGAAAAAATTTTTAAAAATTAATATAAAGTATCGTGACTTTAGACAAATTATTACTCCATTCTGAGCCTTAAATCCGTCACCTATAAAACATGCATAATACTTTTCAAGCCCTGGCTTATGGCAAAGACTACACGGAGAATCGCACAAAATATTCATGTTACAACACTTTGTAAAACGGTAAAACACTACAGGCATCCACGATCTTATAAATACTACCATCAGAAATACCCTCTTAATATTAACCAGCAGTCCTGGAAACTGGGGAGGATGTAAAAATAATCCCTCGTTTCCCAAATGCAGACTTGAAGTCATAGATTCACTTTATTTGTGAGATCCCGAGAATTTACACCGGAAAAGAAAACCCCCACAAAAACACAGAACATCCTCCTCCATATGAGCCACATATGTGCTCTGTGAATCACTTTCATCTCTAAATTAGCAGGGCTTTCCTACAGTGAAATCTGTTTAAGCAAACATCTGCTGGTTCCCAGACAAGTTCCCTCCCCCCACAAACACACACCACACACACACATGCACATATACACAGGTGGCCTTTGAATTTGTGGCCCAAAATCCATGCAAAGAAAACGCAGCCTTTGAGATTGAAGCCCTTCAAGGAGAGAGGGGGTGTCCTTGAGCGCCGGGGCCTCCGCTCAGCTGGGGAGAAAGCGTGCTCAACAGGAACTCCGTTCCGGGCCAGGAAGTGCTCGGATTTAATGAGGGTGACAATGACTGCTTCATCGCTGTCAGGGTGATACTGATTGAAAGGGCACATTTTTCCTGTTATTAATATTCTTAATCAAAGCATAAAAGGAAACATATGTCTTCGTTGAATCAAGGCCCATTTTCTGTGGGTCTTTTTTTTTCTTCTTTCTTTCCCCCAATGACTCATTTTTCTGGGCAGTGGAAGAGGGGGAGGCACAAAATGTAATCCCAGGGCCATGAATTCCGCCTTTAGCTTTACCCCAAGATTGCCCGAATGACCTTGGGCACGTGGCTTAGTCTGTACTGTGACAGAATCAACACCCACTCGTTCAGGCCGGCGAGCACTCTGCCACCGTTAGCCCGGGCGTCAGATGACTCCGAGTCATCGAGTGACTCCCAGGGCTTGTCGGTCTGACTAGCATGTACAGACTTCCTCCGACAAGTGACAGGCTAACCGGTTACTTCCTGACTTTGACCTGAAATCGCATGAAGCTACGTCAGAAAAAGCAGACTAAGAAGTGAAGAGCGTCTTATTCATTTTGGTAACACTGCAGGGATATGGCATTAGGGCACACCTCTAACTGCAAAGGAAAACACTAGCAGAAGACGATACAAAAATCACAACAGCAATCAAGATGCCCTAATTCTGCCGTAACTGGTTTGGCTCAGTGGATGGAGCGGCGGCCTGCGGACTGAAGGGTCCCAGGTTTGATTCCGGTCAAGGGCATATACCTTGGTTGCGGGCACATCCCCAGTAGGGGATGTGCAGGAGGCAGCTGATCGATGTTTCTCTCTCATCGATGTTTCTAACTCTCTGTCCCTCTCCCTTCCTCTCTGTAAAAAAATCAATAAAATATATATTTTTAAAAAAAGATGCCCTAATTCTGGAACTTCTTTATGCGGCGGTGAAAGGTCGTGAGTGAGCAGAGGGGACAAGAGAAAGTGGCACGTGACTGAAGTGGAAATCCGGGGGGACCTCGGGCCCCCTGGGCTGGCCCTGTCATTGGTCTTATAGAAACAGGGAGTACAAAAACACAAGATCACTGGTCTCCCTTTCCTGCCATTCTCAATCACTGGGAACCCCTTTCCGCTGGACCGACAGCTCAACGGGGCTCAGCGGCCAAAGGGCTGCCGTGCCCAGCCGTGAGCAGGGTGGCGTGCCCATCGGGGTGGAGGGAGCGGGCCACTCTCTGGGGGATGGTGAGGGCCCCATCCCACAGGGCTGCTGGTCCACCGAAGATGAGTTTGCAGTGAGCACCTGGGCCATTCTGACCTAAAGGCCATGTTTGACCCAAACTGGAGATCGTAAATTCCTTTTTCCTGGTTAATAATAAGAGAGGTTGGGCCCGGCCAGCGTGGCTCAGTGGTTGAGCGTCGACCTAGGAACCAGGAGGTCACGGTTCGATTCCCGGTCAGGGCACATGCCCGGGTTGCGGGCTCCATCCCCAGTGGGGGGCGTGCAGGAGGCAGCCAATCCATGATTCTCTCTCATCATGGATGTTTCTCTCTCTCCCTCTTCCTCTCTGAAATCAACAAAAATATATTTTAAAAGAAAGAAAAAGGAAAAGGAAAAAAAAAGAAAAAGAAAAAGGAGAGGTTGGTTCAGTAAGTGTAAGGAACCACATGTGCACAATGAGATCACAAAGAAAAGTTATCAAGCTACACACTTACTTGTACACACACACAAACACACACACACATGCTCACGAGATCATACAGAAGTGAGCCTTGATTCCCCCCAGATCCTCCCCCCTCGCTGGGGAAAGCCTCCCTGAAGTCTAGAGAACCCTGAGAAACAGACGACTGGGGCGACCCCGCGCGCGACACGTTCCTGCCACGCAAAACTGAGTTCTCCTCCTTGGAGCCTACCTTGGCCTGGACAGCGTACGAAGCCAGCAGCACAGAAGCCTCGGGCGGGCAGTAGATCTTTTCATCCAAGATCTGCTTCTTTACCTGGAAGGGGCGACAGGGGACACGTGGCAGCGAGCCGCGCAGCTGGTCACAGCGGACAGCCGCAGGGCGTCCAGATGAGGGCCGCCTGCCAAGCCGGCCTGCTAACGACGCTGACAAAAGGGTACGATTTCTTTTTATTTCATTTTATTTTTACTGCTGCAGACAGGGTGGGAGCTCAGGCGCTGAGAGGTTATTGGTGAGATGGCCATGCGTGAACACCCCTCATCGCCTTCTGCTCACGATCAAGTGCTGAGGAGGAAAGACAGTCTTCACGGTTACAACCGAGATGAACCGAGCCTGGCTCGGTGGATAGAGCATCGGCCAGCGGACGGACCAAAGGGTCCCGGTTCGATTCCGGTCAAGGGCACGTACCTCGGTTGCAGGCTCCTCCCCAGCCCGGGCCCTTGTCAGGGCTGGTGCAGGAGGCAACCAATCAATGTGTTCCTCTCACATCGATGTTTTTCTCTGTCTTTCCCTCTCTCTTCCACTCTCTCTAAAAAAAAAAAAAAAAAATCAATGGAAAAATATCCTCGGGTGAGAATTAACCAAAAAAAAAAAAAAAAAAAGAGAGAGAGAGAGAGAGAGAGACTAACATCTAGGCCCGGACAAAGGAGCGGCTCTGATGGGGACTGAGCCTCAGCCCCGCTGAGCACACGCAGCACCGGCGGGAATGGCGTCTAATTTCTAGTCTGAACACAAGAGAAAAGGCGGCGAGGCCACCGAGTTATGATTGCGGGGAACAAACCATCACTTTTGGTGCGGCTGCTGTAAGGAAAAAGGAAGCAATAAAGTGGGATCGATGAAACTGTTAAGCACATGTGAGGTCCAGGAAATATAGCTCTTAGGCCGTAACGTTGAATGGACATATCTCACGGCACTTAATTTCTCAGGACGGCGCGGCGCGTGATGTTCCCGACATAGCGGTGAGGGAGCCGCGGGGAGTGGGGGCAGCGAAATAAACACATCGGGAAAGCCAGCTCTCCCTTCACCGATGCCAACAGCCACCAGATCCACAGACGCAGCAAATTGCGCCTGGCTCGGCCGCAAAGACGCCCCGACGTTTCCACGTGAGGGGAGGGCGCGCCAAAGGCGCATGAGGACGGCCACCGCTCCCCAGGGCTGACAAGAGAGCCATCTCCACACGGGAGGGCCTTCTGGGCCTGGGGGGTCCTCCTGTGGTTTCCTTCAAAGCAGTGTGACTTCCTCGTCCTTTGGTTTCTTGTCAAAGGGGAAAAAAGCCACACTACAGGAAAACCGAGAGGACTTCCCACTGAGAGAAAGTGTTGGGATGGGGGAATATGTACGCATATATGTGCATTTGTGTGTATGTATACATATATCCTTTTTTTTTTTTTTTTTTAAATATATTTTATTGATTTTTTACAGAGAGGAAAGGAGAGGGATAGAGAGCTAGAAACATCGATGAGAGAGAGACATCGACCAGCTGCCTCCTGCACACCCCCCACGGGGGGATGTGCCCGCAACCAATGTACATGCCCTTGACCGGAATCGAACCTGGGACCTTCCAGTCCGCAGACCGACGCTCTAGCCACTGAGCCAAACCGGTTTCGGCTATCCTTTTTTTTTTTTTACAAACATTTTCTTGTAAAAAATTATTTGGAGGCCCTGGCTGGTGTGGCTCAGTGGATAGAGCATCGGCCCTCGGACTGAAGGGTCCCGGGTTTAATTCCAGTCAAGGGCACGTACCTCGGTTGCAGGTTCGATCCTCGGCCCCAGTCTGGGCCCATGCAGGAGGCAACTAATTGATGTGTCTCTCTCACATCGATGTTTCTCTCTCTGTGTCTCTCCAGCTCCCTTCCACTCTCTCTAAAAAAAATCAATGGAGCCCTAGCCAGCTTGGCTAATTGGATAGAGTGTCAGCCTGCAGACCAAAGGGTCCTGGGTTCGATTCTGGTCAAGGGCCCGTACCTAGGTTGCAGGCTCCTCCCTGGACCGGGCCCTGGTTGGGGTGCGTGCAGGAGGCAACCCATCGATGTGTTTCTCTCACATCGATGTTTCTCTCTGTCTTTCCCTCTCTCCTCCACTCTCCCTAAAAATCAATGGAAAAATATCCTCAGGTGAGGATTAACAAAACAAACGGAAAAAAAATTTTTTTTGGTGGGGGGGATGTTATTAACTTAATATTTCCTGAATGAATGCAATAGCCCGAGGCTCGACCTAATTTTTGAGCCTGGGCTACGTGACAGACCACCCATCGACTTCTGGGAGACCATGTGATTGACACCCCGGCTGCACTCTTCCCCACGATGGACAGCGGGCACCTGCAGGCACACGAGCAGCTCCGGCGCCAATCACTGTAACCAACCCTGAACACTGGGGAAGCTCTGATCCAGCAGTAAGGACGCCAGCAAAACGGACAAGGTTTTCATCCTCACACTAACCCACCCCCGGCCCCCAGCCCTCACCGTGCCCTTGGAAGGCCGGCTAGCTGTCTTGGAACCTACAGTAAGCAACGGATCTCCGAACCCCTTCAGTCTGGTTGAGGGGTTACTTACGGAACGCCTACTGCGCACTCCGTGGGCCTAGCCTTTAAGGAGCTCGCCATCGATGAGGGAGGGAGGGAGGCCTGAGACGATGACAGGCGAGGAGTAGCACACAGACAGGGAGTAGCATAAAGCGTGACGTGCGAAGCTCCACATGTGTGAATTAACCAGGTGGCGCTGGAGTCCCGGACTCCTGCCCTCACAGGAACGGACGCTGAGCTTTTGGGACAACTGTTCTTTGTAAGACTCTCTTCGGCTCCCTGTGCAACGACTGAGGACTTTCGGGTTAGGGAGCAGAGAAACGGGATCTATCGTCAAAGAGGTTTCAATCGTTCGCCATCACACGTCTGCCGTTTCGCCTGACACCCCTTCTCAGCACTCGAATCTACTCCTATCCTAAAGGCGTTGTCCATTTCAGAACCGAGAGGACAGGCTTTCTGGAGGTGGGACCTTGTCACCACATGAGGGGCCTTCCCGGGCAGCTGCGGGGACACCATGGACAGTCTTCCTTCCTCAGGCCGCGTTAACGCGTCTGCAACCCCGCCCGAGTGAGCATTCCCGGAGTGAGGAACTACTGTACCTGCAGGAAGAACAGATGCTGTGTGATCTCCTGAACCAGCTCCTCCTCGGCGTTCTCGGGGTAAAACTTGGCCAGGAAGTGAAAGGTGACCGGCTCTTCCTTCGAAACATCGTGATCCAGCACCTGCAGAACCACAAACGACAAACAGGCTACGTTGGCACCTCCCCCCTCCCCCTACCCCCATCAAAGAACCTCTCGCAGGGAGCATATAAATATTTTTCCCCCTCTAAATTCATCACATGCCCGGCCGGCGTGGCTCAGTGGTTGAGTGTCGACCTATGAACCCAGGAGGTCCCGGTTCAATTCCCGGGCAGGGGCACATGCCCGGGTTGCGGGCTCGACCCCCAGTGGGGGGCGTGCAGGAGGCAGCCGATCAATGACTCTCTTCTCATTACTGATGTTTCTCTCCCTCTCTCTCTCTCTCTCTCTCCTTCCTCTCCAAAATCAATAAAAATATATTTTTAAAAAGTAATAAATTCATCACATTTCCCAGAGGTTGTGATTAACAAGAAGTATTACTTCAAACGGCCTTTCTGAACCAAGCTAATGAATGTGTGCCCGAGGGGTGAGGAGAGCTCAGATTAAGGCACAAGTGTTCTCGAGGCCACAGAGGTCGTCAACAATTATAAATGTCTGACTCGGAGGTCTTGGGCTACTGCCCTTTCTGGCAAGCGGAATGCTGTTGTTTTTTTTCCTAATTTTTTTGAAAGTAGTGGAATATTTCTTTATTCTCTTTTCTTGCTGCCAACAACCCCCACCATTTAAGGTCCGTATTGGAATGGAGCTTAGGACGATGAACTAAATCGCTGTCAAATCAGCTGAACACCAGCTAAGCAGTGTCCCCCGTGGCGACCCTGTGTTTCAAGGAACCTCCAGAGACGCCCCACAAAAGCACTTGAGCGCAGGCAGTAAGCCACACGCCTTTCATCTTCCAGCAATCCCATCCGCCCCCCGAAAAGCCTGCGCCATCTGCTCTCCAGAACGAGTTTCCCTCCTGGCCATAAACACGCCATGTGACAGGCTCCGAGTCCCCATTAACATGGGTCACAGTTGATTTCCTGACGCCCCAGTCTGGTAGCCGTTTGGCCAACACTCAGGGAGACGACGTAAATTCACCTTGTTGAGAATCGCGAGAAGATACGAGGGAGTTTTGCTGTTTTTGGTAGATCCCTTTCCACGCCCCGGTCCAAATTCCAATCGGTGGTTCCCATGAGACTTAAAATAAACCTGATCTCGGACAATCTTTTTCTTTTGGTATTTTTTTATAGATTTTTATTTTTTTAAATATATTTTTATTGATTTCAGAGAGGAAGGGAGAGGGAGAGAGAGAGAAACATCAAAGATGAGAGAGAATCATTGATTAGCTGCCTTCTGCATACCCCCCCACTGGGGCTCGAGCCCGCAACCTGGGCATGTGCACTTGACTGGAATCGAAACCGGGACCCTTCAGTCCGCAGGCCCATGCTCTATCCACTGAGCCACACCAGCCAGGGCTGATCTCGGACAACCTTGCTGACATCGGCACAAGGTGGGCAATTTGACGTTCGAGATCATTGGGAAATACCGTGTGAAATGTATAACCTGGGGGGTTCCAACATGAAGATTTAGATCAGTGTGTCCAGCTGTAAGTAATTTGAACACTTGAGTTTAGAGTCAAAGTGGCAAAAGTCGGGAGGCTTTTATGGTTTATCATGCCACGTAGCAGATAATAAAGTTGGGTCCTCTGAGATTCGCTGACAAGAACATATGGCCCAGGTCTCAACCATCTTCGTGGCTAGTAGGTACGTATGTCTTTGTGTGCATGTATGGGCCCACACGGAGGGCCGTCTCCCCGGGCGATATTCACATCTGTGCCATATCAGAACTGCGGGGAGCCCTCTTCAGGCCGCAGAAGCCCCAGAAAATCACGAGGACTACATGGACGCCCTTCTTTCATCACAGGCACCACGGCGCTCTTTATTCCTTAGGTCGCATGAATGATTAGACTGAATGGAGCCATGGTGTTTCTCAGAAAGGCTTTTAGCCCGGCCGGCGTGGCTCAGTGGTTGAGCATCAACCTATGAACCAGGAGGTCACGGTTTGATTCCCGGTCAGGGCACATGCCCCGGTTGGGGGCTCCATCCCCAGTGTGGGAGGAGGGGGCGTGCAGGAGGCAGCCGATCAATGCTTCTCTCTCATCACTGATGCTTCTATCTCTCTCTCTCCCTCTCCCTTCCTCTCTGAAATCAATAAAAATATATTTAAGCTCTAGCCAGTTTGGCTCAGTGGATAGAGCATCGGCCTGCGGACTGAAGGGTCCCAGGTTCGATTCTGGTCAAGGGCACATGCCCGGGTTGCAGGCTCGATCCCCAGAGGGGGGCAAGCAGGAGGCAGCCGATCAATGCTTCTCTCCCATCACTGATGCTTCTCTCTCTCTCTCTTCCTCTCTGAATTCAATAAAAACATATTTAAAATAAAATGAAATCTCATAAAGCACACGAGCCCCCAGGAAACCTTTCAACGACGTATATTCTAAATAACATTATGTCACTTTCATTCTCAAAGCCTGACGAGTGGCTCAATGAGCTGTCAGCCCGGGGATGACGAGGAGAGGAGCCGGGGGCGACAGCAGTTTAACGTTGGTGGGTTCTGCGTGCCCAGGAGAGCCTGGGAGGGGTGGAAAGCCCCCTTCTCTGCCCTGGGTCCGCCCAGCCCCACGGTGAGCAGACACGCTGGGCCCACGCTCAGGGAGGGGCCGGCGCGCACACCAGCCCCTCCGGCTTCATCCACGTCCAGCCCCACCTTCTTGTCCGTCTTGAGCCAGGCCACGGTGTCCTTGATCGTGTACTGCAGCCCGAAGAACCAGGTTTCCCGCAGCCCCAGGGTCCGGCACACCAAGTCAAACAGGTCCTTCCCTTTCCACTTCATCTGCAACACGGAAAACCAAGAGGGGAAAGAAAGAAGAAAAAAATAAAAAACATTGTGAGCCGGTGTTATTCACATTAGCTAAGATCTGGAAACAGCCCAAGTGCCCATCAGGAGATGAGTGGATAGAAAAGCTGTGGGACATGTACACGATGGAATACTATGCAGCTGTTAAAAAAAAAAAAAAAAAAAAGGGGATCTCTTACCCTTTGGGACAGCATGGATGGACCTGGAAAATACTACGCTAAGTGAAAGAAGCCAAGCTGAGAAAGACAAATATCACGTGATCTCGCGTATTTGTGGAATCTAATGAACAAAACAGATTGGCTGACAAAATAAGACCCAAAGCAGGGAGGCATGGAACAGACTGGCATACCTCCATGTGCGGTTGCGGGGACGAGAAGAGATAAACCAAAGAACTGATATACTTATATGCATAGCCCATGGACATGGGCACTAAGGCAGTGAAGACCCTGGGGGTGTGGGGGGAGGTAGGGGCTGGGAGGAGGGAGGAAGGGGAGGGGGAATGGGAGATACCTGTATTACTATCAACAGTAGTGTGTGTGTGTGTGTGTGTGTGTGCAAGAGGCTTCAATAATTCTCTCGTCATTGATGTTTCTATCTCTCTCTCCCCCTCTCCCTTCCTCTCTGAAATCAATAAAAATTATATATATATATATATATGTATATATATATATATATATATATATATATATATATATATATATATATATATATATATACACACACACACACACACACACACTAGAGGCCCGGTGTACAAAATTTGTGCATGTGTGGGGGTGAGGGGGAGTCCCTCAGCCCGGCCTGAACCCTCTCCAATCCGGGATCCCTCTTGCAATCTGGGACCACTTGCTCCTAACTGCTCTCCTGCCTGCAGGCCTGATCGCCCCTAACCACCTCTGCCTGCAGGCCTGATCACCCCTAACCACCTCTGCCTGCAGGCCTGATCACCCCTAACTGCCTCTGCCTCAGCCCTCACTACTGTGGCTTTGTCCAAGAGGATGTCTGGAAGACGTCCGGTCTAATTAGCATATTATCCTTTTATTAGTATAGATATATATTTTTAAAGAAAACCACACACACAAAACACTGTGAGCAAAAGCCATAATCTGCTCGCACAGAAACCTCTTCTCTGCACTCTCCACTCTCAGGGGCCACAACGTGGAGACGACACGACGGTGGCTGACGGGCACAGGGCTCCCAGCTCTCCTTCCACCCTCATGTGAAGGCTTCCTCCACAGAACCAGGACAGGGAGGTACCGATCAGAGATGCATAGCATGGCTCCGTCGCTGCACAGCACATGCAGGGCCTCCCTCGCACAGGTCCCCACAGACCCTGCCATCCCCAGAGCTCCTTTAGGGAAACGGGGAAACGCGCATCCTCGCCCAGGAGCGCCGGGCCTCTGGCGGTAACCCGGGGAGGGGGCTCTGTTCCAGGCGCATTGATTTCCTTGAGATTTTGTCATTGCTTTTTTTTTTTTTTTAATCACGACCTTGTCCTTTAATAAAAGGCTAGCGGTCTGTTGTTTGTTTGTTTGTTTGTTTCACTTTGTTTTAAAATGTAACGGCTGGTTTGACCAGAAATTTGATTTTTTTTAAAGCAACCTAGGAAAAGACGTTGTAACCAAAGTCATAAATCATGGAGAAAAATAACATTAGAGATGAGTCAGTCCACTCCGATCATGATGTAGAACGGAGGCCACTTGCCCGCACGGAGCAATTTCAGACTCTCAGCGTCTGAACCAGGGGACGAATGGACACCGATAAGGACCTGAGCAACGGCCGCTAAACCCTCGCCTCAGCCGTCCAATCTCGCAGCTGGAAAGACAAGCTCCACGTCTTCTTAGGGAAAGAACATGCCCAGCGGTTTTTAGTAAATGTTGCCACCATGTGGCTTTCGAGCTAAATCACCCAACTTGTTCCCAAACTGCCCGTGGGCCGCGGCCCGCCCCCCTACCCCCAAGGGCCCCCAAGTCCCAGGTGGGCATCCAAATGGTCCCCAGGTACAGTCATGAGCATGTGAGATGAGACACATCACAGCGTCAGGGGACAGAGCGAGAATGATCTTGGGACTCAATGACGGCGTCGCCGGAGGCCGGCAGAACAAGACCACTTGACTGCAGACCCAGCTCTCCGTCTGCCCTCCTCAGACATCTCCACCCAGGCTCAGTGGTTGAGCGTCGACCTACGAACCAGGAGGCCCAAGGTTCGGTTCCCGGTCAGGGCACATGCCCGGGTTGTGGACTTGATCCCCAGTGTGGGGCTTGGAGGAGGCAGCCGATCAATGATTCTCTCTCATCATGGATGTTTCTCTCTCCCTCTCCCTCTTTCTTCCTCTCTAAAATAAAATAAATAAATAAAAAAGAAAGAAATCTCTACCCAGTTCCTGGCGCTCTAAAGGTGCATAATGAAAAGGAAGGAGGGAATAATTAGGGGTTAGACGACTTGGTATAAAAGCAAAGAGGAAAAAAAAAAATAAGTCAGGCCTCTAACATCCGATTGGCTTTGGCTAAACCCTGCATCTACAGAGGACTTCTCACGGAGGGCTTCTATTTTTAATATCTGTGAATGAACAGCGTGTTCTTTACGAGGCTCTCGACGGGAGAGCCCGTCCCTCTCCCGGGCCTGCAGTCCAAGCAAAGAGCAAAGTGGCAGCCCAGATGGCAGGACTCCAAAACCGCAGCAGACAAGTGGCTGGGACGCGTCCTGGCTGCTGTCCTTCGCCGGGGCCGTGTCCCCCATCTGTCCTTCTCGCTCTGCCCCGTCCCCTCCCTGTGACTTTAGGGAGGTCCCCGAGACACTACAAAGGCTGACATCTTTAGAAATTATTTCCCAGAGAATAAAATCAAATGACAATTAAAAAAAAAAAAAAAAAAAATCCCTTTCCCCCTTTGGAGGGCTTCATACTGCTCGCTGGCACACTGTGTCCCTGTCTGACAACAGGACAAAGGGTTTTTCAACGCACGGCAGGTTTCAGTTCCTATGGGCAGACGGCGCTGAAGAAATGTTATTTTGGAAAACTAGAAGCTTCGGGACGCTGATGATTCTCTTGTCTCTATTTTAAGCCAGTACACAGTATATAAATTATAAATGACTACCTTGCTACAAGATAATGGAACAATAAAAAAACAGACATTAGCTTGGAGAAGTTAAACACCCAAGGGCCAAGATCAAAGTAATTCCAAATCCTCCCTAACTCACAGCCCCAGCCAGGCTGGGATACGGCACCACATGGCACGGCACGAAGGGGCTGCACCCGGGATGCCCGGGCATCTGAATGGAAGCTGCAAAGGGGATGACGAGGGAATGTCCTGACTTGGGAGTTTAAATTCTCAAGCGTATTACCGCATTAATGCAGTTTTCTTGTATTCCTTCCTACTTCTTTGCTTGTAAAATGCACAACTATCCCTGTGGAATGCAGAGCCCATGTCTTTGTTCCCAGGGAGGAGAGGGGGGGAAAGTTCTCACGCTGATTCAAAATGCCCTGCTTGGATTTTTAACTTATGGCCCTGGCTGGTCTGGCTCATTGGATAGAGCGTCGGCCTGCGGACCGAAGGGTCCCAGGTTTGATTCCGGTCAAAGGCACATGCCCGGGTGGCAGGCTCGATCCCCAGATGTTTCTATGTCTCTTTTCCTCTCTCTTCCTCTCTGAAATCAATAACAATATATTTTTTGAAAAAGAAAGAAAGAAAAAAGAATCCAAGAATGTCCGAGTTGGAAATAAGCCTACCTACTGGGTCTACCTACTACAGATCCATCCATCCCCTTTTTGTATAAATAAGGAAACTGAGTCACAGATCCTGCTAAAGTAGACCCTGGCCTTTCTCACAGTGATCGGGTAGGCAAGCAACCCTTTCCCAGACCCCCTACCCCCGTTCCGCCACACTAGAACTCCCCAGCCACCTTTTTCAGTCAGTGACCAGTATCTTAACACTCTCTTCCTGCTCTGAAACAAAACCCATTCTCGGAAGAGCCTGATACTTCTCCTTTACAGCTCAAAGTGAACTAATGCCCCTGCCACCTCTCATTTATTCTTTTATTATTATTATTGATTCCAGAGAGGAAGGGAGAGGGAGAGAGAGAGAGAAACATCAATGATGACAGAGAATCATTGATTGGCTGCCTCCTGCACGCCCCCCACTGGGGATCGAGCCCACAACCTGGGCATGTGCCCTTGACCAGAATCAAACCCCGGGACCCTTCAGTCCGCAGGCCGACGCTCTATCCGCTGAGCCAAACCGGCTGGGGCTCATTTATTCTTTCAACAAGCATTACAGAGCACATTCTGTATGCTGGGAAATGTTAGATGCCGAGGATGCAAAACGGTGGCAGCTTGGTCCCCATGCATCCAGACTCCAGCAAAGACCCAGGTCTTTAGAGAACAAGGGGAGAGATGAAAGAGGAAAGGAAATAAATCTTTTAAAAATCATAATACCACCATGGCCAGCGTAGCTCAGTGGTTGAGCATCGACCTATGAACCAGGAGGTCTCTGTTCAATTCCCAATCAGGGCACATGCCCGGGGTTGCGGGCTCCATCCCCAGTGTGGGGCGTGCAGGAGGCAGGCGATCCGTGATTCTCTCTCTAATCATTGATGTTTCTCTCTCTCTCTCCCTCTCCCTTCCTCTCTGAAATCAATAATAATAATTTAAAAAAAGTATATATTTTTAAAAAGCATAATACCTACAGGGAACTGCAAGCCATCTGGTAGAGCCGAAAACAGACAGCCTGAACGCAGGAGGGGGTGTGGTGGAAATGGGGTGTGATGTGGGCCCGGGGGGCTTGCCCTGGAGTCTTTGAAGACTTTTGGGCCGAGGAGTGAGGGGATCAGATCAGATTCTGGAATGTGCTCTGACAACAGGACGGAGAATGAGTTGGAGGAAAGCTAGCCTGGGATCAAGAAGGACGGAAAGGAGGTCAACTCCTGTCTCAACAGAGGCGGTGGGCGGGAGAGAAGACAGCCCGAGAGAAGGCGGTCACAGAACCGGTACCCGATGCCGGTGGGGACCGAAGGAGAGAGAATCAAGGACGCCCGTGTGTCTAGCTTTAAAGGAGAGAGAGGACACGGGAGAAGCAGCAAGCTTCAAGGGCAACAGATGAGCAATTAAATTTTTAGACAAGATAAGTGAAGGTGCCTGAGGAAACCAAGTAAAAATGACCTAAATGCATTTGATGTAAAGTCTTTGCTCTAGTTAGAAAATAAAACGTCCGATCTTTAAGCGATTAAGAATTTTTTCCTTTAGGTTAACTCTAACCACCAACATGTTGTCTGCCTACCCGAGGATGCACTCTTCAACATGCCCTCCCCCACAAGACGCATGGGGCTTGCTCAGTCCTCCTCACTCGGGTTCCACTTCTTTTTTTTAATATATTTTATTGCCGAAACCGGTTTGGCTCAGTGTTCCTTTCCTTTCCTCTCTGTAAAAAATCAATAAAATATATATATATATATTTTTAAAAATATATTGATTTTTTTTTTTTTCAGAGAGGGAGGGAGAGGAATAGAGAGTCAGAAACATCGATGAGAGAGAAACATCGATCAGCTGCCTCCTGCACACCCCTCACTGGGGATGTGCCCGCAACCAAGGTACATGCCCTTGACCGGAATCGAACCTGGGACCCTTCAGTCCGCAGGCCGACGCTCTATCCACTGAGCCACACCGGTTAGGGCAATAAAACAACAACCACGTTTTGTTTGTTACACAAACAACAACCACGTTTCTCAGTGGCTCCGGGTGGTTCTCGGGACGCCCTGCGCCGGGAGGTCTTGGGCTGTGAATGGGGCCTCCTTGGTGACAGCCGACTGCCCGGGGTGTGACCGCGCTCAGAGTTTAACAGTGACCCACTGCGCCGCGCTGATGCTGTGACATGATCGGAACGTCTGAACGTCTCCCTAGATTGTAGGCACCTCAGAACAGAGCACCATCTGCCCCGTCTCTACCCCCACAGCGTCCAGCCGAGCATAGACGTACGAGCCACGGCAAACGGCGGCTATCCGGCGGAAGACCTGACTGCTCCCGGAACCCGAGAGCCTTGAAAACGGAAAGCAAGGTGAACCTCCATCCGTCCGCTCCTTCGACAAACATTTGGTCAACGACCAACGTGTCCAAGCAAGAGCCGAGGTGCAGGGGCTAGACGGGGAACCAAAGAGAAGGTCTCTGCTCTCCCAGGCCAGGTCTGGAGCGCAAACCAGTCAGGAACAGATCATCACCTCCCTCGCCCCAGAAACCCACTCCAGGTGTGGAGTTTTTCAGCACGACAACACCTGTGTGGGTGCCCCAACAGGGACACGGAGCCTGTAGAGATGCCCAATAAGGGACCCTCTGTCTTGGAGGGATGGGAAATGGCATCTAAACTGACTCTCGTGGCGGGAAACAGGAGCCGAGTGAAGACTGGACTGGGTGTGGGGAAGGCAGGAGTGAGCAGGGAAGTGTGTTCCAGGCAGAGGGAACAGCATGTGCAAAGGTGGAGAGGCAAAAAAGCGTAGCCGGTCCTCGAGGGAAGGGAAAGTAGTCAAGACTGGAGAGTACTGACTGCGGTGCTCCCAAAAGGGCCATCGAACGGCACGTCTTTGTGAACCATCTGGCTTGGCCTCTCCCATGCGCACCACGGAACACGGAATGCTATCTGCGTGACCGTTTCCTCCTCGTCCCCAAGGACGGGTTACATCGAGGACCCTTCCAGAGATACAGGAAAGCAGTTACATCATTAGGTAAGATAGATGTCTCGGGACATCAGCACTTCCTTCTTCCCGGGAGCCAGGCTAAAGGGCCTGGGCAGGGGATGGCTATCTAACGTCGTCGACAGGCATCTCAGTCCTGTCACGCTGCGACCTTGGGCAAGTTACTGAGCTTTCTCATGCTTCTCGGCGACGGGGATAACCAACAGATGATCTGAGCAGACTGATCTGAGGACTCAGGGCATTAATACAATGAAAAGGCCCGAGGTAGAGACCTGTCCGTAGTGAATACTCCATAGACTTCAGGACTCCTTAATTCCAGCCCTGCTGCCACTCCTTCGATCCTCAAGGGACACTGTGGAAAGCCTCCCGGTCCTATTTCGCTCCACGGATGATGGATGACAGATCAGAAGGGGCACCATCAATTCTCATTGAACTCACCGTGCCATCACTCATTTGACAAACATTTATTGAGCAGCCACTACGTCCCGGTCATTGTGCTCAGCACAGGAGATAAATGATGAATTCGGGGCAAGACACTGTCCCTATTCACGTCCGACAGGGAAGACAGGTGAATGGATAACGCAAATGCAACCTGGTAAATGCTAACAGGACAGAGAGTTATGGGAACACAGCCCAGGCGGGGGAGGGGGAGTGGGGGAGGAGTAGTGGGCGTGGCTGCGCTGGGGAGCTGCTGTCTGAGCTGGGTCTTTCCAGTGGGGTAGCTGGTCTCCCTCTGGTGAAGGGGCTAAGAACCGGCGGCAGGGGGCGGGGGGGACGGTCACACCAGCTAGAGGGAACTGCATGCCTGCCACTTGGGCCCAAGCTGTTGCAAATGAAGGAATGTTCTCTGCACTTTCCCGGTGTCTGGCAAGCAGCATAATTATCCTCGCTGCGGCAATGAATGCTCAGTGCAGCCCTGAAACGCAGCTCCAGCCCAGGGCGCGTGACGGCCGCGCCACAGCTGGTCCGGAGCCACGGCGTTCGGCCACTGGTTCTGAGCGGCCACGCATCCCATCACAACACCTGCCAGGTCTCTAAGAAGCCACAACCAGTGGGATGAGTCTCACGTTTATTTTTTTTTAATTAAAATAATTCCTTTCCTTGCCCGGCCGGCGTGGCTCAGGATTGAGCATCGACCTATGATGAACCAGGAGGTCACGGTTCGATTCCCGGTCAGGGCACAGGCCCAGGTTGCGGGCTCCATCCCCAGGGTGGGGCGGGCAGGAGGCAGCCGATCGACGATTCTCTCTCATCATGGATGTTTCTACCGCTCTTTCCCGCTCCCTTCCTCTCTGACATCAATAAAAACGTATTTTAAAAAATAAAATAGTTCCTTTTCTGACACCCGATCGCGCGATAAGCCTTGCCGGCGCCGCACGTATACCCCCTAAAGGCCATTGTGTCTGTCGTCGGGTGTGTCCTTTTTCCTGAACAGACTGCCAAAAGCAGAACAGCTCCTGGTTTTGATGAAACGTCCCTTTAACCCCGAATGGGCCCATCTCTTTCCACCTGGTCCGAGTGTTCAAACGGTTCCGCACGCGCTCGTACAATGGCTCCTGGCCTCACCTCAGCCTCGGGGAGGGGAGGGGAGGGGAGGGGAGGGGAGGGGAGGGGAGGGGAGGGGAGCTAAGCGGCAGATGCTCACTTTGCAGACAGAAAAAGAGAGGTGGAGGGAGCGAGGTGATCCGCAGGGAGAAGAAAGGCAGGAAGGAGCGCAAATCTGGACCGCCTGGCCCGTGCGCCCTCTCCACCCCGCGGACCTCGGACTCAAGGTGCCCTTCATGCATCGGGGCTAACAGCGGTGCGGCCGGGAGGGCGATGATGCTTCGTGCTTTGTGGCTGTGCTCTCTATTAACGTTAACCGTCTGCAGGGCTATTTCACAGATATAGACTTGTGCCCGCACCGAAGATAGATGTGGGTGAACTTTATAAACAGGACTAAGTGCTGTCAGCTTGTTATTTTTTCTAGGGGCTTAAATTTATGAGCTTTATCCGGAGTGAAGTGCTTGTAATTTATCAACCTCCTAGAATGTTTTAAGTAAACAGCACTAAGCACTTACCCTCCGCAGCGGGGACGTGGCCGGATGCAGCACTTACCTGCTGCAGGAAGCAACGGGCACCAGCAACCCACGGGGCTGATTGGGGGCTACTGACCATGAATAACACCCAGGACAGTCAACTTACAATTGGCCGGTTTATTTTTTATTTTTTTAAATATATTTTATTGTTTTTCTACAGAGAGGAAGGGAGAGGGATAGAGAGTTAGAAACATCGATGAGAGAGAAACATCGATCAGCTGTCTCCTGCACACCCCCCACTGGGGATGTGCCAGCAACCAAGGTACATGCCCTTGACCAGAATTGAACCTGGGACCCTTCAGTCCGCAGGCTGACACTCTATCCACTGAGCCAAACCAGTTAGGGCAACTGGCCGGTTTAGACTACCATTTTCCCTGGCTGGTGTGGCTCAGTTGGGTTGGAGCACCATCCCACGCACCCAAGGGTCGCAGGTTCGATTCCCGATCAGGGCACATACTCAGGTTGTGTTATGGGAGGCGACCATCAATGTTTCTCTCTCACATCCATGTTTCTCTCTCTCTCTCTCTCTCTCTCTCTCTCTCTCTCTCTCTCTCTTGCTCTCTCTCTCCCTTTCTCTCTGAAATCAATTTAAAAAAATTTTTTTAAAGAAAACTCCTTTAAAAAAGTGTGTCAAACAATTAGCTCCCTTACACATAGAGCAACAGAAGGAACTGTGCCTCCCCAGGTTCAGGACATGCAACACGTGTTGACCGTTATTCCAGAGACGGAAAGCCAAGGATGGCTGTGATTCCTCCTCTCAGTGTTTACCCCTGACTTTTGCGGTCATGGCTGGCCCACAAGAACTGATTTACTATAAAGAGACTTGAGGATTGAAGATGCTAACGTACCAGATCCAAATACAACTTTGATTTGTCCGTTTTGAAGAAAAAAAACACACAAATGCCAAATACCTTGAGATCCAAGATAAACACAATCTAAAGAGTTATTACAAATGATTTTGCTGCACAGTCAGTGAATAATGAGTTCCATTAAAATATTATTTCATCAAAGAAGATTAAAAACGTGCTGCAATGCAGGTAATAAAACCAGCACTCCCCACCTCAATGTGGTATCACCATACACAGAAACAGGTTCTTGTGGCTTATGAGCTCACACTACAAAATGATCAATCGTGCTGTTTCCTATTGCAGTGAAAGGAGACACCACTCCCAATTAGCCATTATTTCTCAACATGAGGGGAAAGGAGACCCTCCAAGTAGAAACAGGATTTTAGCAAAAAAAAAAAAAAAAGAAGAAAGAAATTCATTTCTCTGGTCTACCAATCACAGCGCCCTATGTCACTCATCTAAATCTGAGCAAAATCTCATAAACCTAGAGCCTCCTCTTTGCAAAAAAAAAAAAAAAAAAAATCCCATCTCCACTCTCTTGTCCTGTCAATTTCTGTCATAATCAACCATAGCAAGTAATTTCCCTGTCCCAGTCCTCCAATCGTCTCTGTTAGTATGAGAAATCTATTTAAATGATTGGTTTCAAGACCTTCCACCTTGAAATTACTTCCTCCCTCTTTCAACCAATGCCCCGGGCCTTGTTACACCCCAGCCTGTGCCCTCCCCAAGTCAGCAAAACGAGGCGCTTCCATTTCTCCATAACCAGATCTTTCTGAGATCCATTCATCTCATCGCGGTCCTCCTGCCCACAAACAACACCGGGTACGTGAGTCGGGATGGACAGAAAAACAGGTGTCTGCCTTTCCCCACGCTTCCCCGTCCGGCCTCCAGTTCTGCACAGCGCACACGCCTCAAGAGCAAGGGCTACATCGCGTCTCCTAGAATCGGAGCAAGCGCTGCGTCACCTGTGGCCACGCCATGCGTGCTTGCGGGTGGGCGGCTGACGATGTTGACGATCATGATGATGACACCTTGATGAGGCTCCTGAGTAGAACAGCCTTCTAAGGAATGACTGCAGCGAAGCCAGGATTTAGGATGCTCCTTATTAAAACTGTGATTGCATAACTGGGCCTTAAGATATATCTTTTCCCCCTTTGGTGACACAGACTGATTTTCCTCTCTCTAAAAAATACCTTGGCAAGGAATTCTCCCTCTCAAAGAACCAACGAGAAAAATTTCCACAGAGCAAGAGAATCACAGCATGTTGGGAAGTCACCAAAGAGGGGTTTTAAACGCTGATCAAAGTCTTTCAAAAGAAAATGTATTATAGTTTCTTGCGGGGGGGGGATGAGGGGGGGTTCCTTATGTGTGCAGCTCCTGGCACGTTTCCTGCTGAAAAAGAAAGAGGGGGTACGGCAGCCGCAGTGAACCCAGAGAGGAGATCTGCATTCTGAGCTCCCTCCCTCTGCCACACACAAGCCTACACTCTTGGGGGAGCCACGCAGCTCACCTGGGCCTCCATGTCCTCGCCTGTCAATCTCTTACGCCCCCTGCAATGCCCAGGTTTTATGATGCTATGAAAAAAAAAAAAAAAGATGAGGCCTGGCCGGGGGGTTCAGTTGGTTGGAGCATCGATCTGTACACCTAAAGGTGGCAGGTGTGACTCCCAGTTAGGGCGCATACCTGGGATGCGGGTTTGCGCCCCAGTCAGGGTGCATACGGGAGGCAACCAATCGGTGTGTTTCTCTCACATCAATGTTTCTTTCTCCCTCTCCCTCTCCCTCTCTCTCTCTCTCTCTCTCTCTCTCTCTCTCTCTCTCTCTCTCTCTCTCTCTCTCCCCCCCCCCCCCCCTCTCTCTCTACACATATCCTCGGGTGAGGATTTAAAAAGATGAAGCACTTCAAAAGCGGCTTGACAGATGACAAAGCAAAAAGAAACAATACGATGATGGTGCTATAAAAGCAACAATCCCCCCAAAGCAAAGAAGACAATTTCTGTCCTCGGAATTGAGCTCACGACAGGAGGGCAATCGCGGCCTTGTCAAATGGCTATAAAACACCCAAGCCCGCTGCGCTGGGAAAGCCACTTGACCTGCCTGGGCCTCAGCTTCCACAGTCATCACGTGGTCGGTCAGGATTAACACCATCGGAGTCTGTGCGCCCGAGATGGTTTTGGATGCACCATGTAGTACCTTTTTCTGTTGCTGTCATAATTTCTTTTAAGCCTGTGTCACCACCCCATTCGATATCTCGAAATCATTTCCCGGGGTGTGAATGACACTGAACATTTCATTGGCGTGTGCATTCTCCATTTTCTCCCCGTACTGGGGTTCTGCTATGGCTATCATGTGCCTTTCTCCAAATAATCAAGAGCCGACTCATGATATTGAACTCTAATGTAACAAAAATGATAATTACAACGCTGCTGAAAAATAAAAGTGTTTTAGCACCAAGTATGCTATAGCTACTCAGCATTTATCAATGATTGCACTGCTTGAAATACTGAGAGAATCAAAATTCTGCAGAGCTCCAAATAGGAAATAGGAAATTCAGTGCAGACGCAAAGCTAAATTTCACATACCTCATCGTGAGGCAAAATGAGTAGACTATGAAATACAACCATGATTAAGTATTATCTGACTAATTAACTCCACCTGCCCTTCACAAAAATTGTACTTTGTCTTTAAAAGTGTATTCCTTCAGCCCTCAGTGGATAGAGCATCAACCTGCAGACTGAAGGGTCCTGGGTTTGATTCCGGTCAAGGGCACGCGCCCGGGGTTGCGGGCTCGATCCCCAGTAGGGGGCGTGCAAGAGGCAGCTGATCAATGATTCTCTCTCATCACTCAGGTTTCTATCTCTCTCTCCCTCTCCCTTCCTCTCTGAAATCCATAAAAATATATTTTAAAAAATAAATAAAAGTGTATTCCTTCGGAAAAAAAAGTTCCCAGTACAACAGGATTGGAACACAATCCTTTCATGCCAATCAGCTCCTGCAGAACCCAGACCTTGGCCCGGAAAGAAATTTTAAAGTATTCTGTTTATAGCTTGACCTCTGATTAAGTGTCATGTCATTCATGCTAAGGACACTGACTTGAACAACCCTGGCATGTATGAGTACGAGTGGGTAGGACGGGTAAGATTTTCTACCGATGGAGGAGAATTACTGTGGGCTGAAGACTTTTTAAACACATTCATGGGACTGACTGAATCTCAAATCAACAGGAGGAGGGTACCAGATAAATACGCTGGTTGGTGAATGTAAAACCACAGACCAGGTCAGGTAAGTTTAGTAATGACTCGGGCCTTTACGTTTTATCTGGAAGTCAAAGGATCACAATGACTAAAACCAGGAGAACAGACGAACCTTGGCAGGATGCACGGGAAAGCAGTCAGTGGCGGAACTCACCCGCAGAAAGGCTTTGTGAGCTTGCCAAGGCTGGGTCCAAATTTGCCAAAGAAGCAAAGGGCCCAATGCCTTTAAGAAACGTTGTGCTCGGACCCCACCTAGTGGTGCCGGAGCGGTTCCTACACTGGGACAAGCACCTTGAGCGGCTGAAGATTTGATTCAAGATTTATTTTCCCCCTGAGTCAGCACTAGTTTGGTAATAACGTTTTACTTGGTTAAAAAAAAAATGTGCTAAAACACGTCGATTTAGAATCTACATTAGACAAAGCACAGGCAGGAGGACAGAAGGCATCGTCCCGTAACAAACCAGAGAAGCCTGGCTAAAAAGATCAGCCGCTCTGAGAAAAGTCAGTTCTGTGTTTTTTTTAAGACCTCAAATGCTGCAACTGAAATTAAAATTAAACAAGCAACAGCAATGTGTTAAGACGAGAAAGCAACACCAGCATGAATAACTGGAGAAGTCATCAAAAACAAAGAAAAGAGAAAATGTTCCAAATGACACCTGGGGGACAAAAGAGTGGAGAATAATTAACGATGGCAGAAATAAGAAAAGAACCCTGCGCTCACAGTGGACCCCAAGCTAAACAGAGATCAATTACATATCACCTCATAAAAAAAGATCCTTGAACAGGAATAAGGCGTAAGGTAAAGTTCATCGTATGTAGACTAATTATAACCCAGAAGGTCTACAATTACAAAGGCTTCCTTCTTCACTGTTCACCAGCAAAGCAGGACTGCATTCATCCTTCACCCTTGACTTGATCTGCGGCACCCATGCCACCCACCATGGGGGCACTGCTTACAACCTCCATGGGAGAGCCCAGCAATAAACAATAAGGTAGAGGCCATCTTTCTTCTGAAATAAGAAGGAAAGTTTCTCAGTGGCCTCATGTAGACTACTCTTACCACATATTACCAAACAACAGAATCACCACCACTGCCCTCCTGGAGTTTACATTCTAGGAGGAAATCGTTTATTTGCCTAAATCTCGGGGCGTCTAAAATTTCACATCTTTTTTAAAAAAAATATATTTTTATTGATTTCAGAGAGGAAGGGAGAGGAAGAGAGAGATAGAAACATCAATGATGAGAGGGAATCATTGATTGGCTGCCTCCTGCACGTCCCCTACTGGGGACCAAGCCCGCAACCTGGGCATGTTCCCTTAACCGGAATCGAACCTGGGACCCTTGAGTCCACAGGCCGAAGTGTATATACTAAGTCAGTGGTCGGCAAGTCGCGGCTCGCGAGCCACATGCGGCTCTTTGGCCCCTTGAGTGTGGCTCTTCCACAAAATACCACGGCCTGGGCGAGTCTATTTTGAAGAAGTGGTGTTTAGAAGAAGTTTAAGTTTAAAAAATGTGGCTCTCAAAAGAAATTTCAATCGTTGTCCTGTTGATATTTGGCTCTGTTGACTAATGAGTTTGCCGACCACTGCCCTAGCCAGTTTGGCTCAGTGGATAGAGCATCGGCCTAAGGGCTGAAGATCCCAGGTTCGATTCCATTTAAGGGCACCAAAAAAATAAATAAAACGTCACATCTTACTGAAAATACCAGCTGGTCCTTTCTGTTTTCCCCTTCGGAAAGTTCCTTCTGTCACGGACAACTTCATGTCCACGTGGATGTTGGCGGTTAAACCGATCCTGACCCCACTTGGGTCTGTGAAAACACTTGGGCTCTCAACCAACACCAGGAGGAGGCTTTATTTCTCAATACGAGATAGCATCAGAATCTCGCACAACTCAATTCAGAGAAATTTTTCATATTTGGCTCTTCTTCCTGGTAGATTGAGTTATTAGAGTAAAATTCCAGCCTAGATAAGAAATAACAGAACCGTTTAGCCTCCTGGCAAATTACATTCAGCACCCACTCTCTCAAAATGACAAATACCAGGTCTCTCGAGTGGAAAAATCCTCCAAAGCATTGAGCCAATTGTGCAATGCAGCAAGCCATGCAAGGAAGAGATTTCCCCCCTCGCGCGCCCCCCTCCCCCCACATCTCTGCAGCAAAAAAAAGTTTGAACTTATTAACATAAGGTGACATGATTCATATGTAAACTACCATTGGTTCTGAAGTTGACTCCCTATTAAAAAAAAAAAAAAAAAAAGCCACCTACATTTGACCTCGATAAAGCCAAGAATTCCACAAGAACCATCTCTCTTCTTCTTTTTTATTTTCATTTTTTTCAAATGCATTAGCACTTTGCTCGGTGAATGTATAACATAACAATAGGGCAGGAGAGTAAGACCGATGGCTTCTCCGAAGCCGAGTTCACTCAGTCATCATAGATCAGACGGCCGTTACTTTCAACGGGACATCTGAACATCATTTACAGCCAGGTAAATTTTCACTGGAAATCTGAGGTTCAATGAGATGCAACCGCTTGACAAACCACAGCATGCCAGGGAACGGGGTGACCTGAGCCTCCTAGGCCAATGACTGTCCCTTTCTTTCTGCCCAGCGCTACGCAACCCGCCCGTCCTCATCACAACCTGGCGGGGTCAGTGATATTCGTTCCATCTTACTAATGTGCAAGCTGCGGTCCAGAGAGCTCAAGTGTCCGACCCAGGCTTTACGCAGTTTTAGCTGGAACTCGGTGAAGCCCGGGTCTGTCTTACTTCAAAGACCACGCACTTCCTCCTCGGCTGCAGCATCACTTGAGAGTTGGTTAGAAATGCAGAACCACAGGTCTTACCAAGATCCTCAGGTCACTCATGTGCAATTTAAGTCTTGACAGACTATATACTTTATTGTGGGGTTTTTAAAAAAATATATTTTATTGATTTTTTACAGAGAGGAAAGGAGAAGGATAGAGAGTTAGAAGCATCGATGAGAGAGGAACATCGATCAGCTGCCTCCTGCACACCCCCTACTGGGGATGTGCCCGCCACCAAGGTACATGCCCTTGACCGGAATCGAACCTGGGACCCTTCAGTCCGCAGGCCGACGCTCTATCCACTGAGACAAACCGGTTAGGGCCAGACTACATACTTTAACATTCTGCCTCTCAGAGTAGCACTACTATGATCCCTTTCCATAGACCCCAACGTGGTGGTGGGATTTTTGCTTCCATAGCCATGAGATATTGGTCTCTAGTTTTCTTGTGCCATCTCTGTCTGGTTTTGGTATCAGGGTAATGCCGGCCTCGTAAAATGAGCTAAAAAGTGGTCCTTTCTCTTCTATTTTTTTTTTGGGGGGGGGGGGAGGGGGGGGGGGGGGGGTCATTTGTGAAAATCTGGCATTAATTTTCTTTTATTTTTTAATACTTCTTTATTGATTTCAAAGAGGAAGGGAGAGGGAGAGAGAGATAAAAACATCAAGGATGAGAGAGAATCATTGATCGGCTGCCTCCTGCACG